>CM055728.1:26597891-27325391 GCA_029465975.1 Dallia pectoralis | reverse complement strand
TTCCATGTATACATGGAAAGTAAACACACAGGTTTTAAAAGGATAAAATAATTTAAAACATCATATTATTAGCCAAGCACAGTGATCTATCAATTGATCTAGTATTTCCCTCCCACTTAATATATCACCCTCTACCCATTCTTTCTCTCTCCATCTTTCTCTCTCCATCTTTCCCTCTCCGTCTTTCCCTCTCCGTCTTTCCCTCTTTGTCTTTCCCTCTTTGTCTTTCCCTCTCCATCTTTTCCAATCCGTCTTTCCCAATCCGTCTCTCCCTCTCTGTGACCCTCGTCTCTTTTTCCCTGGCACCATCTTTCCACCTCCCAGGATTCAATCATGCCAATCTTTACCATTGAACCAGCGGTTGTAATTGTTCACATTCTCTTGACAAGCTCTAAGCTGGACCTGGAAACGATCACACGTCACATGTCTAACTTCCTGACCCAGCTGGGATCAAAGGCTTATTCACACAGCTCTCTCCTCCTCTGCCTGGAACACACACACACACACACACACATACACACACCCCAGTAAGCGTTACAGTCTTACCACACCTGTGGTATCGTATGTGACAAATGGAACTTGATTGAGATTCATCTCTTTTTTATCAATTAGCAGAATTTGGCTCTGTAGCAAATACCTACAGTTGTGAGTGAGTCTGAAAAACGTCTTAGCTGAAACATTGTTCATAATTAGTGAACCTTATCTAAACATTGTTCAAGTGTTCAGTTGTCTAACATTGGCCACGCCTAAAGTGTTATGCGCTACTTGAATATATAAGAGTAAAGCACACCTCAGGGTCTCTGTTTCCCCGGACAAAACTCGTCCAAATTTGCAAAGTGAGTATAGTCAATGTGTTTCCTTTTACATTAGGAATGTGTTCCTACCATGTTAGGACAGTTTTTAAATATATGTGATGAGGACGGGATTATTAAATATCGATGAGCTGACGTAGTCTTTTTTTTCTTGCCAGTCACTTTCCATTAACCATTTTAATTTATTTTTCAGTCTATATGTCTGTCTCTCTGTCTGTCTGCATTCATTATCTGTCAGCCTGTCTAACTTTAATAGCCATCTGTCTGTCCTCTCTATTATTTGTCTTCATATCTGTCCTTATAATCCCTCTGTCTGTCTTTTTTCATTATCCACCTGTCTGTCCCGTATCAGCAGCAGCTTATCAGAAGATGCCAGACCAGTTGCGGAGCTTTGATGCGTGACGGTTGTGTATTGTCCCAGAATAACCAACAACCTACAACTATTAGTCTGGTACACAGATCACTCCTTATCGCCTGATTGGTTGAGTGGAGCGAAGCCTTATTGCCTGATTGGTTGAGTGGAGCGAAGGTTGTTTTTAGATTCACCTCCAGATCGATCACTGACTCCTCACACTAACATGTGCAGACTCACATAATACATTTTGTTCCAAGGAGATTGAACAATTGTATAATAACCTGCTGGCCTCAAATCAGAAAACCCCAAACGTGTAGTCAGGCAGCCCTGTTCAAAAGGTGAAGCCCCAGTGTCCTACAGTATAAACATAGTACACAGAGTAGTAGCAATGTTAGCCGATGATTAGCCCCAGTGTCCTACAGTATAAACATAGTACACAGAGTAGTAGCAATGTTAGCTGTTGATTAGCCCCAGTGTCCTACAGTATAAACATAGTACACAGAGTAGTAGCAATGTTAGCCGATGATTAGCCCCAGTGTCCTACAGTATCAACATAGTACACAGAGTAGTAGCAATGTTAGCTGTTGATTAGCCCCAGTGTCCTACAGTATAAACATAGTACACAGAGTAGTAGCAATGTTAGCCGATGATTAGCCCCAGTGTCCTACAGTATAAACATAGTACACAGAGTAGTAGCAATGTTAGCTGTTGATTAGCCCCAGTGTCCTACAGTATCAACATAGTACACAGAGTAGTAGCAATGTTAGCCGATGATTAGCCCCAGTGTCCTACAGTATCAACATAGTACACAGAGTAGTAGCAATGTTAGCCGATGATTAGCCCCAGTGTCCTACAGTATAAACATAGTACACAGGGTAGTAGCAATGTTAGCCGATGATTAGCCCCAGTGTCCTACAGTATCAACATAGTACACAGGGTAGTAGCAATGTTAGCTGTTGATTAGCCCCAGTGTCCTACCGTATCAACATAGTACACAGAGTAGTAGCACTGTAATACAATTGTGTTTAAACACATTTTTACTTTAGCAAATCACGTTCTGTTCTTCAGATTGTCTCATGTGTGCCTGTCTATGTGTGTATGTGTGAGCACTTTGCCATGGTTACTGGTTCTTTGTCGTTTCCTGTTTTTGGGGTTTGAGGGTTTCTACAGTGTCAGAATACCCATACAAATGGACCATCGATCAACAAGCTACTATTACACAACACGGGGATTGGACACTCAGAGCGGAGGGACGGGGGGTATGAGGAGGTGTGGGGGGTATGAGGAGGTGTGGGGGTATGAGGAGGTGTGGGGGTATGAGGAGGTGTGGGGGGTATGAGGAGGTGTGGGGGGTATGAGAAGGTGTGGGGGGTATTGGGAAATAACTGTGGGGGAACAGGGTGGAGACTGGTTTTAGACTTCATGAGCAACATTATTACACACAAGTTGGAATGAGCGACAGTTCTGCCACAGCTGAAAGACTGGAAGAAGGCATAGGATCGACAAAGACGACAAAAATGGATAGTCAAGTGAGAAGGGGAGAGTAAACAACACAAATGGAGGGGAGACATGGAGATGGGAACATCAGTTGTAGGAGCTACATCTGCATGTGATTTAACTGGCACCACTCTGCCATTCCTCTGAAGATTCTGCATCTGGTTTCTAATGTCTAACAGATGCCTGGGGGATCTCTCATCTTCTCTTCCTCCCCATCTCTTTCTCCCCATCTCTTCCTCCCCCTCTCTTCCTCCCCCTCTCTTTCTCCCCCTCTCTTTTCCCCCTCTCTTTCTCCACCTCTCTTCCTCCCCCTCTCTTTCTCCCCCTCTCTTTTCCCCATCTCTTTCTCCACCTCTCTTCCTCCCCATCTCTTCCTCCCCCTCTCTTCCTCCCCATCTCTTTCTCCCCCTCTCTTTTTCCCCCTCTCTTTTCCCCATCTCTTTCTCCCCCTCTCTTTCTCCCCCTCTCTTCCTCCACCTCTCTTTCTCCACCTCTCTTCTTCCCCATCTCTTCCTCCCTATCTCTTCCTCCCCATCTCTTCCTCCCCATCTCTTTCTCCCCATCTCTTCCTCCCCATCTCTTCCTCCCCCTCTCTTCCTCCCCCTCTCTTCCTCCACCTCTCTTTCTCCACCTCTCTTCCTCCCCATCTCTTTCTCCCCATCTCTTCTTCCCCATCTCTTCCTCCCTATCTCTTCCTCCCCCTCTCTTCCTCCCCCTCTCTTTCTCCCCCTTTCTGCACTCTCCTGTACTCATTATGAACCAGAAGTGGCCAGCTGATTCCTGTCCTGTGTTGTCCAGTCAGTTGGAGTGTGTTTGTCGTCCTGTAAGTGTTCAGATAACAGACTGTCGTCTCGTGGACTGCTGACCCTGGTTCGGGGTCTGAAACATATGTTAGACACATAGACACTGACATATGCACACAAATACACTTTCTTCTCTCTTTCTTCCCCTACCGCTCTCTCTCTTCTCTTCCCTCTCTTTCTCTTCTCCAAATTCTCTCATCACCTTTCTCTCCCCTCTCTCCCTCTCTCCCTGTTCACTGAAGTAATGTGTTTGTTGTGAGCCACTATGGTAACCTAACATGTCAGCCACTGGGTGATTCCCTTTAGCAGCGCTGAGATATTTTACGTATTACCAACTGGGAGGATGGTGATGCAATCAGTTCCATTGTAATAGAGAATGTATATTTGAATTGTGTCTCATGCAATGGAACTGATGTGTCTCATGTTATGGAACTGGTGTGTCTCATGGAAATGGAACTGGTGTGTCTCAAGGAACTGGTGTGTCTCATGGAACTGGTGTGTCTCAAGGAACTGGTCTGTCTCATGGAACTGGTGTCTCATGGAACTGGTGTCTCATGGAACTGGTGTGTCTCAAGGAACTGGTGTGTCTCATGGAACTGGTCTGTCTCATGGAACTGAACTGGTGTGTGGAACTGTCTCATGGAACTGATGTGTCTCATGGAACTGGTGTGTCTCAAGGAACTGGTGTGTCTCATGGAACTGGTGTGTCTCAAGGAACTGGTCTGTCTCATGGAACTGGTGTGTCTCATGGAACTGGTGTGTCTCAAGGAACTGGTGTGTCTCATGGAACTGGTGTGTCTCATGGAACTGATGTGTCTCAAGGAACTGGTGTGTCTCTTGGAACTGGTGTCTCATGGAACTGGTGTGTCTCAAGGAACTGGTGTGTCTCATGGAACTGGTGTGTCTCATGGAACTGGTGTGTCTCATGGAACTGGTGTGTCTCATGGAACTGCTGTGTCTCATGCAATGGAATGTAAATGCTATCATGGCAGTTGAGTTCAATTGACCAAACCAAATGCAGATTGTTGAGTGTACCTACTCTTTGGGCCTTTTAAATCTACTTCCAAATATACATTTTGGTATTTCACCATTTCACTACGGAATACACCCCTAGCATATTCGTCAGAAGTTATTATTACGTTACACTGACCGTGATTGGCTGGAAGGTAAGACAGGTGCGTCTGATAAAAAGGAACAACCTACTCTTATAGAAGGCAGATGTGGTGCCTACAGGTCATTCAAGCAGCTCTTCTCTCTTCATTGGAAAGCCTCACCTCATCAAAACAGCCTTTTCTGAATTTAGCCAACGGTCCACAGATTTGAGCTAACAGCTCGTTCGACGGGCACTATTTGTTGGTCATTGCGTGGGCGCCTTATTTCTTTCTTTGCAATAACTAGGAAGCATTATTAGTATAGTTTTGAGCCAGCTAGCTGTCTCCAAACAGTAGCTAGCTCATAGCATGTCTCAGTTGGAATGAGATCTTTGGCTTAGGACACCTACACAATGTGCTCCGCCTGCTGGGGGCTAAAGTATGCCCAGGAGGCATCAACACCCACCGGCGTCTGCACAGACTGTGTGGTGTTAACAGTGAGCAGCGTGAGATGCACGCTAGCAAACCAAGCTAGCCTGACTCAATGGGACCCGGACATGGAGGATAATACCCACAATTCCCCCACTGTGATGTACAGGAATGACAGCTGTTGCTACATTGGGCATTCAGCTCGCATTCACGATCTGTTAGCCTCCTTAACGAATCCTCAGAGGAAGATGATGGCTTCTTTTCCTTGCTCTTAGCCTAGGCTGCCCTGCCTTTGGCCAATAGCACTCCACCTACAATGGTTGTCGCTCTGCAAGACGTGAGCAAAGGGGCTGCAGACACGATGCTTATCCTTTGGCCCAGCGCCGTAGGAGAGACCACCACGCCCTGCCACAAAGGCGAGAAGTTGCAAAAAGCCAAAAGTGCAGCGAGACAGCTCCTGCCAACATTCCCAGAATGCTTAGTGGAGCTTACCCGCACGTGGAAAAGGCCAATCTCTGCCAAGAACTACATCTGGGTGGGATTTTTGTTGAATTGTGTGGAGGGTATTGGGCTTGCCCAGATGAATGTATGTTGGCTTCCCATTGGCATCCCAGTCAGTGGCCCCACCAACCAAGCATAAATATGCTGTATGTTTTCTGGGCCAGGACTCACATGGGTCAGACGCTCAATACACAACACCACCCTCACTGCATAGTAGGAGCTTTTAAGTTGGCTAACACAAGTAAGAAAATGCAGCCTTCAGCAGCCTCTAGTCACACAGCCTAACAGTCCAACAACCATCCTAACAACCAGCACTCAACTTAACCATCCTAACAACCAGAATTCAACCTAACCATCCTAACAACCAGAATTCAACCTAACCATCCTAACAACCAGAATTCAACCTAACCATCTTAACAACCAGAATTCAACCTAACCATCTTAACAACCAGTGCTCAACCTAACCATCTTAACAACCAGTGCTCAACCTAACCATCTTAACAACCAGAATTCAACCTAACCATCTTAACAACCAGTGCTCAACCTAACCACCCCAATAACCAGAATTCAACCTAACCATCCTAACAACCAGTGCTCAACCTAACCACCCTAACAACCAGAATTCAACCTAACCATCTTAACAACCAGTGCTCAACCTAACCATCTTAACAACCAGTGCTCAACCTAACCACCCATCCAATGACCTTTCTTCACTTCTACTGTGAGGCATGGTCTAAGATAATATTTGGTATCATTAGCTTGGTCCTTACAATATGTCTAAGTACAGCCATTACGGATAGTCACAGACAGCCGATAACCATCGCCTTCTCTGTTGGTCTCAGACACACACTCACACTCCCACACACACCCCCACACACACACACACATACACTGAACAAACAAACATCATGTAATGCATTGCACAACAGTTAGTGGTTTGGTTGGGTCTCAGTCACTCGGTACGATGGTACACCCTTTACTCCATACTCACACCCCAAATCCTCCGCCCTGCTACAAAGCTCCTTTTGTTCCATTGCATTCAGGGAAAATGGGAACGCACGCGAACCTCTGTGAGCTAAATCACTTTAGAAGGGTTAGGGACCAATAGCTGGTTTCTCTTTACAATCTGCCTTCATTTTCCCCCATCTGGAAACAGTTGTCCGGGCAAACCAGCATAGTCAGACACACACACTCACACACACTGACATACACACACTGACATACACACCAACACATTGAATCAGGTTTCCTATATGCTATATTAACCTGACTAACTGGACCCCGGTCATGCCATTGGACAGAGGTTCTAAGTTGGTTTATCAGTGCTGACCAATCAGATTCCAGAAGGGCGTTGGTAACTTGTTGACCACCATGCCGGCACCAGGGGACACTGTGTGAAGCACATGTGAGAACACACAGGCATAAACTGTGTTTCTTACTGGACTGAGGTCAACATAGGTGTTTACTCAAGGTACAGCTAACCACACAGCACAGGCCCACAAGTAGGAACGTAAATACACAAGGACATGTTTCAAGATGTGTCAGCGCCAGAACTTAGGACTCCCAGAGTTTCTCAACAGGCCAGTGTTTATCGGTCGGCTGAGAAGTCGGCCATCTTGTTTCTTCCTGTTACTGTCTGGGGCCACATGGGACAGGAACACATGAAAACCCTGACTGGGTTCTGGGTTCTGAATGGGTTCTGAAACAAGGAGCAGGCCAGAACATTAACGCTTGTTTTCCAAGTTGAATTGAAATGGTTGAATGAAGCTACACCGATAGGGCCATTGTTTTGCCTGGCAGGTTGTGGTCTGTAGACAACTGTCTGCAACACGGGGAGACTGACCAAAACAGACTAACAGACTGTCCTTTCAGATCATCATGCCTGAGACCGATAGGGGAGTAGAATAAGGACCCTTAAGAAAACGTTCAGAAACATTTTTCTGAAGTGGGGAATTTGAAAGGCGAAGTAAATCATGTCTTACCTGCTGCGTCCCTTCCTGCTCTCTCCAAGTTGGACACCTGTTCCCAGTCCTCTATCCCAGCTGGGTCCCACTGTCCTGGGCCAGCCAACTCCCTCTTCCACTCCTGGCAGCCTGGAGCCTCTGTCGCTGTATCACTGTTCTCTGTAGACTGGAAAATGGTGAGAGAGAGGGTCAGCTTTTGCCAACATTTCACAGCCAATGGCCACACAACACCAATCTACGACCAGGCAAGAAAATAACGGTTGTAAAGATGTGTAAGTACTCAGGAGAGTTCAATGAGGAATCAATCATGCACTGTAATTGCTTTTTAAACTGGTTAATTCACATCTTACACCAATGACCGTAGACTCAAGTGTCTATTTTAATCTGGATTTATGGAAGGTATTTTTTAAGCCGGGGGAGTACAGTGGAGTAGGTTCTCAGAGCTCCTGACAGGACGGACTGAAGGTTAATAGAGGGAACCTCTGCAGAGAAACAGAGGAAGAGACAGAAGGGTACAGAGTTACAGAGGATCGGAGAGAGAACACAGAGATCATCATTGTCATGTTGTCAAGACACTTTCTCTGAAAGAGAAGTAAAAAGACAGATATAGCGCGAGAGTCAGAGATGGGAAGTAGATAGAGACTGAGGAGAGAAGAAGAGCGAAAAGAGATGGATAGACATGAGGACGAGAGATCATTATCACTGAGGTTTGAAGAGGCATGTTTCAGTAAGGAGGCCGGATATTCTCTGAATCGATAGATAGCCACTGCATCCAGGAAGTGTGCTACCGTTTTGTGCTGTCCCTGGATTCCCCTGCTTTGTGAGGAACATAGCTTGCAGTCAAATAAAGCTGAGGGAAACGCTGTCGTCTTGAGTGTCCACTTTACTCTATAAGGAAGTGGCTTTGGAATGATTTCATGAAGAGGGAAGGCAGATATCATAGTGTTTTTGGCGTCAGACCTGTAACTGAATGACTATTAGATCAAATCCCAACATCGGAAAGGTGAAAGATCTAAGCAAGGCAGCAAACAATAACTGCATCAATGGTGGTTGGTAAAAATGAACATATTTTTACAGTTAAAGAAATATTGCGATCAAAATCTAATGTTTAAATGTAGTTTGGATGTAGTTGTAGTGTTAAAAAATAAAAAAGATTAAAAACCCAAATTACATTTAATATTTGTCTTTGATATTGTTTAAACAGAGGCCTAAGTTTGATCTGAGTGCTGGGAGCTCAGATCTTTACAGCACTGTAAACTAAATGGCAGGTTTTGCTGGAGAGACCTACATGGGTTGTGTGTTTATAGAATGGTCACGTCACAAGTGAGATGGGGAGAGAGAGCTGTAGAGACGAGAGAGAGGAGAGCATCTTGCTGTTAATTGTATTTCTCTCCTCTATCCCTCCCTAACTCCTCCTCACTGTTGCTCTGTTTCTGCAAAAATGCCGGGAACAAAAGAGATATATACAAATAAAGGATCAGAAAGATGGAGATATTAGAGAGGAAAGGAGAGGGAGAGTGAGATATTTCAGATGAGAGGAGTGAGAGAGTGTCACGTGTGGGTGACCTGTGTTGTCACAGGGTGTTTAGGGGAGAGCACTTCTGTGTATCATGTTGATTAGGAGCACAGCTGTTTTGGGTTTAGCTAAGCACCGGGCGTAGGTTAGTTAATCAATGGGCTATTTAAAGTCCTTAGTTAGGATCAAGGGTGCTGGTGATTAATATGATATTACGTGTCGTGGTAGGTGAGTGTTTTATATAGTCGTGCACTGTATGTTATATTTTTTTATAAGTCGCTTTTGGTTTTCCATTCAGTGTGTGTTTTCCGTTTGTGTTCGCTGTTTGTTTGTTTCGATCAAAACCACCACAAACGTGACTTCTCTGGCACTTCATCTCGCTCCCACTACACTACACCGTAAGGATTCGTGACAGAGAGGGGGGGGGGATATTAGAGATGAGCGTAGTGAGGGGGGGTTAGAGATCAGAGGAGTGAGAGAGGGGGGGATATTAGTGATGAGAGAGGGAGAGGGAGCGAGAGGGAGGTATAGGAGGGGGGTGTCCTCCTGTGTTTGTTTATAGTCAGATGTTTTAATAAGTGCTACTTCCTGTGTTGGAGGACACGTGCAGGATTCCTTGCAACCATTGAAGAGAGACCACAGCTCAGTCTTTATTGCTCTATATCAGTCCCTTACTGCCGTTCTCTGTGACTACATGTCTAGACATTTATCTATATCAGTCCCTTACTGCCGTTCTCTGTGACTACATGTCTAGACATTTATCTATATCAGTCCCTTACTGCCGTTCTCTGTGACTACATGTCTAGACATTTATCTATATCAGTCCCTTACTGCCGTTCTCTGTGACTACAGATGTCTAGACCAATCAATCAATCAATCAAATTTATTTATAAAGCCCTTTTTACAACAAAAGTTGTCACAAAGTGCTTTTACAATCACCAGCCTGAATCCGACAGAGCACACATCAACAAGTTGAACAAAAAAAACAAGTTGAACAAGTTGATACACGGCGGCTAGGAAAAACTCCCTGAAAGTCAGATTTAGGAAGAAACCTAGAGAGGAACCAGGCTCTGAGGGATCACCAGTCCTCTTCTGGCTGGGCTGGGTCAGTTTAGACATTTATCTTTCTCTTTTTATCCCTCTCTTTTTTCTATCTCTCTCACCTCTATTCTCTCTGTCGTTGTCCCTTTCTTTCTAACCCTCCAATATGTTTACTTCCCTCCTTTATTCATTGTCATTGTCCCTCTCTATCCATCTTTTCTGTTTACTCTCTTCATTTATTTGTTCCTGGTTATTCCCAGTTATTCCCAGTTATTCCCAGTTATTCCCAATTATTCCTGTTATTCACAGTCTTTGTGTTTCAGCAACACCATGAGGTGTTCCATTGTAATTCCACACACACACACACACACACACACACACACACACACACTCACACACTCACACACTCACACTCAATCTCCTCTGTATGTGCATCTAAACAGTACATCTGATGTTTTCTGAGTGGATCTCTGTAACAGAAAAGTTTCAGGGGTCACGTCAATATGTTTGCTGAACACTGATGCAAATATTATCTACAATGTCCACAATCTTCCTTGTTAGCTTCACAAGACTTCGGTGATCCACTTTTCCTCTCATGAAAGAGGACTTCATACATCTGCTTCCAGTAGAAACATTTTCCCGTGCTGTTTAAAGACGTACCCACTTCAGTGTGTGAGTGTGTTAGTGTTAGACAAAAACACCTTATATTTGGAATTGTGGAATTTTCTATATATACAAAATTGACTTTTTACTGCTTCTGACATTTGAAAAGACGTTCGTGCTATAAATCTGAAAGATCTGTGGTCATCATCTTTACTGTCTCTTATTACATTTTTTAAGGTAAAATAAGATTTATAAACCAAAGAAAACAAATGTTCCTCTGCTGGAATATAACCGAACCAATACCAAACCAATACCTAACCGATACATAACCAATACCAAACCGATACATAACCAATACCTAACCGATACATAACCAATACCAAACCGATACATAACCAATACCTAACCAATACCTAACCAATACCTAAACAATACCAAACCGATACATAACCAATACCTAACCGATACATAACCAATACCTAACCAATACCTAAACAATACCAAACCGATACATAACCAATACCTAACCGATACATAACCAATACCAAACCGATACATAACCAATACCTAACCGATACATAACCAATACCAAACCGATACATAACCAATACCAAACCGATACATAACCAATACCAAACCGATACATAACCAATACCTAACCGATACATAACCAATACCAAACCGATACATAACCAATACCAAACCGATACATAACCAATACCTAACCGATGCATAACCAATACCTAACCGATACATAACCAATACCTAACCAATACCTAAACAATACCAAACCGATACATAACCAATACCTAACCGATACATAACCAATACCTAATCGATACATAACCAATACCTAACCGATACATAACCAATACCTAACCGATACATAACCAATACCTAACCGATACATAACCAATACCTAACCGATACATAACCAATACCTAACCGATACATAACCAATACCAAACCGATACATAACCAATACCTAACCGATACATAACCAATACCTAACCGATACATAACCAATACCAAACCGATACATAACCAATACCTAACCGATACATAACCAATACCTAACCGAAACTTAACCTATAACTATACACCAATCTGATCAAATGTCTTAGTTCAGATAAGAAATGCTGAACGTGAAGAGAATGACTACGTAAACCGCTCTGATAACAACCACAGAGCCATCAAGCAGAAGTGTGTGTGTTACTCACCCACTGTTGATTGGGTAATGCCAGGGATGTCAGCATGTCTGCCATGGCACCCAGCATCTGGTCGGTTCGAGCCTGGTTCTTCTGTAAAGCCTTCATCACGACTTCCAAACCTCTCCTTTTCTATCCCTTTCTTGTTGCCCCTGAACTTTATCCAGTCTGGCGTTGTTCCTGTTTCTTCTCTTCGTCTTCTGCCTCTCCTACAAAAGCACAATCCCAGAATTCAGAGCTGTAACACCCACCCGGCCTGGTCGAAGCTGAAACACCCAGACACACCCACACACACACACACACACACACATACACACACTTGAAAAACACAGACACCCGCAAACAAAATACACAAACTCAATCAGACAGAGAAATTACTGTTCACACACACACACACATACACACACACACGCACACACAAACACACACACACACTAACCCACAGGAACCCTCATACACACGTGAATAATGTGTGTTATGGGAGAACCTGTCGTTGTCATGGACGTCACACTGGAACTCACACTCCTAGCGTCCTACACACTCAGGACAGGCCTTTGTCTGGTCTCCAAGTCCGATCTGGACACAGTCCCCTGTGGACACAGTCTTCTCTGTACACAGTTTCCTCTGTACACAGTTTCCTCTGGACACAGTTTCCTCTGTACACAGTTTTCTCTGGACACAGTTTCCTCTGTACACAGTTTTCTCTGGACACAGTTTCCTCTGTACACAGTTTTCTCTGGACACAGTTTCCTCTGTACACAGTTTTCTCTGGACACAGTTTCCTCTGTACACAGTTTTCTCTGGACGCAGTTTCCCCCGTACACAGTCCCCTCTGTACACAGTCCCCTCTGCACATTCACCTCTGGACACAGTTTCCTCTGGACACAGTTTCCTCTGAACACAGTCCCCTCTGGACACAGTTTCCTCTGAACACAGACCTCTCTGACCACAGTCTTCTCTATACACAGTTCCCTCTGGACAGATTCTTGTTCCAGTTGTTCCTAAAGTCTATTTAGTTTCTTTTCCTTTGCCAATTTGATCCCGCTCCTGAATTCCCCTTTAGCAGGTGAGCTTTGTTCCTGTGTCCTCCAGATCCTTGTCTCAGTATATCCGTCTTCTTTCTCCATCAACCAGATCCTTGTCTCAGTAAATCCCTCTCTCTTTTCCTGCAGTTAGATCTACGCTTTGTTAAACTTCACTAATGGGTTACCCTCGTCTTTCATATTTTCTTTTTTCGCTCCACATCAGCCTTCTGTGAGTCTTCACCATCTCACTCTCCTTGAAATTCTCCTCCCTTGCTGTCATTGGCTATCTCGGATCACCTCCCCTCCCCCAAAAAACTCCCCTTCTTCCCACATCCAACTCTGTTCTCCCGTCTTGGCCTTTCTTCGCCACACTTCCACACAGTTCACCACCTCTCTGAACTGCTCCAAGACCTCCTCCTTCCCACCTCCTCCCCTATCCACTCTTTTCTTTCCCTCCTTTTCTCCCAATCTCTCTGTCCTCTTATATCCACCGGTCTGAGAGTAATGCTGAGGGACCTTATATGGGCAGCAGCTCAGTTCAGCACAGGAATAATACATTAAGATTACACTGTCACACACACACACATTCACACACGCACATGCCCACACACTCACACGCACACACACACACACGGCTACACACAAACGCTCAAACGCACACACTCAAACTCACACACATGCTCTAACACACACAGACACACACCCTGCCACACACACAGACTCACACACATGCTCACAGACAGACACACTCACCCAAACACACGCTCACACACACTCATGCCATGAGGGGTATGAGGAGCAGGGGAGGGGATGAGGAGCAGGGGAGGGGATGAGGAGCAGGGGAGGGGATGAGGAGCAGGGGAGGGGATGAGGAGCAGGGGAGGGATGAGGAGCAGGGGAGGGGATGAGGAGCAGGGGAGGGGATGAGGAGCAGAGGAGCGGATGAGGAGCAGAGGAGGGGGGATGAGGAGCAGGGGAGGGGATGAGGAGCAGAGGGATGAGGAGCGGATGAGGAGCAGGGGAGGGGATGAGGAGCAGGGGAGGGGATGAGGAGCAGGGGAGGGGATGAGGAGCAGGGGAGGGGATGAGGAGCAGGGGAGGGGATGAGGAGCAGGGGAGGGGATGAGGAGCAGGGGGGGATGAGGAGCAGGGGAGGGGATGAGGAGCAGGGGAGGGGATGAGGAGCAGGGGAGGGGATGAGGAGCAGGGGAGGGGATGAGGAGCAGGGGAGGGGATGAGGAGCAGGGGAGGGGATGAGCAGCAGGGAGGGGATGAGGAGCAGAGGAGGGGATGAGGAGCAGAGGAGGGGATGAGGAGCAGGGGAGGGGATGAGGAGCAGAGGTGGGGATGAGGAGCAGGGGAGGGGATGAGGAGCAGAGGAGGGGATGAGGAGCAGGGGAGGGGATGAGGGAGGGGAGGGGATGAGGAGCAGAGGGGATGAGGGAGCAGGGGAGGGGATGAGGAGCAGAGGAGGGGATGAGGAGCAGGGGAGGGGATGAGGAGCAGAGGAGGGGATGAGGAGCAGGGGAGGGGATGAGGAGCAGAGGAGGGGATGAGGAGCAGGGGAGGGGATGAGGAGCAGAGGAGGGGATGAGGAGCAGGGGAGGGGATGAGGAGCAGGGGAGGGGATGAGGAGCAGAGGAGGGGATGAGGAGCAGGGGAGGGGATGAGGAGCAGAGGAGGGGATGAGGAGGAGGGGGGAGGGGATGAGGAGCAGAGGAGGGGATGAGGAGCAGGGGAGGGGATGAGGAGCAGGGGAGGGGATGAGGAGCAGAGGGGAGGGGATGAGGAGCAGGAGGGGATGAGGAGCAGGGGAGGGGATGAGGAGCAGAGGAGGGGATGAGGAGCAGGGGAGGGGATGAGGAGCAGGGGAGGGGATGAGGAGCAGGGGAGGGGATGAGGAGCAGGGGAGGGGATGAGGAGCAGGGGAGGGATGAGGAGCAGAGGAGAGGATGAGGAGCAGAGGATGAGGAGCAGAGGAGGGGATGAAGAGCAGGGGAGGGGATGAGGAGCAGAGGAGGGGATGAAGAGCAGGGGAGGGGATGAGGAGCAGAGGAGGGGATGAGGAGCAGGGGAGGGGATGAGGAGCAGAGGAGGGGATGAAGAGCGATGGAGAATTTTGAGAGAGGGAATGGGTGAAGAGGGGATGGGAGAATGATTGGTGAGGAGGTGAGAACCGGAGAGATGGTTGTGATGAGGAGAGTCGCAGGGGGGAGGGGGGGAGGCTTGAGAGGAGATCAGGAGTGGCGAGAGGGGAGGAATAACGAGTGAGAGGAGTCTGTCCGCCAGGCACATAGCTGTGGAAATAATGTGATCACTGGAAGCCCAAGCCAAGTGGAGTTAAGACTGGTTCTGGACAAACTGCCAGTAGTCTAATATTATCCCGGCACACAGCTGTCTTTAGAACCAGTCCTGTGGCTATACTTAGTTCTCCTGTTCCCCATATCACACATCTACTACCACTTCAGCAGGCTGAGGAAAAACAGGTCCTAGTGAGTCTAGCAATGAATGTCAATTTGACTGACCTTAACGACACATGACTTGATGATGTAGCCGTGGCTAACATAGTAGACCTGTCGGTCTTCCTTTAACCTGCCATGCTGATCTCTCCCTTACTGGTCTGGGCTCTCTTATAGTTTACCAGGGTGGTGGGCTTCAGGACCAATCAGTGAGAAATGCTGAGTCTGTGAGGGCCGTTGCCAGTGGAAACACACATCGTTGTGTAAAATGTAAATATAAACACCTCACTGGTGTTTTTCAAGACCATAACATGTCAGACAAGTGTTTGAAAATGAGTCTTTAGTGTGTTTTGCACAAAGAGTGGCAAAATGTTAGCACATAGTTTAGTGGATAGTATGAAACTGTGAGAAAGAATTTGCAGATGTAGCGGAAACATTTAAAAATAATATTTGGAATATAGTTTTTAAAACTGCTAAAGGATTCACATGCTTAGGTCGTTTAACCTATTTTGATCAATTCCCAATGTTCAGTAAGTTTCCACTGTGAAAACCACAGCACTGACCAACTGTTGTTGTATGTGGACTGTACTCTGCTGCCACCGTCTGGCTCTGAGAGGATATGCAGTAGTTGGTGAATGGAGTTTGGGACTGAATTCATGTGTGTTTGGGACTGAATTCATGTGTGTTTGGGACTGAATTCATGTGTGATTTGGACTGAATTCATGTGTGTTTTTGACTGAATTCATGTGTGTTTGGGGCTGAATTCATGTGTGTTTTGGAATGAATTCATGTGTGTTTGGGACTGAATTCATGTGTGATTTGGGGCTGAATTCATGTGTGTTTTGGACTGAATTCATGTGTGTTTGGGACTGAATTCATGTGTGATTTGGACTGAATTCATGTGTGTTTTGGACTGAATTCATGTGTGATTTGGACTGAATTCATGTGTGTTTTGGACTGAATTCATGTGTGTTTTGGACTGAATTCATGTGTGTTTAGGACTGAATTCATGTGTGTTTTGGGCTGAATTCATATGTGTTTGGGACTAAATTCATGTGTGTTTGGGGCTGAATTCATGTGTGTTTTGAACTAAATTCATGTGTGTTTTGGACTGAATTCATGTGTGTTTTGGACTGAATTCATGTGTGTTTGGGGCTGAATTCATGTGTGTTTTGGACTG
Organism: Dallia pectoralis; assembly: GCA_029465975.1. Classification (NCBI taxonomy): domain Eukaryota; kingdom Metazoa; phylum Chordata; class Actinopteri; order Esociformes; family Umbridae; genus Dallia; species Dallia pectoralis. The sequence goes on along the minus strand of CM055728.1, from coordinate 27,308,907 downwards.
AATTCATGTGTGTTTTGGACTGAATTCATGTGTGTTTGGGGCTGAATTCATGTGTGTTTTGGACTGAATTCATGTGTGTTTTGGACTGAATTCATGTGTGTTTTGGACTGAATTCATGTGTGTTTTGGAATGAATTCATGTGTGTTTGGGGCTGAATTCATGTGTGTTTTGGACTGAATTCATGTCTGTTTTGGAATGAATTCATGTGTGTTTGGGGCTGAATTCATGTGTATTTTGGACTGAATTCATGTGTGTTTTGGACTGAATTCATGTGTGTTTTGGACTGAATTCATGTGTGTTTGGGGCTAAATTCATGTGTGTTTGGGACTGAATTCATGTGTGTTTGGGACTGAATTCATGTGTGTTTTGAACTGAATTCATGTGTGTTTTGGACTGAATTCATGTGTGTTTTGGACTGAATTCATGTGTGTTTGCGACTGAAATCATGTGTGTTTGGGGCTGAATTCATGTGTGTTTTGGACTGAATTCATGTGTGTTTTGGACTGAATTCATGTGTGTTTTGGACTGAATTCATGTGTTTTGGACTGAATTCATGTGTGTTTTGGGTTGTCCACTACTTTCCTTTCATTAGGAGAGAAAAACTGGCAGCTCCTCTGCAATCACAGTGGAACCCATTATGCCAAGTCTCTCTCGTGGCATAGTTATTAATGTGGTCTGTAATAATTGTACTTTTTAAAAGACTGTTTTAAAAGGCTCAGCTCCACACTGACGGCTCTTGGAGGGTTGCCTCAATCCTCCTTTAAATAGCTCTGGATTAGCATCTGCTATGACAAGTGTTATATATCACGCCTATTGGCCCCTGGCTCCCTGTAACAGCAGTAATAAGTCCCTGGCTCCCTGTAACAGCAGTAATAGGCCCCTGGCTCCCAGTAACAGCAGTAATAGGCCCCTGGCTCCCTGTAACAGCAGTAATAGGCCCCTGGCTCCTTGTAACAGCAGTAATAGGCCCCTGGCTCCCTGTAACTGCAATAATAGGCCCCTGGCTCCCTGTAACAGCAGTAATAGGCCCCTGGCTCCTTGTAACAGCAGTAATAGGCCCCTGGCTCCCTGTAACTGCAATAATAGGCCCCTGGCTCCCTGTAACAGCAGTAATAGGCCCCTGGCTCCCTGTAACAGCAATAATAGGCCCCTGGCTCCCTGTAACAGCAGTAATAGGCCCCTGGCTCCCTGTAACAGCAATAATAGGCCCCTGGCTCCCTGTAACAGCAGTAATAGGCCCCTGGCTCCTTGTAACAGCAGTAATAGGCCCCTGGCTCCCTGTAACTGCAATAATAGGCCCCTGGCTCCTTGTAACAGCAGTAATAGGCCCCTGGCTCCCTGTAACTGCAATAATAGGCCCCTGGCTCCCTGTAACAGCAATAATAGGCCCCTGGCTCCCTGTAACAGCAGTAATAGGCCCCTGGCTCCCTGTAACAGCAGTAATAGGCCCCTGGCTCCTTGTAACAGCAGTAATAGGCCCCTGGCTCCCTGTAACAGCAGTAATAGGCCCCTGGCTCCCTGTAACAGCAATAATAGGCCCCTGGCTCCCTGTAACAGCAGTAATAGGCCCCTGGCTCCCTGTAACAGCAGTAATAGGCCCCTGGCTCCTTGTAACAGCAGTAATAGGCCCCTGGCTCCCTGTAACTGCAATAATAGGCCCCTGGCTCCCTGTAACAGCAGTAATAGGCCCCTGGCTCCTTGTAACAGCAGTAATAGGCCCCTGGCTCCCTGTAACTGCAATAATAGGCCCCTGGCTCCCTGTAACAGCAGTAATAGGCCCCTGGCTCCCTGTAACAGCAGTAATAGGCCCCTGGCTCCCTGTAACAGCAATAATAGGCCCCTGGCTCCCTGTAACAGCAGTAATAGGCCCCTGGCTCCCTGTAACAGCAGTAATAGGCCCCTGGCTCCTTGTAACAGCAGTAATAGGCCCCTGGCTCCCTGTAACTGCAATAATAGGCCCCTGGCTCCCTGTAACAGCAGTAATAGGCCCCTGGCTCCTTGTAACAGCAGTAATAGGCCCCTGGCTCCCTGTAACTGCAATAATAGGCCCCTGGCTCCCTGTAACAGCAGTAATAGGCCCCTGGCTCCCTGTAACAGCAATAATAGGCCCCTGGCTCCCTGTAACAGCAGTAATAGGCCCCTGGCTCCCTGTAACAGCAGTAATAGGCCCCTGGCTCCTTGTAACAGCAGTAATAGGCCCCTGGCTCCCTGTAACAGCAGTAATAGGCCCCTGGCTCCCTGTAACAGCAGTAATAGGCCCCTGGCTCCTTGTAACAGCAGTAATAGGCCCCTGGCTCCCTGTAACTGCAATAATAGGCCCCTGGCTCCCTGTAACAGCAGTAATAGGCCCCTGGCTCCCTGTAACAGCAATAATAGGCCCCTGGCTCCCTGTAACAGCAGTAATAGGCCCCTGGCTCCCTGTAACAGCAGTAATAGGCCCCTGGCTCCCTGTAACAGCAGTAATGGGCCCCTGGCTCCCTGTAACAGCAGTAATAGGCCCCTGGCTCCTTGTAACAGCAGTAATAGGCCCCTGGCTCCTGTAACTGCAGTAATAGGCCCCTGGCTCCCTGTAACAGCATAATAGCCCCCTGGCCCCCTGGCTCCCTGTAACAGCAGTAATAGTAATAGGCCCCTGGCTCCCTGTAACAGCAATAATAGGCCCCTGGCTCCCTGTAACAGCAGTAATAGGCCCCTGGCTCCTTGTAACAGCAGTAATAGGCCCCTGGCTCCCTGTAACTGCAATAATAGGCCCCTGGCTCCCTGTAACAGCAGTAATAGGCCCCTGGCTCCCTGTAACAGCAGTAATAGGCCCCTGGCTCCCTGTAACAGCAGTAATAGGCCCCTGGCTCCTTGTAACAGCAGTAATAGCCCCCCACTTTTCAGGATTTCCCAGGGAAACATTTGGCCAGACAGTGTGCTTCTCAACTCTGCTCTGCTCATATTCACAGACAGACTGGGAGTGGGATTAGACAACCAGACAGAGGGGCACACACACACACACACATTGACACATATACACACACATATATACAAAACAAAGACACACACAGTCACACATGCATTGACACACATTAAGACAAACACACAGATCCACACCCACATAGACACACTAAAAGACAGAAACACAAACACACACACACAAACACGCAGACACAATAACATAGACACAGATCAATAGGACACACACACAGAGACACACGATTACATGCTGGAGCAATTAGGATTAAGTGCCTTGCTTAAGAATGTAGTGACAGTACACACACACACACACAGAGAGACACACACACACAGACACACACACACACACACACACTGACTACGTCTCTTCTACTACAACAGACTGTCGATGTGTGTTGAATTTCCATCTCGCACTATAGATAGTAGAAGATAAATATAAATATAAGAGGTTGTATACAAATCTAGTTTGTATGAATATATATAAAAGGGGTTGTATGTATAAGAGGTGAAGTAGTAATGATAACAGAAGGCGAGGGTGGAATGACAGTGATAGATGAAGAGAAAGAGAGCGGTTGTTCCCTCTCAGCTCTTGGCCACCCTGTCAGGAGAAATGCTCCCATGATGCTGTTGCTTGGCTTCTAATCCTCCTGTAAATCTCCCCTAATCGGGATGAGACGAGAGCATGCTGCCACCTGACTGACAGCCAAAGGCCGGCCCCTGTCTGAATGCCCATGCTGAGTCTATGTAAAGACCTGAGGATCTGGTGGTGGCCCTGATCTACGAGTGAACCGGGGCCAAGTGGCCAATGAGAGCCTGAAGCACCGCGAGAACTCAGTGGGAGGAGCAGGCGGGACGACAACAGGTGAGCCAGACAAACTCCTCAATAGCCCAGAGGAGTAGGACGAGGAGGAGACAGAGGGAGTTCGAGGAGAGGCACGTGCTGTATTGACCCCGGATGAGAGTGGAACCGGGGTCGACGAAGAGGAGACGACACATGGACGTTTAATGGTGAGACTTGGACGTCTGGATTTGAGACACTGTCATGTTGTCGTGTTCCTGCATGTTTTTCTGTTGACAGGAGATCTTATCAGAGGCACTAATGTGTTTTGGATTGTTACCTTGGATTGGTACCTTATTAGCCAACGTTGTTGTCCTTTAAGTGTTTGTTGCCTAGGCTGTGCCACAGTAGAATCCAAACCCCAGAGGTTAGAGGAAACACCACGTCTGTACAGCCAGTCAGTGCAGAAGATTCCCAAGCCAATAAAACTCCTTCAAATCTAATTGTATTGAGACATAGAGAGCGAGAGAGAGCGAGAGAGAGCGAGAGAGAGAGGAGAGAGAGAGGAGAGAGAGAGAGAGAGAGAGAGAGAAAGAGCGAGAGAGAGAGAGAGAGAGAGAGAGAGAGAGAGAGAGAGAGAGAGAGAGAGAGGGGAGAGAAAGAGAGCGAAGGAGAGCGAGAGAGAGTTGCAGTGATTCTAATCTTCATTCTTCTGAGTGGAACCTTGACAGAGGAATAAACACAAATATTTGTGGGATTATAAAAGGATTATATGAAGCCAAGTGTTCCCATTTGTGTCATCATTCCATCATACCCAGAACCCATCCTACTGACAGGAAGAATTCTGACTAATTAACAGACAGGAATTTGGTCTTGTAAATTGTTTGTAATCAATAATTAGTTAGTCTTGAAAAATTATTGGCAAAGGTGTGTGTGTCTGTGTGTGTGTGTGTGTGTGTGTGTGTGTGTGTGTGTGTGTGTGTGTGTGTGTGTGTGTGTGTGTGTGTGTGTGTGTGTGTGTGTGTGTGTGTGTGTGTGTGTGTGTGTGTGTGTGTGTGTGTGTGTGTGTGTGTGTGTGTGTGTGTGTGTGTGTGTGTGTGTGTGTGTGTGTGTGTGTGTGTGTGTGTGTGTGTGTGTGTGTGTGTGTGTGTGTGTGTGTGTGTGTGTGTGTGTGTGCGTGTGCGTGCGTGCGTGCGTGCGTGCGTGCAGTTGAGAGAAGCAGGGCCAAGGGAGTCGAAGAAAGACAAAGTGGATAGATCAAGAGAATAAAAATAGCCGTCAGACCAGTTGGAGCTAAATTGACCTTATTTTAGCACAGGGAAGTCATGAGTCTTGAGTAACAACTCAAACAACTTGCTGACCGCAATCAACATAGCGATGCCATTTCATTTGAACACTGCACAAGTACCATATGACTGGGAATGTGCGTGATGTTGTGATGATGTTAATCCAAATCTTTAATGCTAATTGTTTTATCAAACGTATGTATCTGTTGTGTTTGCTATCTGGTTGAATTTAGTTTTTATCCTAAATTCAACCCATCAGGAAGTATTTCCGAGCCGCTGTGTATCAACTTGTTTATCTGTGCTCTGTCAGGGTTCAGGCTGGGTGTTTGTAAAAAGCACAACTATGTTGTAAAAAGGGCTTTATAAAATACATTTGATTGATTGATCTGTGTTTTGTGTGTGTTTGAGTTTGTGTGTGTGCGTGTGTGTGTGCACGCCAGTTGCTAAGTACCCAGCAGTCTGCTCCAATGTAGATTTAAGGGGAAGTTTGATGTGTGACCAGGTGTAACCAGCTTGACCTCAGAGAGATGACAGCTGACAGACTAACATCACAGCATCACCCAGAGACTCTACATCATAGCATTAAAACACCTATCATGTTATTTACATGAAATACACTTGTTCACAAGTTTGCCACTGGTTGGTTGGATGGCATGTCTAGTCTAAAATTAATCAATCAATTTATTTTATAAAGCCTTTTTTACAACAAAGTTGTCGCAAAGTGCTTTTACAAACACGCAGCCTGAAACCCGACTGAACACAGATCAACAATTTAACACAGCTGCTAGGAAAAACTCCCTGATGGGTTGAATTTAAAGAAACCTTGAGTTGTGACCAGTTCTCTTCTGACTGTGCTGGATGAACCTATAATAGCTTAGTTAACTAATTATTAAATGCATTTTTAAATGCAGTGTGTCTTATATAATAGTCCAGGTCAAATCAGAAAGGGACAACGATTAACCAATTAGCCAATTACATCAGATCTATATGGAGAATTAAGTATATGTGCTGTCTCAATACACAGGACCTGGCAATTAGTGTGTGTGTGTGCTGATGTTGGAATATGTTTTAGTGGCTGTTCATTTCTTAGGATATTTCACAGGTCACTTCACAGGATATTTCACAGGATATTTCACAGGTTACTTCACAGGTTACTTCAAAGGATATTTCACAGGATACTTCACAGGTTACTTCACAGGATACTTCACTGGATACTTCCCAGGATATTTCAAAGGTTACTTCACAGGATACTTCACAGGATATTTCAAACAAATATCTTGATGTGGATCTTGTTGCCTAACCTAGCAAAACATGTTGGGTCGTTACGGTGACGTGGATCAGGACGTTAAAAGACATCAGTTCTAGATGAGGTGTGGCACATCCACTTTAAAACCATTCACACTCAAACAGACTAAGAAGAGTCAATGCTCCAATCTGTTCACATCACGTGCTGTCAATGGAAAATATAGGAGTTACAACTGTACTATATCCGTTACTACTGTACTGTATCCGTTACAACTGTACTGTATCTATTACAACTGTACTGTATCTATTACAACTGTACTGTATCTATTACAACTGTACTATATCCGTTACTACTGTACTGTATCTATTACAACTGTACTATATCCGTTACAACTGTACTGTATCTATTACAACTGTACTGTATCTATTACAACTGTACTATATCCGTTACAACTGTACTGTATCTATTACAACTGTACTATATCCGTTACAACTGTACTGTATCCATTACAACTGTACTGTATCCGTTACTACTGTACTATATCCATTACAACTGTACTGTATCCGTTACTACTGTACTGTATCTATTACAACTGTACTATATCCGTTACTACTGTACAATATCCGTTACAACTGTACTGTATCCATTACAACTGTACTGTATCCGTTACTACTGTACTATATCCATTACAACTGTACTGTATCCGTTACTACTGTACTGTATCTATTACAACTGTACTATATCCGTTACAACTGTACTGTATCCATTACAACTGTACTATATCCGTTACTACTGTACTATATCCATTACAACTGTACTATATCCGTTACAACTGTACTATATCCATTACAACTGTACTATATCCGTTACAACTGTACTATATCCATTACTACTGTACTATATCCATTACAACCGTACTATATCCGTTACAACTGTACTATATCCGTTACTACTGTACTATATCCATTACAACTGTACTATATCCGTTACTACTGTACTGTATCCGTTACAACTGTACTGTATCCATTACAACTGTACTGTATCCGTTACTACTGTACTATATCCATTACAACTGTACTGTATCCGTTACTACTGTACTGTATCTATTACAACTGTACTATATCCATTACAACTGTACTATATCCATTACTACTGTACTATATCCATTACAACCGTACTATATCCATTACAACTGTACTATATCCGTTACTACTGTACTGTATCCGTTACAACTGTACTGTATCCATTACAACTGTACTGTATCCGTTACTACTGTACTATATCCATTACAACTGTACTGTATCCGTTACTACTGTACTGTATCTATTACAACTGTACTATATCCGTTACAACTGTACTGTATCCATTACAACTGTACTATATCCGTTACTACTGTACTATATCCGTTACAACTGTACTATATCCGTTACAACTGTACTATATCCATTACAACTGTACTATATCCGTTACAACTGTACTATATCCATTACTACTGTACTATATCCATTACAACCGTACTATATCCGTTACAACTGTACTATATCCGTTACTACTGTACTATATCCATTACAACTGTACTATATCCGTTACAACTGTACTGTATCCATTACAACTGTACTATATCCGTTACAACTGTACTGTATCCATTACAACTGTACTATATCCGTTACTACTGTACTATATCCATTACAACTGTACTATATCCGTTACTACTGTACTATATCCGTTACAACTGTACTGTATCCATTACAACTGTACTATATCCATTACAACTGTACTATATCCGTTACTACTGTATTATATCCATTACAACTGTACTATATCCGTTACTACTGTACAATATCCGTTACAACTGTACTGTATCCATTACAACTGTACTATATCCGTTACAACTGTACTGTATCCATTACAACTGTACTATATCCGTTACTACTGTACTGTATCCGTTACAACTGTACTATATCCGTTACTACTGTACTATATCCGTTACAACTGTACTATATCCGTTACTACTGTACTATATCCGTTACAACTGTACTATATCCGTTACTACTGTACTATATCCATTACAACTGTACTATATCCGTTACTACTGTACTATATCCATTACAACTGTACTATATCCGTTACAACTGTACTATATCCGTTACAACTGTACTATATCCGTTACTACTGTACTATATCCATTACAACTGTACTATATCCATTACAACTGTACTATATCCGTTACAACTGTCCTGTATCTTAAATTAATTTATATTGGATAGAGCACAGAGAAAGTGACCAAAACAACAGGCTCATGTATGTGAAAACAAGCGTGTGTGTGTGTGTCTGTGTGTCCAATATCTCTAGAGAGTATCCAGGATGTTGGCGTTGTCATCAGCAAGCGCAGGGCAGGTTCCTGTGGACCTCCACAGGGTGTGATATCATCTTCCTCCAGGCAGGGTTCCTCCTGATCGGGCAGAACCAACTCCTCCTGGGTGGTCCTCCTGGAGGCCCTCGGTGATGGCTTATCCAGGAGAAGACCCCGACCTGGGCGCCGGCCCGTCTGAGGACTCAGATCTCTATGACGATGAGTCGGAAACAGCCAGCCTAATGTCAGAGGACTCCATCATGCCCAACTATGAGATGGAGCGCAGTGTGGGCGGGACCATCTCCACGCTTTACGAGGCATGTGACAGGAACGAAGCGCTGACGCTACGCAGGATTCTGGAGCGGGGCGTTACTAGGGAAGAGGCCATGGAGATGGACATCAACAGCAGGGTAAGGACACGCCGCTGGTTAGTGGCACTGAAGAAGAAACTGTGGTCCTGGAGCGTGTTGTTGTTGTGAGCATATTGTCTAATAAAACATGTGTTGTTTCAGAATGGTCTGATGTTGGCCGTCTCCAGGGGTTATATTGACATAGTGTACGGTCTACACACGTGTCGTCTGATAGACATCAACCATCAGGACAGCGAAGGCAACACTGCACTAATGATTGCTGCCCAGGCAGGTAAGAACTGACCTGTTATGGTGGCCAGCTGGTCGTTGGTCTGGACGGGATAATTTAAATGAGAGGTAAACGTTCTGCTGGGAGAAACTGTTGTTGGCCATTTGTGTGTGTGTCCGGGGTACGTCTCTTTTAGAGGGGTTTACATTAATCGCAAGAAACATTTCCATTGGACATTCGTTGTAATTTCGAACAAAAAAACGGTATTGTCTTTCTTAAAACGTCCTAATGACAGCACCTCTCTTGACCCAGGCTTCATATCCATCCTGAACTTCATCTTGAACTATTACCCGAAAGTAGACCTGGAGAAGAGGGACATGAGGGGCTTCACTGCCCTAATCAAGGCAGCCATGCAGGGCAGAGAGGACTGTGTGTCGTCTCTCATCATGGCCGGTAAGATGGAGTGATGCTTGGCAGCCGGGTTTGAGTGATGCTTGGCAGAATGGCAGCAGGGTTGGAGTGATGCTTGGCAGTAGGGTTGGAGTGATGCTTGGCAGCAGGGTTGGAGTGATGCTTGGCAGCAGGGTTGGAGTGATGCTTGGCAGAATGGCAGCAGGGTTGGAGTGATGCTTGGCAGAATGGCAGCAGGGTTGGAGTGATGCTTGGCAGTAGGGTTGGAGTGATGCTTGGCAGCAGGGTTGGAGTGATGCTTGGCAGCAGGGTTGGAGTGATGCTTGGCAGAATGGCAGCAGGGTTGGAGTGATGCTTGGCAGTAGGGTTGGAGTGATGCTTGGCAGCAGGGTTGGAGTGATGCTTGGCAGTAGGGTTGGAGTGATGCTTGGCAGCAGGGTTGAAAAGTCTTCGAATGTCATTTTCCTTCATCTTTTTTTACATTGAATATCAAGTCCATGAACAGACATGGGTTGGGTGTCATTTGTGACACCCAACCCAGTGTTACGATGGCCATTCCTGTGGATGAAGGTCATGACGCACCCTAAGCCGAGTTTAAGGGGCAATTCTGAGGACAATGTTTCCTGTCAGGTCTGCTCGTCTAATCAGGGACTAGCTGTTTTGGGTTGCAGGCTGGATTAGGTGTGTGTGGATTTAACAGGACGGATATAGACTCAGAATTTAGTGTAGTCACACCTACTACTGATTTATAAATGAGGCTACATCACCATCTCACTGCCCTGTTTCCTGTTTATGTTCATTAGTAGCGCAATGGGGGCATGTTTGTTAATTCATTAATTCTATACTGTAACCTATTCCTCTTCAACACAATGAAATGGTTGAGGACAATCTTCTGAAATTGGCACAAGGGCCATTTTCAAGATTTTATTGGTCTCTATCCAATAAATTCTTGAAGCACTTGAACTTCTCCATAATCTAGAAGTGTTATCTTGACGCCTGTCGCAAAAAAAACACGCCAGTTTCATTGTTAACCAATTAAAAACATACCTCCAATCACATCTTCACTATTTAGCAGTTCCTTCACTTGCCACATGAGGGGGCAATTGCTCAATATTTTGTTTACTTTCAATGGCATCAGAAAACAGTTTATTTTCCAAATGTTGTCCCTAGTTGTTCAACTCCTGTTTTAATGCTGTGCGTTTGTGTCACTCTCACTAACCCCTCCCATTCCAGGTGCCGACATCAATGTAGTAGATGAGGTCAGAGGTAAAGGTGTCAGGGACTGGGCCATGATGACCGGACGTTTCGACGTACTTCAACGCCTCCGCGTTCTCCAGGCTCGTCCGATCGCCGAACAGTTCTGCGACAGCTACCCAACTGAGTGGCCGGAGCTCAAGAAGTTGGTCGCCAAAGGTCAGACAGGTTGCTGGTTAGAATTCCGAAAAGTGGCAGGAGAAATGAATGTTTTGTGCAACAAAGTTTTGATTTGACAAATTCAGGTAGTTCAACTCACATTCAGCATACAGCTCCAAACCACAGAACAGATTTAAATGCCCGAGTCCCCAGTGTTTATTGTTCTCTCTGGCTATCTATTCTGTTTCCAACCAAGTAAACTGCAAATACCCCCATCGAAATATCCCATGAAAAAGTGAATAAAATGTTTTACGTGGAGTTATTTTTCTTTTCACACTACAGCCTTGAGTCCCAAGTCCCTGACTCAGCGCCTGAAGGACAAGCTAACCATTAGCTTCCCCAAGGACCCTCAGGACAACGGGGTGATGGACCACATGGTGAGGTTGACCACCTCCATCCACAGCCCCCTGGTGTCCACAGGCTGCCGGCCCCTCTGCCCCACCAGTCCCCCCGAGGTCGGGAAGCGGCGCCTGGCCGTCCCGGAGCTTATGGAGAGACACGGCAGCAAGGATCTGGAGGAGAGCTCCGTGTGTCACAGTAACGGTGTGAGGTGTTCGTTCACGCTGACGCCGGTGTCCTCGAGTTCCCTCTCGCTGGCCAACTGCTGCTCAAACACGGAGAGGAGGGGAAGTGTTCTCTCAACAGTCTCCAACAAGGTCCGGAACTTCCTGCCGCGCTCCTTTGCTCACCGGAACTCCGTGTTCCCGTCCAGCTGCATTCCCAAGATCACCTACACCAAGTCTCCGAACAAGACACCAAAGAAGATGAGGAAGCCAAAGATACACAAGGGCCACCTTGAGCCTCCTGTCTGGAGGTACAAGTCTCACAAGCAGGAGAAGAAGAAGGAGAAGGAGTTGTTGGAGGAGGAGATGCAAGCGAAAGAAAAGGCCCTTAAAAATACAAAGAAGAAAGCAGCGAAGTGGGCAGCGAAGGCCAAAGATTCAACCAAGGCACGTTGAACCGTCTGCACACTGCCACGGAATAGAACTGCCTCTATCCAGTCATCACCTACTGAATCCATAGTATCCAATGTGATGATGTCATAGGAAAGGGACAAAAGGATGTCTTCCTTGTTGTGTCCGGGGCTCATCGTGGGAACCCAGTTGCATTCGTTCAGTTTGACCAGAAACTGCATACGAGCGGGACTGAGACTGGCAGTTCTACTTTTGAACCGAAATAGAAACGCTGTAAGAACTGCAATTTGGCTGGACATTCAAAGGCTTTATTATTCCTTTGTCTCTCAGGTAGAATACCCAATTTCAGTGTTTCTTTATATTATATTATATCTTTTTATGTGTGAATGTGGGTGTGTGTGTATGCTAGTGGTCAGGAGTTTGAGTTTAACTGCAGGGCTGTTCGTCTTTGGCCCAGGAGGGCTTTTCTGCTTTTCATCCTCACTTTTTAATAAAGTACTGATTTAGACCTGCAGTTTGTTACTGATTGACCTGAGGGGTTTGTAATGTTGTAAAAACTTGCTCAGTCATCATACTTGCATCGCATAGATGTGATTGATCCAGCTCAATCCCAAATGTGAGCTGAAATGGGAAGGATGTTATTCAGTAGGGTTTACCTTCTGTCACAATATTTTATGACTGTTGTTATTTTCAAATGCCAGAAAGACTTTTAAATGTACTGTATGTGATTACGTTGTTGAAAGCCATTGACCCATCAACAACACTTAATAAAAAAATATAGACCATATGCATGACAAAATAAAACATTGAAAACATTTGAACGATACTTCAGCCGTGCGGTAATGAGTAATATTTGGGGCCATAGTCATGTATTGACAAATGCACAGCTATGCCTTCGATACATAACACCCCTATAGCAGCTTTCTCTACAGTCTATTCTGGGTACGTTCGTGTAGTTAATGAAGCCCCTGTAACCTCTTCCATTCTGAGCTCAGTGAGCTTGTTAACTGGAGATATTATGGTCACAGCCAGAACAGGGCCTAGCCACACTGCCTGTCTGTAATTATGGGATGTAACCTCAGACGGCGGATTAGTAATCACAGCATGTGACACATGAGAGGGATGTATTAGTGCCTGTTTGGGTGGCTTGTTTTCGGTGGGTTAGGTGAAGGCAGAGGCACTTTTATTTTATTGTGCCTTTATTTAAACTGGTAAGTGAATTGACAAAGCAATTCTCCACGTCAGTGATGACCTGACCAATAAGCACTACATAAAAGTGAATAGAGATTATGGATGAGACACATAAACACACTGAGACACATCCAGGTAGGTTGAAAGTACATTTAGTTCTGAGTAAATATGAGGACAGCGTGAAGCTTTAGCTTTTGCATTTTCTAGTGGCGTGAACTGTACCTGTAGCTGCTGATAGGTACATGAACTGTACCTGTAGCTGCAATTAGATACATGAACTATACCTGTAGCTGCTGTTAGATACATGAACTGTCCCTGTAGCTGCTGTTAGGTTCATGAACTGTACCTGTAGCTGCTATTAGATACATGAACTGTACCTGTAGCTGCTGTTAGATACATGAACTGTACCTGTAGCTGCTGTTAAATACATGAACTGTACCTGTAGCTGCTGTTAGATACATGAACTGTACCTGTAGCTGCTGTTAGATACATGAACTGTACCTGTAGCTGCTGTTAGATACATGAACAGTACCTGTAGCTGCTGTTAGATACATGAACTGTACCTGTAGCTGCTGTTAGATACATGAACTGTACCTGTAGCTGCTGTTAGATACATGAACTGTACCTGTAGCTGCTGTTGGATACATGAACTGTACCTGTAGCTGCTGTTAGATACATGAACTGTACCTGTAGCTGCTGTTAGATACATGAACTGTACCTGTAGCTGCTGTTAGATACATGAACTGTACATGTAGCTGCTGTTAGATACATTAACTGTACCTGTAGCTGCTGTTAGATACATGAACTGTACCTGTAGCTGCTGTTGGATACATGAACTGTACCTGTAGCTGCTGTTAGATACATGAACTGTACCTGTAGCTACTGTTAGATACATGAACTGTACCTGTAGCTGCTGTTAGATACATGAACTGTACCTGTAGCTGCTGTTAGATACATGAACTGTACCTGTAGCTGCTGTTAGATACATGAACTGTACCTGTAGCTGCTGTTAGATACACGAACTGTACCTGTAGCTGCTGTTGGATACATGAACTGTACCTGTAGCTGCTGTTGGATACATGAACTGTACCTGTAGCTGCTGTTAGATACATGAACTGTACCTGTAGCTGCTGTTAGATACATGAACTGTACCTGTAGCTGCTGTTAGATACATGAACTGTACCTGTAGCTGCTGTTGGATACATGAACTGTACCTGTAGCTGCTGTTAGATACATGAACTGTACCTGTAGCTGCTGTTAGATACATGAACTGTACCTGTAGCTGCTGTTAGATACATGAACTGTACCTGTAGCTGCTGTTAGATACATGAACTGTACCTGTAGCTGCTGTTAGATACATGAACTGTACCTGTAGCTGCTGTTGGATACATGAACTGTACCTGTAGCTGCTGTTGGATACATGAACTGTACCTGTAGCTGCTGTTGGATACATGAACTGTACCTGTAGCTGCTGTTAGATACATGAACTGTACCTGTAGCTGCTGTTAGATACATGAACTGTACCTGTAGCTGCTGTTAGATACATGAACTGTACCTGTAGCTGCTGTTGGATACATGAACTGTACCTGTAGCTGCTGTTGGATACATGAACTGTACCTGTAGCTGCTGTTAAATACATGAACTGTACCTGTAGCTGCTGTTAGATACATGAACTGTACCTGTAGCGGTACCTTGCCAGCCAAATAATCCGTCTATAAAACATCCATCATAAAGGAAAAATCAGAACATCATTTCAAGTGAGTAGATCCACTTACTCAAAAACCCAGCCAAACTTTCTCACGATATTACTAGATAATTTTATGGCTCAGTTCCCTTTTTGGCAGTATGGAAAGAAGTCTTTAAAATGTCAACATCTTTATTGAGGCCAGCACAGGGGGTTCATCCTAAATGGCAACCTAGTCTCCTACGTAGTGCACTATCCAAACCAGAGAGCCCTGAGGACTGTTCAGTATGAAATGCTTGAGGCATTGGACAAGACATACTGTACATCACATATGTGCACATGTGCAATCTGTGCTTTAGGATAAGAGTGGCAGACGATCAATGACGCCCCATCACCAATGGTTCCCCGCTATAGGGTTCTCAGTGCCAGATTTCTGTGAAATGTTCAAAACTGCTGAACTCCATTTAAATGGCCGAATGTCAAGACAAATGTTTTCTTTCTGTTCATTTGAACAGCGAGTGAATAGGATCTCCTCTGCCTATGACAACATTACACAACAACGATACAAACTGTGCTGCACCCAGGTAACTTTTCCTTTTTATAACTATGGTGCCGTCTGGCTATGAAAGAATGTTGATGACATCCCCCAGGTTTCAACATCTCACAGAGTAATGTTGGGAAGAGAAAATACATTCTGCTGATCGAAAAAGAGTTTGCTCTCTGGTGAGACGGTTGATGTGAGCCAGCTGTGTACTCGAGCCAAGGCGCTAGACTGCAGGCCATGAGAACCCGGAATTCACATTACTCAAATGAAGAAAAGCTCTCACCAACGGTTCTGAGTGTAATTCTGAATTTCTTCACAGGGGGCACTGGTCATGATGGCAATTGAATGGTCCAGTGTTCCACTGGATCTGGTTAGACAAAGTGTTCCACTGGATCTGGTTAGACAAAGTGTTCCAATGGATCTGGTTAGACAAAGTGTTCCACTGGATCTGCTTAGACAAAGTGTTCCACTGGATCTGGTTAGACAAAGTGTTCCACTGGATGTGGGTAGACAAAAAGTTCCACTGGATCTGGTTAGACACAGTGTTCCACTGGATCTGGTTAGACACAGTGTTCCACTGGATCTGCTTAGACAAAGTGTTCCACTGGATCTGCTTAGACAAAGTGTTCCACTGGATCTGGTTAGACAAAGTGTTCCACTGGATGTGGGTAGACAAAAAGTTCCACTGGATCTGGTTAGACAAAGTGTTCCACTGGATCTGGTTAGACAAAGTGTTCCACTGGATCTGGTTAGACAAAGTGTTCCACTGGATCACGGTAAATGAGAGCCGAATAATGTGCTGCAATGATCCCCAGAATCCCCCCGAGGAGGGCGAGGGGGGTGTCCAAATACCACAGCATGGTGGCGTGGACCATGCATGTTCAAAAACAATATTGATATATTGCCATCACACGTGAGGAGACAGGATACCATTCTAATAATACAGGATAGCTAGGTCCAGTGTGTAGGATACGGAAATGCCTCCGTTCAGAGGACGTGTCCTGAATCCTTACACACGCCCCTCTGTTACACTGTGTTCTGTACGGGCAACAAGTATTGCCCAAAGCTATGCCCTAGATGACAAATGCAGAAATGCTGTGCCGTCTGGAATGTGACATGTCCTCTGCCTGGTCCTGCGGGAAGCCTTAGCAGAGCTCCATGCCAGCTGGACATTGGTTCGAACATCTCAGTTGCTATAGTAACCCCCAGTCCGGGTCACACTGTCTAGCCCCAATGACAGTCGTTAATTTTACAAACTATGTGAGAATCACAGCATTAAAAAAACACATATAAATTGTGTGTGCGTGACCAGGCCTACTAATGCAATAATATATCAAGTTCAAGTCAATAACAACTCAAATAAGCTGTACTATCATCAACTCCCGTCAGTGTGAGCCACATCTGTAGACATATATTGTATATATTGTGCATAATTGCGGTGTTCGGAGACGCCAGAGTTTTAAGGGGAAAGCCACAGGAGAAATGAGAGGTTTGTGCCATGCAGCGACAGGAAAACCGCTCGGAGAGAGAGAGCACATTCCAGGCAGACCCCGTTGGAGACAATGAGGGGTGGGACAAAATGTTATATTTCAAATCTCGTATGTGCCTAATCTCGGGCTTGAATCAGGAAAAGAGCAGAGTTGGGTTCGTAGGAAGGCTATATGTGTAGCAGATATGGCTGTTTGTGAGCTGGTTTAAAAGCGGAAACCCCACGTCTCACTGGCACTTCTGTTCCATTCTCGGGCTGCGTGTTTTCCTTTAATCAGAGGAAGATTTTAACCCGAGATATGGTGTCCCTTATTGGACCGAGTTAATGTCGGAACTTTGCGTTAGACTTTCACGCAGTTTCACTTCAGATGACTTTTTATAGACGGAGTGTTTTAAGAAAATAAGTTACGAATAGAAGACGATGCGGAGACGTTTTGCGATTCAACAGAGGAACAGAGAGTTTTCATCGAACTCAGATGGTCACTCGTGAATGGAGGAGGACTTTAAACGCATATATTATATATATAGTATGGGACAGACGCATTTCTGTGATCATCATACGTGCTCTGGTTTTCCTGTGAACAGCGAGAAGACAGTATAAGTCCGCTGCGCGGAAAAGAACAAATCAGGTAATTGATTTATATTGCATTGATTTAGTAGGCTACACAATGAATATTATATCTGTGACCGCTGTTGACTATTCAAACTTTTGTTTAAGTATCTCTTGTTTTTTTATTTAACTTGTTAGATTAGTTAATGGTGTAGGTTGTGTGTTCTAGCGGATTCCTGTGAGAACATACCGGTGGATGGGGATGCTGGTAGTCTGGTAGGGGCCCATAGAGCCTGGTGGATGGGGATGCTGGTAGTCGGTAGGGGCCCATAGAGCCAGGTGGATGGGGATGCTGGTAGTCGGTAGGGGCCCATAGAGCCAGGTGGATGGGGATGCTGGTAGTCGGTAGGGGCCCATAGAGCCTGGTGGATGGGGATGCTGGTAGTCGGTAGGGGCCCATAGAGCCAGGTGGATGGGGATGCTGGTAGTCGGTAGGGGCCCATAGAGCCAGGTGGATGGGGATGCTGGTAGTCGGTAGGGGCCCATAGAGCCAGGTGGATGGGGATGCTGGTAGTCTGGTAGGGGCCCATAGAGTCTGATTAGGGTTGACGCGTTTCACACCTTCACCACACCAGAGAAGCGGTTGAACCAACATGTTTCCACTTCATATAAACAAGTGGAACTGAGCGTTATCGTTTTCACGTATATGTGAGTGTGAAATGAGACCTTCCAATAACGAAACATGTCTAGTTATGACAATGTTTAAACAGTTAGAAATCAGCCTACGCTATTATGAAAACAGCGTATTTCTCCGTATTTCAAAAGACACCGGGAAATATTCGTTGAGAAACCACGCATTCCCTTCGAGAACGCCTTCTTTCGAATAAACTGAATATAGTCAACAGAAGAAATGTGAGATAAGCAACATGTCTTCTGTATATAATTATTCACCCTTACATAAGGCACGGTTCAGGCTACTGAACATCGAAAACGTACATCATACAGATACACAGTGCATAACCCCTAAGGTGTCTCAGAGTAGTAGTTCTACGAGATCTGAGATCTTGGATCAGTTGAAAAGAGGTTCCTGGTCCTCTATCAGAATACCTGCCCCATAAGTAAGTAGACAACTGTGAAATCTCTGCATTATCACATTCCCAGATGTGAGGTTCCCTATGTCAAGACGCCATGTGACTGGTTTCCCAAACCAGGGAACAGGTGTGAGGTTATCCAAACCAGGAAACAGGTGTGAGGTTACCCAAACCAGGAGGCATGTGTGAGGTTACCCAAACCAGGAGCCAGGTGTGAGGTTACCCAAACCAGGAGCCAGGTTAGAGGTTACCTAAACCAGGAAACAGGTGTGAGATTACCTATACCATGGTTGTGGCAACATGGCATTACCACAGTCCTGTGGGTGGAACACAACTGCCATGAAATTGTGTTTGGTCAGGTGTGAAGGAGCCAACTCAACATTCCTCAACCACCACATGGTTTACTACGGCTGTATGTCATTACAAGAACTATATTTTTCTTGCTGAAGGCCTTGGATTAAAGATGATAAGGCGTAGTACTGGATAGACCGTAGTAC
This sequence comes from Dallia pectoralis, assembly GCA_029465975.1. Classification (NCBI taxonomy): domain Eukaryota; kingdom Metazoa; phylum Chordata; class Actinopteri; order Esociformes; family Umbridae; genus Dallia; species Dallia pectoralis. The sequence goes on along the minus strand of CM055728.1, from coordinate 27,289,924 downwards.
TGGATAGACCGTAGTACTGGATAGACCTATGTGCCAGTACTGTATTTCAACCTCTGTACAAGATCTGACAAGTTGCATTGCAATTTTGTTATATTATCTAACATTATAAAAATGTGCATGCACCCCTAGACAAATGTAGACATGTGTCTGCCATAGAGTTTGAAGGAGATTTCTTATAGGTTGCAGACCCATGACAAATAATATAAATATAATATAATAATAAAAATAAGGTGCAGTATCATTAAGCCCATCTCCAACTTGTCAAGGGTTAGGTATCTATAACGCAAAACCAAATCTCAGTTTAGACATTTCTAATTCTCTTAAAACCAAGTGAGAATAAAATAAGAGTGAATATAATATTTTAAGTTGTAGAAAACTATTTGTCAGGTAACGATACATAGTTTCATTGAATATGTATATAGTCTGGACTTTTGCTTAAGTCTGGCCTAGTGTACATTTGACCACTTTGTATCCTTTAAGCCCATCTAAAATAAAAGTGGTATTTCCAAAGAAATTGACAGTGTATACAAATATACTTTAATTGAAAAAATAAAATTAATCCCAAATGTATTGACAAAGTAGTTATTTTCGTCCGACATCTAGCATGTTGCTAAGCTATGCTATTTAGCTACTGTAATAATTGTGACATGCTATGTGAGTGCTAGCTCATAAAACTATTCTTGTCAGTTGATGTAAATATTCAAATAAAATTGCGATGTATGCGTGAATAAAACCATAATCTCTTAATTAAACTTTAAGTAGGACTTCACTTGGGTATCTCAAATGTGTAGCAAACATATATATTGGTAGAGACATTGAATATCACATAATTATTTCTCTTCTCGATTTCCATCCAAATATGAGAGTGGGTTCGAAGGGTGCATTGGTATACGCTTAACTTATAGATACAAAAAGTGGTAAAAGCAATTACATTTAAGGCTGGTCTATAGTAGCAAAAATACTTCATACGTTTATCCAGTGCTACTTAAAATAGTGTATTACATTTGGGTGGCCCAGAGCAGTGCCAAATACACCACCACAGACTATTGGCCCAGACCAAAGTATTGCCATATTTTTACGGCATTAAGTGCCAGTTGGTCCTCTGCCACGTCTGCCTCATGCAGATACCATCTCAAACACCAGACTACCCGTCTGTCGATCACATCATAACAAGCTCTGACTCCCAACAAACACAGGATTAGCACTGGAAGGGCTTCACAGAACAATAGATGCTAACATACAACCCTGGGCAAATGTGGACAAGAAAAAACTAAGCAGTGACTGAATGACTACTACTACATGTAGACACACTATATATAAACAGTAGTCCTGTAAATTCCATTACATGTAGACACACTATATATTAACAGTAGTCCTGTAAATTACACTACATGTAGACACACTATATATAAACAGTAGTCCTGTAAATTACACTACATGTAGACACACTATAAATGAACAGTAGTCCTGTAAATTCCATTACATGTAGACACACTATATATGAACTGTAGTCCTGTAAATTCCATTACATGTAGACACACTATATATTAACAGTAGTCCTGTAAATTCCATTATATGTAGACACACTATATATGAACAGTAGTCCTGTAAATTACACTACATGTAGACACACTATATATGAACAGTAGTCCTGTAAATTCCATTACATGTAGACACACTATATATGAACTGTAGTTCTGTAACTTCCACTACATGTAGACACACTATATATGAACAGTAGTCCTGTAAATTACACTACATGTAGACACACTATATATGAACTGTAGTCCTGTAAATTACACTACATGTAGACACACTATATATGAACTGTAGTCCTGTAACTTCCACTACATGTAGACACACTATATATGAACAGTAGTCCTGTAAATTCCATTACATGTAGACACACTATATATGAACTGTAGTCCTGTAAATTACACTACATGTAGACACACTATATATGAACAGTAGTCCTGTAAATTCCATTACATGTAGACACACTATATATGAACAGTAGTCCTGTAAATTCCACTACATGTAGACACACTATATATGAACGGTAGTCCTTTAAATTCCACTACATGTAGACACACTATATATGAACTGTAGTCCTGTAAATTACACTACATGTAGACACACTATATATAAACATTAGTCCTGTAAATTCCACTACATGTAGACACACTATATATGAACTGTAGTCCTGTAAATTACACTACATGTAGACACACTATATATAAACAGTAGTCCTGTAAATTACACTACATGAAGACACACTATATATGAACTGTAGTCCTGTAACTTCCACTACATGTAGACACACTATATATGAACTGTAGTCCTGTAACTTCCACTACATGTAGACACACTATATATGAACTGTAGTCCTGTAAATTCCACTACATGTAGACACACTATATATGAACTGTAGTCCTGTAACTTCCACTACATGTAGACACACTATATATGAACTGTAGTCCTGTAACTTCCACTACATGTAGACACACTATATATGAACTGTAGTCCTGTAAATTACACTACATGTAGACACACTATATATGAACAGTAGTCCTGTAAATTCCATTACATGTAGACACACTATATATGAACTGTAGTTCTGTAACTTCCACTACATGTAGACACACTATATATGAACAGTAGTCCTGTAAATTACACTACATGTAGACACACTATATATGAACTGTAGTCCTGTAAATTACACTACATGTAGACACACTATATATAAACAGTAGTCCTGTAAATTACACTACATGTAGACACACTATATATGAACTGTAGTTTTGTAACTTCCACTACATGTAGACACACTATATATGAACAGTAGTCCTGTAAATTACACTACATGTAGACACACTATATATGAACTGTAGTCCTGTAAATTCCACTACATGTAGACACACTATATATGAACTGTAGTCCTGTAACTTCCACTACATGTAGACACACTATAAATGCCATAGAAGAAGGCTTGTTTCGGTTCAGCATCTTGAGAGCCTCTGCTGCTTTAACAGGCCTTTCCTGTTGTCGTCCCCTCTGAGACACCCCCCCCACCCCGCCCCATACCCCGACCTCTGCGTAATCCTGATGGAATGAGAGATGAAACTGATAAGTCAAAGCGTTTGAGATGAGGGGAAGAGATGGCAATGGCTGTGTTTTCCCATGGCTCTGGAGCGGCCTCGCTGTTTGGGATTGAACGGAGACCGACTGGGACATAAGGAGGAAGCGGAAGTGTGTGTGTGTGTGTCTGTGTTTCTGTGTTTCTGTGACTGGATTTACCTACCTACGATGGAGGTGGCAGATAACTTGACACAGATGGAGAGGTCGAATCGGAGACAGTAGGGAAAGGTCTCATCCACTGAGAATTGTTTGATTCCATAGGTGGAGCTGTTTACAGAATGTGATTAAAACAGCTGACGTAGGCTGCTAAATCATACAGTAAACCTAACGTTCGTGCAAATTGTTTTGCTTCAAAACGATGCAGCCCTCTTGTTTTGTTTCTCTCATTGGATGCGTTACACAGGAAAGTCATACTGTGCGACTCTGTGTCCACAGATCAGCCCAGAGACATGGTATGTAACGGCTAATCGTCGTCTACCTCAGGATCTGTGGCTTCTTGACCCCGTGTTTGAGTCAGCACCAAACTGTAAATATGTGGCATAATGGCCCCAGAGAATTCTCATCAAATGAAGATGTTTAGCTTCAGCTGCAACGTTTTGCTGTTTTTATTTAACTCAGTTACTTTAGCTCCGGAGCTGCAGTCAGTGACAAATATGAACCGTTTGATACATTTCACTAACTCTGTCTGACTGTGTGTAATTGTCAAATAGAAACATTGTGTATTGCTCTTCTTCACTCTATGCATTATATACGGCACCCCTTTGGTACAGTAGAGTTTAATAGGGGAGTCTGAATCTACACAGACGGTTGGAAGAAACACACCAAAACATAATATGCCGACCCGTCGAGGCATGGACTCTAATAAATCCTCTGAAGGTGTCTTGTGGTATTTGGCACCAAGATATTACCTGCAGATCCTTCAAGTCCTGTAAGTTGTGAGGTGAAACCACCGTGGATCAGACTTGTTTGTCCAGCACATCACACAAATGCTCAATCGGATTGGGATCTGGGGAATTGGGAGCCAGGGCAAAACCTTTAACTCTTCATCATATTCCAGTAACCATTTCCAAACAATATGTTGTGTGGTGGGGTGCATTATCCTGTTGAAAGACAGCAGACTTTTGGCCCATTGTCATGAGTGGCTCCCCATGTAAACACTGTGAAGTCCTTTCGTTTGCTGGGCAACACCATCAGGACCTTAAGTGGGAGCTGAACATCGCCTCTTTCACTTAGAAAGCACAACAAAGACTGTACTGGCTGTGGCAGCTCAAAAAGTACAAACTGCCAACATCCATGATGATAAATGCTAACACTGCCAGTATCCACCCTGACCTCTTCCATCATCGCCTGCTACGCTATAGCCACTGTCAAAGATAAAGACAGACTGCAACGGCATCATCTGCACTGCGGAGCCGGCCATTGGTTGTTAGCTACCATCCCTTAAGGAACTGTTTAAAGCCAGGTCACTGAAGTTCTCCCCTCACAGCTAGCACTAGCACACACCAGTGGCGGCGCCAGGGGGGAGCTCGGTGGTGCTGTAGCTCCCCCTATAATTGCCATAGCACCCGCCCAGCACCCCAAAGAAATGTCTGTAATTTTTTTTTTTATATTTTAATGTCATTTTTTAATTGTCTTTTTCATGTTGTTAAAAATGGTAAATAAATAATAATTTAAAAATAAATATTTTTGTATAAAATAACATGAGGCACAAACAGGTGATCTGCTTTGGCTACTGACCTTAACGTGACACTTCCTGTCACATCAGTTAGCTGTGAACGCAGTTTTTCTTCTCTGGGCCGTGTAAAAATCTACCTGAGGAACAGTAGTGGAGACAACATCATTGATGCCTTTGCACTCAATCCCAGCGACAGACTTATTGTTTTGTTGTGAAGACCTCTATGGTTAGTGCTTGATTTCCCCCTATGTTGGCTATTACAAATGTAATTCATTTGGTGGTTGAAGCACAAATATTATTATTATTATTTTATATATATATGCTTAGTCGCGGAACAAAATAGTTAATGCGGGCGCGTACGCGTGTCTACCAAGGGTGGTCCGATGCGACCTACATAATGAAACACCCCAAAATTGAAGCACCTTCTCTTAAGTGTTGAGCATCCCCATAGCAACAGAACATCTCTGGAGACGCCACTGGCACACACACATTACCTAACCTGGACACTATTGGCACTAACACAAAAAACTTCAATGGACATATGTAAACTATAACTAGACATTTCTCTTCTTATGCACAACTGTAGATAGAAACTGTAAATTCATCTAGATATTGCTTTTTTTACACACAGTACATATACATATGACACATCCGATATTTATCCAATACATATGCCAGCTACGCATGGTCTCTCTTGTCAGACTGTTTGTGTTTTATTGTTTTGCTCTGTTTGCACTGTTCGTATATGTTTTAAAATGTGTGTTTTAAATGTTGTAGGTAGGGTTCAGAACAAATTCTTTGTATGTGTAAACAGACCTGGCAAATAAAGCTGATTCTGAATACTATTGGAAGGATTGTACATGCGGCAGGTTAAATGCGATGAGCTAAATGCAATGAGCTAAATGTGGTAGGCAACATACAGTAACCTAAATGTGATGAGCTGCAAGCGGTAGGCTAAATGCAGCAGGCTAAATGCGATGAGGTAGGCTAAATACAGTAAGCTAAATGCGATGAGGTAGGCTAAATACAGTAAGTTAATTGCGGCAGGCTAAATGTGATAAGCTAAATGTGATGAGCTAAATGTGATGAGCTAAATGTGATGAGCTAAATGCCTTAGGCTTAATACAGTAAGCTAAATGCGGTGAGATAAATGCGATGAGCTAAATGCGATGTGAACAGATCGACCACCTTAGTTGGTCAGGTGCGGAGCGTGGTACCTGCGTGGTACCTGCACGTCCAGAAACACGGTGACCTGTCCCTACCCACTCGGCTTGCGTGACCCGCAGGAGTGACGGCACAAACAATGAACAAAACCCCCCACACACCATCCATTTTTTAAAAACCCTCACAATGAGCAGACCTGAGTCTCCCCAGCCATGGCCAGCCTGGGTGCGGCGTCTCAATGGCAGGAAGCATAGACATCAATATTTACACTGGGAGCTGCTCAGCCAAGGAGCCCACAGGCTGGGTAGCTGCACACACACACACATGTACATACACACAAACATATGCTCACACACATACACACGCACACACATAGACATACACACACGCAGACACATATGTACGTACACACAAACATATGCTCACACACACAGATACATACAAACACACATAAACACACACACATACATACACACACACACACACACACACATGCACACAGTCCTATATATACATGCACACATACATACACACATAAATACATTCACACACACACACACACACACACGCACACATCAAGCGGGGGATTGCTGCCTTTCCTTTAGTCTTCTCTACTCTGCCACCCACCATCCAGATGTAATTACAGAGCAGGCAGACTGACTGGACCCTGGGCCCGGCGCTTCTCCTTGTTGTGTTTGAAATCATAACTTCCTCTGCTGATGGACTGAGTACTTTACTGGGGCCGAGTGGCTCCAAACCACAGCTGTCACGCCGACACTATCTGGAAACTAAGATCGGGGTCTCCGCTGAGTGGGTCCGGCTGCAGATTGGACTATTTCCCTATTTTAGGGCAGAGATTTCCTCTCAGGCCAGTCACTGCCGACAGGTCTGAGCTGTTTAAGTCAGAGAACGAAGGGGGAGGAAAGGAGAAAAGTGAGAAGTCATAGCGAGAGAGACAGAGAGCGAGGAGAGAGACAGAGAGCAAAGTTATAGCGAGAAAGACAGAGAGAGGACTTAACATTACAGGAAACCTGGATGTTTACTTCATTGTAATGAAACCCTTTTCTATAAAAGTCACATTTTGATTTGGAATTCAGTTTACTTTCAGAATGGAGAGTCATTTCAATGGAATAACTGTGTTATCTCGTCATCGCCAGTATAGAAGCTTTAACTGTGTCATGTCAAAAACATCACAACATCATCACCCCTATAGAAGTTTTAACTGTGTCATCTCATACACTGCACAACATCATCACCCCTATAGAAGCTCTAACTGTGTCATCTCGTACACTGCACAACAACATCACCACTATAGAAGCTCTAACTGTGTCTATTTCTGTGACAGAAATGGGAGCGGCTGCCATGCTTATGGTGGTGCTAACTGGGATTTGCCTGTGGACATCTACAGCTCTAGCAGGTACGGCAACCTTTGTGTTTGTGTGTGTGTATCCCTTGACCCACTGAATATTTGAGTATGCTGACTAGTGTGTGTGTCTGTTGTGTATTTGGTTCTGTATGGTTGTATGTGATGTGTGTGTGTGTGAGTGTGTATTTGGTTCTGTATGGTGGTCTGTGATGTGTGTGTGTGTGTGTCTGTATTTGGTTATGTATGGTGATCTGTGATGTGTGTGTGTGTGTGTGTATTTGGTTCTGTATGGTTGTCTGTGATGTGTGTGTGCTGTCAGAGTACCAGCTGGGTGCAGATGAGTGTTTAGATAAAAACAGCTCATTGTTGTACATCAGTGAAACAATGGAGCAGAGGAAGTGTGTGTCTTCCTGCAGAGAGAGAGAGAGAGAGAGAGAGAGAGAGAGTGTGTGTGTGTGTGTGTGTGTGTGTGTGTGTGTTCCCGCTGCAGGTTCTGTCTTGTAGGCAAGGGGAGGGATGGGGGACAGGACCCAGACAGCCTCTACAGACCTCAATAAGACATAAACACAACCTGTACAGGACTACTGTAAGACCCAGACAGCCTCTACAGACCTCAGTAAGACCCATACAGCCTATACAGACCTCATTAAGACATAAACACAGCCTGTACATGACTACTGTAAGACCCAAACAGCCTCTACAGACCTCAGTAAGACCCATACAGCCTATACAGGCCTCATTAAGACATAAACACAACCTGTACATGAGTACTGTAAGACCCAGACAGCCTCTACTAACCTCAGTAAGACAAACACAGCCTGTACAGGACTACAGTAAGACCCAGACAGCCTCTATAGACCTCAGTAAGACCCAAACACAGACTTTACAGGACTGTAGTAAGACCCAGACAGCCTCTACAGACCTCAATAAGACCCAGACAGCCTCTACAAACCTCAGTAAGACCCGAACACAACCTGTACAGGACTGCAGTAAGACCCAGGCAACCTCTACAGACCTCAGTAAGACATAAACACAACCTGTACAGGACTGCAGTAAGACCCAGACAGCCTCTACAGACCTCAGTATGACCCAGACAGCCTCTACAGACCTCAGTAAGATATAAACACAACCTGTACAGGACTACATTAGGACCCAGACATAACCTCTACAAAACTACACTAAGCCAGACAGATAGAGGTCGACCATACTGGGATTGCATTTGACTTTTGTCTTCTTTCTTTGTCAGATCAGTCATTTGCGAGATCATCATCAAATGGTAAGTTCGTGGAGCTTTTTGGGCTCAGGAGTAGATGTGACATTTGAGTTACGTGTAAGCATAAAGGCTATTGAGGTTCATGTGATAACAACATTATATTTAGGATGAGGGAATCGGGCACAGTAATGTATTATAGTCTATTGTTCTTATGTGTTTATTACTTGTGTATAAATTGATGCACCGACAGGCAAGAACAAATTCCGTGTTTGTTTGTTGTCAACTTACTTGGCAATAAGGCTCTTTCTGATTCTGATAGAAAAAAAAATGTGTGTGTGTGTGTGTGTGTCTGTGTCTGTGTCTGTGTCTGTGTGTCTGTGTCTGTGTGTCTGTGTCTGTGGTTATACTAACAGTCCCTTATTGGTGCGCTCTGCCCCAGATGAACTGCTGTGTACATGCAAGAACCTTAAAGAGACATGCAGTCGTAACGGCACATGTACCGGGTACCGCTGCTTCTTTACGCACGTCCGCGGCCGTGAAGAGAAAGGCTGCTTCCAGAGGGACCATTACAGAGAACAATGTTCCACCAATAGTATACCTGGAGTCTACGTCCACTGCTGCACCCAGAACCTGTGTAACGCCAACAGCACCACGCCCCCAACCCCAGGTCAGAACACTGGCTTAGAACCCTCATGTGCTCCTCTAGGTTCTCCGGCGTTCATACCTCCTCTAATATGTTACGAGTGCACAAGATTCATGGAAACTAAGTGTCTGGCTCCCTCTGGTGGCTGTCTCGCATTACTACAAGAGCTGTAACGGTACATGTATCTGAACGTACGGTTCCATACAGGACGTTCGGTTCTGTACACTTAGTCATCCAAATGAATATGGTTTACGGAACAAAGATCTTCTTCACTTGAGTGACTCGCATGTGTTTTTTTTTTATTGAAAAACAATACTGAATCAGGCGTATCACTGTTGAACTCTTGATTGGCCAACAACAGTGGTGCACACAATGAGTTGCTATAAAGCTATAAAGGTTAAATGCCTTAGTTTCCTACATTCCCGGGACAATAATATAGCAGCATAAATCTTGAATCTGAGACAGGGGAGTCCAGTGAAACCGTGGCCCTGAACAGGGTCAAATAAACAAACGTGAACATGGCGCCAAACAAGCCGGAAAACATATTTGTGCATGTGCCGACGTGACATTCTACTGGCCCCGGGCCGTCAGGCCATATTGTCAATTCCTGAGCTGTTGTTTTGCATGTCTTATTTTCGTATGGTATGTGACTAAATTCTGCAGAACTGAACGTACCGTTACACCCTTAATTAAAACATTGGTTAATGACAACGATGTGTTACCATTGCAGACTCATCAGTCCATTTCACTGACATTTTTCATTAAATCGTCATCTCTGTTATCTCTGTAGATGTTCCTGACTTGTTTGAGAAGAAACATTTCTGTCTGTTCTGTTCTGTTATTTCATACCTGTATGTCTGTCTGTGTTTGGCCGTGTGCGTCCATCCAGTACCGGAACCTCCTGAGAAGGACCTTGGGTATCTGTCTGTGGCTGTTCCCCTGCTGGTTCTGCTCATAGTGTCTATGGTTGCGTGTGGCCTGGTCATGTGGATCCGCTCCAGGCGCCGGCACCAACGTCTGGTCAACGAGGACCACAACCTCACCATGCTCAAGGCCTCGGGCAAAGCAGATCCCACCTACGAGGTAACAGCGGCCTTTCACTAGGTCCACTTTAGTGACACGCGGTAGAAGTGTGGTTCCGTCACAGAGCCGGTACCATGACTGTACTTCACAGTCTGTAATGAAAGTGCTACATGACTCTGGTCCTGATCTGGATGTCTCCCTGTTTAGGACATCTTTAATGAGTTCTGTACGTCTGGCAGTGGGACCGGCCTGCCATACCTGGTGCAGAGGACCATGGCCCGGCAAATATCTCTGGTGGAGTGTGTCGGTAAGAGATTCTATACTGTCTGTGGTGGAGTGTGTCTGTAACAGATTCTATACTGTCTGGTGGAGTGTGTCTGTAACCGATTCTATACTGTCTGTAGTGGAGTGTGTCCGTAACCGATTCTATACTGTCTCTGGTGGAGTGTGTTTTTTCTGATGTCTTTCTCTCACTCTTTAACGTCTGTCTGTTGTTCTGTTTCTCTCTTAAACAGCTGTCTGTTGCTTTGTTCCTCTCCTTTTACATTTGTCTGTACATCCGTCAGTTATTTTAACCTCTGCCGGCTCCTCTGTCCATCTCTCTACCCAGGGAAGGGCAGGTATGGAGAGGTCTGGAGAGGCACCTGGATGGGAGAGAGTGTTGCAGTGAAGATCTTCTCCTCCAGAGATGAGCAGTCTTGGATCAGGGAGACCGAGATCTACAACACTGTACAACTCAGACATGACAACATCCTCGGTGAGACACGTCTAAACGTTAGTACACTATATTTGACCTGGCGTATGAGGAGTGCTGGTCTCTTGGGATCATTCTATTTCTTCCATTGCACTGGGTCAACTAAACAAAGATCATCTAACTGATCTGAAGGAAGACAGACAGCAGTCAGGACACATGTATGACGTCACATTCAATTCCAGTGAACATGTTGTTTTCTCGCCCAGGCTTCATTGCATCTGATATGACGTCTAAGAACTCCAGTACTCAGCTGTGGCTCATCACCCACTTCCACGAGCTTGGTAGCCTCTATGACTTCCTCCAGTACAGCATCCTAGACCCTGAGCAGTGCCTGAAGATGTGCCTGTCTGTAGCCTGCGGCCTGGTGCACCTACACACAGAGATCTTCAGCTGCCAGGGCAAGCCCGCCATCGCCCACCGAGACCTGAAAACCCGGAACATCCTGGTCAAGTTGAATGGACAATGTTGTATCGCCGACCTCGGTGAGGGATGAGAGTCACAGGGATGAAGAACAGAGGGATGAGGACAGAGGGATGAGGACAGAGGGATGAGGACAGAGGGATGAGGACAGAGGGATGAGGACAGAGGGATGAGAACAGAGGGATGAAGACAGAGGGATGAGTACAGAGGGATGAGAGGACAGAGAGATTAGGACAGAGGGATGAGAGGACAGAGGGATGAAGACAGAGGGATGAGGACACAGGGATGAGAGGACAGAGGGATGAAGACAGAGGGATGAGGACACAGGGATGAGAGGACAGAGGGATGAGGACAGAGGGATGATGACACAGGGATGAGGACAGAGGCATTACCAAACTGCTGCTGTTTGTGTTACAAGCGCTATCCAGTTGAACATCCTTGTTTCAAAGCGTTTCTCCACACTGAACCACCTGCCTGTGTTGTGTCCCCAGGCTTGGCTGTGATGCACTCTCAGACCGGCGATTACCTGGACGTGGGGAGCAATCCCCGGGTAGGCACCAAGCGATACATGGCCCCGGAGGTCCTGGACGAAAGCATCCGCATGGACATATTTGAGTCGTACAAGCAGACAGACATCTGGGCTCTGGGCCTGGTTCTCTGGGAAATTTCAAGAAGGACCGTTGTCAACGGTAACTACCCGTGCATGTACTCACACGCACGCCCACACACACACACACACAGAGACACATGCAAATCCTATGAAAACACTGTGATCCAGTGGGTTGAAGTTCTGATTGGGTAAAATGCACTTACTGCTGTAAGTACCACTGTAAGTCACTCTGGATTAGAGCTCAACGTCTGCAAACTAACTTGAATGTAATCTCTGGGTTAAAGCTTCTGTCTGAACACACGTGAGCCCGCTTTAACCGAACGGACCTGAGCTGGGTTTCTAAGGATTGTAGACCTCCCCTTAAACACGAGACCACATCAGTTCCTCAGACATTATGCTACCGTTGCCAACTTACTGGAAATGTCAATAAATGCCCTGGTTTTCGAGAAATTCAAGTCCGCATTTCCTGCCTATCCCCCCTGGATTGAGGGAATGGACTCCTCCAGCTGGAATTTTGTGGACACTAGGGAATTCATTGACCATCCCTGGAATTATGCAACCATACATGGTTTTAAAGGAACTATGTTTTTAGTCTCTCTACAAGTGAACCATGTCTACTTGAGGTCTGATACATGTAGATAGGCCCAAATGGACCTCTATTCATCACACAGTGTAGTAGGGAGTTACCCCACATCGCTCATCTCTACCTGAATGCGTCATCTGTGTGTGTGTGTGTGTGTGTGTGTGTGTGTGTGTGTATCTGGGTCTGGGTCTGGGTGTGTGTGTAACTGGGTCTGGTACTGTGTGTGTATCTGGGTCTGGTAGTGTGTGTATCTGGGTCTGTGTTTAGGTCTACTATCGTCTCCCATGATTAGTGTGTAGTAATGATAAACCCTCCTATCTGGTGTCAGCACCCTCCTCTTCACATAAACCAGATGCTCCTTCTCTCCCCCTCTCTCTCTTTCTCCCTTTCTCTCTTTTTCAGTTTCTCATTGCCAGGATTCTCCCGTTAATTGCAATACAGTAACTCTCTGCTCTATTTTAAGACCAACAACACTCCTAATTTCTACTACCCAACACTTCTGCTCTCCACTACCCAACACTACTGCTCTCCACTACCCAACACTTCTGCTCTCCACTACCCAACACTACTGCTCTCCACTACCCAACATTACTGCTCTCCACTACCCAACACTACTGCTCTCCACTACCCAACACTACTGCTCTCCACTACCCAACACTACTGCTCTCCACTACCCAACACTTACTGCTCTCCATACCCAACACTACTGCTCTCCACTACCCAACACTACTGCTCTCCACTACCCAACACTACTGCTCTCCACTACCCAACACTACTGCTCTCCATACCCAACACTACTGCTCTCCACTACCCAACACTACTGCTCTCCTACCCAACACTGCTCTCCACTACCCAACACTACTGCTCTCCACTACCCAACATACTGCTCTGCTCTCCACTACCCAACACTACTGCTCTCCACTACCCAACACTACTGCTCTCCACTACCCAACATTACTGCTCTCCACTACCCAACACTACTGCTCTCCACTACCCAACATTACTGCTCTCCACTACCCACCACTCCTGCTCTCCACTACCCAACACTACTGCTCTCCACTACCCAACACTTCTGCTCTCCACTACCCAACACTCCTGCTCTCCACACCCAACACTACTGCTCTCCACTACCCAACACTTCTGCTCTCCACTACCCAACACTACTGCTCTCCACTACCCAACATTACTGCTCTCCACTACCCAACACTTCTCCACTACCCAACACTACTGCTCTCCACTACCCAACACTACTGCTCTCCACTACCCAACACTTCTGCTCTCCACTACCCAACACTACTGCTCTCCACTACCCAACACTTACTGCTCTCCACTACCCAACACTACTGCTCTCCACTACCCAACACTACTGCTCTCCACTACCCAACATTACTGCTCTCCACTACCCAACACTACTGCTCTCCTACCCCACTACTGCTCTCCACTACCCAACACTACTGCTCTCCACTACCCAACACTACTGCTCTCCACTACCCAACACTACTGCTCTCCACTACCCAACACTACTGCTCTCCACTACCCAACACTTCTGCTCTCCACTACCCAACACTACTGCTCTCCACTGCTCTCCACTACCCAACACTGCTCTCCACTACCCAACACTACTGCTCTCCACTACCCAACACTTCTGCTCTCCATACCCAACACTACTGCTGCTCTCCATACCCAACACTACTGCTCTCCACTACCCAACACTACTGCTCTCCACTACCCAACACTTCTGCTCTCCATACCCAACACTACTGCTCACCACTACCCAACACTTCTGCTCTCCACTACCCAACACTACTGCTCTCCACTACCCAACACTATTGCTCTCCATACCCAACACTTCTGCTCACCACTACCCAACACTACTGCTCTCCATACCCAACACTTCTGCTCACCACTACCCAACACTTCTGCTCTCCACTACCCAACACTACTGCTCTCCACTACCCAACACTACTGCTCTCCACTACCCAACACTACTGCTCACCACTACCCAACACTTCTGCTCACCACTACCCAACACTTCTGCTCTCCACTACCCAACACTTCTGCTCACCACTACCCAACACTTCTGCTCTCCACTACCCAACACTACTGCTCTTCACAACCCAACCAACATCACCCAATCAACATTATCCAACCAACATTAACCAATCAACAATAGTTAATCCAGATTATCCAAGCAAAATGTTGGATCATGTGGTTCTGACTGCATATGTAACATGTATACATCATGTGTGTGTGTTTGTTGTTCCAGGGATAGTGGAAGAGTACCGACCACCATTCTTTGACATGGTGCCCTCTGACCCCAGCTTTGAGGAGATGAAAAAGGTTGTGTGTGTGGATCAGCAGAGACCCAGTCTTCACAACAGACTGCACTCACACGTGGTGAGAAGCACACACACACACACACACACAAACACACACACACATTACACATTGGCCTGTCCATGTGCGAACGCCAAACATGTTTTTCTTTCCAAGTTATTTTTCTTTAATAAGCCCCAACCAATAATATTAACCCAAATTGCAGTTTTTACCCATAAATCCCCTGAGCCCAAAATAGCTTTATTATTCTTGCAGAAAATGGGCACAAGGTTAAGTTGTCCTTGTTTACTGTTTCTTGCTGTATTTTTCCGGTCCCCATCAGCACAGAAAAACCTGTACACGCACTCTCTCTCACACACACACACATACATACACACACACACACATCCTGCTGACTTACTCACACACACATCATAAGTAGGGCAACATCTCTTTTCTAAGATGAATCTGGATCAGAATGTACTTCTGTTATTGCATGGTACGCTAGTAAAATGGAGGGTGGTCTTATGGTTTCCGTTTCTCTCTCCCTCTCCTCCTCTCCCTCTCTCTCCTCTCTCGCACCCCCCGCCCCCTATCCCCCCTTCCCCTTTCTCTCTTCACAGATCCTGTCTTCAATTGCTAAGATAATGAAAGAGTGTTGGTTCCAGAGCCCTCCAGCCCGCTTAACAGCTCTCCGTGTCAGGAAGACCCTTTCCAAGCTGAACCAGGACCATGAGTACCCCATAGAGAAACTCAAAATGGATGTGTAGTCCTCATACCTCCACTAACTAAACTGCAAGAAGCACGTATAAGACTACGGCACACAAACAGTTGTGCCTAAAGTCTCACATTAGAGATTATAATATCCTTTTCCACTACTTATGACCTATATAATATCCCATGTTTCTGGTGCCTCTGGTTCTAATATCTCCATCAACCTGAGTATACTCACTGGATAAATACATATGGAATCCAGAAGTTCAGGTATTGGATTTGGCATATTAACCTGCCGGAATCTGGGATGAGACCATCAGGAGTGAGACCATCATGAGTGAGACCATCAGGAGTGAGACCATCAGGAGTGAGACCATCAAGAGTGAGACCATCAGGAGTGAGACCATCAGGAGTGAGACCATCAGGAGTGAGACCATCAGGAGTGAGACCATCAGGAGTGAGACCATCAGGAGTGAGACCATCAAGAGTGAGACCATCAGGAGTGAGACCATCAGGAGTGAGACCATCAGGAGTGAGACCATCATGAGTGAGACCATCATGAGTGAGACCATCAGGAATGAGACCATCAGGAATGAGACCATCAGGAGTGAGACCATCAGGAGTGAGACCATCAGGAGTGAGACCATCAGGAGTGAGACCGTCAGGAGTGAGACCATCAGGAGTGAGACCATCAGGGGTGACACCATCAGGAGTGAGACCATCAGGGGTGACACCATCAGGATTGACACCATCAGGAGTGAGTCCATCAGGAGTGAGACCATCAGGAATGAGGAACAATAAGTACTTGGGTTTTTCTATGGAAAGAGCGTTGGCCAGTGATTTCCTTATGATTATTGGGTGGAACAGCTGAAAGGAGATATGCAAGGAGATATGCAAGGAGATATTAAAGGAGATATTAAAGGAGATATTAAATGAGATATTAAAGGAGATATTCAAGGAGATATTAAATGAGATATTAAAGGAGATATTCAAGGAGATATTTAAGGAGATATTTAAGGAGATATTTAAGGAGATATTAAATGAGATATTTAAGGAGATATTTAAGGAGATATTTTGGAGATATTTTGGAGATATTTAAGGAGATATTCAAGGAGATATTCAAGGAGATATTAAAGGGGATATTAAGAACATGTCCATTGTCCCCTGCTAGATATTAAGAACATTTCCATTGTCCTCTGCTAGAGGGTGGTGTATTGTTTTGTAGTGTATTGCAGCGGTTGGTAGATATCCAGGTGACAGCTTTTTGAATGGATGTCTCAGCATTGGGTCACTGATACATCTTGTTGTCGTTTGTTTGAAAAGGTTTGTTTGTTTTTAAGGGATTATGGGTACTCATTTGCAATGGTTAAGGGTTTACGTTTTGGGAAAGGAATGCAAATAAGAAAAACAGAAATATCTGATCAATACCGAGTCCATCTAGGAGGTAGGCCGAGGTAGGTCATAATTTCTAAAAATGATATATGAGGATGGCTCATCTTGAGTATTATTGTGTCAAATATCGACATGTGTATCTGAGAGGCATCTTTCCTCCATCTAATGGTTCATAATGACATCCCTAATTAACAAGATTAAAAAGGGTTGTGATGAAATTGGCGCTACGTGTTTACATGGGCCGCTGTGTGTGATCTGACTGTTCACTATCAAAACCATCCAACCCTGTGGGATGTCGGGTCAGATGTTGGGTCAGCTGCTGGGTCAGATGCTGGGTCAGATGTTGGGTCACATGCTGGGTCAGATGTAGGGTCAGATGCTGGGTCAGATGCTGGGTCAGATGTTGGGTCACATGCTGGGTCAGATGTTGGGTCAGATGCTGGGTCAGATGCTGGGTCAGATGCTGGGTCAGCTGCTGGGTCAGATGTTGGGTCAGATGTTGGGTCAGATGTTGGGTCAGATGCTGGGTCAGATGCTGGGTCAGATGTTGGGTCAGATGTTGGGTCAGATGTTGGGTCAGATGTTGGGTCAGATGCTGGGTCAGATGTCGGGTCAGATGTTGGGTCAGATGTCGGATCAGATGTTGGGTCAGATGTTGGGTCAGATGTAGGGTCAGATGCTGGGTCAGATGTTGGGTCAGATGTAGGGTCAGATGCTGGGTCAGATGTTGGGTCAGATGTTGGGTCAGATGTTGGGTCAGATCCTGGGTCAGATGTTGGGTCAGATGCTGGGTCAGATGCTGGGTCAGATGTTGGGTCAGATGTCGGATCAGATGTTGGTCAGATGTTGGGTCAGATGCTGGGTCAGATGTCGGGTCAGATGTTGGGTCAGATGTTGGGTCAGATGTAGGGTCAGATGCTGGGTCAGATGTTGGGTCAGATGTAGGGTCAGATGCTGGGTCAGATGTTGGGTCAGATGTTGGGTCAGATGTTGGGTCAGATCCTGGGTCAGATGTTGGGTCAGATGCTGGGTCAGATGCTGGGTCAGATGTTGGGTCAGATGTCGGATCAGATGTTGGTCAGATGCTAGGTCCGAAGTTGGGTCAGATGATGTTGGGTCGGATGCTGAGTCGGATGCTGGGTCAGATGCTGAGTCGGATGCTGGGTCAGATGCTGAGTCGGATGTCGGGTCAGATCCTGGGTCAGATGTCGGGTCAGATGTTGGGTCAGCTGCTGGGTCAGATGTTGGGTCAGATACTGGGTCATATGTTGGGTCGGATGTTGGATCACTGTATATCCGTGTACTTCCTATTCAACCAAGCGTACCACGTTAAATGCATTTGTTGTATGCGCTCTACACCACATCTGCTGGGTCTGTTAAGGAGAACAGACTGGTTTTACGGTGTGATAATTACAAGTGGATGTCAATATCTCGCTAGTATTTTATATGTTTCAATGCACTATAGGGGATCTATTCATATTGATAGATGTTTTATTATCTAGGTCTGAGATGACCATATGCAAATATGTGCTAATGCTGCCTCATACAGAAATGTGTTACTTGTGTCCATAATTTAAACACTGAGATAATCACCAAGCTGTGTGTGTATATATATATATATATATATATATATATATATATATATATATATATACAGTATAAAACAAATAATGAATCTTTCACCAGCATTTAATATCCTTTGGAATATTTTTTTATTATATGGATTATGTGCCTTTTTGTTTGTTATTACCTAAAATGGTACGTCCTTTAAACTGATTAGCCAACACATTATGACCACCTGGGTTAGACCTCCTTGTGCTGCCAAAACACAGCTGATCCGCCATTAGCAGCAGATCCATCAAGTCCTTTATTTAATGGATCCTCTGTGAATCAGACTTGTTGGTCCTGCATATCCCACAGTCGCCCAATCGTATTGATTGTATTTGGACGTGTGGGTGTCCATTGTGGGCACTTTTTCCCGGTGGGCACACCATGCCCGGTCTGCAGCTACGCAGCTCCAGACACAGCAGGGTGCTGTGACACATTCCTCCCATAACCATCATTAACATTTCCTGTGAATTGTACCACAGCAGACCTTCTGTCGGTTCGGACCAGACGGGATAGTCTTCGTTGCCCTGCCGTTTCAGAGATGCTCTGACCCAGTCGTCTAGCTCTAACAATTGGGCCCTTGTCAAAGTCGCTAAGGGTTTACTCATGCCTATTTCTTTTGTATCCAACACGTTGACTTCAAGAACTGATTGTTCACTTACCATCCAATCTTCCCGGACCTGATCAAAGTTATTTCCTTCACATGTGAGTGATCATAATATTTTGACTCATCAGTGTATACTTCCAGTACAGTATTACAGTATTACTTCATTCTATGTACTACCATTCAACAATTCTTAAAAGGAAAATAAAAACTTTATTAACAGGGTATTTTTTGTGTAGATATTTTTCTACACACACTTGCATGACATGTCTTTCAAAAAGGTTATTTCCACTGAGATGTTACTCTGGACAAAAAAGGGCAGTACTATGATTGTCCACCAGAGGGTAGCGGACACCTAAGTACCTTTTGGTAATCTGTATTCTTTAACGATAGGTGTTTCAGCACAGTTCTCCTAGACCTATAGTTGCTGATACCTCTAATTGTGACACATAATACCATAATACAAATCATTTTGATACATCATGGATATCAACTGCACGCCTGTGTGTGTGCGTGTATGTGTGCATGCTTAGTTTTTACCTGTTTTTTGTTAGAGTTGCACTTTACTCCCAGAAATCTCACTTTTTAACCTGACGGATGCTGATCTTAGTGAGGTGTAAAAGAGGCACGTCTGATTTGGCCACCGTGTGTTTTATCTCTGGAGGCTCTGAGGACCTAATAGTGTTTCTACAAAGGGATTAGTGCAAAAAGTGTTTCAAGCCAGTCAGTGTCTATCTATCCCAGTCACCATGAACCCATAATGCTGTGAGGAAGGCAATGGGTTCTTCACAGTCTGTCTAGTCATCTATAATGTGTATGCCAGTGTGTATCTACTTGTGCTTGTGTGAGTATCTATTATGTGTGTGTGTGTGTGTCCGTCTATGGGGTGGGAGAGGTGGGTGAAGGGGGTGGTCTAACCTCCACACCAGCATGTTAGTTATCCTCTATCTCCATCTCCACCCCAGCATGTTAGGTATCCTCTATCCACTCCTCCACACCAGGATGTTAGTTATCTCCTATCTCCACCTCCACACCAGCATGTTAGTTATCCTCTATCCACTCCTCCACACCAGCATGTTAGGTATCCTCTATCCACTCCTCCACACCAGGATGTTAGTTATCTCCTACCTCCACCTCCACACCAGCATGTTAGTTATCCTCTATCCACACCAGCATGTTACTTATCCTCTATCCACACCAGCATGTTAGTTATCCTCCATCTCCACACCAGCATGTTAGTTATCCTTTATCTCCACCTCCACACCAGCATGTTAGTTATCCTTTATCTCCACCTCCACACCAGCATGTTAGTTATCTCCAAACTCCACCTCATCATGTCAGTTATCCTCTATCTCCATCCCCAGCATTTTAGATATCTTATTTACATTATCATATCTACATAATACAAGAAAATAAAGAACACAAAATGTAGACAGTATCAGTAAAAAGGTATCACTAAATCTTGACATTCTTTGACTAAAATAGAAAAAATAGGCTTTTGTATTATCATCCGCTTTTACCGTTAAATGTTAAATAAAATACTTTTTTTTGGGTATTGACTTTAATGTAGTGCAGTACAGCCCTAATATGCAGCACAGACAACCCTGTATCAGTATAGTGTGTATAAGGGTTTGAGCTGAAACCAGAGAGCGACCTCCCCTTTAAATACGACGCACGCCACGCCCCTTTATGTGTGTACGGTTACGCCTCGCTACTGGCGGTGGCTGTATGGTTGGTTTGTGGTTGTGTTTAGGTCTGGCGGTGGTGTTGACAATACCACACTGCGAATGAAATGGGAATGCTGAAGAAATGACTTCAAAACGAATACTTCACACGCTGCTGGCCCTGCTCGGGTTAGTGGTTATCGCCGACGGTAAGAGACCTTTAAAACGGACACTATTCGGATTTTCTCCTGGTGTTTTTTTGTTTGTTTTCCCGGAGGTTGTCTTGGCTGGCATCGCCTGTCGATCATAATGGCGCTGCTGGTCTGGGATTTGTAAACCACAGCTAGATGGCTAGCTAATAAAGAACTGACGGTTAAATACATAACGTTACTGGCTATATATCGAACAAATGCTGTTTGCTAAACACGTCGAATAACACTGTCGGTTAATACGGCCCGTTTATTTCTTTGATTCAGACAGCTGCTATATAAACGTAGCAGCAGCTCGAGGTGATGCTAGTTAGCTCACAACACGTAACACGCGCCTGGCGCGAGCCTGCTGCGAGCCTGCTGCTGCCTATTTAATGTCGGCACATTGGTAATCAGGTGTTTATTATAATGGGACATATCTACTACTGTGTCGATGTGTTGTGGATTTGGATATTTCCTACTTATTGTGAAATCCGAGCCCGATTGTTTTGTTGATGTTGCCGTTATCAGTGTGCGCCTGTTGTGTTTTTCTGTTTACTAAACAATGGAGGGGATGTTATAGGCTTTCCCACAGATTACATGATAGTGAATTAAACGGACAATATTGAAACAGAATATGGTGATTATATCCTTAAACAAAATCACTGGACATCCAGACCTAATTTCACAGATTTTATTTTGTATGTGAGTCTTATAGGGCAGATTTGTGACCACTGCTCGAGTGTATCCTGGCAGATTGGGACAACAGCAGTCCATTCAGCGACCCAGACACAAGTTGAAGTCTTGGTTCTTTGTGATGGAAATGTGCCAAATCGGGGTCTTTTCAGGTTCTATCTTTGAGCCCCTCCCCCAGTCTGCTTGGAACAGAAGATTACCATGTCCAAAGCGAAATGAATTACTACATCTGGATTGGAGTTTGGCGTTACATTTTTTGCTAAGCACTTTTTCAGAGGCAACCCCGTTTTAAATAAGGCCCAGTTATTTCATTTTTCATTTTCTAAATCATAGAGCCTTTTTCCGCTTGAGGTATTATAAGAACAAGCAAGAAAAGGTTGGGCCAGTGCCCAGTTATTTCCCCTGTCTGAACTTCTTTGGGTGCAACAACATTTTCCCTTGTTGCAACTTGCCACGCACAAAACATAATTAAAACCGAGGGTGAAAGTTTAGTGGCAACATTAATAGCCAGCAGGTCTGCTGTCTGTTAATGTACCAGGGAGCCATAGCAACTTTACATACCTCGCGTCTGGACGGATTTGGATACGGTCATTTTGTCACTTTGTTCAGCCACATTTCTTCCTCCAGTATTCACATTAGTGGGTTTTTCCGCTTCTAGCTGATGTGTGAGGTGAAAGTGGAGTTGAATACTCTGTTGGCAGTGTTGGTCTGAGAGATTGAAATCTGGACTCAAACTCAGTCTGTTGTTAAGACGTGATGGGCCGAGAGGCACCCGGGTTGACCGTTCGTTTATGGGTTAGCCAAACGTCACACGTTAGCGCAATCTAGTCCTCTGGTTCCAGTGAGAGCGGGGGTTGTTTTTCAGACAAGGCATTTAGGATGACGGGGTGGTGGGTTTGTCCAGCTGGTCTGGGGCTTCTGTGTGAAAACAGGGACCCGCGATACTCTGAATGGATCAAAAATGTCACACAGCATAGTGGAGTGCGTAGTAAGAACGCAGACATTGTTATTGCAGAAAAGGGTGCCTCAAACAAGTATTATTTTGCAAATATTGTGTAGCTAATGTCAACTTTCAATACTAAGTGTGAATGTTTTAGATGAAATATCAAACCATTAGAATTTCAATGTGCTGTTTGTTGTTCAGTAATAAGTGAGAGTTTGTGAGGGTTTAAAGTTTTCAAAGGTGCCATATATCACAATACTCCTGAATTGGGATTGGCTACATGTATTGGGTCTGGCTATTATTATTGTGATGACGTCGTCGGCCGTTCCAGTTCTACTGGTATGAGACGCTTTTACTTTACACACCAAGGTGTCATTTTTCATGGGATGACGGATTTGTCTCATGTTGACGACCTGGTTGGAACTTATATCATCATGTTTTTTGTATTGTCCAAGAATTCCCTGTTCGATCGGGTAGTACAGGGTTAAACGTTCCGAAAGGGCAGATTCAAACACATGCTGCAGCAGTACATGTGTACCACGAGGTAGTGTCTTAGACCGCTGGGCCCACTTTGCACACCACCGTGCACACCATTGAGATGCAACTGTCTGCATTTACTGAATCAAAATCAGCAATGTGATATGAGCACTGTGTAGGCTGGGCCCACTGCCGCAGGGAAGGGCTCCTCCATATCCGTCTATATCACCACTTTCTTTCCCCTCTCACAGTCGTTTCTCACACACACACTTTCTCTCTCCTGCTCTACAGCCTTCCTCTCTCCTGCTCTACAGCCTTCCTCTCTGATCTCATGTGTTGTCTCACTCTCTCGACAGCCTTCCTCTCTAATCTCCCATGTCCTCTCTCTACTACTTTGCCCCTGTACTTTTTATCTTCCTTCTGACAGAGCCCGTTGTGGTCCTGGCTGTCTTGTGGCAGACTCATATCTGCTTTGTTATCCGCAGTCCCACCTATTGTTCCTATCTGCCTTTAACCTGCATGCCTAGTGGGGCTGTTATTTCCTGCTTGCCGATGGAAGCTGGGGTTTATTGGCCCAATCTCCTGTTGGCATTAAATAGGTCTACGCCCCTTTTTAACGACCGGTGAGTAGCACTTCCACTGTCTACGGCCCCTGAATCTGTGCAGGGAAAGTGTCAAGTGCCCAATATCTTTGACTGAACTGTAAACCGACTTGGAGCTGTTTTGCACGCTGTCGGACTGAATCAGACGTTGTCTCAGTGGGAGAGTTCAGTGGGTGACTGAGGTGAAGAGCGAGGTTATTCAGTGGGGGACTGAGGTGAAGAGCGAGGCTATCCAGTCCGAGGCCAACATGTACCTTCTCGTCAACAGGCTCAGAGGCAGTAGCATCTACAGATTTAAGTGCTGCCTGGGACTGGCTTTATCTGGGCTTGTGTTGTGTTTCCCAGTTAATGACCTTAGTACTCAATATACCCAGAGGGACGTGGGGTGGGGGGGGCTGAATTACAGACGGTCTGGCCGGTCTCTGACCTGCAGACGTGCTCGCTAAGTAACGTCACTGTATGTATTTCGACAGGAGTTGAAGAATAAAGGGGGCTGAATTGAGGTTCCGATGTCACGGCTGAACTGTAGCTAGTGACCACTAAGTGCAGTGGCAGAGAGCAAACAGTCATTACTGTGTTCTCTAAGTGGTGTGTGTACGTAAGTGTGTGTGTTTGTGTGTGGCTCTTCCTCTTCGGAGAAGTGTGGGCCTTGCCTGCATACAGTGCTAGTGGTCTAAGTCACTGCCTCGCAGTGGAGAATGCGTCAGTGCAACCAGATGTTCAAACCCTGGTTGCATCTGGGAAATATGTCTTCATGTGCAACTTTGTAGTTTGGTCGAGCCCTTTGCTTGCACAGTCATGACTGTTGACTAGAGAATGGTGTCACCTCCGGTGTGTGTGTGGGGACATGCACTTTCTTGTTGTGAATGTGTCGTGGGCCGTGTTTGGGTCTTTAATTCTGCTATAATGATAAACTGAGTATCACAAGGATTTGGAAGTGTAAGAATTGGATTAAAAACAAACAAGTAAAGGACTGGGCGTCTGTGTCAGTGCAACGGATTGGCAGCCCAGAAGCCCTGATTATGAAACTCATTCTCCTCCCCAACATAGTCATTTGGGAGATGCTCTCACTCAGACCCAGAAAGGGAATACTGCATGCTTTCTGTAGGAATCGAACCCACAAATCTGGGTGCTCCAAGACTAACCAACATGGCACCCATACTCAAATCCTGTCCTCCGACAATGAAATGTTTATCGATGCGAGAGCTGAGGGCTGGGTAGATAGTGGGCTTTGCTTTTTGGAGTCAGATGTAATCTGACCCGGCGACAGAGACAAAGGTAATAATCCCCTCCCCTCCCCCCAACGTCCGCCCGCCGGCATCGATTAGGTCTGTGTGTGTGTGTGTGTGTGTGTGTGTGTGTGTGTGTCTGTGTATGTGTGTTTACTGTCTGGTGGCGTCTACTTGTCTTGGATCGGTCGTCTGTCTGGTACCTAGCCGTGTGGATCTAATTTCACTCTTTAATAGTGCTCACGTGCCTAGTGTTTGTCTGCCCTGCACACTTTTAGTCCCCAGAATGCCCTGCTGTTGCGCCAAACGTTCCTTTCCATTGCCAAACAAGCTGAACCCTTTTCCGCGGACATCATTATAGTCCTGTTGTTTTTTCTGACCACGTTGGCATGGGAAAAAGATGCTGTGTGTGGCGATTGTGTCGGGGGGACACAAACACACATCTGTGTGTTCTCTAGGGACTTCTAATCCCCTCGGTGTTGTTGGACCTGGATCCTGCCCACAAAAACAGAGTTTCTCACCTCGTGTCTCGAAGACACTCCCACAGAGTGCTGTCTATTCCATGCTTGGGTTCCTAGTACCATAGAGCTGGTTAGATGACGTTGTGTGGTTTCCTATCATGGTTAGATTAGTCTCAACATTAATGTTATTGAACAGTACAAGCAGTAGGGGACTTTGCTTGGATGTGACATGTTCTGTTTTCCCAGACCAATTGCTTTAGCCTTTTTATAGTCTAGATACCATGTCTGTGTTTGCAAATCTGATGATTCCATTAAGCCAAAGTACCTGAAATGGTTTCAAATAGACTGTTAACCCGCGGGTGTCCTGGGCGCTTCCCTAATTTGTGGCATGGGATTACGACATCCACGTCCCAATCGCCCATGTCTCCTACATAGAGCTTTTATACGGGGGCCTTTTCCTGTCTCAACATGATGGGAATGATGGGAACGCCACTTTCTTGGCAATCAAAACGGCTCCATCATCCTGCATTCAATTCTGTCTTGTTTCTACTCTATTTTTTTCGTCAGTCTAGACTGGGTGTTAATGACCGAATGTCACAGCTGTTCCCTGCAGATTGTTGCAGACTCCTCTCTCAGCTGTGTGTGTGGGGTGTGTGTGTGTGTGGGGGGGGTACATGAACCCCCCTTGTGTCCCCATTCCATTCCCCCGATCGTTCCAGCGAGTCTGTACAGGGCATTCAGTTGCACACACATTCACTCGTTCAGCACAACGTGTTTCATTGTACAACACAATTCGTCTGTCGACTTTCCTCCATTAGTGAATGCCCCCCCCCCCTTGTGACTACACTGCTCTCCAACACCACAAATGTCCCCCCCACCCCCCATGCATCTCTACGCATGGTCTTTGTTCAACACACGGCCAAGCCAATCCCTCTTCATCTCGCTCTAATCTCAGCACAAAGGACCAGTGTGAGGACGCCAATTATGTGGATACATGAGTAGAGTTCAGCTCAACTCCCCCCCCCCCCTCACGGGCCCACGGGCTATGCCGATTTACATATTATGTGCACTCCCTGAAACGGGATCGCTGCTCAATTTGGGCAGGGACATTTTAGCACAAACGGAAATGTTGTTGTGCACTTTCGTCCTCCCATTGCAAATGTGTCCGGGTTCAGAAATCTGCTGTATTTTCAGCGTGCTGGAGTTGTGGGGGTAGTTTCTCCGTTTATGGGAGTGTGTGTGTGTGTGTGTGTACGTCAACTCTGTCCAAGCATGGAGTATCCTTATGAATTAACTTCTGTTAAGTTATCTTCTAATTGGGAGATAATTCAAAGTTTCTCGCTAGTTCGCCCTCATCCGACGGCGGAGTTCTAAATCAGAGACCGCTTGGTTTCGAACCGTGCAGAATTACTGACCCACATCCCTGGTCGACCACAGACCACACAATATCAAGCAATCAGCAGAACCGGCCGTGTTGTTTTTTCATTTGGGTTTTCCTCCGCAGGTGTCTGGGTAACTCTGTCATAACTGTCTCTTTACACATACTGATCACTGCCTCAGGATGGATGTGTGTTCCTGAAATGTGCTGAAGGTTGCGCTGACCTTTTGGAATGGACACATGCTATTGTGGTCCCCGCCAGCCGGTCATCAGAGGACCCTCCGTTGCTGAGCAAGCTGTCCTCATCCCGCACACAGTCCAAGGCCAGTGCCCTGTTTGGAATGATGTGGCTGGGTTTCTTTTGCAGACATCTGTGTACGGTTGGATGCGGTCTCTGGACCGCTGTTCGCTGTATGTGGGTCTCTGGGGTACCGGGTCTTCTGGTCTCCGAGGGCACCCGGGCGTGGTCTCTGGACACCGACAGAGTTACCCAGTCACCTGTGGATGAAAAACCAACATGGCCAGTTCGGCTGATTGATTGATATTGTGTGGTCTGTGGTTGACCAGGGACATGGGTCAGTAATTCTGCACGGGCGTGGTCTATGAATACCCGGGCGTAGTCTCCGGTCACCTGGGCATGGGTGGTTGTGGTCTCTGGACGTCTGGCAGTGGGTAGTTGTGGTTTCTGGACATTTGGGTGTCCGTGTACGTGGTCTCTGCAAGCTAGACAAGGCGGCTGTCAGGCTTCAGATAATCTCCAGTGGCCTCTTGGACCTGCTTTTTGCCTTATTTAGTGAAACCATTTATCTGAACTATTTGCTCTTGGGCTCCATTAGTATGATGTGGCACTGGTTAGTTTTCCCCCTTTATCAGGGATGGCCGTGTTACCTCTGTAATCTGCAGGAAATTCCAGTGTGTGAGAGTTGGACACACTCCACTGGGAGTTACTTACTGGCATTTCCCCGGTCAGATTGACGCACCTACCACACACACACGCACACACACACACACTCACACACACACTGCTGCCACGGACGAGAAATGTCAAGACAACATGGATTGCACATTGGACTCACTCCACTTCTACAGAAAAACAAGGTTCTAACATCACTTATGGGAATAAATACATACACACAGCTGCTTCTGAGCAAGGACTCCCTTTTGCTTTTCTCAAAAGAAAATAAACTCTTCCAAACAGCACACTCGCAAGAACACACACACTCTCGTAAACACACTTCACTGCCTATTATGCACTGCCTAAATCAATTGCCCAAATGCCACACTCTTCAGGCAGACACATTGCTGTTGAAGTGTGGTAATGGTTCCTCGGACCTGGGTGGGGTGTTGTGTTTGTGTGACTGACATGTACATCAGGATTGCGCAACATGTTGGTTATTGGAATGATGACTCAGCTCAAGGGGAGTGGATTGAGTAAGGCTACGTGCATGGCACCAATGTGTTAATTCTGACAAAGATGAATGGATTGCAAAGAAAGTGTATGTGGTAACATGAAGCAATAAGGCACGCGTGGGTGTGATGTATTGGCCAATGTTACACGGCTAAGAGCTGTTGTTAGGGGTGACGCGCCATGGCAACACACCTCCAGGCCTTGGGGTGCCCTATAGCTGTGATGTCATACCTCTTCTCAATAGCCAAAGCTGTCTGCCAATCAACACTCAGGATTCTGAGCATGCGGTTTATTAAACGCTGTGGCTGTTTCCGCAGTAACGTGTCAATGAGACTGTAAACCCGCTCCATTGGGAACTACCAAAATGTTGTTTTTCAATAGAGACCTGAGAACTGCACTTCTGTGATTTCTGAAGTTTGGAAGCTGCAATTAAAAGTGACGCAATATGAGGAGTTTTGTCTGCAGCTCATTGACTCTTGTGTATCTCTGGGTTATCAGTGTCATGGTGAGATGTTAGTGAACCCCCATACTGAGTATTCTTATTCAGATGGTATCTCCCTAGTGGGGGAACAGGACCTGGATTTTGAAAACCTTCATTCGGTGTTTGTCACCCCCTTAACTAATAACATGTGAAGAAATTGTGGCACAATTGGTGTTTCTTTAAGGCTATTTGAATTGTTTAGGATTAGTTGGTTTTTTTCTTACAAAATAAGACATTTTAAGACAAAAAGACATTGATAGTGAGTTTTTTCATTTCAAATGTTAACAAAAACTTTAATCTCAGTAAAGAAAACGAAAAACTTGATTTGTATAGCAACATTCAATATAAGGAATAAAATACGGTAGAACTGCATTTCTAAATACGTTTAAGTTATTTCCTCATGACTAATCAGAAATGTTAAGAAACGTACTTCCTGCGTTTCCTGACATGTAATTGCTTATTGCTGTCATGTTGTATCTTAAAATGGCGATGTTTTTAAATCGCGCAGCTCCTTTAAATGTTAACAATGCAGACACGGCAGGTGAAAAGAGATTGTGCATCCTAGTTTACTCAGTATGGCGTGACGTATATATTATGTGTAGACGCAGTGTGTGTTATGCAGAATATTGCAGATGTTAGTGAATGAGAGCCTGAAACCTCCAGAATTAAGAGAACATTTGGTAACCATCACCCAACTCCTAAAGGCAAGTCTGTTGACTTAGTCAGGATGTCTGGAATAAAGGGTCAGGATCTGATGACCCTACAAAATACCATTAGGAGTTTATTTATACTACAGACTCATTCTACCCTGAAGACTAGCAGATTACCAAATAAAAAAAAAAAACACCAATCAATCAAATGTATTTCGTTAAGCCCTTTTCCCAACAATGGTTGTCACAAAGTGCTTTTACAAACACCCAGCATGAAACCCGACAGAGCACACATGAACAATTTGATACACAGTGGCTAGGAATGGCCTGTCATTTCTATAAACTGCAGCTGGATACAGATTTGCCCTACCATTCCATTCTAACAGGGTATGTCAGGCATGTCTGGGAATCAGGGCTTCCAGGAGCAATTTGTCTTTGGCAAAGATTTTCCCATCGCCTCCGTCGCAGTGGAGATATTCACATTACTGGATCTACGTCTGGGATTTTGTAGGACAAGCCTGGGAAAATGGTGTGTGTGTGTGTGTGTGTGTGTGTGTGACAACAGATGCGGCGGTGTCTGCGAGTTGTAAAAGGATAACATCTAGTCTAGTGGAACAGGGAACAACAGCGCTGTGACAACTGCCACACGATGACATGTGCTGCAGCAACTAATTGCTAGAAATCAAGAACCAAGCAGAAACAAAGTGGACATTTAGCACGATTTCCGAGGTGGCCGGTCCACCGTCATGCCACATTTTCATAATCTGATCAAATAAACAAGAAACTCCAGCTCTACCCTCTGACGAGCTGTATTTGTCCACAACCTAGCTGTCTCAAAGGCAGAGGTTCTCCGCAAGTTATTTAGAGACTGCTTTGTTTTTGTGTTCGGCAATTTATTCAAAATGTCACAGTGAAACAGGCGAGCCGTGTTTATTATAATTATTATAGTATAATATATTTATACTGCTCTTCAGCAATTATTATAAATATTATATATAATGATAATTCTCTTGAATTTATAATAGGGCTGGGATAGTTAACACGTTAATCTGAGCCGTTAATTTGTAATTTTTAACGCTTTAAAATAATTTAGCTTCTTTAACGCAACACTTTATTAGTTTGGGTTTAACCACTTCCTGTTGTGTCGGCTGGCTGGTGTGAGGAGCCAAGTCACCCTGGCATAATGGAGAAAGACACTTGTGGAGTTTTAAGAGGAAAGTTTACATTTAAAAGGACCCGCATGGCATTTTGAAAAAAAAGTGGCGTGTACAGTTTGCAAAGCCGAATTCAAATACCATAGAAGCAGCTCGTCTTTAGTTTATCATATAAAAGCAAAACACCTGGTCATTATTGAAGTTACTAGCGCGGCTACAGGACAGCCTCGCCAATCCGCCTTGCCAATCCACGTTACTGCAGGACAGTGTGCCTAATCCAGACGGGCAAGTAACCGAGGAGTTAACTGTATGACAGCTATCACTGGAGATAACCCAACATCTGTGAGCAATGACAACTATTAACCCAACATCTGTGAGCAATGACAACTATTAACCCAACATCTGTGAGCAATGACAACTATTAACCCAACATCTGTGAGCAATGACAACTATTAACCCGACATCTGTGAGCAATGACAACTATTAACCCGACATCTGTGAGCAATGACAACTATTAACCCGACATCTGTGAGCAATGACAACTATTAACCCGACATCTGTGAGCAATGACAACTATTAACCCGACATCTGTGAGCAATGACAACTATTAACCCGACATCTGTGAGCAATGACAACTATTAACCCGACATCTGTGAGCAATGACAACTATTAACCCGACATCTGTGAGCAATGACAACTATTAACCCGACATCTGTGAGCAATGACAACTATTCAACCCGACATCTGTGAGCAATGACAACTATTCAACCGACCGACATCTGTGAGCAATGACAACTATTCAACCGACCGACATCTGTGAGCAATGACAACTATTCAACCGACCGACATCTGTGAGCAATGACAACTATTCAACCGACCGACATCTGTGAGCAATGACAACTATTCAACCGACCGACATCTGTGAGCAATGACAACTATTCAACCGACCGACATCTGTGAGCAATGACAACTATTCAACCGACCGACATCTGTGAGCAATGACAACTATTCAACCGACCGACATCTGTGAGCAATGACAACTATTCAACCGACCGACATCTGTGAGCAATGACAACTATTCAACCGACCGACATCTGTGAGCAATGACAACTATTCAACCGACCGACATCTGTGAGCAATGACAACTATTCAACCGACCGACATCTGTGAGCAATGACAACTATTCAACCGACCGACATCTGTGAGCAATGACAACTATTCAACCGACCGACATCTGTGAGCAATGACAACTATTCAACCGACCGACATCTGTGAGCAATGACAACTATTCAACCGACCGACATCTGTGAGCAATGACAACTATTCAACCGACCGACATCTGTGAGCAATGACAACTATTCAACCGACCGACATCTGTGAGCAATGACAACTATTCAACCGACCGACATCTGTGAGCAATGACAACTATTCAACCGACCGACATCTGTGAGCAATGACAACTATTCAACCGACCGACATCTGTGAGCAATGACAACTATTCAACCGACCGACATCTGTGAGCAATGCTTGGGAGTCACACCAAACTTCATTTCACTTCATTCTTTTTGTCATTCATATTAAAAAGGCTGTTGTAGACTTCTTTAAAGTTCACCTGGCAACTTTACATATAATACAATTATTTTGGCCTATAGGCTTAAATTCTAAAATAATCTAGCTTTGACATTGATGGTTTCACCTGGCACTTTGTCATTTTGTTTTTGAACAATTTGTTTTTCATTTGGACTAATGCCTGAAGTTCTAAGCTGATCCAGTATTTTTGTTAACCTTCAGGGTTTAAATATATAACTTGCTCTAACACTTTGTTGTTAAGTTGCTGCATATATTTGATATGAATGACTATTCTGTAGATCCCAGGAGAGACTGTCATAAAATATTATATTTAAAGTATACTTCATTGTGTTAATTCATTTTATTCAGTGTTTTACATGATGAAAACAAGCTTGGGAAAATGCGATTAATCACAGTATATTGTGCGATTTATTCGCTATTTTTTTTAAATCGATTTCCAGCCCTAATTTATAATAAATATGTTTTAGTGATTTGGCCATGGACTTCAATAAGAATCAATTCTGACAAAACAATACAAATCTATGTCCCAAAGCGAAACCAGAAGGGAACCTACTGCATTAGAAGAGATATGAGACCTTTCTAAAAAATATATATATGTTGTTGAGGAAAGTTTCTAGTATATTGGGGCTCTGTTTGTTTATACATATATTTGTACATATCCCCGACCCTTCAAAAGAAACATTTTAACTGAAACGGAGGCCCTTAATATTAAGCTTTTATGAAGTTGTAAAAAAAAAACACTGGTTATTTTGAAAATTATATGTTGTCTATTTGGTCTTATTATTGAATATTATTAAAAAAATGTATAATATTTTTAAATATTTTGTTTCATTTGTGTTCTGTTGATCCAGTGGGAACCAGGCTTCAGCTTATATTGACATGGTTTGAGTGAGTGGTGGCAGCTCAGGGTGACACAGGAAATGGGCTGCTAAAGTGCTGTTTAAATCAGGCAGAGGATTAGCAGAAATCTAAAGCCTTGTTTTTTTCATGGCTAGGTTGTTACGGTTGGGCATAGCTAAGCCCATTAGGAGTTCTATTTAAGGAGGCCACAAGCACGTACCCACTCTGTGTACCCCTCTGTTTTTTTAACGTGTTACCATTTGTTCCATTCGTCAGAGGTTTTTACCCCTCTAATTACAGAGCGATTGGTCTGGATTCACACGGATGCTGTGTCCGGTTTAAAATGTGAACACTCTTTAACCATCTGACCACAGCCTTTCAGTTTACCTAAACCAGGCGACTGCCATTGCCCCTGGATCAGTTGAAGTTGAGAAGCTTCACTGGCACCCCAGCCTGTTAGCCCATAACACTGCCTTGGGATCAGTGGGTTTGTTTCCTGTGAATACCTGTCCTGCTGATCTTGGATAATGTCAGGACATTGTTTTTTTCCTGCTTGCTGTTTTATTTCCTGCTGGGCTACCCAATTACCGATCCGGTAACGATATGTATGAGTTGAGCCTGTCGTATTCTGAATATCTGTTTTACAACCATTCCCACGTAAGACAGACACGTTGGCCTTGACCTGTTCTAGCGACAGCTGAGCGCAGGCTCAGAGGAAGAACTATGCCACACACTCCCCCTGAACAGGTTGTAATGAAGCCAACACTTATCTGTGCACGTCTGCAAGCGTTTCAGGGTTTTCTGTCCAGCTGGAATACTTGTGACATCTGCAACCGTCTTTACACTACTAGATCTTGTTTTCAGGTAATATGCCACCAGTAGGTTTTACAGTAGTTTGAGTTTTCCACTTTTGTATTAAACCATGTGGTTTGAACCCTAAACGCTGGTTTGCTGCAGGCTGGGGTATATGGGTCCTTATACCATGGACATTAATTAAAAACAGAATGGGCATTATTGAACCAATGACACCTGGCCTGAATGTGTGGGTGATGTGTAGCGATGGACCACCATGCTGTTAATATTGAACCGTGGTGTTATTCACTCTGATTGTTTGGGCACCACGCACAATACAAAACGCTCTGCCCTGAATGCTGTTCTGTGGATTGAGGGGTTAAGGTGTGTCAGTGTGGCGTTTATAGGCTGGTCTCCTCCTCCCAGCGTTAGGGTTTATCTGCAGTGGGGGATCTGATTTCAGCCTGGGCCCTCTGCATGCATGCAATTCTCCTACTGGGGGTGTCGTTTTGTCCTATTCTGAATAAGACTCCGCGCTGGCCAGTATAGCGGATAGAAATGCATGCGTCTGCTCCTTGGTTGGTTTAGGATGCCCCCTGCTGGACAAATGTCAGCACCGCAACAAGAGCACATCGCCATGTTAACTGACTGGAATGCTCCTCCTTTTCATGTATGATGGGACACATACAAATGTTCTTCATCTGAACATTACTGACGTTCTCCCCAATTCAGTGTCTGTTAGCTTGTGGCAGATTCAAGCTCCTATAGAGTCATGACGTCACTCAGACCACACAGGATTATATTCTGGGATTTTTTAACGTGCGATCCCAGTCGGGAAAGCTGGGTGAGAACCCCGAATGAATTGTCATCTGTGTTTTGAATGTCCTCCTTCACCCTTTTCCAGCTCTGCGATGCAACTGCACGAACTGTGAGAAGTCTGGCTTTGAGTGCGAGACGGACGGGGCTTGCATGGCCTCCACCTCCTTTATCCAGGGACGAGAACAGCACATCCGGATCTGCATCACCAGGGACAGACTGGTGCCACCGGGTCAGCCCTTCTACTGCCTGAGTGCAGAGGGTCTGCTCAACACACACTGCTGCTACACTGACTACTGCAACAGTGTGGACCTCAAGGTCCCCTCACGTAAGTTTCCCTGGGCACACTGTCTGCTGGTTGGACACACACACACACACACACACACACACACACACACACACTGTCTGCAGGTTGGGCACACACACACACTGTCTGCAGGTTGGGCACACACACACACACACACACTGTCTGCTGGTTGGACACACACACACCCACACACACACCGTCTGCAGGTTGGGCGCACACACACACTGTCTGCTGGTTGGGCACACACACACACACACACACACACACACACACACTGTCTGCAGGTTGGGCACACACACACACACTGTCTGCAGGTTGGGCACACACACACACACTGTCTGCAGGTTGGGCACACACACACACACACTGTCTGCAGGTTGGGCACACACACACGTACTGTCTGCTGGTTGGGCACACACACCGTCTGCAGGTTGGGCACACACACACACACACACTGTCTGCAGGTTGTTTGGCATCTGCACTTGTACCTCCTTTCAGACAGAGATTATAGTGATACCCCGGCTAACACTGCTAACTTGTGTTCCTATATCGGCAGTCCCAGTTAAGCCTGGGAACGTGGGCTGGGTTGGCTCTGGAGGCCCCTGGGGGCCAGTGGAGCTGGTAGCTGTGATCGCGGGGCCTGTCTTCCTGCTGTGCATGTTGCTGATGGTGGGTGTGTTCCTGTTCCAGCACCATCAGAGAGCTTACAGGTGAGCTGGGACTGAATGTACCCCTGTTATAGGTAGAGGGCCGCAGACCGGGGGGAGGGCCGCAGACCGGGGGGAGGGGTGTGATTGGAGCAGATCAGAATTCATATTGACCATCCACTTAAAACAGGGCTAGTTTCAGACCACGTTGGGTTTAGATCAACTGCAGATTAATTTCCCCGCTTTCTCCTCCAGCCACAGGCAGAGGTTGGAGGTGGAGGACCCCTCCTGTGAGCACCTGTACCTGGCTAAAGACAAGACCCTGCAGGACCTCCTGTATGACATGTCCACGTCAGGATCTGGCTCTGGTGAGTTGACTTGGCCTCTAAACAACTTGTTCAGTCTCGTACATGAAGGTTTGACCCGCCTAACCGCTCTTAACTCTACACCGCCACCTGCAGGCCTGCCTCTGTTTGTGCAGCGTACCGTAGCCAGGACCATCGTCCTACAGGAGATCATAGGGAAAGGCCGTTTCGGGGAGGTGTGGCGGGGGAAATGGCGCGGTGGAGACGTGGCGGTGAAGATCTTCTCCTCCCGTGAGGAGCGCTCCTGGTTCAGAGAGGCAGAGATCTACCAGACCATCATGCTGCGCCATGAGAACATCCTGGGATTTATCGCCGCCGACAACAAAGGTGAGCATTCGATCACTCTCACACGCGCTCTCTGTCACACACACACACACACACTTCTGACCTTAAAGACATTCCTGCTCTTCCATGTGTTGTTGACGTGGCGTCCCCCTGTTCCAGATAACGGCACATGGACTCAGCTGTGGCTGGTGTCGGACTACCATGAGCACGGCTCTCTGTTCGACTACCTGAACCACTATTCTGTGACCATAGAGGGCATGATCAAACTGGCCCTGTCTGCAGCCAGCGGCCTGGCACACCTACACATGGAGATACTAGGCACCCAGGGTAGGAACAGATGAATGAATGTTCACACACACACACACATGTTCACTCATAACGCACACACACACACACACGTTCACTCATAACACACACACACGTTCACTCATAACACACACACATTTACCTTTATACATAGCTGCTGGGTGTGTTCATTAGAATTGGACCTCTAGGCTTTTTCAGATGCAACACTTCTTTAAGTCTAAAATTAGTCTTTGGATCCATAGAACGTTTGTCTCTTATCACAGTGTGACTGTGTGCAATATTTGACAGCATTTGACTTGTGGCCAGGGTCTGTTGTTGAAATAATAATCTGGTTTAAATGTGCTCCCTCCATCCCAGTTTTCCAACTCAGTGTGTGTTCCTCTCTAGGTAAACCTGGCATCGCCCACAGAGACCTAAAGTCCAAGAACATCCTGGTGAAGAAGAACGGCATGTGTGCCATCGCTGACCTGGGTCTGGCTGTACGGCACGAGTCAATTACTGACACCATAGACATCGCACCTAACCAGCGTGTTGGCACCAAGAGGTACAGAGCACACACACACACACACATGTGCATACTGTCCAGTATTGGGGATGCTAAATCTAATTCCCCGTTTCATAAATGTAACCCGGTCCTCAATAACTTTATACCTAAACTTAAGCTTGCCCTAAAGCCTAACCCGTAATGCCTTTCCCCTGGTTTAAATCTGTCTCTGTTCCAGGTATATGGCTCCAGAGGTCCTGGATGAGACCATTAACATGAAACACTTTGACTCGTTCAAGTGTGCTGATATCTACGCCCTGGGTCTGGTTTACTGGGAAATAGCCCGGCGTTCCAACACTGGAGGTAAACTGTCTGGCTTATCCTAATTTTTCCTGATGATCATATATACATTTCGGTCAGTCTGTACGTTGTAGGGAAAAGACAAGGATTACTTTGAGCGAGGCACGGGAAAGTAATGGGAATCAAATGAAGAGTTTTGTAGGAGGTCTGGAAATGGGTTTGTTCAGTCAGGAACCACGTCTGTATGTACTGACCGGGCCTTCCTCTGTGCTGCCCCCTTCAGGTATCCACGAAGAGTACCAGCTGCCATACTTTGACCTGGTGCCCTCTGATCCCTCGATAGAGGAGATGAGGAAGGTGGTGTGTGATCAGAGGCTGAGGCCAAATGTTCCCAACTGGTGGCAAAGCTATGAGGTGACCAAGCAGACATCACATGTCCACTTCCTGGGTGTTGTTATGATACGAGGAGAATCATTGGTCAATCCCAGTGGGACTGGATATGTGTGACCTGGTTTAACTCTTTCTCTCCCCCCCCCTCCAGTCTCTGCGGGTGATGGGAAAGATCATGAGGGAGTGCTGGTATTCTAACGGCGCCGCCCGCCTCACCGCCCTACGGATCAAGAAGACCCTGTCTCAGCTCAGTGTGGAGGAGGACATCAAGATGTGAGGCAGAGGGCCGGCTGTTCCCTGGGAATGTGTACCCGCGGGGCTCCGGGTTCTACTCTAGTGTTCCATGGGCCTGCGTAGGTCTCCGTTAGGGCACTGTGGAGGGGATGTGGAGAGGACTGACACCCAATCCTGATAGTTTATGAGCCTCACGTTGGGTGGTGACAAGGCCTACCTCACCTTTTTAGCCAAAACTACTGAGAATCTTCTCTCCAGCCCTCTTCTCATTCATCCTCCCTCACTCTTTTAGGCCAACTGTCTGTCCTGCCTCCCTCACCTCATCCTGCCCCATTCCCTCAGCTCATCCTGCCCCATTCCCTCACCTCATCCTGCCCCATTCCCTCACCTCATCCTGCCTCACCCTGTAAGGCCAACAGACTGTCCTTCCTTTGACCTGGCTTCTCCATTGTCCACATCACTACTTAACTACCACTGTTAATACTACCATTTCATCACGTCCAAACACCCTGGTCACTTTTGGTTGGCAGAAGTTATTACTACTGTACAGTGACAAAAATGTTGTTAAATATTTTTTACATCTTTTACGAGAAGACATTACGATACAAATCCAAACACGAAGGACTAGCTGTGTCTTGAGATCTCAAATTCATACCGTGGTTTTATGTCCACGTTTTAAGTTATATAGTGTTTTATGAGTCCGATGAATTTGTTTTTATGGCAACAGATGGCGCTCCTTTTATTGCTTTTGGGAGAATCTGGGAGAGTAGCAGTCTTCAGCCGGACCGTTTGTACTGAATGTACTGCCTGTACTGGATAATACGAGCTATAAACCGACACACACACATACACTTCAATATACGGTTGCAATACAGATCAGACTACAGGCCTTCAGGAGCGTTCAGAAGCCTGGAATAGCTTCTAGTTTATTGGAGTGCATTTCATGGGTCCAGTTATATAATAGACTTTCTGTCAAGCAATTAAAACAGATGCAGTGTACATTCTGCTACTTGCACATCCAACCAAAACGTGTCACGGTCAACGTAGCTCACTCAAACGTAGCTCCACAATGTAATATCACCTGTAACATCTCGTCCAGTTTGTTGTGAAATGTAGCAGGGATGTTGTGTTTAAGTGTTGTTGTTTTTTTTTTTAGGGGGGTACTTTTATTTATTTGTTGATAGTTTTCTAATGAAAACACTGTGAGGTTGGATGTGATGAGAAAAGCCAATATCTCCGACAGATGTTGACTGATCTACCTTCTTACGACCTGTCAGTCTCTTCAATCTTCATCCTTTTTAAGTGGGCTGGGCGAACTCCAGCGTGGATTGCCACGTCCTACTAGTCATTTTAACGTAGTCATAACCCCTCATTTCACCTGTGGGTAGTCCTATACACTGAGACACAAAAGAGGTATAAACAATGACTATGATGTGGTTTAACTCTAGACACTACTGACGATGGATACATTCGGTTTTGTAAATACAAAGTGGGCACCGGCCTGTTCTTCATCTGTGGTGCGGTCATTTCTCTGGGACACATCTTCAACGGTACATAAGCTCTTTTCTCTGAGATGTAGAACTCGTGAGAGCTTGTCGTCTGTCACAGAACTCAGAAAACCAAATCTGTTTGATGTCCTTTCCTTGGATTGTAGTTAGCGATCTTCGTATTGACACTGGAATAGCTGATGATATTGTGACGTAACCTGTGTGCTCAGAGTATCTCACCATTTGCATATTTATTTTCAGAAAAGAAAATGATGGAAAAGGGGCACAGTGGAGAAACGTGTGTGTGTGTGTGATGTATTGATTGTTAACACTTGAACAGGGCTTTTTGAACAGGATGAAATGTGATGATGGTTCCTTTTTCTGCATGTCTCAACACTGGGGCCTCAGTTGTGACTGAGGTTAGAGTTTGTAAATTGTATACTTTTACTTTGTGCATTATCATATTTTTTTGGGGGGGGCGGGGTCATTCCCAGTACATATGTATGTTGCTGCTACTGTAACGTGAAAGGATTTGACAGATGGAGCATTTTGGTTCTCATGACAACCAAATGTCAAACACACCCTTCCATGTTCCGGTTTGTTGCCATGGGATTTAGTTTCACACACACACCATCAAATGACCTGTTCACAGTATATAAACACCTTCAATATTTCAGATGATGTTAATGCAATCTTTTCAGGACTAGTTAAAATGTACATATGTTAGGCCATATACTGTAATAAATACACGTTTTTTCTTAGTGTCATTTGTTGTGAATTTGATTTCTCAGTCCAATATTAGCTTAAAGGTGCATCGTGTATAATTCTTCCATTAGGATTTTTCACTAGTATGGAATGGTATCAGCTAGGGCTGAACGATATTTTAACATCGACATCGCGATGTGCGACTCGCGATAGTCACATCGTCGGAACATGCGATGTGAAGAAGGGTAGCACCCATAAATGTATTAAGAGAACGGTAGCACCATGAATGTATTAAGAGAACTGAATACAGTGTTCTGCGAGAAGCCCCGTACATTCCAATGCGAGTGCTCAATAAGCCAGCATGGAGCTTGGATCTTCCGCGTTGACTGGCCCATGACGTCATGATGGACATGCGCACTAGCAATAATTTGTTTGTGTTGTCGTAGCAACCGATAGCAACATGCGCGTTCCGGAGCTTCTCTCGTGTCTCTTAAATCCACGGTCACGTAGCGAACTCATAAACTCACCGTTTCATTGTCTAAAATATTCACTAAACGATATGTTTTCGTTGTTCCTGATCGTTTACATGCTTAGCTAAATAAACGATGGATGTATTTAGACAACCAAGGAGTCGGGAGATGTTATGTATAATAATTAGTTTATACATAAACGGCTACAAAAATGAGGCTGTTGACCAAAAACAGGTACTTTGCCTGGAGTGTTATAAAGTTGTGGCCTCATAACAAGGAAACACCACCAATTTGTCTGATCACTTAAAACGGCACCACAACGTAACAATAACGTTTTATATCGCTAAAGATATGTAGCCATTAAACACTGTCACCAAAAAGGGATTTAAGAAAATGATCCGAACGCTTGACCCGCGGTATGTTATACCATCCCGCACATATTAGAGCTGTATGGAAAATGCAAATCTCAGATTGAAGCAGACCTGTCACACGTGGAATACTATGCAGCTACAACAGACTTATGGTCCAGCAGGACAACAGAGCCCTACATGAGTCTGACGGTACGGTCTGATGGAATGGTAATTATTGACTTTAGCCTGGATTGATGGCTCGCAATATATATCGTTGGGGAAAAATATCGCAATGTAATTTTTTTCCCAATATCGTGCAGCCCTAGTATCGGCTAGTCCAGGGTGGTTTAAGGTGTATCACTAAACAACAGTACAAACTGAGATGAAAGGTCGACAATGTTTAGACGTGGAATATTCTAGGTAAAATAGTTGTTCTGAAAAACTTGAACTGCACATTTCTTCTGGTCATTTATGCTAGCCTCACCATAACAACATTAGGCTTACTTGTCAGCAGCATTGAAATGTAATTAAAAAATATCCCAGATATATTTAAAATGCCTTTTATTT
The DNA here is from genome assembly GCA_029465975.1 of Dallia pectoralis. Classification (NCBI taxonomy): domain Eukaryota; kingdom Metazoa; phylum Chordata; class Actinopteri; order Esociformes; family Umbridae; genus Dallia; species Dallia pectoralis. The sequence continues at coordinate 27,248,435 of CM055728.1, read as the reverse complement.
TCCTTTACAAGAAATAAAAGCAGAAACAAATGATGGGTAAATGGGAGGGGGAAAGCTGTATAGAAAGAGATGCAACCTCTGGCGTCGTCAAAAAAATATGTACAATTCAAAATTATAGCCATACAAAACATGCCACATACAATAAAAATCATTATATTTATTCATATTCCCTAAAAGTAGCTCTGCTGTACAGATGCAACAAACATCTCTTTAAAAAGTAGGTTAGGTTTAAAAAAACTTTTAGCAAATCTTTTATTTAAATAAGATATGCAGAGAACTTAAATTAAAGATTCAAACATGATAGAAGGAAGAAATTATTTAGGCTAAACTCCAGTGAGCGGCAAAACACCTTATCTTTCGTTGAAATATAAACATACCAAGAAAATATATCAATCACTGCCTCATACTTTAGCAATATCTACCACTTTTAGAGAAGTACTCCATCCATTTACTATTGAGAGTGCAATTCATTCTCGGGTACGTAAGTACGGGGTTAACTTTGAATATTTAGTCATAACACATCAGGGCCAAGTAGCCACTTTCACAAGATATACCAACACATTTACTTCTATAGGGAGAATGAAAATAACAAAACACCAATCATACTTATGTAATATCCTAGCCAGGGAGGTCAAGATTTTCCAGTTAGCACTAACTCATACACTACTAATCCAATTGTGACCAATCAAGGGATAGATTTTGGTAAAAATGACAAGCAGTAGCATAAATAAAAAGTAAATGAATACATGAACAATTTTACATAAATACACAAATGCTATGCACCATTGTACTGCTTATATGCAATAAGTGATTTTTCAAAATGTATTATGACAACTTTCTATAATGGTTTGACTTCCTCTCAACATTTCTCTGTTATTTCACCTGTGGCTTCTAGTCCGAGTCATTAGAGAAGACCAGACATGTTCACCTATTTTTAACAAACTGTCTTCGAAAGCTTATAGCAAAAAACGCTAATAGAAAAACAGGTAAATGCAAAAACACTCTGGTTCATATTCATCTCAAGATATTACTTAGTTTGCCATTTTACATATATTTATATATACAGCTTCATCTTTCTGATAAAATGATATCCAGTGGTTGATTTATTTCAATTTCCTTTCTCTACAATTTTAGATGTTTGTTGATTAAAAAAGGGCTCGGGTAAAGAGTTTGTTGCCCCCTATAGTATATCTATATACAGTTTGTACATTTTTGCATTTTTTTCTCACGTGAGGTCTTAGGTCAGGATAGAGGAAACAAATGGAGAACAAGCAGAACGGGAGACATCGTCATGGAGACATCCGAACTCTCCCCTCTCTTCAAACATCTACGTTGTTATAATTTTACTTTCATTAAAAAAAGAAAAAAATGCCCTTTTACACAAGCCTTCCCCTGCCCTTACTTCAAGCCTCCAGTATAGAAGACAGTACTACAACTAGAAAACCACAACACGGGGATCTCTATAAATACACGTGCCATTAGTGTGGACAGGCAAGACCCGGCAGAGAAAGACTCACTACAGTAAAGTTTACAACAGTAGAGAAGTAAACCAGCGTTTACAACAGACCACTACAGGATACAGAGGAAGAGGCTAGATTCATGGTTGACGTCATTTGAGAAAATAAAAGACGCGAATGGGATTTGAAAGATTAAAGGAAGGACAACATATGGGACAGTAGTCTTGTCTTGCATCATTTCCCGCTAGCTTTCTGCTTAATGTGTGACCTGAATGCATCAAGCAGGAAAGCCTCCATTACATTACCTTCAATCTTAGTTCGTGGACATGATCGTCTTGCCGAAGACAACTTATTAAATTAGCGCCCGCGACCTTTCTTAAAGCAACAATCAATAAACACCCACCTTAGTCAACAACACAAAGGCGAATGTTCCTGTGTGTTCGTTCACACACGCACACACACGTAAAATGATGATATCTTAATGCATTATAAATATGAAGAAAAAATGGCAAACACAAATAAAAATTAAAAATCAGGATGAGTCGTCTAACCGTGCATGTTTAGCTTCTGATTAATGTTGATGTGATATCTTAACCAAAGAAACCTGTCAATTTATTCTGTCGGAATACATAATGAATACTAATAAAATTGTTGGCTCATTATTGTAAAATCAGCATAGAAGATAGCACAAACCTGCTGCTAGTTTAAGTTTCCCTGCTTGTCCGAGAAGGCTGTATTACTAGCCCAATGAAAACAACATTGCCACAGACACCACACCCCTTTCCACAGTAGCAGTTACAGTTTTTATACAAAGTAAGCAGTCACTTCCCACTGGATCAATGAGGTAGACTGGGGTTCCAACTAACCCACCTTTAAACTCCGTAGTCTGTCAGGACAAGACGAAAAACACCTGTCCTTCTGTCTGGTGCCTCTGAATCCACAGATCAACTTCTCTATTATCTTACATCTTTTGTCATTATCTCTCGACGACACAGTCCTACTATACAGACTTAGAGCCAGTGTCTTCAGGATTGTCTAGCTAGCCAATAATATCCACCTTGGGAAGGCGATCTTCGCCAAATGACAATGGGCGAGTGTCTTTTCCTTGGGGGGTTACGTTAGAAAGGAGGGAAAGCGGGAGGAGGATAGGTCCAACTTTTGTGAATTAAAAAATATTGTTTGTTCGTTCTTAGTACTTAAAATGGCTTCTTTCTTCAAAGCTCTAAGTGAGGGAGCTCTGCCACAACAGTATCGTTACATCACATGGAATCGGAACATTTGGTAAATGCAGAGAGAATTGGATTCCAGCCACAGTTTATAAAGAAAGGGTGGGTGGGGGGGTAGAGGAAAGAATTGCTTTTGGCAGAAGACAGTTTATCCACAGAGAGATTGTCCCACCATTCAGCTGTGTGTAAATGGAGGAGTGGGTCTGTGTGATTTTAGACCAGTAATGCTTCTCAAACCTTTGGCTACAGGTGTGAACGCAAACTTCGTAGTCTTTTATTGTTTTGGAGGTCAGTTTCTCCACCTCGTTCGTCAGCTTACAAACAGCTTACGAACAGCTTATGAACTGGGTAAGTAGTTATACAGAATCTAAAGGCTTTGGCGCAGCAGGAGAGTTCTGTTCTGGCACCAGGAAAACAGGTGGGACTCTTCACTCTCATTTCTTCCAGTCAGTTTAGTTCATCCACTTTCGGCAATTCCAGGCTCCGCAGTGGCAGGGGATCTTATGCTGATCGTCCTCAAAGTCAAACTGATAATCGTATGTCAGCTGTGAGAAGAGACAGTGTGGGTCAATAACAATCATTCTATGCTTCATATCAATCTTTTTAACACAAACAAAGGACTAAGTGCTCGTCAGTTAATCGTTTTTACAATAATGGGCGCCGTGTATTAAGAGAGGTACAGAATGACCTATCGGCTCACCTCTTCCCCTTTAGGGATCCTGCGACTGGAGATGATGATGATCTTGTCCTCTTTGTCAAATGTCACCACCTCAGCCACACAGTTGGGAGCACAGGAGTGGTTGACATAGCTGCGAAGGACACAGTCCGTCAGAGGTGACACACACACACACACACTCCCATTCCCATTCCTTCCCAAACCTCTAGTTACAACTAATCTCTGGTAAAACTATGAGCCTGACATTCAGCCGATCGCTGCCAACCCCCTCCCGTCTAACTTGCATGGCCACGCTGGATGGGTCCTTCCAGCCCCCAAAACTAAGTCCAGAATCGGTTTCCTTTGGGTTTCCTCATGCTGCCAAACTTGCTCTGGTGAAAATGACTATTATACCAATGTTTGACGTTGGTGATGCCATTTATAGAACAGCCTCAACTCTCTACTGAAAAAAATGTAACCCCCATCTAACACCCACCACGGAGAAGTTGTGCTAAATCGACCTACCTGGTTAAATAAAGGTTACATACAAATGATACAGGGCTAAACTGTACAACAGACCGAGGTCTGAGCCGGATTTCCCCATATAAATAATTATTTAAAACAGAAACCGTATCCTCACCGAGCAGGTCCACCGGTCAACGTGGCGTCGATGACATGTTCATTGTTGGTGCGGAACATATAGATCCCTCGGTTCTAGATGGAACCAATGTCATGACAACATTAGAACACATTGGTACCACAACTAGATATAGAGACATTACAAACCTGCATGTCTATACATGGGGAGTGTTAATTAATCCCAAATAAAACCCTACTGATCGCCAATACTAGTCATTAATGCCACAGATGAATCCACCCACCTGTTCCTCGTAGATCTTCTCACGGCGGTTGGCCACCTCGTTGCGTATGATGGTGCCGATATACTCGATGACCATGGTGTGTTTCTCCAGGTCCTTGGCGGCGTACAGACCCAGGCCCTGGATGCGCGAACGGGCAAGGTAGACGTTGTTCTTCCACTCGGTCTTCAGTCGTCGGTACTGAGAGGACTTGGAGTGGACAAACTGCTTGCTGTAGGGGGTGTTGATCTCGCCAGTGAAGGTGCTTTGGTAGGCCTTGGACATGGACGTACTGTTCAGGGTGTGTGGCCTGAGAGAAAGTGACACAGAACTAGATCAGAGTCAGTCTGCAGAGTCATCGTGTCAATCATTCAGTTTTTACAATAACACAAGATTATCTGCACATGAAATTATCGGTAACATTTGACATAAAAGGCCATACTGAATAGTGATGACTACTAGCCTTATATTCAGTATGGAATTTTATGTTAAGTATTTGCGTTGACTGTGAGGAGTCGTTCACAAATGTCACTGATAATTAAATGTCTAAATGTCTAGATAATCTACACAGCATCTACATATCTAGATAATCTACACAGAATCTAGATAATCTACACAGCATTTAAATATCTAGATAATCTACACAGCATCTACATATCTAGATAATCTACACAGCATCTAGATAATCTACACAGCATCTACATATCTAGATAATCTACACAGCATCTACATATCTAGATAATCTACACAGCATCTAGATAATCTACACAGCATTTAAATATCTAGATAATCTACACAGCATCTACATATCTAGATAATCTACACAGCATCTACATATCTAGATAATCTACACAGCATTTAAATATCTAGATAATGTACACAGCACTTAAATATCTAGATAATGTACACATCATTTAAATACCTAGATAATCTACACATCATTTAAATACCTAGATAATCTACACAGCATCTACATATCGAAATAATGTACACAGCATTTAAATATCTAGATAATCTACACAGCATTTAAATATCTAGATAATCTACACAGCATTTAAATAACTGCACATCTATGCTATCTATATTAGCATACTGTAATTTGTGTGTGGAATTTCACCAATATACCACACCATATTTATGCACATGATTATTATTGGTTCTTAAACCGTCAATCAATGTAATTATAATGGTAATTTATTAATTACTATTCTATATATATTTTGTTTACACAACACATCTTGCATTTCCAACTTATGCAGTCTAACTTGTGTTTTGTGTGACTGTATAATATAAATATAATAACATCTACAGTAATATCTAACATCCATGCAGTCTATATTGAGGACTTTACTGCATTCTTACCTCTTGCAGTGTGTGAGGACCTTGGGTTCAGAGCGGGCACAGCCGGTGGGGTTGATCATGAGAGGCAGCTCCATCAGGGGGTGGCGTCCGTAGCGGAACACATAATTCTGACAGTTCTCCACTTCAGGCAACTAGAACATATACATGGAAAATATTAGTTATGATACAAGTTCCAAAAAAGCATAACATCCCATCCCTGCTGCATCTGCAGTGTTTGTGAGCCATAGTGGCTGATGGTTTCAGCTGGTAGAGGGTTTCTTACAGACTCCGTGATACGCAGTACAGCGTGGACAGTCAGGCCATACATCTCTTCTCCCTTGACATGATCGGTAAACAGCTTCAACATGGCCGACTCCTCTCGGAGCTTCGCTACCGACTGAACCACTCTGTCCCAGATACCTGTTGAGCAGCGGAGACCAAAACAATGATGTTGGGAAGACTCAAATTGGGAAGCAAATTTGTATTGTCACTACATATTTAACCATTTAGTGACAAAGGTTAACAATGTGACACAACGACGGCATGGCCTCTAGCTTGAAGGGCTCAGGAGATAACATTTTAGGGTTATTTAACACCAAGTTTTCAAAAGTCTCCAAATGTTAAAAGCATTAAGTGTTAAAAACACTAAATGAAAGCAGCTAAAGTTGGACCAATCTGAACTCATTACAATATATGTTTTTTATCTTTTTTAAAACATCAAAATATTCTCCACCAACTCGAGCAGTCTTGCCATTTGAATGGTGGTTTTGTGTCAATAGCTTTTATCGTTCAGACTGTAGAGCAAAAGGAAGAAAACAAATGAGCACAAAAAAAATTATGTAATTGTGCATTTCCCTAGCGCATCCCAAATGTCCGAGCATTGAGGGTGTACCTTCTGGGGTGGTGTCGCGGTATTGCAGGTCCTCCTGTCCGTGCTCCAGAACCCGCACCTCGAACAGCGGCCTTCCTTCAGCCTCACCAATACGACAGCGATAGCGACACCGCCGGTTAGGGACCCTGGTGCTCCAGTAGATCCTGGTGGCCTCGTAGCCCACGGGGAAGATGGCCGTGGACGAGTGGAAGGCTTGCATCTGAGAGGGCAGCAGCTGACCAATGGCGTGGAAGATGAGGCCGCCTACGCGGAACAGGTGTATGCGGTCGCCGCGCTGCAGGATGCTGGCGATCTGCTTGACCTCGTCTCTCTCAATGTAGACCCGGCGGAAGACGGCGAACCCAGTCAGCTCCTCCTCACTGGGGCCCTTCAGCTTGTGCTGGGTGCAGAGCATGGTCTTGTCCCTGAAGAACATGCAGCGGGCACGGATGCCGCAGGCGAAGTGGTAGACGTTGGGGCAGCGCAGGCGGTTGCAGCTGTTGGTGGCGCCCGTCTTCTGACAGTAGGCACAGCGCGTACGGAGGCCCCGCCTCAGCGCCATCTCCACGTTCATCAGGGCTCCTCCCTGGGTCTCGTACACCTCTGTGCTCCACAGGGCGCAGTTGAGGTGAACCCACAGGTCCACGTCGATGTTGAGGAGCCTGGCGGGACCGTCCGTGACGCCGTCGCCCTCCTCGTGGCAGAAGCAGCACTTGCGTTTGTCCCGGGGCATCTTGTCGGGTCGTAGGGTGATGCGGAGACGCTCCATGAGCTCAGACACCCCGCGGGTGCTCTCCTTCTTCGAGCCGCCTTTACGGATGGTGATGACGATCTGCAGGCGCTTCCAGCGGATGCCCTTCCACTTCTTCATCTTGGGCCGGACCACCATCTCCTCAGGGTCTGGGGAGAGGGGCCGACTGCGGTGCTTCACCTTGGCGGACATCAGCTCCAGGCAGGTGACGGCAACAGATGCGTCCTGAGGCTGGGGGACGAGCACAGTAGGCTTGGCTCCTACAACCAACCCGGCGTTAGCAGAGTCGGGTACGGAAGCCTTAGTGTCACCAGTAAAATCAGAGTCTAGAGGAAGGACAGCTTCCTCAGAGTCAGGCTCTATTTTGACCAACACGGTGGTCTGAGCAGGGCAAGGAACAGGCAGAGAAGGAGAGACTGGCTGGGGGGTGGAGACAGAGGCTGGTAAAGAGGGAGAGGCTGGCTGAGGGGTGGAGACGGAGTCTGGTAGAGAGGGAGAGGCTGGCTGAGGGGTGGAGACGGAGGCTGGTAGAGAGGGAGAGGCTGGCTGGGTGGTGGAGACAGAGGCTGGTAGAGAGGGAGAGGCTGGCTGGGTGGTGGAGGGGGAGGCTGGCATTGTTGGAGGTTTGGCCTCAGGCTCCAGTTCACAAGCAGGGGCGGGAGGAGGAGGAGATGGAGAGGAGGGTGGAGAGTCGTCGATCGGGATGACAGGGAGATGCCGTACATCCAGGTCCGACACATTAGTTGTGTAACAGTGCTGAGCTGGTTTGTCCTCCTGTTCAGGGAACTCCTGAGAAAGAAAGTCAAGTGTTTTAGGATAAGCACATTTAACAGTAGAGCTTAACAGGAAGCTGATGTGACTAATTGGAAAGGGTTGAACGTATTCATTTCAGATGCTAGTAGCTCTGATACCTAAACAGTTCAAAGACCAGTTCAATAATATTGAAAGCTAAACTGCAGAAACGCTCTACCTGTTTGATGAGCGAGAGGATGTCCACTTGTTTCTTCAGAGTGCAGCCTGGCAGGGAAACATCAAACTGCCTCAACCACTCGGCGTCCTGGCTGGGGGAGGTCCCGCTGCCAACAGCCTTGACACACAGGGAACCTGAGAGGAGGACATGTCCATGATAGATTACCAAATTCACCAATGAGAGGAGGACATGTCCATGATAGATTACCAAATTCACCAATGAACACATCTGATAATTTTAGTCTTTCCAATTCCTATGACCATCTGATTTTCCCTATATCTTATGTTTTTTCTGAGTATAGTATTCAGCTGGAGATCCAATACCTGCTGGTTCGGGGCTTTTCCCTGACCCTGAGGTTCCTGGCCTGCCCGGGCAGGGAGACAGAGCAAACTCGTAGGATCCCGGCATGCGGATATTGAGGAGCTGAGCCACAGTCACCATCACATGGTTTAGATTCTGGAAAAATTAAAAACAACACTTTCTGGTTCAGATAAGTGAGATAGCCTGGTGCCCTTTCTGCATGTTCCACACAAAACAAAGCGTGAAAGAATAGGACGACAGACAGTTAGACAACCATGTTGAAATAAGCTCAATACCTTGGCTGCAGCAGAGGACAGTGTGAAGGTTACAGCCACCTCGTTGCTCTTGGCTTTGTCCCAGGCGTTGGTTGTAGACGCCACCTTTCCATCAGCTGCTTCAAAAGGCTTGTTTTCAGGAAACGCTGAGGTAATGTGGGAAGAGGAGTGCTTTCATAAGATTCACATTTGACAAATGGCTCAGATTATGTAATACCATCCTGTACATTTCATATACATCCCTAAAGGTGGCCTGTGGTATCTGGCACCAGATCCTTCAAGTTTCGAGGTGGAACCGTTGTGGATCAGATGTTGGTCCAGCACATCCAACCATAATGCTCAATCGGATTGAGATACATTGTACCTACCCGGTATATTGGTGGTCCTACCCGGTATATTGGCGGTCCTACCCGGTATATTGGCGGTCCTACCCGGTATATTGGCGGTCCTACCCGGTATATTGGCGGTCCTACCCGGTATATTGGCGGTCCTACCCGGTATATTGGCGGTCCTACCCGGCATATTGGTGGCCCTAACCCGGTATATTGGTCCTACGCGGTATATTGGTCCTACGCGGTATATTGGTCCTACCCGGTATATTGGTCCTACCCGGTATATTGGTCCTACCCGGTATATTGGTCCTACGCGGTATATTGGTCCTACCCGGTATATTGATCCTACCCGGTATATTGATCCTACCCGGTATATTGGTCCTACCCGGTATATTGGTCCTACCCGGTATATTGGTCCTACCCGGTATATTGTCCTACCCGGTATATTGTCCTACCCGGTATATTGTCCTACCCGGTATATTGATCCTACCTGGTATATTGATCCTACTCGGTATATTGGTCCTACCTGGTATGGCAGTGCGGGGGATAAGTGGTATTGTAGGGGAGATGGCTCTCTCAGTCTCCTCCTCTTTCAGTTCTCTTAGACGTGGAAAGCGTGGCGCCTCGTCATCTAGGTCACTCTCAGAAGAAGAAGCTGGGACAATACTGTCAGGAGCGTCGCTGTCCTCATCACTTTCCATCCTGGCAGGAAGACAGGTATGAGATCAGTGAAATAAACATTAGGGGGTACATCATGGGTAAAGCTACATTTCCGTTGGTGAAACAGTAACTGAAAAGACCTGGGAATCACTTGTCTATAAGGTACCACTCTTGCAACAAGAGATCAATTTTGGCCGCAAGGATGCCATGCAGCCAAATTGCACAATACCCTATAAATAACGTAAATCCATAACCCTTGGCATGTGTGCCAAATATAACCACACATGGATCAAGAGCCATTTTGATGGCAGCATAAGGCCAAATATAACTTTCAAATGAGATCTCAATTGTCAACATACGCATACATCGCTGTGATAAGATAATCACTGTCTAATTTCTATGCATAAACCTGAGCTTTAGGCATAAGGTGTATTTCCATGGCAGGTGAATGTGTGACACAGAATTCAGACAGGCAGCATGTTCCACGTACCTTATGTCCTCGTTCTGGTTATGAGGTGGTGTTGGGAGCGCTGCCAGAATATCCACACTCTTCATCTCCTCAGTGACAGAATCTAAACACATAGTAGAGAGATTGCACTGAAATACTGCTCAAATTCATCAGGACTGATTGCACAATAGAAACCCCACAGTGTTTACATCCAGCTCAAACGGCCATGAAATCAATATTTATAGTAGTGCACCGGTCCCACCCGCTATCCCCCTCCCACCCGGTACCCAGGTACCCCCGGTCCCACCCGGTACCCCGGTCCCACCCGGTACCCTGGTCCCACTGTATACTGGACCCACCTGGACTAAACACTAGAAACACCATTACCGGTCTTACCCATAGTGTCTTCTGTGGTTTCTTTCTGTCCCTCTGAAATCTCCTCTACCGAGGTGGTCCCGTTGAGCATCTTGTGCTGCACCGACGGTGGCGGTGTGGGAGGCAGGGAGGACGGTGGTGTAGGCGGATTACTGAGGTTGCTCTGTTTGGATACAGGGTGCCATAGTTTAAAGGTCATGAAGATCAACAAGGCTGAATGTATTGAAACGCACATCCTAACAAAACGGAGGAGCAGCGACAGGAAGTCTGTGAAGCTACACGTCTGGGACCACAACAGGAAGCCTGTGAAGCTACACGTCTGGGACCAAAACAGGAAGCCTGTGAAGCTACACGTCTGGGACCAAAACAGGAAGCCTGTGAAGCTACAAGTCTGGGACCAAAACAGGAAGCCTGTGAAGCTACAAGTCTGTGACCAAAACAGGAAGCCTGCGCACCGTATTGCACCGAACATGGAACTTACCTTGGTAAGCAGCTGGGAGTAGTAGTCTGGGATGTTGTCCAGTACAGCGTTGCCAAAGGAGCCTTTGAGCTGAGCCTTGCCATTGGCTGGGCTGCTGCCGAAGGGGGCGAACAGGTCCAGACTGGCAGTGATAGAGGGCTCCATCAGCGGGAGCAGAGAGAGGCCCTGGAAACAGAGGAAACACTACAGTGAGCAAGAAGATCAGGTGCTCTGCATTCACTCACAGAGCACTTCAGTTCATCACTGACCTGCTTTAATTGCTTCATCAGGGTTTCTGTGCTTTTCCCAACGTCCTCTTTCTTCTTCTTACGGGACTGAGGTGCTCGTTCTCCTGTCTTGTTGGTCCGCTTTGCCTTGACAACAGGAGCCCTCTTTGTGATGGACTGCAGATCCTGAAATCAGCCAAATAAGCCATGAAACAAGGAAAGCACCAAAATCCCATGCTGAAGGATCTGAGATGTAAAAACGGAACATTAAACAAATCAACTGGGTTTACCAGGTAAGCGTTTAAATAAGACTTCAAATACCAGGTGAAGGGAGTAGATCACTAACAAGTGACCATAGTTGATAATACACTGTTTTATTTCACTGATCACTGGTTAGTTATAAACTTCCTGTGACAAACATAGTTCAATTACTTTATACTTATGAAAAATATGTAAAATTACAGAATTAATGTCTCCGGCTGAAACAAATAACACGTGCCAACTTTTTTCCAATTCCTTACTAAAGTAAAATAAACACATTTTTAACAAATCAAACATTGTTACGTGAGAAAAAACATTGATAAACTGACATATTAGATAGTATACAACTTTAAATAACATCGCAAACCTCCAAGACGCAGAATTGCAATTTGATATTGTGATTTAATCCTGACATTCGATGCATTGCGATAAATGGCTGCTGCAGACGGACCGAACCCAGAACACCGGCTCTTAAATTCAGTAAAGTGGACAACAAGCGATCCTGAGCTTTTGAAGCATGTGCAGCAAACGGGCACAACAACAATATATTGAGTCATAAACAACTCACCTCCATGTTCCGTGGCGTTCCCTGTAGCTTCTGCTCCAGCATGGCCAGCTTGCTGTTGATGTGCCCGTTGATCTCATTGTGGATGCCGTCGGAGGGCCTCTGAGCTGCCAGCTGCAGGTTCTTAGTCCTCAGGAGCTTCTGCAGCAGCTGCTGTCCGGTCTCGGTCCTGGACACGTGGGCTCCATGGTCCCCCCCAAACCCGGCGACCGGCTCCCCAGTCGTTTCCCTCTTGATGGCCCCAGAGTGAGGAGCGCCACCACCCTCACCGTCGCAGGTCAGCTCTCTGGGCTCCTGTTTGATGTTCTGCAGGGTCACCTTACACAGAGCTTCTTCTCTGGAGCCTGGTGGAGGTGGAGGACCACCCTGGTTCTCAGAGGTTTGCTGCAGCTGCTGACCACCCTCACCCTTGGGAGGCAGGGGCCCGTTAAGGGGGGCTTTGCACCCTGTTGTTTCGGCACTTTCGGCCTTAAGCCCGTGGTATTCCAGGGGACTCTTGGATGCTCCGGGTGAGCGCAGGGGGGACATCCGGATCTGACTGTAGGGACTGCCTTTCCCAGCAGCCCCGTCGGCGACAGAGGGTGAGGCCACGTGGGAGGAGTGCGGGGTGCCAGGGGTGGCAGGGCTCATTCCGGTTTCCTGTTTCTGGACGGAGGCTCCTGCATGGGAGGGTGAACCCTGGAAGCGGTGCTGAGCCACGTGGAGCGGAGGCTGCTGCTGCTCCGGGTGCTGCATTACTTGGCCGGGGTTTGGCTGACGCATCCCCATCCCCTGGGCCATGGCGTGGCGCTGCGGGTCTCCGGGGGAGTTGGCGAGGGGCTGGCGGGGAGATACGGGCCTCATGAGATTGCCCTGGGGGTGTCCGCCACGCATCTGTCCCATGGGCACCTGGCTCCTCATCATCTGGTGTTGCTGCTGCATGATCTGCTGCTGCTGGACACTCAGGTTGTACTGAGGGGAGGCGCCTGGCTGCTGCTGTTGAACTGCAGGTCCCATGATCCCCTGCTGTTGCATCTGATTCGCCGCCACAACCGGCTGTTGGCCGTGGCCCATCATGCCTGGTTGTTGCGGGGAGCCGACTCCACCTGGTTTCCCCAGGGCACCTGCATAAAGCATCTGCTGCTGCTGCTGCTGTACCTCCAGTCCTCCAGGCATCCGCTGGATCGGTCCAGGGGGCCCCTGGGGCCTCATCTGTCCAGGCTGTCCCTGACCTGCCTGCAGCCTCAGTATCTGGCCCTGTTGTTGTTGCTGCTGGAGCTGCCGCTGTTGGATCATCGCCTGTATTTGCTGGATCTGCTGAGTTGGGGTGAGGTGTCGTAGCTGGGGGTTCTGGGCTATGATGGCCTGAATGTTGATTGGGGCGCGTACCTGACCGGAAGGACCTCCAGGCCTCTGGCCAGGCATCAAGCCCTGTTGCTGGGCTCTTATCATGCCCATCATGGCCTGCTGCTTCTGTTGCTGCGCCTGCTGGGCCATCAGGGCCTGTTGCTGCGGACTAGGGTGGCCGGGTATACCAGGGACGGGCTGAGGCTGGCCAGGGTGGTTCTGTTGGCCCATCACATTCTGCATCTGGCCCATACCGTCATGTTGTTGCTGCTGCTGTTGTTGTCCAGCAGGGTCTTGGGCTTGCTGCATAAGACTCTGTTGTTGTTGTTGTTGCTGCGCCATGTAACACATCTGCTGTCCTTCCTGCTTGACGGTGACCAGACCTGATTTTGACGGATCTGCATTAAGGGAGTTCTGTTGCTGGAGCTGCATCGCCTGATGGTAGCCTGCTGGCTGCTGATGACCTGTGGGAGCCTGTTGAGGCATCTGTTGCTGGCCGATGTACTGCTGCTGCTGCTGCTGCTGTTGTTGTTGCGGTTGTTGTTGTCCCACAGCCAGCGGCTGCTCCCCGGGAGCCCCCGTTTGAGACATCTGTCCGGGGGTCGCCGGTCCACCCTGCTGCGGAGGGGTCCTGGAACTGGGACTGAGGATGCCGCCGTCACCCTGTTGCAGCCCCTCGGCCGGCTGCGGCGTGGCCCTAGTGCTGCCCCCGGCAGAGGCCGGAGAGGAGCCTGCCTGGCTTGGGGTGGGGGGCTGAGAGAGTCCTCCCTGGGAGTCCTGAGACTGGTTGGGCTGGTTAATGAAGCCCTGCGGAGGTGGCGGCCGGAGCTGCTGCTGCTGCTGCTGAGCAACCTGCTGCTGTTGCTGCTGGACCAACATCCGCTGGGCCAGGATTTGTTGTTGCTGCTGTGGCGTCAGCTGGGCCTGGCCTGGTCCCCGGAGCCCATGGTGTTGAGGGGGTCCCACAATGCCTTGCGGGCCCATCATGACCGGAGGCCTCTGCTGCGGCTGCATCCCTGGCTGGGCGCTCATTAACCCGGGCTGAGCAGTCATCACACCCGGAGGCTGTCCCCCCATCAGGGTCTGAGTTGCCTGGCCTGGCACCATACCCTGGGTCACCATAGCCTGATTGGGCATCAGTCCCTGCTGGAGGTTTGGCTGTTGTTGTGGACCCATCATTAGGTTTCCCATGGCAGCTGGTTGAGGCTGGGGCAACATACCTGGTTGACCACCTGGATGGAGAATAGGCTGCTGTCCATGCATCATGGCCTGTTGCTGCTGTAGTTTCTGAATCATCTGAATCCTCTGTTGCCTGTCATGGAGATGTCTTGGGTCGGCCCCTTGAACACCTCCTGGACTCTGGGAAAATAACCCTGCAGGAGGCCCAGGAGGCCTGGCCCCTAGAGCTGCAGTGTGCTGGCCACCTAGGAACTGCTGCCCCTGTGGAGGCATTCTGACAGGCACTCCCTGGGGCATGATGCCTGGAGGTTGGCCCATCATAGGAGCACCTTGCTGGCCCATAATCATTTGCCCGGGCATTTTGGACATCATGTGGGACCCCTGAGTGGAAGGTCCCGGTGCCAGGAGGCCAGAGCCCTGCTGGTGTTGCTGCTGCTTGCTCCTGTACTCGGCAATCAGATTAGTGTGCTCCTTCTGCTGCTTCCGGACCTAAAACAATAGATCTGAGTTAGGGGGGGCCCAATAACAACAATAACAAATCCACCAAACAACAATAGATCTGAGTTAGGGGGCCCAATAACAACAATAACAAATCCACCAAACAACAATAGATCTGAGTTAGGGGGCACAAAGAACAACAATAACAAATCCACCAAACAACAATAGATCTGAGTTAGGGGGCACCAAGAACAACAATAACAAATCCACCAAACAACAATAGAAGGGGCACCAAGAACAACAATAACAAATCCACCAAACAACAATAGATCTGAGTTAGGGGGAACCAAGAACAACAAATCCACCAAACAACAATAGATCTGAGTTAGGGGGCCCCAAGAACAACAATAACAAATCCACCAAACAACAATAGATCTGAGTTAGGGGGCCCCAAGAACAACAATAACAAATCCACCAAACGAGCACCAAGTCCACACGGGGGCACACAGTTGATTCTCCAACAACCTCTGATAATATTTAGTGCCAAAGACATGAATATGTGACATGAACAATGTGAGAAAGAGTGAGAGGAGTTTGGAAATCATGCCCGACCTGGTCCAGCTGTTTCTGGATCTTGCTCTGCTCCTCTGTGACCAGTTTGAGTTTCTCAGCATCGGCTTCTGCAAACTCGCGGCCTGCCTTCTTGGCGGTGCGCTGCTTTGCACACAGAGCCTTGCGAGACTTGCGGTGAGCTCCAATCTGCTCCTCCAGGAACTTGAGCTGCATCTGCAGAAGCTGCTGGGTGTGCAGGAGCCACTCCTCATACTGATGCTGCTCTGCATCGTCTGTGAGACGCAGGTACATTAGTTGATCGGTTCAATTCGGTGCGCTTATACAACAGATACGTGTAATAGCCGGGGGTATCCAGGGAGAACCTGTGGACACCAGAACCTGGGCAATGAATTAGAATGATGGGGAACTAGAGGAACTTACTGATGATTCCATGAACAAACTGTGGAGGGTTGGGCCTTGTTGGCGGTGCGTCGCTGCTTTCCCCGTCCTAAACGTAACAAACCGATCGATCAGCAACAGAAACCCATTGATATTTGTGGGGCAGAATGTCTATTGTGACGTGCTTATAATGTCACCGTTACGTTTAGACACGTGAACCACTGCTATACCTTAGATGGGCCAGATGTAAGCTGAGCCGGTGGGTCTCCCGTCCCTGGTGCTGACGCCAGTCTCTGAGCCAAAAGCGAGACCTGTTGCCTGTTGATGCCAGATGGAACGCCCAGTGGGTCCTGAGCCAACACTCGCTTGATGCCCTTCAGCGCCACCATCTTCGCCTTGGCGATGGGATCCATGATGTCATCGGTCACAAACTTGTCCAAATCTGTTAATAGGCGTGCAGAAACAGCAGGTAAAATATATTATAGGATGTAGGATTGTTGTTATAGTAATAGCATTAAGACACAGCAACATCGACAGTGAATGTTTTGGGTGAACGTTCCATGAACGAGTCATTTGTCATTTTGGCACCCGTCCAGCTAATTTCTGGCATCAGGCACCTGTAGTACACCATCCCCCCACCAATACTGGACCTATGCTGTAATCCGTTTCTCAAACTGGACACTGTATTGGTCCACTGGTTTACTCGAGGGCCTCTACTCGGTCTATTCTGGTTAGAGCTAGATTGGACTGTCTGAGGTAAAGCGGGTACCACACATCACGCATGGATGAACATGGATTTCCAAACACAACATGACTATATTGATATATTTAAAGTCATGTACAACATTAACAATGTCTACACTGTATTTCAGGACAATTTCAGATTATTTTAACGGACAGACCCAGAGACTTTACAGTAGTGTGTGGGATGAAGACATATATAGAAAGGTGTGTGCCTGTGTATATATATATATATATACACGCACATATATATATATATATATAAGCATTTAGTTACCTTTATCAGGGAAGTAGTTATTAGCCAGAGCTGACTGTTTGACCATCAGCTGCTGCTGCTGAGGGTTGAGTCCCGGATGAATTCCGCCAGCCTGCCCCGCCCTCATCATACCCTGTTGTTGGGCAATGGCTGCCATGTGCTGTGGCGTCATCCCAGGCTGTCCCATGAGCCTTTGCTGTTGCAGTAGGTGTGGGGGGCGTGGGGCCATACCTTGCTGTCCCATCATTCCTTGTTGTGGTGGGCGGTGGTGCTGGGGGAGCATGATATGGCCTGGAGCCCCCTGGGAATTGGGGTGGCCCCCCATGTGGCCTCCCATGGCCCCCTGGTGGAGAGAGCTGAGCTGCTGCTGTTGTTGTTGTTGCTGCTGCTGTTGTTGTTGTTGCTGCTGTTTCTGGAGTTCCTTCTTCTCGTGCTCAAGAAGATCCTGGATCAACAAGGGAAGCTCGCTAGCTTCCAGGGAGCTCTCAACTTTGTCCAGATCTACGGCTGGAGAGTGCTGGCCACCTCCGTCTGGTAGCCCCAGGGGGTCGTCGCCGAGAGAGGAAAGGGGATCTGCCTGACCCGGAAGAGGGTACGAGAGCCCTCCTAAACGCACAGAGCTCAGAGAAGCACCCTGGTTCTCGGACTGAGAGGATTTGTTTGTTTGAAGGAGCATTGAGACTGCATCTCCCATCTCGTCCTTCACCACCCCTGGCCCCGGTTCCAGCTTGATCCTGGAGGTGTCAGCGGACTCCACGGAGGAATGGGGGGCCGAGGAGGACAGGGGGCCCCCCGTGTTTGGCGTTGGGTTTTGCTCTACTTTCGTTTTTTGTTCCCACTTTTTGTCCCGAGCTGCAGAGGAACCGGGTGTTTCCCCCTCTGCTTCTACCAAACGCAACTGGTCTGAGAACACATCCTTGGGGTCCCCTTGGTCCAACTCAGGATCTGTGTAGGCCAACAAGTCAAACTCGTCACTGTTAAGTAAGTCGTCGAGGTGCGGGTCTGTGGTTTCTAAGTTGTCGAGGTTACCAAGGTCATCGTCACCCTTGTCGGGGTCTAAATCCAGAGCCAGGTCGTCCTCGTCTTCCACTCCTCCATCCCCAGGGGCATCCCCTAGCTCTTTCGGGGCAAACGGATCCTCCATGTCGGGCTCGGGTAGATCAACGCTAGAGTCTCCTGGAACTCCAGTCTGGGACTCCGTGGAGGTGTGTGGCTGTTGCCCAGAGTGAGAGCCGGAGGTGTTGGGGGTTTGTGGTGTGCCTGTTTGGGGCTGGAGATGTGGTTGTTGTGGGGGGTCAGTGCTCTGCTGGGGCAGTAATAAACCCATACCAGCCTGCTGTAGCCTTGAGTCTCTGACCCCCTCTGGCTGAGGCTCCACACCCTGAGGCATGGGATGCTGAACAAACTGACCAGGGGCCATTTCCTGCTGCTGGGGGATGTAGAGGCGAGGCCGTTGTTGGGGCCCTCGCTGTAGAAACTGGGGACCCATTGGCAGCCTCTGGGGATTGTGTCTCAGCTCAATGAACTGCGGCGGGGGTTCTCCGGGGCCCATGCCGGGCTGCAGGGGTTCTCCTCCAGGGTTAGGCCCCATAGCACGGTGGAGAGCCATGCCCTGCTGCATGGCCTGCTGAACATTCAGATGGTGCCTGGGACCCACACCCTCCATGCCAGGCTGGGGAAACCGACGAGGCCCAGGACTTTGTTGCCACGGAGTAGGGAAGGGAGGACGTCCATACATGCCCTGGGAGTTGGGTGGTCCCGGTTG
This sequence comes from Dallia pectoralis, assembly GCA_029465975.1. Classification (NCBI taxonomy): domain Eukaryota; kingdom Metazoa; phylum Chordata; class Actinopteri; order Esociformes; family Umbridae; genus Dallia; species Dallia pectoralis. The sequence continues at coordinate 27,229,748 of CM055728.1, read as the reverse complement.
TCTACAACAGAAATAGCTATCAGATTAACAGCATTCTAAAGACAGAGGTTTGCAGATTACAAGGTTTTGCTGCATTAAAACTACAGTATGTGTGCAGGATGGGTGAGTGCATACCGGGGCTGGTTAGGATCCATCATAGCAGGGGTCCCGGTGGGTGGTGGTCGGCCACCTTCCATGGGACCCACAGCGAGGGGCATCTTCCCTGCCAATGTAGCCTGGGCACCAGCAGCACGGTCCTATTGGGACACACAACCAACTGTTAAGGCTCATTCCATTTTATCAATCCTCACTGGTAGCATAGAAATTAAATACTTAGGAACCGCTGAGAATCCCCATGCAATACGAGACATTACTCAGCGGGGCAAACGGCAGATGAAATCAGGTAGCACGTCCTAGATTAACTCAAACCATCTTTAAACACCGAGTTCATTAGACATGTCCCAAATATATACCCTAAACCATGCTCGATGAACCAGTGGAGTGGCAAGCAAATGGAGAACAGCTCCAATACGCTCACTGACAGGCTGGGTGTAACATCTGTGCGTAGGGTGTAGGACTTAGGGATCCATTTGGGACTGGGCTATAGTTTACCTGTGGATAAGGTGGCGGAGCACGGTGGGCCTTGTCTTGCTGATAGGCTGCCATGTCTCCCCCGGGCCAACAGGGGGCAGCATTGCCGGCCGCTGCAGCCTCTTTCTCTTGCCGGATTGAGTTTCGCTGCATCTGCTGTCGAATCAACAACTCTCTCAGTTTCTGTCGCTATCAGAGGAGAGGAAAAGACACCCGTCAGAGGTTGAGACGACTAAAGAGGACAGTACGGGACAGCAAGTTAGCCGATGTGGAAAGACTCTTAAAAGATTAGCCCTAAAGATGAATGAGGAAATAACCAGCTAACATCAAAGAAAACGGACCACTAACCTGTCTGTGCTTATCTAGCTCAGCGGTGCCGAGGCCTTGAAGTGCAGGATCCTGAACTGCCGATATATCGGACATCTCCTGGTTACCGGGCATAGCCCCTGAGGTGTGAGCGGTATCTGGGGGACAGGAGCTTGAGTGGTCCTGCTGCGGAGGCATCCTGGTATGGAAGTCCGGCCCCACAGCTGGAGTCTGGGAGTGCTGTTGCTGCTGTAGCTGCTGTTGTTGCAGCTGCTGTTGTTGTTGTTGCAGCTGCTGTTGTTGCAACTGCTGTTGTTGCAGCTGTTGTTGCAGCTGCTGTTGTTGTTGTAGCTGCTGTTGTTGCAGCTGTTGTTGTTGCAGCTGATGTTGCTGCTGCTGCTGGAGAAGTTGTTGTTGTTGTTGTTGTTGTTGCTGCTGCTGCTGTTGTTGTTGGGCCATCTGAAATGCCATGTTAGGGCTCCGGCTGAACCCTGGTGGTCCAGAGGGCTTCCCAGAGAGAGGGTCCCCCACAGGATTGGAGGACAACGGGAGCGAGGGTGGCTGGTTGGCGTGAGGTGAACCTCTGTAGGCGGGGGTTCCCTCAGGAGCAGCAGAGGTGGGCCGTGGAGGTTTGTGCAGAGTAGCAAAAGGATCCCTGGACTGGGGGCGCGACGGGGGTCGTGAGTACGGGTCAGGGGACTGGAAGCGAGAGGTGGATGCTGGAGACTGGACAGAGAATGCGTCATTGGAGAGAGCCCCTGGAGTGAGGGGGGACTGAGAGCTGCCTTGGGACTGGGGACTAGAGGGGACCCGGGGACACGAGTCCTGCTGAGCCTGGGGATGCCTCTGCTGCGGAAGAGGGGAGCAGCTGTCCCCAGACTGGGGTCTGGGTGTTAGGGGAGGCTGGGCATAGGGGTCCTGGCGGTAGACCTCCGAGTGGTGGTTCGGGGAGGCTCCAGGGTGGAGTAACACCCCTCCATCACCTTGGTGCATCCGTGGCGTCATGGGAGCTTTGAACAATCCGTCCCCAGAGTCTAACATCCCAGCAGGGGAGCCCGTGTTACCCAGATCCTGGCGTCCCACGGAGGAAGAGCGGGGAGAAGGTCCCCCGCTCATATCAGCCCTGTATTGCCCGTGCCCTATCCCGGCAGGCGACGACACCTGGGAGGGAGAGGAACCGTATTCTGGGCGCCCCATTCCCTGCTGCGCGCCTCGGAATGGGTCACCATAGTGGGTGGAGTGGGGCGGGGAAAAGAGGGGCGAGTCACCTGGCCCAACCCCCCTCGATCGAGGGCTTTCAATGGGGCCTAGGTGCTCCTGAGAGCCCTGCTGTAATAGGGGCAGGTGTCCCTGAATCTGCTGTTGCTGTGGCCTGAAGAAGGGGTCGACCTGCTGGGCTCGCCGAGGAGTTCCTGGGGTCCCTGGCTGCATGTCAAACGGGCCGAGGCTCACCGGCCGTCCCTGAGGAGGGCCCTGTGGGCCGGGGTAACCTGAGGAGGCCTGGCCCTGCATGGGGCTGGAGACGGCCTGGTGGGAGGAATACAGTGTTGAGGGGTGGGAGTGGTGGGGGGACTGGGGAGGCAGCTTGGCAAAGGGATCCGTCCGCATGTCCGCCGCAGTCGAGCCCGGGGTCTTGAGAGCACCGTCGGGGAAAAAGGCGGAAGAGGACCCAGAGTCAGGAAGAAAAGGAAAGGGGCTCTCAGCCGAGCTGGGCTGGGAAGGGGTGGAGGCTGAACCTGATGGTGGGGGAATCTGGAGGTGCAGGCTAGGACGTTCCCCCTTCATTCGAACACTCCCACATGCACTGCCTCCCTCCGTCTTGATGGGCCGACAGACCTGGCTTTCTGCCTGCTGAAAGAGAGTTTAAGAGAGAATGTAAGCCTCTTCACTGTGTTGGATTAAGGATGTGAGCCACTCACAACTATAACGTAACTGCCTCATCGTGAATTCATTTTTTACTAATACTGCTGCATTTAAAGGTCTGACATTTCGCTTGTAGTTGTCATCGAACCAAGCCATCATGCTGGAACTTTGTCAAGTTATGTCCTCTCAATTAGCTATTGTATTTGTATTGATAGTTAACCTGCATTACTTTTTGCCTGTGTTCAACTTGTCATCTTACATTTACCCAGCAGGCTTTGGTTGAAGTTGAAACATTGAGACAAATCAACAAAAATGTTCCGACCTCATTCTAAAACCACAGGCTCGTGGCTGAGTGTTTGTGAAAGCACTTTGTGACAACCGCTCATGTAATTGGGCTTCAAAAAATAAATGTTATTTAATTAAAATTTTCAACCAAAAAAAAAACAGTGCGGTTTAAAATAGTTAGAAAGCTGTTATGTTTTGGCCCTAAGATGTGGCTTGTTTAAAGTTGCAGATCACATGGTCAAGCAGTACTATGCCAAATACTTAGGCCGTAATTACATTAGGCCAATCAGAGAACAGGTATGACAAATCATTTGGAAAAAAATTAATCTGAACCAAATATAATAGACTACACCAATTAAACAACACATTTTGTGAGTGTTATTTGGGGCACACAGCCTGCTAAGCAAATGGTACATCAGCTAAGGCAATCAATGATGGCTGAAATGTGGTTTCAATCCAGAGAGTCTAATATTAACACATCGAGCACACAAACGCATAAAGCCATCTGCCTAATTCCCATGACTGGCTGAAACATTGTTAGGCAACATAGGAAGCGATAAGACAGTAAGACAGCAATTATTTCTTATCTTTTCAATCACTCGAACCATCCAACCTAGCCAGCTTCTGTCTATGAATATTATGCAAAACAGGAGGAATGGCAGTGAAAATCAGAATGAATTATCTTCTAGGAAGAGAAAAAAAAACCTTGAGAAACACTGATAATTAAATAAAAAAATGTAACTCTTCAACTCTCACATGCCCCTGAATTACACTAATATTGGTATTACAGATCGATTCAACAGAGCTCCAGAATAATATGGAAGAATGACATGCCTTTACATTTCTGGTGTAAATGAAGACACTGTATAAAACTTCCAATGGCTAGCTGAAATAAATCCCAGCCTTCAAGTAAAGTGATTCAAAAGCATTTATGTTGGGAACAGGATGTTTAATTCGGGAGTAAAGTGCCTGCATTGGGACAAGGCAGCTGGGCCGTATGAATCTATGATCTGAACTCTAACCTTCTGGGCCTTGTTGATCCGCTGAGCCGCTCGGTTGTCTTTGGCTTTTTGCAGAAAAGGAACCTTGTCAGCAGCAGAAACCTTCCTCCAGATCTTCATAATCTGTTTGCACCGACTGGACCAGTCTGTGAGAGACGTGAGAAATTTACATCAGCTCTAATCCAGAAAAATAAAAGTTAACATTTGCAAATATTCAGCGATTTATACTTGTCTTTGTGTATGAATAAGAAAGACCTCAAAAACCACTTACCTGGGTAGTCCTGTCTGAGAGTGGGGAAGTTTGTGTTTGCGTACAGTACAGGGGAGATGGTGGACATCTCTCCTAGCTCCTCATCCTTCTCCCACCGCTGGAGGCTGCGCTGGTTATAAGACAGCCCATCACCGTCAGGCTCTGTTGGGGTAGGAGGGGTGGATGGAGTGGCGGGGGTGGAAGGGGTAGCCCTGGGGCTCTCCTCTCCCCCGTCCAGACTGAACAGGCCACCCTGTTCCCGCACATCAAAGAAGGGAGACTGTGAGAGTCCAGGGATGGATTCCATCACACCAGCTGATGGCAGGGAGCCTGAGAGAGATCAGTTTGCATGAGTGACATGCCTTGCTTAGCCATAACCTTAAAGCTCACTGAACAATAAGCGGCGTTTACAAAAACAGGAGCTCCCCATGGCTCTGTTATGGTACCTGTGAGGAGGCTCCTCTGAGGCAAACTGCCTCGATTCATCTCGCCCTTGCCTCCTTCCAGGATTGGCCTCATGCTGCTCTGTAGAGACCCGCCGAGAGAAGCCCCCTCTGACGACCCCAGGACTTTCCTGAAGAACTGCTCCGAGTCCTGACTCTCCATACCCTGAGGAAGACCTGGCAGAAATGTACGCGCTCGTTACCCCGAGCCACTCTCAATAATGTCAGCCTAAAACGTAGATGAGCGCCAAATTCCTTGCACGTTTTTAACACACGGTTCTGTCGCCTGAAGAGTGGATACTTGAGTACACTTAGTTTCAACATCACGTATAAATCACCACGTGAACTCTCACCTTCATTCTTCTCTGTGCTGGAGCCCTGGGGATCCGAAGAACCCTGTTCTTTAACAGACGAAGACGACTCGGCTCCGTCCACCTGAGCCAGTGAACCAACACCACCCTCCTGCTTCATGAGCGTCCGAGCACCAACCTCCGGCTCGGTGACCTCCACCGCGTTTGGAGCAGCAGCAGCTCTATCCCCTGGTGCCTGGGACAGTGGGGGACGTAGGAGACCCATAGCACCAGGATGCCGCTGCCCCGGGGCAACCAGGAGAGCCTTCTTGCTCTGGTCCATCAGTTGCTTACCGAAAAACGCTTCCTAAGGAAGGACAGACAGAGGTTGAATGTTACCTTGTCTAGAGCTGAAACAACCAATCGAGAAAACGCAAACGTTGATAATGAAAGATGTCGGCACAGAATGTCCCTATTGATTGGTTGGGTAGGTTCTTCAGAGAGACAGCGCAAAATCAAAAACATCTTGCAAGATCTGCTCCAATGGGACGCTAGAGTCTGCAGTGTTTAACGAAGGCCAAGGCATAATGGAAGACATGTCACCTGTAAGTAAGCTGGGAACATGTCCTCCAGTTTGCTTTTCTTCCTGCCTCGTCGTTTCTTGGCCTGCTCGACGTCACCTTCAGATGGCTTCGTCTCCGACAGTCCATCCTTAGGAGTATCTGGGTGAGGCCCTGTGGACAAAGAAAACCTCATATCAGATGTTGAAAATCCCACTTTGATAATAGCAATTATTATTGTTTTTTTTTTAGAATTTAACAGAGAATAAACATATAATAAGACGCATTAAATGGAAGCCAATAGTCAGCAGTGGTCTGAAAAATTCAGATCTTTCAAGTGACTTGCCTTCCTCCAGGCCTAGCTTCTCTCCGCACTGCCCGTCTATGATTGCAGTCCCGTCTCCAGCCAGATGAGACAGATGTGGAAACAGACCTTTCTTCATTCGCGTGTGACACTTCCTCTGACGCACCATGAAGCCACCAATCCCTGAAGTAAAATAATTTTGAAATAAATGACTGACCATCACAGAGAAACATCTGATCATATATAACTGTTTGTTTAACTGAGTGTTAAATATATCTGCCACTGTTACAACAACAAAAAACTATATCTGCTAGGACCTGGTCTGTAGGGTTTTCTCTTTCTCTTCTTCCCATCGTCCATCTCTTCCACACCTCCTTTCAGGAGGCCCTCGTCCATGCCCTCAGCACCTCGCTCTGTTCCCTCTCTGTCTGGACTCCCGGGAACCTCCTGTTTTACAATTGGAGCTCCTGGCTCACAGTCCATGGGCTCCCCACAGCCTAGAACAACAAACAGAGAAACAGAAAGACAGAAACATTAAATCACTTCTGGGGAGAAGGATAACAGCCTCAAAATGAATGTGTGCTGAAGTGGACCGTCTGCAGGCAATCAAAAAACGTCTCACACCCACAAAAAAGAGGGTTCTCCTGCCAGAAGAAAAACGCCCACTGACCTTTGCCTTCGTCCCCCTCTCCCTCCTTAAGCTCCATGCCATCAGGCCCTCCGTCCCCACACATGCCGAGCCGGGAGCGTCGCTGACGCCTCTTGTGCAGGGGAGACATGGAGATGCTGCGCAGCAGGGACATACCGGTCTCCGTCAGCCACACCCCCTCCAACCGGTAGAACTGGGGCTCTGGGGGGAGGGATGGAGCAGATGGTTACTGACTGACACCCCTATACACACACACTGAATGGGCCATGACAAAGTATGACCATAGGTCAGTTTTAGCTGCATAATACTGAGGGTTAAAACCTACCGGGTTCTTTTATCTTTATGGCTGTCATGTAGGTTGTATCCATTGTCACTGCGGGGAAACGGAAACAGGGTGAGAAACACACGTTCCACTTGACTCGGCTTCCTTCCTGTTGGGTGCGTTTCAGGGAGGGACACGTACCTATGGGTTTGGGTACCCAGGGAGTGCAGGAGGTGCAGGCAAAGCCCTCGTCGGACGCCTGCTCCACCTCGTCTTCGGTGTACAGACTCTCACACACCGCATGCACCCACCTTCAAGTGGAGGACACACACACACATCTTCATTATCACCTCACACACACACACACATCTTCATCACCTCAACATGGTTTGAAAATAAATTCTCAGAATACACACGCAGCTATGAAATGAGAATGGTAGTCAATATGACCCGACATATGTGTGCACACCCACCTGTCACAGTGTTGGCACTGCAACAGCAGTTCCTCCTCCATGAAGTTCTCCCTGCAGACGGGGCACGTGACCAGGCTGGCACAGGGGCCACAGTGTGTGTAGTTGTTCTGCCACTCGCAGTGGAACCCAGGGCTACTGGCACCACACTGCATACAGGAGACACACCTAGAACAGGGGATAGGGCACTTAGCCGTCACGTCAGTAGTCGAAAACCGGGCAGCAAAAAGATAAACATTGTCTTGAATAACAGCAACACAGCCCATTAGGTTGACCAAAGGGGAACCAAGGATTTGGGTTGAAGATGTGACTTTACCATTTGCACTTCCAGCCTCCCTTGGGAACGGTGTGCAGCGGTGGGTCCAGGCAGTATGTGTGGTAGCTGACGTCACAGTCGTCACAGAGCAGCAGGCGAGCCGGGTCAGAGGCCTTACCGCACACCTCACACACGATACACTCCAGACAGCGCCAGCCCTTACGCAGCATCATCTTAGTTATCTACAGAGGCGGGGGTGGCTCACAGTTAAAAAAACATCAATTTGATTCATGAGAATGCCATCCAAATAAAGCCTGAGGTAGGGGTGTCCATGTGACCCTTGAACCCTGGTAATAAAGAGATTGGCCACTTACTTTGCTGTTCACACAGTAGGGGTGGTAACACTGGGCACACTGAGCGCACGCCAGCAGTTGGCCCTCCACACCCTTCCCAAAACTACCACACACCACACACATATCCTGGAGGAGACACACACATTAGTTATGGAACAATGTATGAAATGTAATGTTATCCCCGTCAAAAAACAATTCCAATAGACAGGAGAGAGAGAGAGAGACGTGGTGAGAGAAAGAGAGAGAGAGACGCGGTGGGAGAGAGAGAGAGAGGCGTAGTGGGGAGAGAGAGAGAGAGGCGTAGTGGGGAGAGAGAGAGAGAGACGTAGGGGGAGAGAGAGAGACGAGTGGGAGAGAGAGAGAGACGTAGTGGGAGAGAGAGAGAGACGTAGAGGGAGAGAGAGAGAGAGAGAGAGAGACGTAGTGGGAGAGAGAGAGAGGCGTAGAGAGACGAGTGGGAGAGAGAGAGAGAGACGTAGTGGGAGAGAGAGAGAGACGTAGAGGGAGAGAGAGAGAGACGTAGAGAGACGTAGTGGGAGAGAGAGAGAGACGTAGAGAGACGTAGTGAGAGAGAGAGAGAGACGAGAGAGAGAGAGACGAGGGAGAGAGAGAGAGACGTAGTGGGGAGAGAGAGAGAGACGACGTGGGAGAGAGAGAGAGAGACGTAGTGGGAGAGAGAGAGAGAGACGTAGTGGGGAGAGAGAGAGACGAGGGGAGAGAGAGAGAGACGTAGTGGGAGAGAGAGAGACGTAGTGGGAGAGAGAGGGAGAGAGAGAGAGAGAGAGAGAGAGAGAGAGACGTAGTGGGAGAGAGAGACGTAGTGGGAGAGAGAGAGATGTGGTAGGAGAGAGAGAGACGTAGTGGGAGAGAGAGAGAGGCGTAGAGAGACGTAGGGAGAGAGAGAGAGAGAGAGACGTAGTGGGAGAGAGAGAGAGACGTAGAGAGACGTAGGGGGAGAGAGAGAGAGACGTAGAGAGACGTAGTGGGGAGAGAGAGAGAGACGAGAGAGAGAGAGAGAGACGAGTGGGAGAGAGAGAGAGACGTAGTGGGAGAGAGAGACGTAGTGGGAGAGAGAGAGAGACGTAGTGGGAGGGAGAGAGAGAGGGAGAGAGAGAGAGACGTAGTGGGAGAGAGAGAGACGAGGGAGAGAGAGAGGGAGAGAGAGAGAGAGACGTAGTGGGAGAGAGAGACGTAGTGGGAGAGAGAGACGTAGTGGGAGAGAGAGAGATGTGGTAGGAGAGAGAGAGACGTAGTGGGAGAGAGAGAGAGACGTAGTGGGAGAGAGAGAGAGAGAGAGACGTAGTGGGAGAGAGAGAGAGACAGGACAGAGAGATCGATGTTGGGAGACAGAGAGATGGGATAAGTTGGGGAAGGTGGACAGGGAGAGGGAAGGAAAAACCAAGTCATCTTGTGTTACAGAGAATATGCTTATAAATGTAAGTCTGACATTGTAAATACCACAGGGGGTAACAGGAGAATGTCAAACTGAAAAGCACCAAGACAAAATTAGCCTACAATACCTGAAGCAGGACAAATTTATCTGTGTTGGAGAAAAGCACCACTGTGTTCTGCATAGCCTCATCTTCTTCACCCTCCTCCTCTTCCTTGTTCAGTCCAGAGTCGGCTGCGGTCATGCTCAGCTGGGGAAAATAGGAAACATCCATTAGATTCTGATCAAATTACAATCAATGGTTTGCAATAACATCACGGTATTCCTACAGTCAGACAGACCGTCAAATTTGTTTAAAAAATATATATCAATCGTTTTAAACATCAAATAGGCAGCAGCGTGTGCACGTCGGACGATGGAGAGCAGGTAAACTTCGCCTTGGCTTGTTTTTTCGCGTGAGAGACACACAGATGTTGCTTGGATTATTTATCACATCTGGCCACGTTGGGATTGGTCTTGACTGGAAGTCGATACCGGTGGATCATTGCAGCCCATTTTTCATTAAGGCTCTAATTCAGTTTAATTCATCTAATTCAATTCCAATTCCAATTTGCATTGATTAGAAATCTCCCACATCCCTAGCCACCACATGGAATATCCGAAAATGTGTTTTTCATTGGGTATATTTTTAAGTCAGTCTTAGTCTTTGTATATGTTGTCAGCTGGTAATCTCACAGGTAATGAAGTTGGCACAGTCATTTAAAGGTTGCTGGATCAATTCCCTGAGCAGACAAAGTAAAACAAAATGTGAATCAGCTCTTAAGCAAAGGTGTTTGGCCTTTACCGCTCCTGAATCAAAACCAGATCCGGGCTGTGAGCCGACTGTCCAGGGTGCATTTCCAATACACACATGCAGTGCATATAATAAACTTCATTCATTAAACAGACTGTCACATTGATTAAATTGACAATATTTGTACTTCCTCTACATAAATGTGAGACTGTCACAGTCTGGTCCACTCACCAGGAAGGCGTCGATGCAGGAGGCCATGGCTTTAAAACGGTTCCTCCCACCACGCCCACGTCCGCCACCACCACCACATCCACCACCCCCACCCCCACGGGGGCGCCGTTTCCCGGGAAAACTGCTGCTCCCCCGGCCCTGTGAAGACCAACGGCAACAGTGTTACACACCGCAAAGGACAGATTGTCAGGTAATGTTAATGAATAAGACCTGAACCCAAACAATGACCAACAGCCTGTCCCTAACTGTGAGAGGTATCCGTCTATCATAACGGATGTGTCACCGGGCTGTACCCGTTTGACCGGACCACCTATCATAATGGATGTGTCACCGGGCTGTACCCGTTTGACCGGACCACCTATCATAATGGATGTGTCACCGGGCTGTACCCGTTTCACCGGAACGCCTACGATAACGGATGTGTCACCGGGCTGTACCTGTTTGACACGGGAACGTCCAGGTGAGCCTCTCCTCTTCTTCTCCCCGTCTGGTTTAAGGGGGTCAAAGGGCAGGGAGTCATCAGTCTCAGTGAGCAGAGAATCGGAGCGGGAGCGGCCTGTGGGCATCAGACTGAGCTCCATGGAGAGCTGGCAAATAAAACAAGAGTCAAACCAAACTTGATTCACAACACACCAAACAGCAAGAACCCTGGGGAAATAAAGAGAGACAAACATGGAGGAACACCTGTAACGCATGTATAATGGAACAACTGGTTGCATACCTGGGCGTCAGGCTCGGCCTCAGCAGGGGAACCAAGGAACCCTGAGCTGCTCTCATCCCCGTGACTCTGGTTGGACATCTCATCCAGCAGGAGGTCATCAGGCTTCGTATCTTCCTGGTCCTCCATTGGGTCCTGGGGCTCCAGCTTAATCTTGACCCTCCTTGGATGACTAAGACGGCCCACTCCTTCTGCCTCTTTTCTAGGCTCCTCCTCCTCCTCCTCTTCTTCGAACTCATCCTCCTCCTCTGACTGAGTAGCTCGATCCTCTGTGTCCAGATCACAAGCAGCAGCCTCCTTCACTTCGGCAAGTGGAGCAGGAGACCCTGAGCACACCTCCATTATGGTACTTACAGCTTCCTCCTTAAGCTCCTCCTCATCTGTGTGCATGGAAACAGGCTCCGCCTCTGGCATGGAGGTGGGAGGAGGTGGCGACTCAGGTGATTCAAGAATGGATGGCTTAGAAGTTGATACATCCTCAACACTAATCTCCTCCTCCTCTTCTCTTGTGGGCAGCTGCTCTTTTGGGAGCCTGACCACCTCCTTCGGCGCCTCCCTCCTGTACACTGGGCCCAGCTCGACCACTGGTGCCGGCTCTGGTGACTGTGGGGCCTGCTGTTCCGGGGACTCTGGCGACTCGGGGATAGGTGCAGAGCTGGTCTGGGGTGGAGGTTTAGGGGGCAGGATTGGAGACCTCTGTGGTTGATCATCCAGAAAAGCCACAGGTAAACAGCAGGGCTCCTGTTGTTCTGTATCACTTCTGTCAGCCAGATCAGGATGGACCGCGGAGTGGACCGCGGGCTGTTCTGTGGGCTGGACCGCGGGCTGTTCTGTGGGCTGGACCGCGGGCTGTTCTGTGGGCTGGACCGCGGGCTGTTCTGTGGGCTGGACCGCGGGCTGTTCTGTGGGCTGGACCGCGGGCTGTTCTGTGGGCTGGACCGCGGGCTGTTCTGTGGGCTGGACCGCGGGCTGTTCTGTGGGCTGGACCGCGGGCTGTTCTGTGGGCTGGACCGCGGGCTGTTCTGTGGGCTGGACAGCGGGCTGTTCTGTGGGCTGGACCGCGGGCGGTTCTGTGGGCTGGACCGCGGGCGGTTCTGTGGGGGCGGTTCTGTGGGCTGTACCGCGGGCGGTTCTGTGGGCTGTACCGCGGGCGGTTCTGTGGGCTGGACCGCGGGCGGTTCTGTGGGCTGGACCGCGGGCGGTTCTGTGGGCTGGACCGCGGGCGGTTCTGTGGGCTGGACCGCGGGCGGTTCTGTGGGGACTTCCTCAGATTCCTGCTGAGAAACCTCCTCCATGGCACTACACTCCTCCACCTGGGTGGATTGGATCACTTCAGCATCTGCCCCTACGGAAAAGACAAAATGGGGTTTGGTTACACCACTAATGTCACACACTCAAATGTAATCCATTCAAAATAAATAAAACATTAAGACCACTCACAGGCGAAGCGAATAACATTGATCATCTCCAAACGATGGGCACATACCATCTAATCTACCCAGACGTTGCTAAGTGAACTAATGATGAATACGTGCTCATAGTCAACAGATTGGAGGCACAAAAAAAGGGCATGACAAACAAAAAAGCTGTAGGGGAGTGTCGAAAATGCACATCAGGGTAGTGATGGCAGTGGCTTTTTTCCTGACAGATAATGCACACATTATTCTGAAATGGTTTGAGGAACACGATGAAGAGTTCAATGTGTTGCCATAGCCTCCAAATTCCCCAGATATCAATCCGATTGTGCAACTGTTTGATGTTCTGGTCCAATAAGTCTGATTCATGATGGCTCCACCTTGCATCTTGCATGGAATTGGCCTGATCCACATCAATAGAGAAACAGCATGGAGTCAGCAGCTGCTCATGTCTTGGTGCCAGATTCAACAGGAAACCTTTAGGGGTCTGGTAGAGTCCATGCCTGAGCGGGTTCACGCTGATTTGGCACTGCATGGCAATGTTTTGCCACAACGGTATTTAAAACATAAATCTGTCAACTTACCCAGGTCCATGGGCAACTCTTCATCTGTGGTGGTCTCGGAAGGTTCTATCGGCACTTCCTCCAACGTGGCCTTCTGCCCTACGTGCGCCTCGCACGCGTCTGTTGGTCCGGTCGTAACGTCCGCCAGAACTGTCGCTGTGGCAACCGTATCCCCCTGTCCTCCTGACAACCCGTCAGACTCGTCTGTCTCTGTGGTCGGCCGTTCCACCGCGTCCACCTGGGTGTCGGGTTCCGGCGGGGGCGCTCTGTCACGGCAGAGAAAACAGATGCACTTCTCCTCAGGTGGCTCCGACAGAGAGGAGCATTTGCTGTGTACCCACCTGGGAAGATGACACGAGTGCACGTCAACAATGCCTCCTAGTGTGAACATTGGCAGTAATCGATGTGTGTTTGGGCCCGGGGTGGCGTGACATACCGAAGACAGAGGCTACAGCGTGGCAGCATGACCGGAGGTTCTGACGCTTTGCTGCAGACGCCACACGTGGAGATGCGGGTCCGCTGGCAGCCCTCACACACGGCATAGTTGTCGAACCACTGGGCTGAGCCAGGCAGAGCCGGACCCTGAGCACCGCAGTCTGTACACACCCGACACCTCTGAGGTGGAGGGCGGCGCGTTGAGGGTGGAATTTCAATGGGTTACTCACACAGTAATACATTTTAAGAAAAGTTCCCATATTAAAAAAGGACCTATTGCGACACGATAAACTGAAATGCATGTCCCGAAAAAAAAACAGAACAAACAACTCCAACTACAAGGCAGCCGTATACAGAGTAATGCTCTCACCCTGCACTTCCACGTGTCTGAAGGAAGAGAGTCCATGGCGGGCTGGAGACAGAAGGTGTGGTAGCCCTTATCACAGGCGTCGCACACCAACATCATGGAGTCCTCCCCAGGCTGCCTGTAAGACATCACAATGTGACATTACTCTCCGGAGTCCTATTTCTGGAAAAGCCACCGTCCTGAGTAAGTTCTCTCTTCAACCAGCATGATCAGCAATGCAATTAGCTGTGCCAAACATGGAGTGATTTCATCCCCTGGTATGGTCACATTACCAGAAACGCCCCATTCATAATGATAGGGAGCCCCTGGTATGGTCACATGACCAGAAACACCCTGTCCCTAATGATTGGGAGCCCCTGGTTTGGTCACATGATCAGAAACACCCTGTCCCTAATGATTGGGAGCCCCTTGTTTGGTCACATGATCAGAAACACCCTGTCCCTAATGATTGGGAGCCCCTGGTTTGGTCAAATGATCAGAAACACCCTGTCCCTAATGATTGGGAGCCCCTTGTTTGGTCACATGATCAGAAACACCCTGTCCCTAATGATTGGGGGCACGTGAGAGGTGACACATCCATTTGGTGAACCTGAAAGAGGTTCTTACACTAAACCCAAAAGTGTGTGTCAGACAGAGCGCTGAAGAGCCACTTACCTGCATGTCTGGCACACTTTACACTCCGGGCACTGCCAACCAGACCTCTGGATCGGTGTGGCGCTGATTTCCAGACAAGAGGCATGGTAGTGCTGACCACAACCGGTACAGAAAAGCAAGTTGAGCAGCTCCCCTGCCGAATCACAGACTGCACAGCGTGCCTCCTCGCCCACTGGAACGGACACAAAACACACTCAGCAAACCAATCAACTGAGGGGCCAGATCATCACACAGGCACACAAACTATTCAATGGACAACCACACGGGCACTTAAATGACTACGTGACCATGTTGCAGTTACGGAGCCTGACCCAGGGAGATGGAGCCCGGTGATGTTTACTTACCCATCTCCTCAGCCTGGTCAATGTGCTGGGGGCAGAGGAGTGCCAGCTGCTTCATCGACTGGAAGGAACCGCTGGCAGCAGAGCATGGGAAGTGGTAAAACCGCGAGCAGCCCGCCACATGGCATCGGATGGAGGCACCCAGACGCTTGCAATATTCACACAGCTACGAGACATATCCGGAGGGAATTCATCAAACACATGACCATTTCCTGATACGTCCAGCGCCATTGAACGGTTCA
Source organism: Dallia pectoralis (assembly GCA_029465975.1). Classification (NCBI taxonomy): domain Eukaryota; kingdom Metazoa; phylum Chordata; class Actinopteri; order Esociformes; family Umbridae; genus Dallia; species Dallia pectoralis. The sequence goes on along the minus strand of CM055728.1, from coordinate 27,214,737 downwards.
ATTGATGTTTATTCTTAGGACATTGAACACACACAGTGACGTGGGGTTCATCAAACCTACCTGCTGTGTCCCTGAGATGACGGCTTTATCCACGTTCTCCAGCTCCTCCTCCCCGGTCGACCTCACTCCCTCTGACCACACTGCACACCAGTGGTGGACCCAGTAGCCCCCTGTTGACCACAGCACCGGCATGTGTTATTGCCCACGTTCACATTACAGAGAGTAGGGGTTGACAGGGACCCTCAGTTCCACGTGCAGTGCCTCCAGAGCCCTAGCTGACCGTACCCAACTTTGACCGTGTTTGTTGCAGTGTTTGTAACCAAGAAGAGGGAGAAGCAACTTCCAAAAACAGTTGTGAGACTAGCTAGTGTATCTACACACAGAGGAGTCAAATAATTTATTCCCAGTCTTGTCAGGTTCTGAATATATGGAATCATTTCAGGCAGCATATTATTGATGGAAATACATTGCCATATACAATGAAAAATTCTCCATAGACATAGAATCTTGGTGTAGTAAACACTGCAACCCCTGTGACAAAACTTGACAGGTTTTTAATCATAGAGTTTCGTTCTAAAACAGACACCTGAATAATTTCAAATAAACCGATTCTTACGTGGTTTTGAATAGGCGTTTCATGCACAATGTGGACAACATTTACAATAGACAGCATAGTGTTTTCCCAGGATGCCAAATAAGTTCAAACGATCTAATTATCAATTAAACTTTACTACCGAAAAAAGTAACATTTAACCCAACAGTCGTGGAATTGAAAAACAAAATCGAAAGCTGTCGAGTTTCCAATCCCACCTGTGTCATCAAAAAGCGCAGCCAGACTGGACGCGTCGGAGCCAGAGAACCCAATGGAAGACAGGTCATCGTTCCCGGGCCCTGGCAGTGAGGAAGGCGAGGGCTCCAGGGCCGGTCGGGAGGAAGAGGGCCCAAAACGTCGAAGTTCCCGTTGTCCGTGCAAACTGCGCTCCACACAGTTACAAAGAGCGCAGGCCCTTATACTGCTCTCCCTTTGCAGATAGACAGAACACAAGTGAGTAAAACTGAACCACTTTGTGAATTAAAAAATATATAATTGCTCGTCTGCACAATCGAGGTATGCTTTAAAAATTTTAAATTTCTGGAGCATGCGTGACAGGGTAATATATAGGCATTGTGATATTCCAATAATATCGTTTTAAATGTTAAAAAAAAAGAAAACTCTCTTGCACATTTTCTTAACAACGTAATTAGAGTATTTGAAAAAGGACCTACACATTTGAGCTGTCAGAGTCTGCAGCAGCAGTGCCTGACTCTTCCTCTGCAGTCGGAGGGGCCTTTGATTCCCCCTCAGAAGGGTCTGACTGCTCTTTAGGGGCGCTGTCATCAGCTGGGAGAGAAATCAACATTATTTAGCTCTAACCCCTTCGGAAATGACCAGTTAAACATTTGTCTACAAATGAAACATTCCACAGTATGAAAATCCACTAAACAAATACACAAACAACACATTTATTCTGATGTTACATTAAAACAAAAAGTTTACACCAAGGTAGGTGTGTATATTTATAAATAAGAAGATTGTACCTGTAGGTTCTGAGTCATTTTCTTCGCAGTTCGATTTCTGCTCGTCCATCCCCTCTCCTGATGTTCTGATCTCCTTGACAGAGACCTAAACCACAGCCCAAACAAGCAATAATGTTACCTAAGGTCATATCTGGTAGAGCACATCAATATTTATCAAAAATCCACAACACCGGTACAGTAAATGTAACGTTACACATTATTTACCACTCAAGACTAACGCGGGAAACAGCAACTGCCGGCAGTTACGGTTATGCCATCTGACGTCTAATCGTCAAATCCAGCCTGAGTCAATTTCCTTTTGTAGCCGGCAAACAGACCGATATTTCACAAACATTGCAGGATTATACCCGATAGCCAGCCTAGGTAGCTAGCTGGTTTGGCTAGCTTGTAACCTCAGACCAGTGTCAAAACTGAGTTGTATAAACGACTACTCTTAACGTTAGTTCGTTAACTAAACACGAAGCATAAGTTTAACATACAAACCTTTAGCTGTTTGCATTAGGACAGTAAATGGCTCATTCTGATACACGTCGTCGATTAACAGCGATCTAATCTAACGGAATAAATATGGCAGTAAATGTCCTAAATGTAGTTGAATCCGCTAACGGCAGCGAGCTGGCTACGTCGTTAACAAAGTACTAGCTCGTTACCCGGGATTCACAACAACTCTTTGCACTAAAATTAATATGCATTAATATAGCTAAGCGCATAAGAAATGTTTTAAGACATTACGATATTTTATTTCCCTGCAATGCAACATCCGAAACCGCACAAGTCATGTATGAAAAATAACAAAATATAGGAACTGAAATGTTGTTTTCTTTAAATAAAACAACCCTAAACCGAGATACACAAAGAAAATACAACTTCCGTGTACATTACTTCCTGTTGTAACAGTGAATGTCGTGCTGACGACGAGCCAGTGTGCAGCATAGTTCCGCGAAAATGATAAAGACACTTAAAGATTGTATTAGAACTAGAAGTTCATGCATATTCGCTAAAAAAATAAAAAATACATAGTTCCACTGATGTATCATTACAACGCGAACGTGCAAGACGGTTAAAAAAACAACTTAGAGTAAAATTCAGTTAAAACGTTTATATTTTGGAGACTTATCCAGGCTGTTTTACACTCAGGGCATGTTAATATAGCTAACTGGGACTACAACACAGTTGTAGTAGTTAGTAAGTACATCTCACTCAATGAAGTAGCAATTAGGAATGGGAGTGTTAACAGGAGGAAAGTGGAAATGTATTAATACTCTAAAGACAACGGTGGGGCTGTGGAGTTATCTTCAAGCTATCTTAGGAAAGTAGGATCTCAGAAGTTATCTGGGAATTGGCAGGGACTTTGCCATCCCAGCTTCAGTGCAAAGCTGGTTATAACATTGGTGTGACAAAACAGAGAAGCCCTTTTCCTGGGCTGAGGGCGATCTATGAAGAGGTGGGACGACCAAAGGTGGCATAATGGAGAATTCAAATATCAACGCCAGGTTTGAGCAATTCCTGAAAGTAGGAAAAATTGCACCGATTCCACTTGTGGAGTAACAGACAACCTGATTTGACCCATAACCTTCCCACAGGCCAAGTTAGCTTGCAAACAATATGCAACTCCACATATTCAGGTAATGGACAATTGCTTGTGTGGCACAATGAGCACCCACGTCAAAAGCAACACATTCATTTGTTTCTTAATTGGATCAGTACATTAACAAACTTCCAAACATTCCTGGTAGAAACGTAGACTACCTGTTTTAACAGCAATGTTCTTTAAACACTCAGTTTTAGTGTTCACGACCGAGTTCACATTTTGCACATTCTCTTGCCCTGACAATTTTAAGAACATGCCATATCAACAGCCACGTACGTTAATTAATCTACTCTAAACTATTTGTTTTTGGGATACTAGTCAATTTTCCACTGTACAGCAATGCAACTTTGGCGTTTAGTCGGGCCTATACACCAACACTACCAGTTCATTAAACTCAAGTCAAATGTTCGTTTCAATAAACTTGAATAAAGTAGTTAATGCGATTCCGACTGCACAAGAAAACGACCCCTGACTTGTAAGATAGCTGTTTCTGAATGAGGTTGGCTATGTTGTAACGTTCAATAGTTAGCCATGTTGTTACTAAATGTGTTCACATATATCAGCTAAGGCGAGATGATTACTGTAAACAAACCACATCATTGAATGCCCACGGACAAACACAATATTTGGTAACCATGTTCACAACGGATTTCGGATAACGAAGGAATAGAAACTCCTGTTTCGTTAGAAGAGAGACTAGTCGGCAAACTAACTAGCTAACGTTACGTTAGTGTGGTTGACCAGTAGTAGGCCATTTTATAATTAATTATAGCTAGCTAGCCAGCCTGAATGAGCTCTGATTTAGAACCTAATAGTGCCTAGTTCATTGCAAAAGGACAGACTTGAATAACTGCAAATAATAATAATCATATGCACAATTGTCTAGCTCTAATGATAAGACAACTCCAACTAATAATGAAGGTCGCCTAACTAACAAAAACCAGTACCCAAAAACGTCAACCCCAAAGGGTTCTTGGGGTTTACAAATGGGTAGGCTAGCGGACTAGGAAGCAGGATAGGTTGCCTGCCAACTATAGTACACTACTTCTACCACTACTACTAACTACTACTCACACGACTGGGGCTTACTATGGTACACTACTACCACTATTGACTACTACTCACACGACTGGGGCTTACTATGGTACACTACTACTACTCACACGGCTGGGGCTTACTACGCAGTTGCAATCTAGGTGTTCAGGAACTTAACACATGTTTGGTTAGTTGACCAATCACACACACAACATGAAATTTCATTTTAAGTTAGCAAAGTAATTACTATGAATTCGTTTGCCAGCGTAAGTGCCATACTGCCCAGCAGTAAGTCGGGGTAGCTAGCCAGGTTGGCAACTTAGCGTAAAGCCCATCCATATACATGTATGTCCCAAACGCTCGTTAGCTAGCTGACTTAGTAGTAGTACATACATAACGAAGGTCAGGGAAATGGTCGAAAACAAGCCAAGTTTGTTAGTGACCGAACTCCACCGAAAGACTCACCTAGAATACGCTGGCTGTGTCCTCATACATCTGAACGATCCATATCTGTAGCCGGACACATAATTAAATGGTTGACGCTCGTCTCATTTTAGTTAGCGGGCTAGCTGAAGCTAATGCTAGCCGGCTGGAGGAGGGGAATAGGGGAAGTGCACGGCGGGTGGCAGACTGGATAACTAGCGGAGCTAGCTAATGCTAGCTGAAGCTAATGCTAATGCTAGCTGAAGCTAATGCTAGCCCGCTGGAGTAGGGGAGTGGGGGAAGTGCACGGCGGGTGGCAGGCTGGATAACTAGCGGAGCTAGCCAGCCAGCCACGGAGCTGGAGAGTCAGAGTTGATGCTCAGTTGTTTACACGCCGTGAAAATAGGTCAACAAAGAGCAACGGCGAAGGCATATAAAATGATAGATAATAATCCACAAAAAATCGCGACTGATATCCTGATGTCCCGAGAGAAATGGGGTTGTTTAGTAGTTGATGCTATCTACATTAGCCTGCTAGCTTCTCTGCAGCCTGCTGCTGGTCCGGAGAATGATGTACCCAAGTTTGCATCCAATATTCGATCTAAAACTGGACACTATCTCGATGTATTAGCTTTCTTTACCATCAGGCAGTATATATATTTTTTAAATATATACCTAACTCCTTGAACTTTAGCAATCTACTCCTGTCCGGATTACCCTCACTTGGGACTACATTGAACACATCCACACGAGTGTGTGTGTTCCGTCTGTTGCTTCATGCTAGCAAGCTAATAACAACAACGTCAAACATTTCTCGTGTCTGAGGATTGTGTGCGCGCCACGATCCTGGCTACAACTTTGCCATGCCTATAATATTTTAGTAGATCTTCCCGATGATACAAATCAATTGGATAACGGTCGGCTAACGTCCAAACCATGATGTAGGACAAGAGCGTGGAAATGTTTTTTAAACTATAAATCGGATCATCAAACTGGTGGATATGCTACAAATTCCACGCAAAAATACTGTGCCATGTGAATGTCCATGCACGTTGTAAATGTATAGAAGAGAGAGTAGTGCTTTGCTCCCATTGTGGTAAAGAAACTGAGCTTATATTTATTTGGCTGCTGCGTTCAAAAGGCCCTCATTCAATGCTTAGTTAACTTGTTTATCTGATCGACTAGTTATCTAGCTAGATGAATTTGGGAGGTTTAGTCTTCAATGCTTCAATTGCGCACCCCCTCCTCACTGATGGGAAGCTTAAATCCTTCCCCTGTTCAGCAGGTAAGCTTCTTTCCATCAGTAAACACCTCCAGCACTCATCGAATCCTAGTATGTTACTGTTGCATTATATTGCACCTGTCCATAATCTTTTAGCCTTAACTTAAAAGCTCTTTTCTGAACATGGCAGAATGTCCCTCTAGATTCTCCTTGTTTTTCTGTTGAGTCAATCCACTTTCTTCTGCCTACAACCATGTAGTGTGCAGCAGTATTCTAGAATGCCCTCTCTCATCTGCAACTCCTTATTTATAATTTATAATCTGCCAGGGACAGTTACTTGTAGCGTTTGTTTAGCCACTTTATATTGTATGTCAGGTGTCAGGGATGCCTGATTACTCTATTTAGATTTTTGTGTCAATGCTTGCATCAAATGCAAGGCCCACAACTCAAATAAAACATCATGCTTCTAAATGTTGGATTTCTGTTGCACATTAACCACTAGTTGGGAAAATGTGATCAACTATGCAAGTTTGAACAGTGTTTTGCAACAAGGTACGCAACTCAAATGTCTCAACATTCTCTAATGGGTCCTGTTTTTTGTTACATACACAAATAGAAAACTATGTGTCTCGCTTCAGTTATCCATACAGATTTGACCCAGATTTTTCACCAGTGAGGGTCCATATTTTTTTCAAATATCTGCTCAGAGATCTCTTCTCTGATCCAAAGAACAGTTGTCCTGGGTATGACTGTATTATCCAGTAACAGTTGGTTTTGCCGGTTTGGTTTTTATAGCAAAATGGGTGATTAAGATGCTGGTGGCCTTGACAGGATTATCCAACTTGCATTCAGCTTTAGCCTGATTGGATTGGCTTTTAGAGGACTTGGACTGGTCAGGATTCAGTGGCAATCTGTAACACTGTGTTGTGATTTGTCAACGATGGTCAGAGGTGGGTGGCATTATGTTTTGGCTGTCTCCCATTGGTCTGATTAGATGAGCATGTGGGTGTTCCATCTGCCCCTCTCCAGGATAATCCCCTGAATGAATACATTCACAGCTGTCTAACCCTACCCAGCACTAACCGGAACAATTGCATTCCTGCTGTTTCCTTTTTAGTTCCCTTATTGGGTTTTGTACCACTTTCCCAATCACCTCTGTTACACTGTCCCTCTCAAATGTGCCTGCTGATCATGTTTTGCAGATAACACTTGCCAGATTCAATTCCATTCACAAATTGCAAAATATGATGCATAATAGATTATTTATATTGATATTTTTGTCTTTCTTAGCAATAAAGCCATATTCCTTCTAGACACATATCAATCCCACCCAAGAATAACGATGGTCTGTGAAGATAACTGGTGATGCTGTTAATTTAAGTTACTATATTTGTATGGTTTTGCATATACAAATGTTCATATTACTGAGTTATTAAGCAGACATGATTTATTTTAGAAATGGATAAGGTAAATACTCGAGGTTAATACAATTTGCAAGTGTGAGGTTTGGTCCACCACAAGGGGGTGCACAACCTTGTTGCAATCTACACTTGTAAAATAATCAGAGCATAGAAACTCCATGCGCCGGCATGGAGAATATATTTAAGATCAACACAGAGCGATAGGGCAGCCATGTATATAATATTAAGTCTGTCTGAGTTTTTTTGTTAACTACTGTTGACTAGGCCACCAATTCTGCTGGGTGCCGGAGGTTTAATCCTCTCAGTTCACATCAATGACCACGAAGACAATTGTTCCCGTTGAAGTTCCAAAGCTACACATAAGTTCTACTTTAAGTTCTTACGTTTTTCATGTTGTCTATCTTAGTCTTTTGTAATTATTTTTAAAACAAAGATTTAGAAGTGGAATCCTGCCTCTAACATGAAAACAATACATTTAAAGACTGACAAAACACATCTCCCTCTTCCCTTACTGAACGAGACCAGAATAGCTTTAAGTGTACATGGAAAGTTTGCAGGTTAAGGTTAGAGGAGATAGTACTGAGATACTGGACTACCTTGAGTGTCTAAAGCCAGTATGTGGAGACTTAAGTCGACGTAACCGGATAGTCTGACCGCTAAGAACGTTTCAATGGACAAAATCTCTGGCATCTAGAATATTTTATTTAAAACATTAATTCGATCAATCAAATTCATTTTTAATGAAGCCCTTTTTAAAGCAGCAGTTGTCATGAAAAGCTTTTACAGACACCCAGCCTGGAACCCGAAGCACATGCATTAACAGGGTTGATGCTCAGTAGCTGAGGTAGAAATTGTAAGAAACTTAGAGAGTAACCAGTCTCTGAGGGGTGGCAGCCCTCTGTTGGCTGTGCCGGGTGAACTTTTTAATAGGATGAATATTTCATAAATGGATGTGTGTTATGTAGCCTACAGTGTCTAAAAAAATATGTTCCAAGTCAGATTTATATAAAAACATTATCTGCATGTCTCTTCTGGTCATTTATGCAATTAGCACAGCAACAATCTTACACACGGCCCCTTTACCAGGAATAACTGACAACAGGATGCATTATTATTTGTTTAATTACACAAAATAACATAAATCAAAAGGAGACCGTTATAATAATTCCAAAAATTGCTACATTTATATATTATAATTCCAAAAGGTACAAAAATAAATCTTTATTGTTTCTGGTACATATTCATATTTCCTCATTTTTTCTGAATAATAAATCATAATTAAACTGTGTTGGCTTACATAATGTTATCTAAATAGGATAAATACACAATGAATTCTTGACAGGTTGCAAACAATACACAATGTTGATGCTGTTATAGCAAGTCCAATTCACTCATAAATGTACTAATTTTAATGCTCTTAATAACATATTATCTTTGAAAAACGTATGCACTTTAACCATCAACACATTTACTAAATGTGAAAGAATAGATACAATATACAGAAGTACAAGGCATATACCCCAGTGGTGCATGGTTTCAAATCGACATCACAATAAAAACAGCATTAGTGTATATGTAACGGAGCAGGAATTATGGGTAAAACAGTGTAAATGTTATCAGTAGTATACAGGTACCAAAGTGCCTTTAACCTAAGGATGAAATATCTTGGGCTCTAGAAAGATCTGCCCGAGCCTGTGCAGAAGCCTAGCATACCAGTACACAGTCGATGCTTTCTCTCCCCCAGAGCCACCGTGTCCCCGCTCAGTCTCTCTTCTCTGGGACACATTTGCACAACCTCTTTGTCTCTCGGCAGGGTTTGTATTCGTCTCCATGCCTGGGCTGCAGACTGTGTGATTTACCCAAGCTCTCTCGCAGTAAGCGGGAGTGTTAGTGCGCCCCCTAGCGTCGCTCGGTGCGCCCTCCCCCCGAACCAGCTCGGTGAAGGAGAGCAGCAGTCTCAGGGGCCCAAATGCCCAGTGTGAGAGCCTGTGGTCTTCTACAAGTGCGTAGCAGGACGCCAGTACTCCGTCCACAAACATGGTGCCGTGCTCCGTTAGGGGTGCGTACACGCCTGTCCCTTCCTCCTGGGACATAAACGTGACCCTGGACGGTCGGACTCGGCCGTCTGCTCCGTGGATGAGCACATAGTCCCCTGGTTTGGCCCTGCTGGCAAACTGGGCCCGATACTCACTGTGGTGGAGCTTGTAATGAGGGGAGAGAAAGACCAGGTGGTGCGGAGTCAGGGCAATGCGGCGGCCATCTTGCGTGGTTAGGACCAGGAAAGTAGACCTGCTCTCGTGGTCTGTGTGTAGGAATAACAGGACACGGCTGAGAACTAGTTGTCCCGACTCGGACAGGGCCAACACCCTGTCTCCAGGCTCCAGGGAGTCCAGGGTCTTCTGTGCCCCTTTAGCCACGGTCACCCGGGCCCAGCCTGGGAAACAGCCCCCCTTCTCCACTGCCACCGAATGATCTGAGGGAAGAATGAATCAAGAAGAACCTACTGTAATAATATTGAAACAATATAGTTCTTATATACTGACATGGCGCCCCTTTGACTTACCAGCTTTGACAGAGCAGTGAACATGGTACTTGGACTCGTAGTACACAAAGTCGAAGCCGGCCTCCACAGCCAGCTGGGCCAGTATGCCGTACTTCTCCGGCATGCGGTCCGAGGTAGTGATGTCCACTGCCCGTCCCTCATAGTGCAGGGAGTCTGGAGGATGGTGGCCATCCTCGTCCCAGGCCTCAGTAACCCGGAGCTTAGTCCCGGGCCAGTGGTTCATCACGGCTATGGCCAGTTTGTTGAGGCAGTCTTTACAGCGCTGAGGGACGTGCAGAGAGAGACAGTTTTGCATGAACACGAACGTGGCACATATTGAACAGCATAGATTCATCAATAAATAAGTTTGATGGGATCAACCAAACATCTTCACTAAGAGTCGTTCATTACAAAATCATTTGGTTAAGCGTCACATGGAAAGTGTTATTGACATATTTTTTTACCCATACTGCAGTCTGGCAATAATTACTCCAGGACTATTGATGTGTGTAAAAAACCCTAGGGCGAGAGTGTTTTTATCATTCATTAACCGAAAAAACAAACTGCTAACAGTGTCGATGTAAATCTGCTGTCTAACTTGGCCCCTCTGGGTGACTTTATCCACATTGTCTGTAAATCAATAGAAAATACCACAACTTTAGTCCTATAATCCATGCTAGTTTTTTTTCCTTCAGCCTGGTCACCAATCAGTTTGTAAAGCCTTACCATGTAACTGTGGCAATGACCATATGAGTTGGAGAGTCCATTGACATCATCAGATGTTTCTCTCCTGTGTTCAGTAGTGCCAAAGGCCAGCACCACCCTCTCCAACCATTCTCAGACAATCAGGATGTAATATCACAAAGCTACTGTAGCCATTACCAAACATTCCTTGTGCTTTTTCACAGGGGAGAGAATAATCAAGGCCATTCTTTAATTCCTCCGATTTCTCACTGAGTCAGTGTCACCTCAGAGATTTGATACTAAATATTACCACAAAGACTCTCAGAGCCGGTGGGCTGCAATGATTAACACAGTATTATGTTTATGAATGTGTCTGTGGTTTGGTTAAGACAAAGTACAGACATTCTCATACAACGTTGTAGATAAATAAACTGCAGGCTCTTATGCAATATCTAGAAATTACCCATTTTTCCCTGTGAATTTGTTAGCCATCATTAGGAGCGAGTCAGAGTGCAGAAAAAACACTGGCTGGGAGAAAGGACAGGAAGAGCGAGAGACTGGGAGAAAGGACAGGAAGAGCGAGAGACTGGGAGAAAGGACAGGAAGAGCGAGAGACTGGGAGAAAGGACAGGAAGAGCGAGAGACTGGGAGAAAGGACAGGAAGAGCGAGAGACTGGGAGAAAGGACAGGAAGAGCGAGAGACTGGGAGAAAGGACAGGAAGAGCGAGAGACTGGGAGAAAGGACAGGAAGAGCGAGAGACTGGGAGAAAGGACAGGAAGAGCGAGAGACTGGGAGAAAGGACAGGAAGAGCGAGAGACTGGGAGAAAGGACAGGAAGAGCGAGAGACTGGGAGAAAGGACAGGAAGAGCGAGAGACTGGGAGAAAGGACAGGAAGAGCGAGAGACTTGGTTGGGGAACGGCTGTGCTGCTGGGAGGCAGGGACCAGTCTAAGAAAGAGGACAGAGAGACAGAGGAGGAATTTTTGGCCAGTACATGAGAATATGACAGTCAATGTGAGAAAAGAGAGAGTCACAGAAAACAAACTGGCTACATTTTCTCGCCATGCCATTGAAGAGAGGCGTTTCATTGTCACCAAACTACAATAGTCGGCTTTTCCGACAGTGCCATTACTTCAGCAGGCGGGAATTCTGTATAGGCCACCCTTTGGAGTGTCCAGGCCATACACAAAGAACGCCATTCACATCTGGCCAGAGAGAGGGGGACACGCACACATACTGTACACACACACACATATATATACACACACACTGGTCCTCAGACTGGGCATTCGAAAGACACACTCATACCCAACCACAGATTTCCACGTATTAAAATCATTCAAAAAGAGGAAAGAACACAGTCCGAAAATCATACGAAACAAGTCGGGGGAAAAAAGACCTCAGAGCATCACCGCGAAAGGGTGCGTGGGTAGACGACTTTTGTATTAGAAACATTGTTGTAATGCTCAATTGTGAAGAGGCCCTGGTGTTACTAATGATGGTTAACGTTCAGAATGTGACAACTAGTTGACGATTACAGAGCGCTTATTGTATCGTCCTTTTCCCATGTCAGAAGTCTCCCCATAGAGGGGGGGGGCTTCTACAATGTGTCCAACTGTTGGCTGGGGTCGGGGTTTACAAGACTAATCGATCCGCACTTGACATCAGACGTTGAGAATATCAGCCATTTGTGAGTTGCAACAATCTGTTTATTGTTCCCCGGGCCTCAACTCAAAATGCCAACATAACACTGTGGCTTCCTTGATATTCTAAAGAGGTCAGATACGAGATGTGAGAGACGACTGTGTTCCGCTGCTGCGGTTCTGGCCTCTTCTGTTCACCCGACCTGATCATTTTTAAACGGTCTTACTGCATTCCTGACCACAATGCACACACTACGCAAGGTTACCTGTCCGGACTCACGGACGAATCCCACCTGGTTAGCACACACAGAGCAGGCAAGTGGAACCGGAGGAAGTGGAACCGGAGGAATCGTTTTATTACCAAGCAACAAAGACTTTGGTTAAAGATTAAGAGGAAATGATCCCGGGTTAGAACACAGTCATTTAATTGGATCTCAACGCCGATTTACAAAGAAGGACAGGTAAAACAAAACACCTGGGCAGAGTTATATACTAAATACAAAGTACTGGCCAATATATATTTGTTTTACCTGACTGAACAGTCAGGAATTGAAACATATCTGCTTTAGCACCTAGGCTACTATTTGCTCATACTTTTCATTAAATAAATATACAGGACATGCCACGGGAAGTAGTTAGCAAAACATCGATTTATAAGGAGAGTTCATAAAAATGAATCCTGAAAAGGTCACAATAGTGACAACATCAGACACCACCTGTAACCGATCCATTCTATGCAGGGACTTCACCTATGAGTCATTACCAGTCATTCTCCTGAACTGAAGAAGCATCTTTCTATGGTATTCTGCTGGAAACACAATCCACGGTCTGTTGGGTTATACGGGGGTCAACCGACAGGGCAACACATAGTTATATTGTCACACAGGCATATGTAATGTAAAATCAAACGTAACCATTACACACACACACCCACGCACGCACTCTCACACACCCAGACACACACACACACACACACACACTCTCACACAGTGAATGAGGTGTGTACTAGATTTCAGAAGCCAGGCTCAATATAATGGCAAATAAGGGATTTCCATGGGGGCAAATGAGTACATGTTGAGTAAAATCAGGTAGTTGAATATAAACTATTTCACACATGATGTGAACAAGCCATAAACCATTAGACACACAGTCTGAACAGGTCTTACCTTGGTCATGAAGCGGTCAGCATGTTGAACACAATAAACCATTTGACACACGGTCTGAACAGGTCTTACCTTGGTCATGAAGCGGTCATCATGTTGAACACAATAAACCATTAGACACACAGTCTGAACAGGTCTTACCTTGGTCATGAAGCGGTCAGCATGTTGAACACAATAAACCAATAGACACACAGTCTGAACAGGTCTTACCTTGGTCATGAAGCGGTCAGCATGTTGAACACAATAAACCATTTGACACACGGTCTGAACAGGTCTTACCTTGGTCATGAAGCGGTCATCATGTTGAACACAATAAACCATTTGACACACGGTCTGAACAGGTCTTACCTTGGTCATGAAGCGGTCATCATGTTGAACACAATAAACCATTTGACACACGGTCTGAACAGGTCTTACCTTGGTCATGAAGCGGTGATCATGTTGAACACAATAAACCATTAGACACACAGTCTTAACAGGTCTTACCTTGGTCATGAAGCGGTCAGAGAGCGTTTTCTCCTCATCTTTGAAGATGATGTCAGGGTTGTAGTTACACACGAGTTCATTGAAACGTTCTGAGCTACGTGTGATCTTGCCCTCTGCCCGCCCGCTGGCACCCAGGTTGTTCTCGGACAGTTTGGGGAAGGAGGTCTTGTAGGGCATTGGTATGAGTTTCCTGGGCCTGGGTCGGATGCCATTGCCAGGGCCAGGCCCGCAGCCCTGCACCAGGGAGCTCCATGTGAAGACAGCGAGCAGGCCAAGCCGTGCCAGGCTTACCCACCATGAGGACACCTTCATCTGGGAGAGTTCTGGTTGTGGGACCCTGGTATCAGTGACCCACCGCACCCGCTGAGAAAACCCCGTCTGGGGCACCTGATGGCAGTCGATTGATAGCGGGCAGATGTCGGTGCTGGTCCATTCCAGATCATGGGTTGTAGAGGAGATGGAATATATTTATTAAATCACCCTGCACGGGTCTGAATTCACACTGACGGCACAGGGATCCATGTTCCCCGGTAAAAGTCCATGTTGACCCTTCACATTAACTCTAAAGTGAACACATTTTCTCCTGTGAACTGTTAGACCACCATGCTATTATTGTCAAATGTTTTGTCAATAACTCCCCCTAATTTTTTATTCCACTTAAAAAATATTTTGAATAATATTGAAAAATATTCTGTTCACAGGTATTGAAAAGACATATAGATAGACTCTATACATCATCCATATCAGCCGTTGGATGTGCAGGTATCTGATCCCAAACAGGTGCTTCCTCAGCTCTCCAGTAAGTCACCTACTACCCCTCTAACCAGTCCTCCGCAGTTCACTGGCGACATGCAAACACGACGAGCACTTCAAGTCCGTGAAATATCTCCACTGCGAATGTTTCCACATGTCATTTCCATAATCTTTGACCACTCATTTCGCCAGCAGATCGCCTCTCGGGTTTGTGTCGGCGCACTGGTGTGTCGTGTTTGGTCGGTGCGCTCCTGTCCGCCGCATGCCAGCCATTGGGCTCCTTTATATTGTTTGCCCTCCTTTCCTTACGCACTCCCACCGCGACAGCACACGCCTCCAATTCAACTTCAGAAGTGACATTATTAGCCCACTTAGGGTATTGACTAATTTCTTTTGTTATAGATGACTGGTCTTTTCCCCTCTGCGACAACCAAACACACCGACGCATTTTGTGTCTGTATTACGCAGATGTTTAGACGGTATAAATTATACACGTTGACCCCGTTTGTTTGGATGTAACACATTTAACTGTAAACGTCGTGCTGTGACGTTATTCCCCTTGAAGACTAATCATCCTACATCAGTGGATTCCCCACCAACACCACTTGTACTTCTGAGTGGTTTATTAATAGCATAGATCAAGGTGAGAAGGGTATATGAAAGGAAAGGCTGTGTAGGAACTTCCTTTTTGGGTATATCCTTCACATTATACACACTTGCGTTCACACACACACACACACACACAGACACACTTCAAATCATACACACACTTGACTCTCTTGAGTCCCAACGTTGCTTTTCTTTTGCAGCTCTTATTCCCCAGTCGCTGAACACCTCTGATCCAAGCTCACCCAAGACCTCATGACTGGAAACACCCTCCTGCTCACCACTGCCTCTATCAACATACCATTTTTATCCAAACAATAGCTGGGATTTCAGCGACACCTAGAAGGGAAAAATATATTAAAATCAAAGAGGTCCTCGAGGAACGATCAATTCTTGAACCTGTATTTCCAGGAGACTGAGGGTTCTCCTCACTGATGGAGCATCAAATGAGCTGAGGGATCAGAGGTCGGAGGTCATTGTGTCAGTGTCCTATTGTTCCAGCTTCCTGCAAATCTCCCTCACTCACAAGTAGAAACTCCTTTCATATGAACTCAAACAATCAGAAATATTGATATTGTTATTCTGTGAAATAGATGTGGCTTGTAAGAGAAAAGAGATTTAATCTCACCAGACATTAAAGACAGAGGGATGTAGCTGCTGTGTGTCTGAGATGGGAGTCATTATTATTCGTTTTTATTTCAGGGGCAGTTGTGGTATTCCCCCCCACCACACCTCTACCCCCACACCTCCTCCCACCACACCTCTACCCCCACACCTCCTCCACACCTCCTCCACATCTCCCCCCACCACACCTCCCCCCTCCTTGCTCTTAACAGGCTTGATCACTCCTCCATTCCAGGATGGGAGTACATGGCTGGGTGAATGCCTAAGTTTCCTGCAAAGCCACAGCGTCAAAAATGAAATCTTTCCTCCCTGGGAGGACTAGTCCTAAATGGGCCCCCATTCCCTCATTAGTGTCCTGCTGTTGACCGTAGCTCAGTGTGTCCCGGACACAGAAGACTAGCTGTTGGGACAGTTGGTCGGGGCTAATTCACCTTGTCTCTGTTTTAGCCTGCGTTGGATCGCTATGCTGTCACGTTTAGGGTTTGCTTCTAAACATTCTGTGGCCCTAGCAGTCTCTCACAAGTAACTGGCAGATGGTTATTCAGGAGACACCCCTGGTTTTATGTATAGAGAACTGCCAGTGGATGTCTTGTTATGTCAGTGAGGCGACCGTGGACAGGTTTTCACAACAACCCTGGCTTTGACCGCGCATATAGGGGGTTTGTCTTGTCTCCTAATAGACACCCTGGATGATCCACTTCCTTAGACAGAGGTCGCCGGGAGGGGTTTGAGTCTCGGGTCACGGTCAAGGAAGGTCAAGGTGTTGACCTTAACACTCTCTGGTTTCAGCTGAACCACCACCCCGCCTCAGTGTCCGTCACCTCGGCCCGTTATCAGCGCCAGGAAGGGGCCGCCCGGGGACCTCGTGGAGAGGGCCTGTACGGCTGTCCTTCACCTTAAACAACACACAGTATCACTTCTTTATTATAATCTGTCGGGATTCGATGCAGTCAAAATGGACAATAGAGGGCCAGGGTGGAACTTCCTGGTCTGAAACAAACAGGTCAGAGGTCAAGCGTCGTGCTACTGCATCTCTGATACAGTACCTGCTACTGCACCATATTTAGATATCCTCCACGGCATGAATCCCACTTTCTGATGGCTGACAACACAGCATGCTGACACAGCTGAGGGACTCCATATTAATAATGAGCGACTGTGTCTGGTGCCTCCCGTCTCCAGTGCTCTTATACTTCTACCTAGAGGCTCCCCGTCTCAGATTAAGACAAGTCCTGAACTAGAATTTCAATTCTAAAGTCTCCATGGGAATGCAGTTTGTCCTGGATTATGCATAATCTGTGACTGAAACACTGCCTCTTAGTGTTTAAAAGGCTCGGTTGCTCTTAAGGCTCTAATTGTCAACTCCTTCCGAGAGTGGTAACGTGAAGTCTCCCATGTTCTCCATGTGTGACAGGTGGCGCATAGGAAATCTAATCATTTGGCCTACTTACTTTCAGATAAACAGGACTAGTTACGTTTCAGCATAACGGATCATTTTTTTGGGGGGGTTAAGGTCAGATTAACGGTAGGGTAAAGATTAGGGAAAGGCTGTATTATGGGTTTCTAGAGCTCAACCTCCTCCCTGATGCTTGTCCACACAGTGTGCAGGCAGGGTGTGATGGTGTGCAGGCAGGGTGTGCGGGCAGGGTGTGGGCCCGTGGCAAAGCGACAGTATGACCGCCGTTATCAGGTGATTAGCAAGAAAGTCTCGCCTTTTCCTGTTAGCAGCTCCGTATGTTAGCAGCTCCTGGCCAGCAAACAACGGGAATGGAACCAAAGGGCACTTTGGCACGCACTTCAAACGGACGGCTGTCGGGGAAAGCTAATCTGTGTCTTTTTCCCGCTTCATTCTTGTGTTTTGACAATAAAGATAGCCTATCTCATCCCGTTGCCGTCCATACCGCATGTCCTCCCAGTCCTACTTCTGATAAGGACGCTAAACGGTGTTGGGTAGCCCCCATAGCCGTGACTGGTCCTTCACCGCCGAGCCACATACAGACGCATACAGCAGCAGAGGAGCCTACTGTTCTATATTCAAATTCAAAATATATTATTTATAAGTGTAACATTAACTAATTAAGGAGATATTTGTTATGGCTGCTTTTTTAATGAGTGGTATGATATTTCATAATGCATTGTATTGTCCTAATCTTTTTATTTTCATCATACCATTTAATTAAACCATATCCCCTGTGGTCGTGAAATACACATTTAATATGGCATGAAATGTGAAAGTGTAATTAAATGTGGAAATATAGCATTAACTGTTGAAATAAGACATTCAATTATGAAATAAGCCATGATTTCATAAAACATGTTACGTTGAAACTAAAAACGTTATGTATTATGAAATATCATACCAATAATTTTAAAAAGGGCCTTGGGCTCATTTGGTCCTCCATGCTTTTCGCCATCACACATTTTACAGGAATCCAGGTCTGAGTGGGTGCTTGAACAAATACGTTTCCTCCGATGTCGAGTAAAATAAAACGTCCTAGGCAAACTATTGCTATTCTCAACCGTGAATGAATTAGTCTTTCACTACAAGGTAAACATCCTCAATGAGCCTACCATGAGTACAGCAAGAACACTATGATGCAGTGCTTCCAGTTTACATCTCAGGTAAACAGCGGACATCAGTGCATTACTAATGTGCAGCCTAGCAATGGAGTCGCTGAACCAACCTCCATTACACGACTCACCCAGGTGTTCACCAGCACAAAGACAATTTATATCGCCCTCTGTGAGAACCCGGAGAGAGATCGCAATCCCACGGCCGGGATTGAATCTCCGGCCCACAATGACACGTCTATACTCTGAGGTCAAAGGGTATGTTAAATGTTTAAACTCGAATACATACACGGTACATGAGTTCATACTGAATCCATTGGGTACAATTACTGCATTGATCTACTACTTATTTACTTTAGCCACCAATCGCAGCAGATTTAGAGAACATCGAACATCAAATCCTTATTATAAAACCTAATGTTTTCAGCACGGTCAGTAAAGTAACTGCAATATGCAAGTGTCATTTCATTTAGGCCAGGCCACACATTCACTGAAATAACCATGTTTAGCAGATACTTCTAAGCAGGACACACACACACGCACGCACACACACCTCGGCGTTGGATTTCGACATCACACAGGAGAGAACAAAGACTCTGATTGGTACATTAAGTCGCATTCCGGGAACATTCAGACTTACACTCCCCATTAACAGAGGAAAAGACAACACTAAACAAAATCAAATGGAACTCAATTAAAACATCCAACAAAAGAACAAAGGGCAAACAAAAATCAAGGAGAAATTAATCAGACAAGAAAACCGGAATTTCATTTTCTGCCTTCTAAGAGGAAATGAATAATAAGCAAGTAAAATGGATGGAAGTAAAAAGGAACGGGTGGTTTTATGCGAACAGAGCGGGAGAGAATGAAAGCAAGAGAGCATCGCCTTTCCTCTGGATTTGTTTTGTTTTTATCTAGCGGTGGCATCCGAGTGAGGGAAGTGTGGGCTGGTGTTGTAGCGGCGGCAGGGACAGCCTGCGATGACAAAAAGTCAAAATACAGCTTTCTTCGGGGCCTGATTAAAGCAAGACAACAAAGGGTGGAGGACAGACCGGCGCGCGCACACACACACACACACACACACACGACGGACACACTCGCAGGATGGACTGGCACGCACACACACACACACACGCAGGATGGACTGGCACGCACTGGACCAACATACACATGTTACTATACTTTTGGGGACATTAGTGGGCTTTATAAAACACAACCCATGTTGTAATTTCCACAGAAAAACTCAAACATGTTTTATCATACAAACTATTGAAATGTCCCCATTATGTCAAACGTTCCTTGTTTTATTATCACACACACACACTCGTGCACTAACTGTACTCTGAACCATGGCTTGAACTTAGACAAAGAAAACGGAGTTGTACAGAAAACATTTGTCCTTTATCTCTTGTTCTTAAAAAAACATGATTTTACAAAATTAAAACATTTCACACTTAACAGTAAACCATGGCAACAGAAAATTCCAGAACATTAACATGGTTTATATGTACCTCTAATCCCCTGTGGTCACTTTCTCCTTAGGTTAACCTTTTTTTTTTAAATAAAGCTAGGGAAAATCTTAGCCATGAAATCACCTTCCGGTGCTTTTATGAAAAAGGTAAAACACACAATTGATGTTCTGCCATCACACACTGCAAAAATGCTCCTAACTATATTATCATTGCCTGTCGGTAACCAGCTGACTCGACTAGATGACAACGAATGACAACTAGTTGCAAAGATGACACATAGATCTGAGGCAGAGCTAATAAAATAAGTACACTTTACTGTGTGAACTGACCATTAAATCAAAGTCCTCAGCAGGCTGCAGCAGAATGTGGGGTATTTGGGAAACTCTGCCCCCTGCTGGGGAGAAATGGCAGAACAAGCAGATTGTCTCAGCAAATTTTAGAAATTACAAAACATAACATGCTGATGCAGCAAAGTAGCACCCTGACATTGGACCACTAAAACAAGCTAGAAATTATTCTTTGCACTACTGCAATAACACCAATAAATATTTGAGTTGGCAGTGTACAGTAAACAGTATTGCACTTTGTTCATATATACGAACTCTAAAAAGGACATAACGTTTAAATATTTCACAGTATGCTTAGTTAAGGCAGGACAGCAACATTCAGTTTACGTCTCCTGAAAGCAGTAGTGACCCGATCATTTCTCTTTTACAACAGTAATGCCAAAACACAAGAATAAAAAATTAAATAAAAATTGTTCCATAAATTCTTCACTAATTCCAAGTAAAGAATGTAAAACCAGCCATAGCTTATGTTCATAAGGCCTCAGGTGGAAAAAAACTGCCAAACTCCAACATCAATTATTCTTGTAAAAACGTAAAGTGTAACATCATGAACACAACCCAGTCCTGCATCCTATTCCATTAGGTCAAGGCTCACTAAAATGGTTAACTCCCCCTTGTCCAGTTAAAAAAAACATCAACTTTAACAAACAACCCCATTAGGCATGCATTAGACATACAGGGCATCTTAAATGACATGGAAGTGGGATTCACAGGATAAGTGAGGCCCAGAGTGGTGAAACGTGAGTGAGAGGAAGGCGTTTGGAGTAGAGGCAGAAGCCCGAGACCGTTCAGCCCCCAGGTCAGGAAAAGGAAATGTTGTCACAGTTAGTTACCACATAATGTTCCAAAATAGCGTGGCTGACGTGCGCGCGTGTGTGTGTGGGCAAGCACAAAGTCAGTCCCACCTCGACACCTCCAGCTTAATGTGGCTTTCCCATAAGGCATTAAGACATCCAGATGTGCCGTATAATGTTGCAAGGACAACAAGAACCCCTCATACTGGGATAATTTTTTCAGTTGCATAACTGTTCCTGAACATGTGCAGTAAGTTCCAGAACATTCTACCATCTTCAGGTCATATCACTTCCGGTTCAGATCACAGCTCATAGTGATGCCAATAAATCCCCATAGTGCAGTCAACCCACAGGACAGTGGAAGTTGGTCCTCCAGGTCAACTCGTATTGACAGGAAATTGAGAAGAGCTCTCCAGCTACATTCCCTCAAACAGCACTCATAATCCTCCAATCCTGTCGATCCAGACAGCGACAGGCTGACTGATAACAAGCTGCAGGAATGTTTTCCAGGACGCTCTGGTCCCGGCCATAGGATAAAGATGCCAGCCGATTGGTCAAGGAGTTGTTGATCACTGGATCTTTGACAGCCCATTGGCCAGTAGGAGCTTGATAGGGACCGCTGTGCGGGACATGGTCAGGGGAAGTTTGTGCAGACCTGCAGTGAGAAAGTACAACATTCAAGACAAAAAAGGGTAAACATTTAGAAGCAAGTTTGGGACCAAATTAAAAAAAAAATCACAAAACAGAACAAATGTAAGCTGGAAATAAGCACAGTAAAGATGCTATCTGTTCCATGAGGAAGGGTGTGTGTGTGTGTGTGTCCATGACTCTGTTTGTGTTGGGTGGAGGGGTAAAGGGCCTGTATTGTGTCACTCTTGAGTGTGTGTGTGTGTGTGTGTGGGGGGGGGGTTTAGACACATGGGCCCCTTGGGGCCTACTACTCCCCCACAGTCACCTTTCCTGAGACATTGTATTGGTCTTTCTATCTGAGGAAAGGAGACCAGCCCACAGGGAAACTGGGCCAAACCCAGAGATGACAACACCTTAATAGCTGGTCCTACCGTACACCCATTCTGAAAACAGAAGTAATCCTAACCCTTATTTATTCATGGCACCACCTCTATGCACATACAGAAAAACACACATGCCGCTTCAATTTGCCTGAAACATGGCAATTCTTCTGCTAGAGTAAAACATGCACATGCCCTACTGACACACTCACAGATTCTTCAGGGAATGTATATATTATTATGTTATGTATTAAGCAAAATTAAATGTACACCAGGCAGTTCCTGAGACATACCGAAGGCCCGTATGAGTTCCCTCTGGACGGCCCAGGTCAGAGTGTTGATGAGGCAGGCCGACGTGAGACCAGCAAACAGAATGTTATACAGAAACACTATGTGGAAGTTTCCCAGCCAGTTGTATCTCCCAAAGTCTCCCAGCAGGTCAAACCTAGTAATACCTGAATAACAGACAGAACATATCTACAATTCACTTTCTGTGAAATTTGACAGTCTATAATACCTCCCAACTAATATGAATTAATAGTAAGATTTGAGGCATTCTCATCATATCCATTCAATGGCGTTTTTGACAAGTTCCTCCAAAGAAGCAGGTGTATTTTGGTAGTACCAGAATACAAGACATGGTGTTCATTGTGATCGTGGTTGACAAAATGCTTTCTAGCTTGGAAATCCCTTGGATGACTATCATGTTGTCATCATCCAACCTATACATCTGATCACATTTCCAGCTGGCTCAATAGGTGTGATCAGCCAACGAATATTACTGGTATCGACTAATTTAACATGAAGACTGAATAGAAGTTAACATGACACAGGTACAAAGCAAAGAACTGTTCACATGCATGGGTAAACAGCATACATCCGCCATCTGCTGGTGAAAAATGATACAACAACCAGAGGCTCTCCATATAATACAAGTACACAACACATATCTTTATGTTCAACCAAACGAGGGGAGAAAAAAAATAATTACAGAGCAGGAAAACCAGGGGGACGGAGACGCTCTTACCCAAAGTTCTGGAGAAGACTGGCAATGCTGAGCTCAGGATCAACAGGCACACGCAGTTCCCAATAATCTGTGTGAGGTTAGTGTCCTGCGTCCGGGGCAGCAGGGAGCTGAACAGAGGAGAGCTGTAGAAGCCCACCACAGACGACACCATCAGGTAGAGAATAAGGACCACCTGCACCGCTGCTCCCAGAGACCCCAGAATGGAGAAGGAAGCGGTCCCGAGACGCGGATCCTACAGGGAACACACACACACACACACGGCCGATATCACTTCCTGTACGACAGAATGAATACTTTAAGAATGAATATGATCCATACAGAGCTAATGAAGGGCCACAAAACATACGTGTCCCCCGTCCCGCCCCCAGGAGGGCCCCCCGTCCCGCCCCCAGGAGGGCCCCCCCCGTCCCGCCCCCAGGAGGGGCCCCCCCGTCCCGCCCCCAGGAGGGCCCCCCCCGTCCCGCCCCCAGGAGGGCCCCCGTCCCCCCCAGGAGGGTCCCCCGTCCCGCCCCCAGGAGGGTCCCCCAGGAGGGTCCCCCGCCCCCAGGAGGGTCCCCGTCCCGCCCCCAGGAGGGTCCCCCAGGAGGGCCCCCCGTCCCGCCCCCAGGAGGGTCCCCGTCCCGCCCCCAGGAGGGTCCCCGTCCCGCCCCCAGGAGGGTCCCGTCCCGCCCCCAGGAGGGTCCCCGTCCCGCCCCCAGGAGGGTCCCCATCCCGCCCCCAGGAGGGTCCCCCGTCCCGCCCCCAGGAGGGTCCCCCGTCCCGCCCCCAGGAGATTCCTCACCCCCATTCCTCCAGGCATGGCAGTCTCATCGAAGAGGAGCTCCAGAACGTGGAAACACACCATCAACACACACACCACAGTCAGAGCGAGAAGTAGGATCATGACCAGTGGGTAGAACAGGTTCCGTTGCCACGGCGACGCTCTCCTGCGCATCTCTGTGGTGAGAGAGAAAACGTGTCCACCAATGAACAGGATCCAAGCCCGGAGTCAGAGACCTCAGTCAGAACTACATTAGGGGAAGAATGTACCCAAACACAACTCTCTGGTCTTACCGAGGGCAATGCGTCTGGCCTGGACATGAAGGAACTGCATCCTCAATGGCTCTACGTTCACCGTGCTCCAACAGGATGGACTACCCCCT
This sequence comes from Dallia pectoralis, assembly GCA_029465975.1. Lineage (NCBI taxonomy): Eukaryota > Metazoa > Chordata > Actinopteri > Esociformes > Umbridae > Dallia > Dallia pectoralis. The sequence goes on along the minus strand of CM055728.1, from coordinate 27,190,603 downwards.
ATGAGAAACACACACACACTACATTTGAGATCTACCCAAAACCTAGCAAATTATTCATTTATTAAGGATAACGGTTTCTTTTAAACAATCAGGCACGAGGGGGTGTGGTATCTGGCTAATTACTCTGAGGCATAACAGTGGAATATTGGCAATAAACCACAAGCTCTTGATATGCCTTATTGCAATTATACACCAGTTAACACAATTCCAACAGTAAAAGCTGTGTGAATCACAGCAGTGGTATAAAATATCCACCTACAGCATTCAGTCAATTCACATGCAGGATATAAACCAATGGTGGCCCAAAAAGAAAGAGTATCATAAAAATTGCATAGTGAAAGCCATCCCATATGAATTGGCCAAGTGCCATTAGGTCAGACTATGTTAATTATGTTAATGACATAATATAGCTCAAGCACTTACATTTCTATTCCTACTGGGAACTAATCAGGGTTCCTTATTTACTGTCTGAGGCTGAACAGCGCTTAAAAGGTTACTTTGACAGACTTCTCATAAAAATGTTTAATACAGCTTATTTCATGCTCATATTGCCTTTTCATTAAAATACACAAAAAGTTACCAGAACATTTGAAATGCGCTAAAGGTTTAATGATAAACCTCATTAGACCACAGTATGATCACCCACTCACTGTTCATTTTCCTGGTAAATCTGTTAAAGCTTTAATGATAAACCTCATTAGACCACAGTATGATCACCCACTCACGGTTCATTTTCCTGGTAAATCTGTTAAAGCTTTAATGATAAACCTCATTAGACCACAGTATGATCACCCACTCACTGTTCATTTTCCTGGTAAATCTGTTAAAGCTTTAATGGTAAACCTCATTAGACCACAGTATGATCACCCACTCACTGTTCATTTTCCTGGTAAATCTGTTAAAGCTTTAATGGTAAACCTCATTAGACCACAGTATGATCACCCACTCACTGTTCATTTTCCTGGTAAATCTGTTAAAGCTTTAATGGTAAACCTCATTAGACCACAGTATGATCACCCACTCACTGTTCATTTTCCTGGTAAATCTGTTAAAGCTTTAATGGTAAACCTCATTAGACCACAGTATGATCACCCACTCACTGTTCATTTTCCTGGTAAATCTGTTAAAGCTTTAATGGTAAACCTCATTAGACCACAGTATGATCACCCACTCACTGTTCATTTTCCTGGTAAATCTGTTAAAGCTTTAATGATAAACCTCATTGACCACAGTATGATCACCCACTCACTGTTCATTTTCCTGGTAAATCTGTTAAAGCTTTAATGGTAAACCTCATTAGACCACAGTATGATCACCCACTCACTGTTCATTTTCCTGGTAAATCTGTTAAAGCTTTAATGGTAAACCTCATTAGACCACAGTATGATCACCCACTCACTGTTCATTTTCCTGGTAAATCTGTTAAAGCTTTAATGGTAAACCTCATTAGACCACAGTATGATCACCCACTCACTGTTCATTTTCCTGGTAAATCTGTTAAAGCTTTAATGGTAAACCTCATTAGACCACAGTATGATCACCCACTCACTGTTCATTTTCCTGGTAAATCTGTTAAAGCTTTAATGGTAAACCTCATTAGACCACAGTATGATCACCCACTCACTGTTCATTTTCCTGGTAAATCTGTTAAAGCTTTAATGATAAACCTCATTAGACCACAGTATGATCACCCACTCACTGTTCATTTTCCTGGTAAATCTGTTAAAGCTTTAATGGTAAACCTCATTAGACCACAGTATGATCACCCACTCACTGTTCATTTTCTGGTAAATTTTAAAGCTTTAATGATAAACCTCATTAGACCACAGTATGATCACCCACTCACTGTTCATTTTCCTGGTAAATCTGTTAAAGCTTTAATGGTAAACCTCATTAGACCACAGTATGATCACCCACTCACTGTTCATTTTCCTGGTAAATCTGTTAAAGCTTTAATGGTAAACCTCATTAGACCACAGTATGATCACCCACTCACTGTTCATTTTCCTGGTAAATCTGTTAAAGCTTTAATGGTAAACCTCATTAGACCACAGTATGATCACCCACTCACTGTTCATTTTCCTGGTAAGCGAAGCCTCCTCAAACGCAGCACAGTTCATCTCTCCTTCTACATTCTCCAACAGCTTGAGAGACACAGGGTTCACCATGTCATTGGGTTGTTACACGGTTACCATCAATGACTATGAAATAATTTTGTCCCACAGAAACACACTAAGAAATTCCCAACAACATTCCAACATTCACAGTGTAAAATATACATTTTGGCTACCATGATAAATTGGACCCTTGGGCCATCTAAGGTATCGGGGAAACGGTTTAGAATATTGCTTAAAGAAACATTAACTGCACTTCTCCAAATCAGCCAGTATGTGGTATCTGCATGATGAGCCAAAGTACACCACCATTTAAAAGATTCGGGTCACTTAAACATTTTGGTTTTTTATTAAAACCAAACATTAGATTAGTTTGAATAAGAAATATAACAAAATGGACCACTCCCCCAGTTTACAACCACCAGTTATTCTCAGACCATCACATAACCTCCTCCATGTTTTACAGATGGCATGAAGCACGTCTCCAGCATCTAATTTGCGTCTCACGAATGTTGTTTGTGATCCGTACATCGCAATCTTAAGAGTTCTCTGTCCGTAATTGTTTTCACCACCTTGTTTTCACCATTTTGTAAAAGAAATACCATCAAAGAACAAACTGACAAACCAGTGATAAATCCTTCTACCCCCCGTCTTCCTGTGGTTTAGCGTAGAATACCCCTAAATAAACCTCTTTATATGTAGGTAGATGACTGTGACTTACCCGTGGTTTGACTAGCAGGCTCCCGGTGACACTGAACATACGTGACAACCCAAAAGGAGTGCAGACTGCAGGGAGATAAGAGGAGGTGTAAAGCATGAGCCACATATGGACCCGCCTGGACAAATGTGAGGCGCGCTACAAAGATATGGATCCTGGAAATCCATCAAATGTTCTATATAACATATCAGGCTTCAATTTCACCCCAGACTCATAGGGATTTTTTTGGAAAAATATAGAGACTTACGGGGTCCCCGAAAATAACAGAACCCAGAGATGATGGTCCAGAAACCCTCTGAGGGCAGCAGTACTTACGTAAGAGCAGAAGCACCCCACACAGAGAGATGCATGAGTAGAGGTACGGCAGGTAGTACTCCCACAGGTCTGAGACAAAACAAATGATAAAGGCTTCAGATTTGTGAACCACAGACCTGCTCACACAGGGTGGCACATCTTCGCACATCTTCATGTGCTGAATGACGGGTTGGGGGAGAATAAGAACTGACCATAGAGACTCTCCCTGGCACTGTGGTGGTGGAGTAGGGCCACAAACACCCACACCATGCCCAAGACCAGCAGGCTGAGCAGCAGCAGCACCACGGCAGTCTCATAGACCCGCGCCATCACACCCCTCCTACAGCCCACGAAGCCCTCGGACTCGGTGAAGAAGTAGGCGAAGGGCATGAGCACCACCAGGGACAGGTTGGAGAAGAGGAAGACCAGGTTCCACAAGCCTGACGGAGAAACATTACACCAACCGTTTATTTGGATAATACAGAGAATATTCGTTTTATACAAATGACAAATATTCTCAATACTAAAAACCCACAGTGGGAAAGGTGTTTTAGTTCAGGCAGTACCCCAGCCAGCCACAGTGAGGCGTAGTTTAGCAGGTGTAGGGTGAAAATAACACATTTTTTGGGGTTATGGAGAACAGTTTGTCTGTACAACTTGGCAGTAGAAGTAGTTCACCTTGGTCTAGTAAACCTCTTTAATCTCAAAAATCTGCTTCCATTCCATTTTTACAGGGGTATAATCATGCTTTTCATATTTATTTTCTAGTCCATTCCGGTGAATTCCCGCCAGTGTGAACAGTTAAACTGTGCTGTTGATCTGATTTATCTAGTGATTATTGGTGGGTCTCAGTTTACGCTATTAGTGCAAACTTCATTTGTGGATGAAATGTGACATTGCGGCGTAAAGACAGACTTGATAAGGTAGCACTGAACCCCTACTTGCACTAACTATGACTCAGAGCCGTACCGTGGATTAGAAACCTGTTCAGCCACTGAATATATAGCAGCTGTGTGTTTATGTATCGGAGCAGTACCCTGGATTAGAGACCCGTTCAGCCACTGAATATATAGCAGCTGTGTGTTTATGTATCGGAGCCGTACCGTGGATTAGAGACCCGTTCAGCCACTGAATATATAGCAGCTGTATGTTTATGTATCGGAGCCGTACCGTGGATTAGAGACCCGTTCAGCCACTGAATATATAGCAGCTGTGTGTTTATGTATCGGAGCCGTACCGTGGATTAGAGACCCGTTCAGCCACTGAATATATAGCAGCTGTATGTTTATGTATCGGAGCCGTACCGTGGATTAGAGACCTGTTCAGCCACAGAATATATAGCGGCTGTGTGTTTATGTATCGGAGCCGTACCGTGGATTAGAGACCCGTTCAGCCACTGAATATATAGCGGCTGTTTGTTTATGTATCGGAGCCGTACCGTGGATTAGAGACCCGTTCAGCCACAGAATATATAGCGGCTGTGTGTTTATGTATCGGAGCCGTACCGTGGATTAGAGACCCGTTCAGCCACTGAATATATAGCGGCTGTTTGTTTATGTATCGGAGCCGTACCGTGGATTAGAGACCCGTTCAGCCACTGCATATAGTAGCTGTGTGGGAAGGTGAGCAGGACCTCGTTGGACAAGATGGAGATTGGGAGCAGTAAGACGGCACACACAGCCACGGAGAGTGTGAACGTGCACAGCCACAGCCTGGAAGGAAAGATGCATGCTGTTAACATAGTGATGGAAAAGCAGTGAAACCTGCGATCTGTTTATTTCTATGTGTTGTTGTCCTCACAAAATTATTGTTTTGAAAGGTGTTCAGTGTGTGTGTGTGTGTGTTGTGTGACAGGTACCACCAACATGGTACCACCAATCTGTAAGGGCAAAGTGCATTATAGGAAAACATTACAACATTACACAGAACCAGCCATGTGGCCAGTTGTGCCAGCTCATATGGTCATGCTGACTCACACTCTCTGGTCACCATGACACCCACATCAGACTGAGTCCACATGCAGATTACCATTAGGTGAGTAAATCATTCAGTGTCTTTACTTACGCAATTTTATTGACCGTCGCATCTTCAATGTCGTCTAGGAAAAAGCAGGGAAACACAAAATGAGTGCTTGACAGCTACGCCAACAAGCATCAGAGGCAAGCAAATATACAGTTAAAGAATGTGAGCTTTTTGATGAAACCTTGAAAACAGAAGTCTGCAACCAAAAAATACCTAGACATGAAAATAAATAAAATGGAGGAACGTTGACAGTGCAACGAATGTGGAGCTAAAGAATCAGTAACAAAAAGCAACGGACAGGACATTGGAGGGATTCACTGAGAAAACAAGACTTTACAGAAGTATATGCAGAGGACACCACGTTCCAAAAACAAATGTCAATGGGAAGACGGCACAGCCAGAAAAAGACTGGCAATCTTTCAGAACCTGGTTCCTCTCTAGGTTTCTTCCAAAATTTGACCCATCGAGGAGTTTCCTAGGCGCCGTGCATCAACTTGTCGATGTGTGCTCTGTCGGTTTCATGGGTGTTTGTAAAAGAACTTTGTGACTACTTTGTTATAAAAAGGGCTTGACAAAATAAATTTGATTGATTGAGTAAAGGGAAAAATTATTTAATCTCCAACCTCACACATCTGCTAGTATTGTGGAGATTCTCAGTAAACAACAAGACTGTGCTTCTGATGCAGAGCAGGTTTTCATGTTATTTTGGAAACCCTATAAACCCGATAGTTGGGCTGGCCTCAAAACAAACAACTGCCAGAGTCCCTGAAATGAGGAAAAAGGTTTCCAGGCTTGTTATTTGGGAGCGGAGGTGCCACAGACGTTTCCAATAACCAGGACGTATCTGGACGGTTGCGTAAGGTACATAAGCAATGCAATCTGCCGTTCGATCTGCTAAACAGCACGTTAAAAACTCATGTTCATCAGGATAAAGGGATTTGGTGTTGAGGAAGGTACATTAAATATTAATGAAGTAAACATTCAGTGAAATGCTTACCACAATCTATTATTCAGTGTTGGTCATGAATTGAAGTTCAACGGAAAATCGAAGTAAATATTTTGATCTGTTAAACAAATGATGCTGCAAGCGCATGTTTGTGTAAGTTGGACAAACGGTTGGCTTCGATGTTATGGTTTTACTCTCTGCTGATCGTGTTTACATCAGACCAGAGGTGCTAGTCATGTGTTTAGTACACACGTGCCACAGACAGTGTTCAGACAGCATTCAAACAGCACAAAAGACTGCAAATTGGAGGATGTCTACCTGTCACAACTTGCAGCAGAGTCACATCAGACTGTTTTGTTTTCTTAGTGATTTCCTTCACAGCTGTGTTCACGTATCCAATCCCAACAAGCCATTTATTTGAGCATTTGTTATAGCGTAGGGCAGGTAGTCCAATAACATCAGACTCCTCCGACACTCAGATGAGTCAAAGGTCAGAGGACCATCAGCGGGGCAGTAGGCTGTATCACCACCTCACCATACAGGCGTACCTTAACACACTATGCCCTTAACACACTGAGGCCTTAACACAGACACTAGCGTTTCATCTGGCCCACAGCAGTAAGTCAGGTAATAGCAGAAAGGCCTCCGGCAGAGAGGTGAGGTGTTTATCAGAGAGCGGTACGGCAGGACAGGCATGTGTTGATCTCCAACATTCCTGACAACCCTCCACAGGCCCAGCGTGTTCCTGTTCTAAACCAGGTCTGGAGCTACGCCTCGTACACAGAGCCGGTCTGGAGCTACGCCTCGTACACAGAGCCGGTCTGGAGCTACGCCTCGTACACAGAGCCGGTCTGGAGCTACGCCTCGTACACAGAGCCGGTCTGGAGCTACGCCTCGTACACAGAGCCGGTCTGGAGCTACGCCTCGTACACAGAGCCGGTCTGGAGCTACGCCTCGTACACAGAGCCGGTCTGGAGCTACGCCTCGTACACAGAGCCGGTCTGGAGCTACGCCTCGTACACAGAGCCGGTCTGGAGCTACGCCTCGTACACAGAGCCGGTCTGGAGCTACGCCTCGTACACAGAGCCGGTCTGGAGCTAGAGATCATACACAGAGCCGGTCTGGAGCTAGAGATCATACACAGAGCCGGTCTGGAGCTAGAGATCATACACAGAGCCGGTCTGGAGCTAGAGATCATACACAGAGCCGGTCTGGAGCTAGAGATCATACAAAGAGCAGGTCTGGAGCTAGAGATCATACAAAGAGCAGGTCTGGAGCTAGAGATCATACACAGAGCAGGTCTGGAGCTAGAGATCATACACAGAGCTGTTCTGGAGCTACACCTCATACACAGAGCTGGTCTGGAGCTAGAGATCATACACAGAGCTGTTCTGGAGCTACACCTCATACACAGAGCTGTTCTGGAGCTACACCTCATACACAGAGCTGGTCTGGAGCTACACCTCATACACAGAGCAGGTCTGGAGCTACACCTCATACACAGAGCAGGTCTGGAGCTAGAGATCATACACAGGTACCCATACAAAAACAAACAGGCAGGGAAAGGAGAGATTTCAGTTTGGAAAGCAGAAACAATAAACCAGTTAAAACTCCACTTAGAATATTTTATGTTAACTATATTATATTGTCAGCCGAGCCATAAGATTTAATAGACAAGAACATGTGGAGCCACATTGTTCTAGATTACAATAACACCAAAATGAATTCACCTGAATTCACCTGATATGGGCAAAAAGAACACTATCATCTGAAAATAAATAGTGTTTCCATAATGTACACAAGAAAGACGTGGTCTGCAAAAATGTCTAAAAACACTTTCAAGAAAATTGAAGTAAAGAACATTCCAAGAAAAGTAAAGTCATCTGGATTATCTGACAGAGTTCAAGTATAACAGTTCCACCTGTGGTTAAATTGAATGGTAAGAAAGGTGTCTGACGTGACAAAGAAAATTGGTTTCAGGCGTCTATACTCACCAGTGATGTAGTCTGTGTTCTTCTTGAAGTGAGTTAGGATGAGGTAGGACAGTATATAAAGACAGGTGAAGAGGAAGACACAGATCTGAAGAGGGAGAGATCACAGATTTAAACATTAAAACCAATGCAGAGCTTTACACATATAAACAGGATACTGCTTGGCACCGTGAAAGCACTCAGCATACCAGATACTTAAATAAATTCCAGGTTGGCCCAACAATTTAGATAACCACCTGAGAAGTCATCAAAGCTACACGTTGGTTTAAACTTTGGCCATAAAAAGACCTTCTGATGTAATTGGTTATCAGGATTAAGACACAACCAGACTTAGACAGTTGCAAAACTAAACATCTAGTCACGGTGTTTGGACTTGGTCTCAACGGTTAGCCTGAATAAACTAAAGTGTGACATTTTTTTATATAACACATAACCATACCCAAAATAATGTAGCCGCACAAAAATAGTGAAGAATATGCATGTACGAATCTGTATGTTACAATACCATACACATATACATATACACACACATACGTACGCACACACGTATACACGCACGCACGCATATATATATATATATATATATATATGAATAAGCCGACAGCCACATGCAGGACCTGGCCATCAGACGAGCAGACGGATTAGGCTGAAGATTACGTTTACATGTTCAGCCATAAGAGGGCAGAGAGTCTGGATGAGGTTGGGGATTACAATAGAATTAGAGGGAAAGTGTGCAACTAGACGGTCTTAAAAACAGACAGTTAGGGTCAACTAATCTAGGCATATCATCATCTGTGTAAGAAACACATTAAATCCATTTTAATCTGGTGAAATAGCTGTCAGATGGCCTGGTTGTCCAGTGTAAACTGTCAAATTAGAAGAGTTGAAGAACAGGTCTACTAAACTGTACTAGAGGTTTTTGGCTGTACCTATCGATATGGTAGAGGTTATCCGAACTCTCCAAAACAATGGTAGGAAAGAAACTGCTGATTGATTTTCCGGGCAAAGCTTGCACTTTAACTTCCGAAAATACATTTGCAAATGTGTAATTTATAAATGTTAATTTATAAACTCAAACTTCAGTTGCACAAAACTGACTGCGTGAATATCCACTACTGACAGCAGATTGGCATAAAAAAATGACAGTCTGTGTCTTCCCCGAAACACTTTACCAAATCTAGAACAGGAGTTTTTTAGTTCTACAACACAGAAGGGTTCCCACACAGGAGTGAAAAGAAATACGCTTTTTATTTAATCTGGAGGCCTAGAGATTCTGTCTTAACACAGTTACATTCCGGTGTTAGAAGAAATACTGTGAAAACCAAATAAAATATTTATGGTGAGTATTTGATTTATGGCAAATATGAAATTTCATACACTTTTATATTTAGTCTTCATCCAAAGCAAATGTTTTGAGTGACCAGAATGTTATAGAAATCCCTCCTAGCAGGCCAGAACTACACATATCCCAAGGACACCGAGACTTGATCCTCGCCTAGCACCCCAGCTCATCCTCGCCCAGCACCCCAGCTCATCCTCGCCCAGCACCCCAGCTCATCTTCGCCCAGCACCCCAGCTCATCCTCGCCCAGCACCCCAGCTCATCCTCGCCCAGCACCCCAGCTCATCCTCGCCCAGTGCACCAGTTGAAACAAATGCAGGCTAGATGAAGTGGCAGGATACCAGACTTCACCCTGAGGTGAGAAACACAGCAAAGAACAATAGATGTGAAAGACACAGGAAGCAGTGGGACAAAACGGCTACACAACTGCCTGGAAAATAATACTTCCTGTCAATTCACTAGCACTTATCCAAGCAAACCGTATCCTTGTGAAAAATACCCAATCCAAAACCATTGACATAGGACAGCCTTTTAGGCTTTGCCATTTATTTTCGGCCTATCTTTCCATTATAAGCGTAAAGAAATGTCACCGCGAACATGATATCATTGCAGTACGTTGACATCTTGTTGTGATCGTCTCTGCAGAACAATAAAAATGTAAACCTGCATCTGAGTAAATCTCTGACATCAGCCCACAGCCCCCAATCCACCCAGCTATACCTTCTGGGTCACTAAGTGCTTTTACACATTCAGGCCAATGACAACAACTAGTGGGTACAGGGGGTTCACAATAGGCTCTCCAAAGGGGGTTCACAATAGGCTTACTAGTGAAATTAACATGAGGGTTTACATCAGGGGCAATGAGAGCAGAGCTAAATTCATTATGTTGGTAGTTCAGTTACTCAGAAAGGTTGGGAAACACTGCAATAGTGTTAATGGATCCCACCCTACAGACTGGAGAGGCTAATAGTTAGGCTGTGTCATACAGTGCTAAGTGCTAAGCTATTCAATGGTATAGTTCAACCAATCTGACAAAGGCTGTGCATGCAGGCAATGTTTTGTTTACCGGGCATGACCTGAATCTGAAACAAATGCGTCTCTATAGATATAGTTAATGCCACCATCATTAAAACAATCACGGATCCTCCCAAACAGAGTACCATATGATTTTGTAGCAACGTTAAAGTAACTAAAGTCGCGGTTTGCAACAAAAAACTACACCCCACTTGTTCAACATTAAAAAAATAAACATATTCTGCTAGAAAGCACAGGCCCAAGGCCAGAGGAGGCAGTGTCCGACAGGCAACTTCCAGACAGGGCAGATGAAAACAAAAAGGAGCTTATAATGGTTTTTGTGGTGAAGCAATGTTGGGTAAATGCCCTGAGGAAAACCCTAAATGTCCTTCCTGAAGCTTTTAGGTTGAGATGGAACGTGGTCCACCATTATAGCGAGATGAGGGGACAAGGAGGTCAATTTAACAAGACCATCACAATGACATATTGAATAGTCTATTCTAATGGATGTAAACAATCTAATGCGGAGGAGTTTGGATCACGTTATTGCATGCATGTTTTTTATCAAGTTTACAAAAAATATATATATATCTGCCCAGTGGGACAAAAATATACACCTTCTGGTAATCCACTTGTTTAGTACACAAAATGTCTAGATGTCCTACAATGTCTAAACGCTACCACAAAGTGGGTTCTAGCTCTGTGTCATAGTCATGGATCCGGGGAAGAAACAGAAACGCTTTGCATAATTTAGAACCACAGAGACTTATCCTAGAGTCAGTCATCTGGCCAAACAAAAGAAACGGGCGAGAAGGGCCTTGGTCAGAGAGGTGACTAAGAACCCAATGGCCATGAACAGAGCTTCTGTGTTCCTCTGCGGAGATGAGAGAACCTGGCAAAAGGACAACCTTCTCCACAGCCCTCCATCAGTCAGGCCTTCATGGGGGGTTGTTAGACAGAAACCTCTAAAGAGTAAAAAAAAAAGCATATGACCCGTGTGTAACATGACACTTTAAAGACAGCTTGGCGTATGCAAACTCTTATTACCTGGCCATTTCCATGCCATGGTGATACCAAATTGAAGAAAGGATAAATGGAATAACATACAACGTACACTAAGAGAAAGAAGTGCAAACGAAGAGAAACACTGGAATGGCAGTGTTGCCTTAGTGGCCCAGGCCTGTCATTAAAACACACTAAATACCTGTAACACATCAGGGTATCTAATGTCTGTCCAGTTATTAAAAAGCAATTGCAAATTGCACATCTGCAAGAAAAGAGTAGTAGAGCAAATGTCCACATTTTGAATTGTTACGCATTCGAGTGGCTAATGGCACGTACGCTAGGAATTCGCCTTTGCCTCGGAGCTGCATTCAAAATGTTTCCGAAAGAAAGAATGAGGACAATGAAGGCTTAGATGTTGAGAAGAGCAATAATTATTACCACATGCTATCTTATGTACTATAAAAACAAAAAAGGTTACTTGTTAAAAAGGGAGCCGTTTGTGGTAACTAGTAAGTACTTTTTATATGATGGATAGTCAGGTAAAAGTAATGTTATAACAGGTTGCTATAAAAACAGTTTGTGCAAAATGCACAATGCCTAAGTGTAGCGCAGCTACCCACAGACCACCACACTAAAACACATGAAAAACAGATGACGCCCCAATCACTCTGTAGGAGTTAAATTGAAAGAAGTGGCTTTTAAATGGTCGGGTGTCAGTTTACACTGATCAATACACCTGCAAAAATGTGTTTACACAGCAAACAGCTCTGTTGTATTCAATGTACTGCTGAAGGCCAAACACTCCCCACACATCGTAACTGAACACTGATACATGCACTCTGCTAAAATTTGCAGATGTTAGCCCACTCCATTAGAAAACAACATGTTACACCCACTCTTGGCACTTTCAAATGTCTAATATGTACATATGAACAATATGCACACAAGTGGCAGCTCAGCCAGTGTTGCCTAAAAGTAAAACAAGCCAAGAAGAGGAAGTTTAGATTCTCAAATGCCAGATGAGTCAACCGTTCTTGGGGTTGGTCAACGCCATATCTTCTTCACTGCATTAAATGGTGCAAAAATGCATGTTATTAGATTAGACCACACGTCCTGTTATCTATTTGTCAGGGTTAAAGGGCCCGCTGTTGCTAACTGGTGTCCTCTGCAGGGTTAAGGTTCGGTGCCATTAGACCCGTTGTAGCAATACTCATCAGGTCTGAAGGTCAATTACACAGATGTACATCCATCCCGGGTAGCACACAGGGAGGCCGAAACGTCTCGAAACTTCTACTGACAAATACCACACGGACAACATTATTTTTCACCACATTGCGAAAGACAATTCTAAAAAGTGTGCCCTTCGACCCTAGTAGTATACAATATCTTACATGTAACAATTTCATTGTCTGAATCCAATTTCCTCAAGACAGCAACTCAATCCAAAGCTTTCCATAATGCATACACAGTAAACACACTACACCATCATCTAGGCATCATTATTAAATAAGTCTCCACGTGAACATTGCATTTATCTGCCATGCATTTTGCTGTTTCTATAAACCAATAACGTTAGCTGGCCACAGTAGTAGCGTACTTACAAAAGTCTCGCGCACCCTGTTGTGGAATAGTTGCTCTCTAACCGACACGTCGTCTACTTCCATTCTACGAAACCATAACGCCGGGGTTAAAAAACAATAAAAACTGATTTAAAACGGATGTGGGGATTATAAAACAGCAACGCGTGTCTTTCCAATCAGAACGGTGTAGCAGGCTAACCACATTCTGTCCACAGACATCTGCAAACTCGTCCCAACTCCACCTAGCTAGCGAGCAACAGCAACGGTCCCCTGTAGAGGTTTAACACCAGGGGCGGTGGGGGTGGATCAGAGGGCGGGGCGCTCCAGCAGAGTGGGGGTGGATCAGAGGGCGGGGCGTCCAGCAGATTGGATGTGGATCAGCGGGCGGGGGGGGGCGGTCCAGCAGAGTGGGGGTGGATCATAGGGCGGGGCGTCCAGCAGAGTGGGGGTGGATCAGAGAGCGGGGGCGCGGTCCAGCAGAGTGGGGGTAGTGGTTTGAGGTCCTAACCGACTTCAAAACCCAAATGTACATTTGTGCTGATTAGACAAGGCGGAAGGGGACGACCGCGATACCTCATTTAAATATACACATATCTGAATAATTTGTAATTTTTCCCTCAGAGGGTATCTTGTGATTGGCTGATTACATTTCGATGTGAGCTGATTGGTCCAGCCAATGGTTCATGCAGATAGGCTATAGTGTCGCCTAAAGTTACTGTTAATGATCATCATCAACTTCTTGCCCTCTGGCTGTTTCGGCATGGTGAAGCTCTGGTCCAGATAATCTGTAATATACTTTTTTTGGTGGAAAACAGAACTCTGATGAATAATAATGCAGAAATCGACGCAAGTTTCTTTACATTGTCGATTAAAAAAATAATACCTTTCTGTCCCAAAATACCAAAGCGACTTCTGTACTACCGTTGCAGTTGTCCAGTGGGGTTGAGTGAGGTTTATAGTGCGTATTCTTCATCCAAAGTCCATTAGCCCTACTGATGCAACCACATTCTGTAAACTACGGAAGTAGTACTTGCCGAGATTTGTGGGGTAAGTTTATGCCAGTTACAAACTCAAAACATATATTTTTATATATAAATGTGAACAGCAGTTGTAGAGTAGAATATTGGTAAAGCAACAGATAATTTGAAATACTGAAGCAAATAGGTTTTTTTATCTTAAAATATGTCAACTTTTTTGTTAAGTCCTCTCGTCATGCTAAGGACAACATAGCACCCAAAATATACAGGTTTGGCTGTTGAATCTTTGATATGCATTATCAGTTACATTCTCATTATAACAATACAACTGTGTATTGCATATTTTCTATATTTTGTCCCTTCACACAATGCAATAACATTGTTTTGGTGTTTTAATTGTATTAGAATGTTCTTGTTAATTTTAGATTAAAAAACAGAATAACCCTTCTTTCACTCAAAATAATCCACCTTGTCTTTACAAATTACAGGCGCCCGTCTTCAAGGATGACAATTTTTCTTCTCGAGTCAGAACATTGATCCTCTGAGGTCTGTCCTATCTTTATGGCGAAAAAAGTGACTGTCGCCTATGCTTTATGGGCCCTGGGTGGACTCCTGGGGCTTCATCACCTGTATTTAGGAAGAGATAACCATGCTCTGCTTTGGATGCTCACCTTCGGGGGGTTTGGACTGGGGTGGGCCAGAGAGTTCCTCCGTATCCCTGCGTACGTGCTAGAAGCCAACCAGGTTATTGCCGGTGAAAGGAGAGACCGGACAACTCACCAGATGGCCAGACCGCCACCTGTAAGCGCCGCCAGATTTGCCGGTCAGATTTCCGTCGGCATCTATTTCGGAACGGTGGCACTGATTGGCCTGAACTCACTGAGTTTCTTCTACCTGATTGTCCTGCCGCTGAGTGTGGGGGCCGGGGTCCATCTGGTCTCCAGCGTGGGGGACCAAACAACTGACCTGCATAAGACCCTGTTAGCCTGCGTCATCACCTCGCCTATCTTCTATGGCAGCACCATCTCGCCACTGCCCATAAGCATTGCCGCCAGTGTTACCGCAGCACAGCACCGCAGGTTCAAAACCAATCCTCGTTCTGGTAGTCAAAAAAAACTGGGTAGGTATAGGGCCCATCTCCAGCCTATATGTACCCGCCTGTGATTGCCCTTTAGCTAGTACTATCTATAGCTAGTGGCTATAGCCAGTGGTGCTATAGATAAAACGTTCTCGCCTGAGGGCCACATCAGGATTTTGAATCCAACGGACGATCGATTTATTTTTTATTTTTGACCAAATCAATTTGAGACTAGAGAAAGACGGCAAAACACGGTTAGGTCTATTATCGCTACTTGACACTTGTTTTTGTTTTCATACCTGTGGCATACACTGTCACATAAAATTGCTTTTAGCCAATCAGCATACAGAACTCAAACCTGGTCTATACCGAATAATAAGCACTTGTGTGTTCGTTATTGCATTCATGCGTCTCTGTTATCTAGGCCCTCGTGTGTTTCGCCTGACCCTGGCCTGGTTGGCCTTCTCAGCACCGCTGTGTTATTGTGTCTTCCACAACACCACTGCTACTCTTTACTACCTGTCTGACTGTGTGGCAGCCCTGCTGGACATGTTCTGGTTCTTCCCCTGGCTGCGCTCAGTGATGGAGTACTTCCTCCTGCTACCCTACAGGTACATCACATCCACCACCGCAGCCGAAAAGAATTGTGAATGTGTTCAGGTGTGAACGCAATACTGACATCTTTTTTTAAAAACTTTAACTGTACAGGATCCTGTGTGCGTTTACGGGCTGGGGTCCGTCGGAGGACAGTTGGAGGAAAATGCTGGAGATACTGCTTACAGAGCGCAGTCAGAGAGAGAAAGAGGCCAGGGCGGTGAGTCTGACTGTCTCATATTCTAACATGGACCTATAGAATGTAGGCCTAGTTAGCTAATGGCCTACGATCATATTGGTTAGCCATGTCATAAGATACTTGTGGAGCTGTTAATATAAAATACTCACTTATACTATTTATGTAACATGCTAAATTATTCTATTTACTGTATCTAAATTAGAATCAGGAAGAGTTTTAATTTCGCCAAGTCCGTTTTTCAACACTTAGTACACATTTAACAAACGAATACAAACAATAGAAAACAAAAAATGATTAATGTATCCTGAAGCCATTCTATGTCTGCCTCCCTGTACTATGTGCTGTGTGATCTTTCAGGTGTTATCCGTGCCTGAGGAAGCATCGGGAGAGGACATCGCACAGAGCTACAGAGAGCTGGTCAAGGTTTGGCACCCTGACCACAACCTTGGTAGCAAGATGGAGGAATCCCAGAAGATGTTTATACAGATCCAGGAGGCCTATGAGACTCTGCTGCAGCGTCAGAAGACGCGTGGTAGAAATAAGTGACGTACGAGCGACAAAACGTATCAAAAGGTCTCTACGTTGACATTAAAAAATATGTAACAAATACAAGTATTAAAGAGCACTTTTGTCTCCTTTTTACTTCATATAACATCTTAAGGGTGTGTGTGTTGGGGGAAGGGGGGGTCTACGTATCTTCTATTGTTCCTCAGGCAAAAGAGGATAATGACATCACCCATTTAAACTAATTGAAATTGTCCTCACAAAAGACTTGATGAAATTATAATATTTGTAATGTCCTGTAGTTATAATAGGGATTGCAGTAAATGTAAACAAAGCAGTCATTAGGGCTCAAAGTCTGGTTGCGTCTCCTTTTGTTAAGCAATGATAATACATATATATATATAAAAAACTATAATTAAAAGTAAATCTGCAAAACAATATATATATTTTTTTTAAATAGCATTTGATTACGAATGTATAATAGTTTACGAGAGTGATTTGTATATGGCTACCTAGACAAAGAAGCACTACAAAAAGCATAGATAATTCTGAAACCATGGCTGTTTTACTTCCAAACCAGAAACGCAAACAGCACGTAATGTGGGAGTCCAGTAACACAAGGAAACTCAAAACCCCAAATCTCAAACCTAAAGAGTTCTAGTTCCAGCAACGACTTGACATTGCATTTTCGCTGCGGTGTTTGCTGCCATCTTCTGGTAAATTATAAGCCTACACCAATGAGACGAAACATTTTAGGACCACTCACCGGTAAATCAAATGACTCTGATCTCCTAACAAGGGCACATTTCTAGGTTTGAGTAAATTAGATGGAAATAGTGGCCTGGGTGGACCGCGGTGTTGGGGTGCGACGCAGACCCGGGAGAAGTGATGGCCCCAGGATGATATGTGGGGAGGCGACATGCGGGTGGAGATAATCCGTGCGACGTTCTGCACTAAAAAAAATTCGTTCCGGACATTCACCAGACTTGAATTTGTCACGTGGCACCTATCTAAATACTGTTGCAGACCATGCACACCCCGTATGGTAATCCCTGATGGAGGTGGGCTCCTTCCGCAGGACAATGAGCCCTGCCACACTGTGCACATTGGTTAGGAATGGCTTAAGGAACTGGATGAAGAGTTCAAGGTGTTGCCCTCGCCTTCAAATTCCCCAGATCTCAATCCGATTGAGCATCTGGGCGTTGTGCTGGGCCAACAAGTAAGATCTACCGTGTCTTTACCTCGCATTTAACAGGCCATGAAGGATATGCAGCTAATTTATTAATGCCAGATACCCCAGGATGCCTTCAGTCGTCGGTGCTGTTTTGACGGCACACGGCTACAACATATTCAGTAGGTGGTCACAATGTCTGTATAGGCTAATGTAATGGACTGGGCCTTTTTCACTGTCAACAGTAAAAACGAATGATGGCTACCAGTATCTATATTTATACATTTGTGTACTCAAGTGACAGTGGGCCTACATGTTGTTTCTGTACTGCCAATAGGCCTAATGTTACGTCAGTCTCCAGCAATATTGAGGCATAGTATAAGCTTCATCAGACTGGTGGAATAAGGTAACAGGATAATACCACGGTGTCTATATTCTATTAGGATTCTTTGTGTTCTCGGTTACATATTCCTGATAATGACCTATAACTGATTGTCATGTAATCGAGGTGATCATCAGCAGATATTGGGTTAAAAAAGATACCCCTTGTTTCCTGTGTAGGAGGGGGAGCCTCACTCCTCAGCTGTTACTGACTATAAAAGTTGAACATCTTTAGTGTATTTCCTGGCAACTGATGCTAGAAGAATCTAGATAAATTACATCAAACTACCAAGGATTTTGAAACACTCTAAAATTCAGGAAATTTAATGAAACTTTATATTGGGCTTCAGTTTCATGTGGGAGGCGGCTGCAAAAGATATGTTTAACATGGTGAGCAACATACATGTAGAGGTACTTCGTAGTAATGATGACATGGTATTGTATTTTCATGTATCTCGGCCGTGAGACCGGCACATGGTGGTAATTTGTTGCTTTTTCTCTATGTGCCACAGTCGGCTGGTGAGAGAATGAATGCAGATAACTGCAATGGGCACCCATACATGTCAGGTAAGCAACGTTGAGGAATTTCTATTATGCTACTGAATTGTTTTCCAAGTAATAAATGAGTTATATATTTTATAATGTAATAAAATCTATATAATTGAATTACAGCCTAGTTCAATTTGTAGAATATCATTGTGTGTGTGTGTGTCCGGGTGTGTGTGTCTTCACAGGGAATGCAGTAGAGTCCCTAATGGATGCTTATTTGGATGTGAGAGTTCCAAATGAGAGCACTCCCAACAGTCAACAGGCCTCTCCGAACCCATCGATCACTGGTCAGCCATCTCTCCATTTACCCTACCTGATAATTGGATAATGATTTGAATGGACTGTTCCGTGCCCTCTCACCTTACTGATTTACAGTATTAATACTCTGCTTTATTTGAGGGTGTTAGTATATATATATTATATTTTATAATTTATAAATGGCCGCACGTTTCCATACGTAGTCCAATTTAGGTTGGAATAGGTTAATACACTGTCTAAAATAACCACTTGTGTTTCGTATTTTGCCGCATATCCATCGTGTGCAATAAATGCTTAAAGTCCGAAGCCCATTGGCATCTCCAGACCCGGGTATCGTATCTGGTGATGCTTATCCAGGTCTGTACTGCAACAACCTTCAGTTGTTGTTTGTTTGAAGAGCTTCATCTCGTCAGTCTTACAATCTGCAAATTAAAGTCAAGCTTTTCTCTTTTTTACACCCCCTAATAATCAACTACTGAAAGTTTTGTTTTATTGTCTAATAGTATAACTAATTGCTGTCCAATGAATTTGGAGCCATTCGCTTGTACTTTTTGCATGCAAGATGTTTTAGGAAATTTTCATATTAGTTCTGTCAGTGGCTATATTATAAAAGAAGACAATTTAACATTTAACCATTTGCAGCCAAGCATTCCCAAGCATAACACCACATTTCACAGATGAGTTGGAATGTAAAGGAAAAGTTTTTCGTCCTACTATGTTTATGTTTGTTCTTGTCTTGTATGTCAACAAAATATTTTTTCAGAACTTTTTTTTGTATGTTTTTTCCAAACTATAACCTGGCCAACTTGTATTTTGTTGTTCAGCTGGTGAATTATTCTGTAGATGCTAGTAGATGGGACTGGGTTTAGACATTGTCTTTGTTTTTCTTGATCATCACCTGTTGAGGTCTTCCTTGGTCTATTTCTTAAAAAAATTCTATTATTTAAAAGACATACACCTTGCGATCAAAACACCTGTGTGATTTCTTGAGGAAAATTAGAAACGTAATGACATATAACAGACAAAACATGGGCTTAGGACAGTTTCAAGATATGTAAAAATGTATTTAGCTATTTTTTTGAATTCTGCATTCTGCATTATTATTGCAAACAGCTTAGAATCCCTATTTTGGTTAAAGTATGGGATTTTAATATCATTTTTATTAATTGTGCAGTTCCACCAGATTATTTCCGACTGCTAAACTTACGAGGACTTTACGTCCAATTTAACAATGCTTCAAACTGTACTTTATGATCGGCCTAAGGTTTTGACTGTTTCTGATTTGTCAGTCTTATACTGGCTACCTTGACTCTTTCATTATGCACTTCTTCGATCTCCACGTTGACCCACACTATCAGCAGACTACCGAAGCAAACGTACAGCCTAGAATCAATACCAGTCATTACATCTCTCTAATGCCGGCACACATTTGGACTAAACACACCGTATAGTAAATTATCGATGGTGAAACTATCTAAAAATCTAGATGTTATCCTCATTGTAATTTAAATACGACATTTCAGAGTATAGCGCCAATGTAATGAAATGCTTCTCTGTCCAAATCTTTGGGTATTCTGGGTATTCATCTAAATTAATATATTCGTATTTTAGTTTGTAATGATTGACAGTATACAGTCCTTTAACTAAACCTTTTAATTTGCTAAATTGTGACAAGGGTTTTAAACCGAGTCTTGCCCCTGTCTACTCTCTCCAGTTAATTCCATAACGATAGAACTCCACAGTGACGAGGATCTTGATGGTGCGCCACAACCAGAAAGAAGAAAGGGAGAGAAGGAGAGTGGATGGAGGGAAAACCTTATAGAAAAGGGACGTGGAGGACAGCTGGGGGTTCTGGGAAGACCAGGAAGTGGTTTTGGGGAGCGGACCAGTCCTCAATCAGTCTCCTCTGGCCCTGACCGTTTGCCCAAAGGGAAGCTGAAATGTGAAGTGTGTGGAATGATCTGCATCGGACCCAATGTACTGATGGTACACAAGCGCAGTCACACAGGTGAGGCTGGATCAGGGAGGGCAAACTCCTCAGCTCAAGGGCCACATCAGGACTTTGAAACATTAGTTTTGTACTGTTAAATATATATGATTTGTTGGCCAGAGAAGGGCAATAATTTAAATGTATACACATAACCTTTATACGGTAGGTCTGTCGTTATATCTAAATAATTTTAATAAAGATTCAGATAGATGACAATTGGACTTTGTACTTCCCCTCAAAACTGTTTTAATACCTACCGCGGACCAGATGGAATTGCCTCGAGGGCCGGTTTCAGCCCACGGGCCTTAGTTGTCCACCCCTGTGCTAGATTAATGGACCATCAAGTCGGTTGAAATGTCCAGAAATCTAAATAATTGGCACATTTTTATTTGCAACATGTTCAATACAGAAGGGAAATAGTGGGAATCCATGTATTCATCACAAATACCGTGTACGTTATTTGTAAAGGTATCTGCTTTCTTCTCACACCCTTTTCCCTCTTTTCCAATTTCCTCACATCAAACTGTTTCTTTGGCTTGGTCTCATTGTGAACCGGGGCACAAATTATTGTCGTTATCTCCTGGGTCAAGCTATTCTTCTTCTCACCAGGTGACTAGGGATGGGTATCGAGACCCGGTTCTATTGAGGAACCAGCATATTTCTCAAAACCCCAAAATCATTTAGGTCAATAATGCACAAACATAAATTGATTGTCTAATAGAGGTATTGAATTGCCAGCCAACCACCTTAAGATAAACTAACAATTGAATTGCCTCACACTCACTGGCTACATTTCTCTTCCGTTGCTTGCTGCTAAACGGTCAATAAATGTAATATAACAGTGGCCAGGGGGTACACGGACGAGGACAATCCTCCTCTTCCATCCAAGGTAAGCTTGGTGAACACACCCTAACATCGTAACAAGTCTGTTGTTGACAGTTATAAGCCAATTCAGGGCTTCTACAGAACCCTATAGTACAGCCTGCTGTCACCACTTAAGAAGAGCTGTCGATTTTATGTTGTTGTTGTTTGTAGTATTTATTATTTTTTATACATATTATGTATTCATTATTCGATTCTGTTATCGATAAACACTTGAATAGTTAAGCAGACTCAATGGTGTTATCAAAATCAACAGAAATGACCGATCACCATTTCTACTGGTGACCTCAAGTCACTTTGGCCGTCTGAGGGAGTCTAGAGAACAAATAGATCACTGCATCCTTGCTGACGTTTCTTCTTGATGTTTGGCAATTTCCATCGTCAGTGGGGCATTCCAGTCACTTTCCAGCTAGTGGCAAGGTCAAGACACGAACCTGGGCGGTGGTGGACAACTTGGTGCAACAAAAGAGTACCGAATTTGACCCCTGATCCACCTTTGAGCACAATAATTATCATTCTTGTGTCACCACATGCAAAGTAAATGTACAGATTATAGCGACAAAGCAATTTTTTTTCTAGAAAGAATGTTTGTGTCACCAAAATCAATAGAGCTTTGTCATTCTTTATGCCGTTTCTTTTAGCTTTTGCTAACAATGAGTCACAGCGAATTAATGTAGATCCACTGCTTGACCCCAAGTGGTCAGTAGTAAAAACAACTGACTGTCCATGTTGTCACCAGGCGAACGTCCGTTCCGGTGCACAGAGTGTGGAGCCTCCTTCACCCAGAAAGGGAATCTGCTTCGCCACATAAAGCTTCACTCGGGAGAGAAACCCTTCAAATGTGTTATCTGTAACTACGCCTGCCGACGCCGGGATGCTCTCACCGGACACATCCGCACACACAGTGGTAAGACCGAGATGCCCGGCACACGCCGGACAGGCCAAGAAACTGGTAGGAACTGTTAGGAACCTTCAGTCTGGACGGACTGACCTGGGCCGGAGGAGAAACAGAGCCAGGCGCAGTGCCTTGGTGATTGGTGTGTGTGTGTTAGCAACGTAAGGCATCCCTTCTCAGGTTCCAGTGTCACCACTTCACAAAGGCCACGTTCTCGGCAGAATGCAAGCGAATGCCTTTTCGAGGTCCATTAGCCTCTCGAATGGAGTTTAGAGGAAGTGCATACCCTTGTGTCTTCACTGGAATGCAAGTTACCACACGTGCACACATGACATTTAAAATGACTGAAAACAGGATGTCCTGTTGATGTTTTCTCTTTTAATGAAGACATGTATTTAACAGGTGTAGACAAGAGCCAGATGAGCCTTGGGAGGTCTCTGCTGTTCTGAGCAAATAGATCAGGTTTCGGGTAAACCAAACTCGCAAAACGACGGATTTCGGCGAAATGACGTTGGCCTCTGTGAAGGTGGAACATTGCGGTGGAGTGTGTTCAGATATTATAGGCGTGGAACAGAGTACGGTTTCGGGAATTTACAGAGAAGGGGGAGTCCATTGTCTTAACTACTAGGCAATAAAATGCAATTGAGCAGAATTAATCAAATTCACATTATCTATTACTTTTCTATTTAAATTGGCCAAATGTTCTTTATCTGTTGTCTCATTGACTTGTGTGGAGCTAATTTAATGAAAACAAGAGACGGGTGCCATTGATTGACCAGATATGTTTCTGTGTGACAGTTTCCTCTCCGACAGTGGGTAAGCCTTTCAGGTGCAGCTACTGTGGTCGTAGCTACAAGAAACACAGCTCCCTGGAGGAGCACCTTGAACAATGCCGAAGCTGTCCACAAGACCATCAGCCAGCCCTCAACACAGACCAGCCAGCACAAGGTAACACACACACACACCTAATGTAAAATGTACATGCTAACACATTGTGACTCTGTCATCATTAAAAAAACTCAGATTTTCAGAAAATCATTTTCACTCATGGGGTATGTTTGAGATGCTCTGGATCGATTTGTTTAATGGTTTGTTACAGTTCCAACTGAGCACAGCCTTTGTGGCACCAAATTCCATTGCCTGATTTACAGCCTAATAAAGTATTTGAATATGCCACACAGAATTGGTGGTTGACTGTATTTCTGATGTATTCACATCTCTGCTTTTAAGTTATTTGTGATCCGCAAATGTCATGTAAAGTCCATGGAAAAGGGTCCGCACAACCGGCTGATGTACTTAGAAAACTGTGACTCAGTCAAAACTTTAAAATTGCTGTATTTATATTTGTATTTTATTTATTTGTATTATTGTATTTAAAAAAAAATGTACAGGCAATTATTCTTTTTATTTAAAAATAAATCTTACAGCCAAATGTCTAATTCCCTTTTATTTTTGTTGCATTTGGTGCTTGTAGTAATGCTTATCTTTTTTAACAGCGTCTGTTGTGTTTTGTGTAGTTGAGGATTTCCCAGTCATGGAGCCAGAACCTGTCCTCCAGTCGTCCACGGAGAAACGGTGTTTCATAGACAGATTGGCCAACAACATCACCAAACGCAAAAGGACAACACCACAGAAGTTTGTAGGTGAGATGTTCTTCCTTTTGAGTATTTTCTATTCCATAACTATTCAAAGCTAACACTACTAAAACACAATAAGAGCCTTTAATAAACTAGAGTTTGTCAACATGGATGTATCTTTTTCTGAACAGGAGACAACCCCATTGGGCTCAATCAGTCTGACAGACCTTATGAACTGTCTCCATGTCCTGAAGTGACTCAGGAAGGGAACCTGCACGGCTTATCCAGCCCTCATCTGGGGTTCGAGGCTGGTACGTCAGTGGGGATGGATTTGGAGGCCCCGTTCCTCCGCAGGTGTGGAGTCCTTTCTCAGCCCCCTCTGCTGGTCTCGCCCCATCCTGTTGGCGACGCCCAATTAGACGACAGCCCAGTAAGCAGCTCCCTTCACAGCCACCTCACTCCCCTGGGTGCCCTGGTCAATGGCATAGCGGCCGTATCTGTGGAGTTTGCTGGACAGAAATCCGACGAGGGACACGTGGATCTCTCATTGGGCCTCAGCCGCAGTCCCACCGACTGGAGCAACGGTTGCCACGACTCCAAAGACAAGTCGGATACGGAGAGCGCCACAGAGGAGAAGCGGAGCACTGGGTTTACCCCTCCTGTCAGCACCGTCAACAACAACCAACACAACAACAAACAGCACCAGCAGCTTCTTCCCCACGTACAGTACCTAGCCCCAGACCTGCTCTGTAGCCACCAGCACTTCTATCCCAACACCTGCTGCTCCGGAGACCCGGGCATGGGGAGGAAGACCAGGCAAAGGGCGTGCCCCGTCCCTGTCCTCGCCACCAGACCCCCTACTGTGAAGGGGTCGAGGAGCCCCGCTTCCGGGTCACCGCTCGTCTCCAGGAAGGCATTCGTACGGGTGGTGGACGGGGAGGGGCGCGCGGTGCAGTCGTTCCGCTGCGAGCACTGTCACATGCTCTTCCTGGACCACGTCATGTTCACCATCCACATGGGTTGCCACGGTTTCCACCAGCCCTTCCAATGCAACGTCTGTGGCTACCGGAACCGGGACTGCTATCAGTTCAGCTCGCACATCATCCGGGGGGAGCACCAGGTGGGCGGAGCAGCAAACTGCTCTACTTTTTTCCCCTTTAGGCCCCTCCTCTTCGATGTTTACAAGTCTGCAGGGGCCTGATGGGAACCATCAGTGTGGTGGTTCCTTATCTGCATGTCTGAGTGTCATGAGCTAGAGAGTGAGATGGGACAGGCCAGGGGTGACATCTCAGGATGGTGTAGAAGCGAGAGGCTGTTCTGGGTGGTGTAAGAGAGGGCGGTGGGGTTGTCTGCTGTTTAGATGTTATATGAGTTCAGGTTTGTTCTGCAGCAGATAACCCAGACATTAAATTTACAAATTGTATTTTTATGGGATATTCCTGGGATGTTTAGCACTTGTTGGACGGGGCATTTTTTTGCAAGTCATGTATTGATGTTAATTTTGACATGGCAGGAACCAAGCTATATTTCTTAGTGGCCAACCTTGTTGCCAACCTTGTAATTTAGTGATCACATGTCTAAACTATTATAACCCGGGTCTCATTCTCCTTTAGGGCCCTGGATTCGGCAGACGGGGGGGAGACTGCTGACCTGTAATGGGACATGGCTGCTGGCTTTGTTTCAGGATTGTAAATGGCTCTCTGCTTGCTGGTGTGAAGTCAGATATCCCTTTATACAAAATGAGTGACTGCACTAACTTGGTAATCCTATGCTTTCAAAAAGGAAGACTTTGTATTAAATGGTTTTCCAACCATAGTTAGATTTTCTGAATTAAACATGCAATCAATAGTTTTTCATTTGTTTGACACTCTCCATCTTAAATAATGCTCTGTTGACAAATGTAGTTTGGACATGCTGCCTCGATTTTTTCACCAAGTCTGTTTTTTAGTACCGGAGAAAGAATTGTAAAAAAGACATGTACCACTTTCGCATAGATAGCAATGTCGTTTTTAGCAATGCTTTGCTTTTCTCCATAATACACCCAATGGACACCCAATTCAGTCTTTTTGTATTATTGTGTAGAAACGGCTATGATCATGACATCAAAATCTGCCTAGTTTTATAGTATTTGTATTATTAGCACTAAGCAGCAATACACGGTTAGGATATATTCAGTAGTGTTGAACTGTAAAATATTTATTTTTATAAATTGAACATGAGAAACTTTACCTTATGAAATTGCTTAATTCTCTGAATTTACATGTGACTTTCAGAATCCAAAAATTTTAATGAATGCAATAAAGTTTGTTTCAAGGGACTCCTGGCCAATAAATGTTGACTACAGTTTGTGCCTGATCAATACAATAATCAAAGCAAGGAGCTGGTAGATGGGATATCCATCAATTATGTAATAGAATTATCAATCTATCATAAGAAAATACACATTTAGTTGCAACAAATCACACCAACAGAATGTTGAACCCCCCAAAACTAAACTGAGAAACTACAAATAAACACAAGACTATAAACAGTTAATCATCTTTATTTCAAATAAAAATGACAGGATTCCATGAAAGTGATTCACCATATTAACCCATGGGCTTGGGAGGAGGTCTTGGAGCACCACCCTAGAATAGAGAAATAAAACCAAAGTTAAAAATGCATTTCAGAACCCATAACAGACACATTTGAATACATTAAAGAAAGCATTTGAAGCACCCTGAATCTTTTGCCAAGCGACTAGCGAAAATCTATTGAAACAGACACACTGTACTTCCAGAAGTTAAAACGCAACATGGGTCGCCCTCTACTAGGAGCCTATCATCAGGGGATGACTAGCTTACACTTGGCCTGAAGCGGGGTGGTGGCGTGCGGTCCTTCCTGGCCTCAGTGGAGCGATTCCTCACCACCTTGCTGTGGATGGCACAGCTCACACAGTAGTGCAGCTTCACATACAGCTTCGGCAGCACGTACGCTGAGAAGAGCAGACAGACGTTACAATCAAACCAGTGTTAAACTACAGTACTGACATTGCCATAAGCAGCAATTGGCCTCTAATGTTTAAAAAACGTATTTCTGATCGAGATTTGCCCGCCACTCACATTCAAATACACTGGCTTCAGTGATGTCCCTCACTGCAGCAGCCTCCACGATGTTCCTGATGACAAACTTCTTGATGGCCTTATCCTTGGGAACACATCGGGCACAGTTGGTGCAGCGAATCGGCTGGACATGGCCACGGCCCTTCTTGGCACGACCGTTGTTCCTTCGCTTCTTAGTCTGGGGGCAGGGAGGGGTGAGATGTCACATTTACCAAAGTAAACCAACATGCAGTGGTAAAACCAGCACATTCACCATAGTAAACCATCATCCAGTGTTAAAACTATGACTTACCGCAAATTCTATTGAGAGGTCAAATAATACTTCACTACACGGAAATTAAAATTAACCCAAAAGGACGGAAAAAACGCGCATCGTACAAAAGCAGTTTACTGGATAATGAACACAGGACGGGGTTCAGGTACAAGTTAGATATGAATTAAATAAAGGATGTGCCAGCTATTGAGGATAGAATCAGAAAACGGGAACCATTCTGACACCGAAGACATAGAGCTGGAAATGTTATTCCTCCAGAACATACACACACGAGTATAGAGAAACAGCGTGCATGCCAAGAAAGGAGGTGTTACATTTGTACCAAACTGTATCTGTACCAAACTACAACGACTGAAAGTGTTTTCAATTCGATCATTTTGCCGATAACGGATGTAAACCCGATTAAAAGCAGATACATTAGCGCGTGCTTAGTGTGGTTAGCATGCTGCTACCTAGGCACATATATACGTAATTTACCAACTAAACACGCCTTATTGTGGCAACTTTTGAAAGAATCTACGATATAGACAGATTTTCTACCGATTACCAACTACTGGAGTGGTGTGTTTTGGTATATAAATTAAATTTCAACAGCGCGGCCTGTTTCAGAATGAGAGGAGCGCTTACCATCGTGGCGTAGAAGACTGGAAAGAGAACGAGCCGGAAATGGGAGGGGGCTTAATGCGTCCCTTCCGCCCAACTAATGAAGAGCAGTGCGCATGTGCAGTTAGTGAGTGCGTGTTATGTGGACGTCCGGCAGATGTCAGCGTAGGCCTACAACTACTATAGTATACGATATGTACGTTGAAGAGCCAAAGCTTTAAGACCACTCACATATAAGGTTGACCATCATCAATGCGATAGAGCAACGGAAGCTAAACCGTCTACTCCAAAACAATAGAAGGTCTGTTATGACACAAGTCACCAGAACAAATGTACAGTTGGTTATTCGAGTACAGATTGCACCCTGCTGGGTGTGTGTGGGGCTGCGTAGACGCAGACCAGTCAGAGTGACCATGCCCCCATGTCCACTTTTGAAAGCCGCTACAATGGGCACAGGAGTGAGTGCCGGGTGAGGGACATTGGACAGTTGTACAGTTAGAATATGATGAATTCACCCCACGACACATATGTATGGTCAACTGGATGCATAATATATTCTTTAATAAATTGGAAATTCACGTAAGAATCTATGCGTGGCAAGCCAATTAGAAATGCATTCCGAACTGCATTTGGCGTGGCTGACAGCACCCAGTGTCAACTGACATCGGGCGTCTTGGTGTGTTTTAGTGGTGGCCAAGTGTTGACGGGAATGCAAGAGTAAAGTTTGAGAAGGTATGTTTGTATGGACAGAAAGTTGACCCTAAAACCCAAATTGACCTAAAACCATAGATCTGACCGGATATGACCACTGTAAGCAATCTGGTGATAGCTCCATCCTGCCCTGTGATAGGTGTAAGAATCAATATATTATGAGAACCAATTAAATGCCCTCAGATCTCTTCATCAGGGTTAGGGGGTAATTTTGTATTGGCTGAATATATTGGTTGTTAGGGAGCACAAGTAGGCCTAATGACTCACAGCGTGTCCCAATCCCAAATAGACCCCTTTAACTTACACTGTGGTATCTTGTGGAAGTCTGAGAAGACAAGCAGAGGGCATTATTTGAAACCATGATTTGAGATTCTGGGATTAAAAGAATTTAAGTTTTGTTATTTTCACTGAACTTATCAACATTGAGACCTGTAACATAAATCATGCAAATTATAGCAGTAGAAATGAACAGTGAGAACAAAATACACAGACATTCAAAACTAAGTCAAACACAAAATGTTCATTTCTAAGCACACAGTAAAACAGTTTGTTAAAACTCTTTGTGATATTGCTGTGGGTTATTGTTAAAAATCAATCAATCACATTTAAGCAAGGATCCCCCAGGCCAGGTAAGCCTGTGACGTCAAAAGATCAAAACTTTCAAAAAGAAAACAGATTCTGTGCAATGATGGCATGTCAGACTCTTCCTGGTATAATCGATGTGTGTATGATGTGTGTCTTTTCGTTCGTGCTCGTGTACTCTTGGAGGGTGGCTTGTTGTGCTAGCAGCAACTCCCAGAATGCATTCAAACTAGGTGGTTTGACTCCTGTGGTTCGCTGTCCTCTGTGTCATTGCTGTTAAAATGTTGGTGCCAAAATTATGTCTGCTCTACAGGCTGCCAGAGCCTGTCACACATATCACCGGAGAACTTTGACTAATCCATGATAAAGTTCTTGCCATCAAATTCACACCCACTCATGGAACACACTCATACCAAAACCTAATTTAGTTCAGTTACGCACTCTTGTGGCCTCCTTTCCTTTGGTGTGTGCAGTTACTAGTCAGTGACACATTACATCAAGCATCTCTCACTGAGTCACTACTGTGCTAGCATCTACCAGGAAGTCAGTCACAGAAATGAAATGTTAAACTATGTATAGCATGTCCGGTAATGGTGTTTAAAGGTGAGATACCTACATTAGTAATTGCAGTAATGTACAATTGGATGTGGGTATACAGGTAGCTTGGCAATTAGTAAATCTGAGGTGTAACTAAATGATTGCTGACTTGAATTGCAGAGCTAGTAAGATAAAAAATACGGACAACGTGTCCATGAGAGTTAACCCTATTGGTGCTGTCAGTTGATTGTCAGCAATATCTGCTATATGAAACATACGGGGAGTGTTTATGTGTGTATTTGTGAACATGCAAGTGTGTGTGTGTGTGTGTGTGTGTGTGTGTGTGTGTGTGTGTGTGTGAGGAGCGAGAGTGACACAGGAATTTGTCAGAGTTCCTGTAAGTCACCGATGCTCCGGAATGGCAGCAAATAAACATTCCTGTGTTGGTGTGTCAGTGTATTACCCTCAGCCACTAGCACTGCTGTAAAAACACAACCAGTCAGTATTTAAAATTAAAACCGAAAACACACCACTTTCCATCTCTTCCTTAAACTGCGTACGGCTTGGCTGTCCAATCAGACGATGGCTCCCTGCTATCTGCTATAAGCATTACCACTGTCCTTGTGTGATCCCTGTTGATTATAAACACAGGTTGGCAGGAGACAGATAGACAGGATGTCAGGTAGACAAGAAGACAGGTAGATAGATTGACAGGTAAACGAATGCTTAGACAACTGCCACATCAGTCCTTTATCTCCACAGAGCACACAATATACTCGGTGATGTGCTTTGGGTCTCTGCTATTGTAAATATAGCAATGCCGACTGTCCTCAGAACAAGCTGGGACCCAGTACCTAGATTCCTGTGTTAAATAGAAAAAGAATGAATCGATGGCAAGCCACTTATGAATCAATCCAGTCAAATCTGTTATCTGTAACACGCCAACATGCTAGTGTGAGGAACCCTATTATCTCTATTAAGATGGCGTTACTTAATATTAGATTTCTCGCCAACAAATAATTATTGGTAAATAATATTATAATATCCTACAACTTAGATTTTAAGTTTCTCACTGAAACTTGGTTAAATGAGGCCTGTAGTGTTACTGTGCTTAACGAGACAGCACCTGAAAAACGTGGTTATTTGTGCTATATAAATAGACGTGCTTGCTTGCTAATCATGAAGACAGGGTGTCAGGTAAACAGGAAGACATGTTAACGGGAAGACAAGTAGACAGGCTTTCAGGTAAACAGGAAGACATGTAGATAGGATGTCTGGTAAACAGGAAGACAGGTAAACAGGAAGACCGGTAGACAGGATGTCAGGTAAACAGGCAGCAAGGCAGGTAGGTGTAGACTAAGAAAAATTAAAACCACATACAAGACATCTCTTTCTCACCATATGACTTCCATAAATTGTCTTGTCATATTCAATAAAAATGATCATTGTGTTAGCTGTTTTTGAATGTATTTTATATGTCGCTCTCCAGTGCAATTTATTTTAATCACAGTATTTACGTTTTTCAGTTCATTGGCGTGTTTGTTTTGTCCACATTAAAAACCCATTGAACGTTATTCCCGCCCTGCATGTGGCATTTTATGCACTTCACCCGCATGGTTCGAGACACATGCAAACTTATACTGCAGCGGTACATGTGGCCCTAAGGCAGAGTCTGGCCACTGGACCATCATTGACTGCAGCTTTTGATCTTTCAAATTAAAAACAAATGTTCAATGTTTGGTTGAGATATTTTCCATGTTTTTACAATACAGCGGACCCTCTCATTCCTGCTCGGTCAATCCTCACATATATAGGACCACATATATCCTCACATATATAGGACCACATATATCCTCACATATATAGGACCACATATATCCTCACATATATAGGACCACATATATCCTCACATATATAGGACCACATATATCCTCACATATATAGGACCACATATATCCTCACATATATAGGACCACATATATAGGACCACATAACATCCTCACATATATAGGACCACATATATCCTCACATATTGAGACCACATATATCCTCACATATATAGGACCACATATATCCTCACATATATAGGACCACATATATCCTCACATATATAGGACCACATATATCCTCACATATATAGGACCACATATATCCTCACATATATAAGACCACATATATCCTCACATATATAGGACCACATATATCCTGTACAGCGGTTACTGTACACTGGACACAGCGGTTACTGTACTAACCTGCACACAGGCAACAGTGGTTTCACAGCGACATAACTCTTACTGATTTGGGAAAAGTTTCTTCGTGTGTGTCCCTGCATGCTGTTATGAATGTATGGCGCCTCTCTCGTGACAGGCCTGCCGTGGCAGGGGTTATGAAGTGATGGAGATGTTTCCAGGCAGGGGCCATTGTGATGCAGGTTGGCTGTTACTGCAGAGCTGCCATCTGCTGAAAGGTCAGTTGCTAGGGTGCAGTTCTTCTGGACTTTGTCTGCTTCCCAGCTGCCATCCTCGTATACACACACACACACACAGACATACACCCTCAGTCACGCACACTCGAGCAAGGATGTGTGGACACCATAAGAAAAAGTTGGGAGTTTTCGAAAGAAAGTACATTTTTTGTCCATTAAAGAACGTTGTTCTGATACTCGTAAGTCTATTCTTGTTCCGAGAAATAAAGACTATCCCATGTGAGAAATTGACATTACATTATAGATCTCGCACTATGATGTGTACTACTTCCTATACACACGTTTACCTTTTACGGTGAAGAGGCTACTCCCGGATGCTGGCCATCTAGGCCAGAGTTCTTCCTCTGTCCAGTGTTGTAGGACTTGATGTTAACGTCAGCGTTGTAGGACTTGTTGTTGTTTTTGTTGTTGTTTTGTGTTGGTATTGTAATTGATGATGTTGTTGTTGACAGTGTTTTTGGTCTTGCAGGTTTTGTTGTTGTTGATGGTGTCATTAGTGGTTGTCGGTGTTTTTGTTTTACTTCCATGAAGACCAGCTTACAATGCCATCAGAGACATGTTAGTGGAGGTGCAGTATCTGGCAACAAGGTAGAGGTTTAAGGGCACCCTCCTTCTGTAATGAATATCTCAAAAAGCCAATCCCCTCAGTGGTCTTAGGACAGCACCTGATTGCCCGGCTACTTTTATTTAATGTAGGGAGATTGTGTGACTCATTGCGTGACAGCTGCTAAACTGTTGTTGTTTTTGTTGTTGTTTATGCCTGTGCCGAGTATTGTTTCCCCATAATGCTTGCCCCACGCCAACCGCCTGGCGAAGCCCTGAGCCGCGTGTCAAAGGTGGCTGCAGTAGAACAGCCGTGACTGTGGCAACAGCCGGCTAGCCTCCCTCTGCTAGCATCCCCCTGCTAGCCTCCCTCTGCTCCCCACACAACCAGAGGGCCAGACATCAATCCAAGACACTTTGTATGAAACGTTCATGCACACACACATAAATGATGCACATGCACACGCCGGCACACACACACACACACACACACACACACACACACACACACACACACACACACACACACACATACACAGCCGGCACACACACACACACACACCCATCTTACACACAAACAGAAATGCATGCAAATACACACACAGACACACAAACTATCACCCAACAACTCTCACACCCTCTCCCCAATAATCCGCGGAAGCAATTTTATATCGACTCGGGTGGCGGCCCATTGTCGCCAAACCCCTTCAATCTTTCCTTATTAACTCTGGCTTTGTCCTGCGTCCGCGGATCCTGGGCTCATCTCTCCCGCATTCCGATCGCTGCCTCTCCCAGCACTCCCAGGCAACCTCGGTCCATCCCCTAATCCTGCCCCCCCCCAGCCCACCACGACCCAGACCCACACAAACTCTTTCTTTATTTCACAACCTGCCGATCACCTAGTCACTGAGTGTTAGGCGGAGAGGGCATTAGCTCTCTGGGTTTTCTGGACGGGGAGAGGGCTAAAGCGTTAGGGATACGGGGGACGGGGAGGAGGAGAGGAGGAGGAGAGCCACAAAGTGACTCCAGCCCAGACAATTAGAACAATGGGTGTGGCAGGTGGGGGGCTAACTCGCTGCGTCACGCCTGGGCGGTGGGGTATTTTGTCGGTTTAATGAATTGTCCGTCAAGCCGGGTTGGCGTGTCAGGCGGCGCAGGGAGAGGCCAGCAGGGACCCAGACACTAAGTCGGTATTTATTACACTGCCATTGTCCCTAATTGAGCTAATTACCAGCGACTCCTCGGCACTCCCACAATGACAGAGCCCCCATCACACCCCATTTGCCGGCCCGGCTACCTTTTCCCACTGCCCTCCGTCTCACACCCCCTCCACCCGTCCACCAGAACCCTGCCAGCTCCTCCGACACCCTCCACCTCCATCTCCTCACACTCTGTCTCTTCATATCCACACCTAGAGCGTGATGCGATAAGGAAACCCCTGCTGACAAAGCCTCCCCTCTGTTCAGGCATGACTTATTGGGCTTCCCTTCCACTAGACGGCTAGAGAGGCAGAGCTAACACTTGCAATAACTACTTACGACCAAGTTTTCAGCTATTTTCTCTTATTGTTTTTCACTCTTGCTGTGGAGCGCATTGGCCTGGAGTGACGTGCAGGAAGTACTACTCCCAATCGAATAGCGGTGCACCCTTAATGAAATAGCCAAAGAATTGGCCTGTTAAGGGTGCCTGTCAATGTTTTTTTAGAGAATCATGCCAGCATGGATTGATAGTTTCTTACCTATTAGTACACAGAGCCTTTTGTGTCATACACAGTAGATTGGGGTGTGGGGTTCCACAGTACAGCTGGCTTGGGCCATTATTGTTTTCTGTTATTAGTTATGTTAGACATAATGAATAATTTCCCTTAACTCCAGGGCATAACGCAAAACAGCAAGCTGCCATTGTCAAAATGGACAGACTCCATAGAGTTAATGTGTGGGAAAGATATAGGTGGGTCAGAGCTGGGTCAGAGTTGAGGATAAAATGACTGCCTCATAGTATAGTATGACATGTTGATCTGCTGAAGGTAATGAATGGTTTGTTTAAGCGCCGGAGCTCATAGTGCAGAAGTATTGTATCTTTACAGTGGTTACACACACACAACTTCCAGATCCTCCACGATTACCACAACTCCTTCACTTTATTCAGCCGGACTGACTAGCAAACTTTCTGTCTATCTGACTGAATGGCAAGTTGACTGACTGACTGACTTTGGGTTTGTGTAGTTGGACAGGACAGTCAAAATGCTGGTGTGTGACTGTGTGTGTGTTGTTGGACAGGACAGTCAACATGCTGGTGTGTGACTGTGTGTGTGTTGTTGGACAGGACAGTCAACATGCTGGTGTGTGACTGTGTGTGTGTTGTTGGACAGGACAGTCAACATGCTGGTGTGTGACTGTGTGTGTGTTGTTGGACAGGACAGTCAACATGCTGGTGTGTGACTGTGTGTGTGTTGTTGGACAGGACAGTCAACATGCTGGTGTGTGACTGTGTGTGTTGTTGGACAGGACAGTCAACATGCTGGTGTGTGACTGTGTGTGTGTTGTTGGACAGGACAGTCAACATGCTGGTGTGTGACTGTGTGTGTGTTGTTGGACAGGACAGTCAACATGCTGGTGTGTGACTGTGTGTGTGTTGTTGGACAGGACAGTCAACATGCTGGTGTGTGACTGTGTGTGTGTTGTTGGACAGGACAGTCAACATGCTGGTGTGTGACTGTGTGTGTGTTGTTGGACAGGACAGTCAACATGCTGGTGTGTGACTGTGTGTGTGTTGTTGGACAGGACAGTCAACATGCTGGTGTGTGACTGTGTGTGTGTTGTTGGACAGGACAGTCAACATGCTAGTGTTTGACTGTGTGTGTGTTGTTGGACAGGACAGTCAACATGCTGGTGTGTGACTGTGTGTGTGTTGTTGGACAGCACAGTTGTGAGTGTGTGTATGTGGGTTGTTGGACAGCACAGTTGTGTGTGTGTGTGTGTGTGTGTGTGTTGTTGGACAGCACAGTTGTGAGTGTGTGTATGTGGGTTGTTGGACAGCACAGTGTGTGTGTGTGTGTGTGTGTGTGTGTGTGTGTTGTTGTGGGGTGTGTTGTTGGGTGTGTTGTTGGGTGGCGCTCTGCCTGCCTGACCCTTGGTGTCCCCTTGTCCTACTGCGGTGAGTTGGGTTAGGGTGGCTTCCAAACTCTTGTGGTTGAGCGAAGGCCTGACTGCCAGGAGCTTGGGAGAATGCGGTTTGGAAGGTGGTGGGCAGGGGGGTTAGGAGAGAGAAAAGGAGGTTGGGGTGGGGTTAGGGAAGAGAGAAGGAGGTGGGGGTGGGGTTAGGGAAGAGAGAAGGAGGTGGGCGTGGCATCAGAAAAGTGGGAAGGAGGTGGGCGGATGGGTTGGGAAAGTGGGAAGGAGGTAAGCAGTGGGGTTAGAGGAAACAGGGGAGGTGGGCGGGGATGATGGAAGGAGGTGAGCAGTGGGGTTAGAGGAAACAGGGGAGGTGGGAAGGGATGATGGAAGGAGGTAAGCAGTGGGGTTAGAGGAAACAGGGGAGGTGGGCGGGGATGATGGAAGGAGGTAAGCAGTGGGGTTAGAGGAAACAGGGGAGGTGGGAAGGGATGATGGAAGGAGGTAAGCAGTGGGGTTAGAGGAAACAGGGGAGGTGGGCGGGGATGATGGAAGGAGGTGAGCAGTGGGGTTAGAGGAAACAGGGGAGGTGGGCAGGGATGATGGAAGGAGGTGAGCAGTGGGGTTAGAGGAAACAGGGGAGGTGGGCGGGGATGATGGAAGGAGGTGAGCAGTGGGGTTAGAGGAAACAGGGGAGGTGGGCGGGGATGATGGAAGGAGGTGAGCAGTGGGGTTAGAGGAAACAGGGGAGGTGGGCGGGGATGATGGAAGGAGGTGAGCAGTGGGGTTAGAGGAAACAGGGGAGGTGGGCAGGGATGATGGAAGGAGGTAAGCAGTGGGGTTAGAGGAAACAGGGGAGGTGGGCAGGGATGATGGAAGGAGGTAAGCAGTGGGGTTAGAGGAAACAGGGGAGGTGGGCGGGGATGATGGAAGGAGGTGAGCAGTGGGGTTAGAGGAAACAGGGGAGGTGGGCAGGGATGATGGAAGGAGGTGAGCAGTGGGGTTAGAGGAAACAGGGGAGGTGGGCGGGGATGATGGAAGGAGGTGAGCAGTGGGGTTAGAGGAAACAGGGGAGGTGGGCAGGGATGATGGAAGGAGGTGAGCAGTGGGGTTAGAGGAAACAGGGGAGGTGGGCGGGGATGATGGAAGGAGGTGAGCAGTGGGGTTAGAGGAAACAGGGGAGGTGGGCAGGGATGATGGAAGGAGGTAAGCAGTGGGGTTAGAGGAAACAGGGGAGGTGGGCGGGGATGATGGAAGGAGGTGAGCAGTGGGGTTAGAGGAAACAGGGGAGGTGGGCGGGGATGATGGAAGGAGGTGAGCAGTGGGGTTAGAGGAAACAGGGGAGGTGGGAAGGGATGATGGAAGGAGGTAAGCAGTGGGGTTAGAGGAAACAGGGGAGGTGGGCGGGGATGATGGAAGGAGGTAAGCAGTGGGGTTAGAGGAAACAGGGGAGGTGGGCAGGGATGATGGAAGGAGGTGAGCAGTGGGGTTAGAGGAAACAGGGGAGGTGGGCGGGGATGATGGAAGGAGGTGAGCAGTGGGGTTAGAGGAAACAGGGGAGGTGGGAAGGGATGATGGAAGGAGGTAAGCAGTGGGGTTAGGGGAAAGCGAGAATGAGGTGGGCGGGTTGCAGGCTTTTATTATTTAATACATTTTTCCGACATTAAGTAAATGAACTGAAACATTTTGTGCTGTTAACATCCTATGTAATAGTTAAGGTATGTGGCCTTGTCTCCGGGAATCGGGATCCTTCTGTGGTGTGGAGTGGAATGTGGTAGTATAGGGTGGAAAAGCGTGGTGGTGTGAGTGTGTGTGTGTGAGAGTGTGTGTGAGAGTGTGTGTGTGTGAGAGTGTGTGTCATGGCATTAATACGGTGAGACCGAAGGATGGGCCTTCATGCTCTCAAAGTCTTCCAATTACTGAAAATACATTGCCAGCATCCGGTGAGAGCAAAATGCTTAGGGAATACGAGAAACACACGGAAGTCTTGACAACAAATTAAAAAATATAAACTTTATTGTTCTATTATAAAATACAAACGATAAAAATGTCTAAAATGTTTTTATATTTTCAATTCTTTCTAAAACAGTAAAAAAAAACATCCATAGTAATAAATATTTTTGTATTTACATTGACCAGAATGGTAATATTCAGTGCATGACAAACATCAAAAATCAGAACATTCCAGACAATTCAGTTTTCTGCCCTTGACTATTCTGGTTATACTAAAGGAATAAAAGTTTAATAAAAAAAATTGCTGACATCACTATTAATAGAATATTTTCTTTTTTCATCTGTTGGTGTAAAACAGGTGCACCTGTCATTCTTCTCATACATGGCGAGTAACCGTAGCATAAATATATATTTCTATATATATTTTTCTATACATATTATTTACAACTTTTTGGTTTCTATTAGCTGATATTTAATACATTTCCTTTTTGCACTGTCAGCCTTCTCAAGGTTTCCCCCTGAATTTATAGGGTGCAGCCACAGAAATACAATGTATAAATGACGCCAAATCTGACAGCTTCCAACAGTTCTATTCGTTATATTTCTACGTGCACAGTTCAATGGGAATCCCGTCTGTCTGTCCATTGTAAACGTAAACATTTTGATGTTATATTATACTACACATGCCGTGTGTTATGCGACAGCAGAGCCCTGTCTTAATCCCATGTCAGCATATAGGAGGTATTTCTTCAGATAACAGCAGTAGGTTGCAGGGTTGACCTCAGTTCTCTTTCAGTGCCCCTATCGATGTCCTACCGGCACAAACATCTGGTGTATTTCATCTATTCAGTGTATTGGCATCACATTCAAACCAGTCGTACGCGGTACGCATTACCAGGCCCCCACCCAACCAAGCCCCCACCCGTCCAGTCGTCCAGACAGCGAACCTCCATCCACTGAGCCATGCCCTGGCAGAGTGTTCCCGTCGCAATGAACTTCAGGCTGTCGTAAAATTGTCTGAAATGGTTACGTTATCCTTGGACATTACTGCCTTGAGCAATCTGAACAAAGACAGCGACTGTGGTGTGACAGACTGGGACTCATAATGACTTGACTCGTGTCCAGGAGCAAAGTACATAGCATTAAGGGGGTGGGGACTGCACATCCCGGGAGATTGTAACGTCACACAGTTCTATGTGAGAATAGTAGAACGGCAGGTGGAACAAAACAAAAAAGGGATGTTTTAAATAAACACCCGCTCGTTAGAGTTCTTCATCGGTTGATGAGAGACCACGCTTGTGGTTCCTTCGCCACAGAGACATCTGTCTGACACCACGTCCACTCTCCCCAAACCCCTGCTGTATCTTGGACAGTCGGAGAGGGCAAAAGCCTCAGATCCCACAGTCTCAGACTAATTTTGGTTGTTTATCTCTCACCACAATTTCCTGTGTAACTGCTTCCTTTTACCCAATCGGCCTTTGGTCTTGTAACGTCTGTTGCCGCGGTGAGTATTGGTTCCCATTCCAATAAACATGGTTATATGGCGACACACTTTAAATACCCAGTGAACACTAGACTAAAACCCTCACGTTACCACCAGTATGAGGAAGCACACGCAAGCACACGCATCTGTGTACGCAACACACACCCTTGTTCAACACCCTGTAATCGTTATTGTGCTTCTTCCATGTCCTACTTTTATTTTTATTCATATTAAACGAACCCCGGGGATAAGTCGAGCGCTCCCGGGGGCATTCACTCTGTCCACACACCCCAGTGCCCCCTAACCCACGTCTTCCTGGTTCTGCCCAGGATCAGACACACTGGTGTGAGGTCTGCGTGGTCGTGCAGTTGAGGCAGCTAACGTGGCAGCACCAGTGGAACGTACAGTGACACCTCTCAGTGACCTTCTCAGTCAGAGTCTTGAAACCCCGCCCACAACACAACAGCTCACACCCATCGAGCGCCGGAGACGAGCTGTTGCAGGTCCTCCCGGCGGTACCGTGGGTACCCGTCTTGCCGT
This sequence comes from Dallia pectoralis, assembly GCA_029465975.1. Taxonomy (NCBI): domain Eukaryota; kingdom Metazoa; phylum Chordata; class Actinopteri; order Esociformes; family Umbridae; genus Dallia; species Dallia pectoralis. Next base: position 27,150,598 of record CM055728.1, on the reverse strand, counting down.
TGTAGGAGCAGAAATTGGGGGACTTCTCAAAGTAGACCAGGTCTCTGGACGACGGCGGTTTGTGGGCAGGGTTCTCGGGTTCGAGGTGGCGGGGATCGGCACGGTGGGAGGCGCGGTTGGAGCCCTTGTTGGCATAGACGACACGGGAGGCTCCATCGAAACGGTCCTTCAGGAAGTCCCCCACGGCGCGGAAGCTGGGGAGACGCATCCAGCAGGTTCGGACGGTGCACGAGCCTGACATGCCGTGGCACTTACACTCTTGACGCATCTCTGATGACACCATCTGAGGAGAAAAGGGCAGGAAGAGGTAAGATGAGTAAATGTGATCCTGCAGGGAATGTCAGCAAAGAAATAGTTGGGAGAATGTCAAGGGAACATAAACACAGAAGACCGTTAATTGATGAAACGTGAACAAAAAGACAGTTCAGAAAATCAAAAAAGTCTCTTTCAGTATTTAATTAGAGAGTCAACAAAGACTGGGGAGGGAATATTGGGTTTCGTTCTGAGCACACTAAAGCCATTTAACATTTTGAGAATATACTAACCATTCAATAACCAAGTTCTGAGAACACTAACCATTTTCAAATTCTGAGAACACTAACTAACTTCAAGTTCTAAGAACACTGACCAGTCTCAAGTTCTGGGAACACTAACCAATCTCATGTTCTGAGAACACTAACCAGTGTCACGTTCTGAGAACACTAACCAGCGTCAAGTTCGAGAACACTAACCAATTTCATGTTCTCAGAACACTAACCTGTCACATTCTGAGAACACTAACCAGTCACATGTTCTGTGATCATTAATAGTTTGCTGTTCTCTCTCACCATTCTCCCTGCTTCATTGTTGTGTAGGTTGGTGAGATATCGAAGATCCCTTCCTCTTTCACTCGAGTCCACAAATTCCCTGCTGAACATCCGGCCAAAGTCCACGTTGTCACTGCAGCCACCCCAGTGCCAGTCCGGGCCTCCAGGCCCCCGACGACGGTAGTCACAGGTACACGACTCAATTGCCCCCTCGGAGCAGGAGCGGGCCACCGCATGGGTTACCCCTGCACTGGTGATCGCAAACACAAACGCTGTCTCTCTGCAACCTGGCGCAGCGCCAGCAGAAAGTACGATTAGGACTATTACACGGCAGTGGATGACTTATTCATGCACAACCTGTTCTGAATGATAATTCAATAATGCCGGAATCATGAGATATGTAAAGATAACCTTTTCCTTTCGCAATCGAGCAAATCCGGGGAACAGAATATTCTATGACTTTCCATGACTGCAATATAAAGGCCAGGAAAGGCAACAGTCTACTCACCACGGTTAACGATTTTGCCAAATATTGCCGGACTGTGGGTGGTTGGGCAATTCCAGCGGCGATTCCTGAACTGCCACTTGCACTCCTTGATAGCAGCGTGCAGACCGGCTGAAATAGCGTGAAGGATCCCTGGGTTCTGCCGGATTAGGCGCCGCTGCCGTCGGCTCAGCAGGGCCAAACTGGGGTCTAGGACCAACTGGACATTCTTGGAGTTGGTGAGGAGGTTAGCCGAAGAGGCCACATTCACAATCCCCCTGGCATAGAGGAAGAAAACAGATTTAGATCAGTTAAAGATCATGAGAGATGCTCAAGTATAATACACAAACTCAAAATATACACCTATAAAAAAGTAATATTTATTTATTTATTCAGGTGATTCTGGTAGAAATGCATAAGGTAAACAGTAGTTTTGGATTTAAAAATTAGCCACAATTATTCAGTAAACTTGATTCGATACGACATGTATATTGCTGATGTCATTGGCTGTCAATTAACTTCCTTATTGAATTGTCAGGTTACATTAATGGTTTCAGTTACCGTTCCTAATTGGCTCGTGTTTCCTGAAGTACATTTGGCAATTAGAAAGACAAACAATTATTTAACTGACTGAACAAGCCATGGCACACGGTAACGGCCGCGCTCGGTCAAGGCTTTCGGATGGAATTATTCCATGTTCAGATAAAAATTCCAATACAATTTTATCTCTCTAGTTGTATATCCTTCTTAATTTTGGTGCCATTTTGTGATGATTGGTTTAATTGTTAATTTACTATAAAATCCTATGTATAATCTTAAAAAGTGCAATTGCAAAGCTGTCTAAAATGTGTTTCAATTGCTCATTGATCCAAATGTTTCATGCAAAATGTATTATTTTCAGAAGCCTTTTTATACCATAGGTATCACATGCGTATTATATAACTGACATTGTCTAAAATTAAATATTATCAGTCACTAGCCTATTTACTAAACAGGCAATAAGCGAATACATATTTATCCTACAGTTCTTACAGGGTGGGACGTTTAGCAAATATGATAATATGACCCTGAATATTCTTCAACCTAAAAATGTACTAGGCTACTCTCTTCCTTAAAATGAATTCATATTTTATTTATCCCACATTGGGCCGAATTTTTCGTCTCGCGTTCAAGCCACACAGCCGACAAATCCGAGCAGGACAGAGGGGGGCCTAAATGGAATAAACATGCGCTGCAACTGTTCCCAAAATAAACAAAATCGTTATCAAATAGAAAAAAAGATATTCCCTTATACTACGTCATACAATGGAGAATGTAATATATTTATTATTATTTAATTATTTATTAGTCAACCATTTATAATTGCCAGGGTGTCCAAATCCCCTCAATCTCGTCTCTTGGTTTTCGATCTGAACAGAAACAGAAATTATAAAGCTGGTGCCAACAGCAACACATAATTATTTCGAGCATGGACCAGACCTACCAATGTATGTTTTAGTGCAGATTCAGTTAATCTGGAAGCAAAGCACTGCATCTCCAGGCAAGAAACCACTAGGCTGTAGCCTGTTATACGCACTGGCTCTGTGCTGCAGGCTGGCTCCGTCGAAATGAGCATATTCTAGGTCCTTAGGAGGTGCATTTAATTGAATGAATACATCAAACATTAACTTAGCAACTCACCACCACCGGCCGCTATTGTTGACTGCCCCCGTGCCTGAGAGCGAAGAAACCAGCAGGATGCAGGCGGCTTTCACCCCGAGAAGCAGTGCGAGGATCCTCATTGTGTCTTTAATTAGAATGTGATGCGCCAGTAAATGTCAAGAGTCTACATCTGAATGTCATGCAGTTTGTACAATTTCACTGGTTCTAATTATGATAAAGCCTATATGAATGTAATTTCATAGTGAACCGAAATAAATCTTAACGGAATACACATCTGTTCACCTCCTGTTCTCCAGTCACAACTCAGCAATTAATCTCCGGATAAAAAATAGGATTTTTTTTCAAATTTACAGTGACATCTTGCATTCGGCTACAGCAGTTTTATCGTACTATTTGTTGACAACGGGTGTATTCATCTCCATCATAATTCCCCCTCACTCGCAAATGATCAATTTACAACAGGTGATGATGCATCAACGTGTACTTACCACACCACATTCCAGAGATACTGTAGAGGTGATAAACAACGAGGAGCCTGTCCGAATGCCCAATTACTTTCTGAAATGAATCTGGCTAGGAGACAGACAGGTTGCTAAATTAGTCTTCGCCTAGTAGTGCAACTGAAGTGTAATGTCCAGGCGAGGATGCAGGATGCTGCGACTGAAGATGCCACTGCTGCTGTTCTCTTCACGCTCTCTCTCCCTCTCGCTCCATCTCCCTCCCTCCCTCTTTCTCTCTCTGTCTCTCTCACCCTCTCTCTCTGTCTCTCTCTCCCTCTTTATCTCTCTGTCTCTCCCTCCGTCTATCTCTGTAGTGATGCTCTGTACAGCAGCAGCGCATTGAGCGCATGGGACAGTTCGGAAGACCTGATCCCCTCCGTGAGTGATAGGCGACACATTCTTCTCTTATTGAGCACTACAAGAGGAATAAAAAAGGGATTTGCTGCTCTCATCTCCCTCTGTTTTTTCTGCCCTCTCTTCAATAGGATTGGAAGGAGGGATAGTTAATTCTCTTCATAGGGCACAATGAATAAAGAAAACAAAACCGGACAGGAAAAAAAGAAAATAAAAGCCAGGGCAACCCACCAGTGTAAGTTGCTCATATTTCTAACGGAGTCTCACGGTAATCAAATCACTCATCGATATCTGATAAAATCGTTGTAATAATAGTCGTTTTCCCACGTTCTCACGCTCTGTCTCCCATCTACATGTCTTCCTAAATGAAGTCCCTCTCAAGTGAAAACACTGACACATGTGATTTTGCTGTTACTTCGAGTTCGCATTGTGCGGTGTACTATTCCCGTTATCATGCACGCGCACAGCAGGTCCGTGCCACACTACAGTAGCCTACCGTTACAGCTGCTTGGATTACACCCGTAACCGCGTCTCCTCCTTCCTTCCCAAACTCTCTCGCATACATTCTCAAGATGTTTTTAGTGGCTTGCCCAGTTTCCCTGCCTTCTCATCTCGTTGCATCAACGCTGGCTGCCATGTATTTATTTTCAATTCGAATAAAGGTTGCATTTTTGCATTTCATATTTCTGGGGTGCAATGTCTCGCGCAGACGCAGTCTTTAGGCACATAAAGAATACACACGCGCGATAATGAACAATATTAATTAATGTGAGACTGAGACCGAAGTTGATGAAGCACAGTATGTTGATCTAAATAGCTTTTCTAGCAAGGGGGTTAAATGATGCTGAAATAATTATTTTTAATCATTCACATTTGAGGTGATGAATCATATTTTGAATGACTGAAGAGGTTCGATAAATGTCAACTGAGATGGAATCTGGAATCCGCTATGAATTCCCTCCCCAAACATCTGGCTCACAGACCTCCCTCGACGCAAGTGACTGTCGTCCACATCAGCAGCTGCCAGAGTTCAGCGTCTCCAACTTTATATTCAATCACAACTATTCAAAAATAATTGAATATCAGCAAATTCGGATCCAGGGAAAGGCCAGGATCAGGCCTCTTGGTGTCCTTATATACACTGATTTCAGCGGGTGTGAATGTGACAGTAGATGTGACAAGTTGGTGATCAGCCACATTACCAAGGATGTATGGGTCTGATCATTTTAGCTCTCCTCCTGCACGCCCCACAGCCCCCTTCACCCCGCCTTTCTAATGGTTTAAAGACATGATAGGCGAAAGGAAGTTCACTTTTGTCCATCGGGTTTAATGAGTGCTGTGTCCTACATCGATTATACTCTCGCTTCTTAAAGGTCCTGCTTAAACGGGCTTCCTGGGTCACTCATGCGACACGGAGCAGATTAGAGCCCCCCAATCCGGATAAAGGGACGCCTTTTATATACAAATCAACTTCAAATCACTTTTTAAGCCACTTAGATATACACGCCAAGCTAGAATGCTAATGCACTTTTCATTGCAGGAGCTTATAGGGAATAGAAGGAGCTTAAATGAAGAATTGATGTCACTATATGCGACCCTGTGGAGGTGCAGGGGGATTTTAACTCAATTCTATGAAACCAAAATCACATGTTTTATGTCATATTAAACATTCTGATCTGAAAGGGAAATTAATATTAATTGTTAATCAGAATGCCCCTTCGTATATTTGATTCGTGTAACAGTAAATCATGGGCATGCTACATACGTGTATGGCTCAGGGTCAACTAAGGGATAACCCATGGTCTTTCTTGTCATGTTACATATCAACCACCCTGAACCGGCTGGTTGAGAACTTCATCAGGGACCCAAACCTCTCATCTGGTGCGTTTGTAACTATGGTCTCCGATTTAAGGCTACACGCCAGACAGGAGGTTGGGGGTTATTTTGGCACATGTTAATTTTTTGGAAACATTCCAGACGTAAAAACGCTGGGAGAAAAAAACACTTTCCTAGGTTATTGTGTGACACTATAGGCCCAGAAAACACATGTCAAGAGGGAAATGTACATCATCGCAATTGAAAACGCTGGACATTACACAACAATCCAACTTCTCCCACCTCTGGGACAGCACAAGTCCATTATTTTGATAACATATAATAATAATATAATATCACGAGATATGTTTCATAATAACGTTTTTATTTTGTCCCCCCCTGAAAGCAAACTGTTACCAAATGAAGAAACTGTTTCGAACACAATAATAAAGAACAGACGCGTTGATTGAGGTGGGAGGAAAAGAAAGACAAGGGGGAGGAAGAGGGATACAGGGGGAGGAAGAGTGGGAACAGATGACTCTGTAAGTATTGTTGGTGCGCGGGGAGAACCGCGGGGAGAACCGCGCGCCTGCCTGCTGCTTCTGCGTCAGCCCCGAGCTCTCCCTCTCCTATACAGTTTGGACGCAAAACCATCGACGTCTGCGTGGGTCAAAACATTTTCGTTTAGATAAAAATACATTCAGCTAAAAAAACACCTGCAGTTTTCTAAGATTTTTTTTCACTCCCCCTGTTAGTAAGTCTTTCTGAAGAGTAAGATCTCACAATGGGTGTGATATGATATGTTTTTAGAGACACTGTGTTCGACTAGGCGACACCTTTTGGCTCTCGAAATTGGCTATCAAATTCACATCAGATATACACCAAACATGTGTTGATGATGCATTTCTCATAAGGTCAATACATTGAAAACAGCCGTCTGTAGTGGCATCTCCCCTCTCTTGGTGCATCTCCCCTCCCCTGGTGCATCTCCCCTCCCCTGGTGCATCTCCCCCTCCCTTGGTGCATCTCCCCCTCCCCTTCACGCTCGCTCCAAACTATTCTGCTCCCTTTCTTGGCTACTCGTTGTTTTTTGAGCCACATCGATAATCTTCGCCTCTTGTTCAACCTTTTCCGTTTAATCGATTGGCACGCCACTTTTTTAATGTCACTTCAGGAAATACGTTTACCGCAATGGAGATATCACATAAGTTCCGCTGGGACCAGGTCCTGATTTTGGTAGCAGCTCTTATGTCACCTGCAATCACGTAAGTATCCAGAGAGCGTGATCAGAGGTTCTAGAATTTCGGAAGAGGTTTTAGAATTTCACTAGAATTTCGGCAATGAGGAATAATTAAAACGAAAATGTAAACCGGATGAATATTTTCGCTGCTGGCAGTTTCATAAATGGTATTTTGGCTACTAATATATTCTGGTGCTACTAATATATTCTAATATATATTGGTGTAAATTATTAAAATGTCTTGCTTCATTCATTGTCTCAATAACCTGCTGACTTCTACCATCTTTTCATTTCATACATTTTTCTTTTTTTCCTGAGCCCGCTCCACCTCCAGTGTAGTAGTACAAATGGGGACATCTTAACATAATTTTCTTAAAAATCTATATTTTTCGTAACTATAACCTAAACTTAACCATAACTTAAAGAAAGTTCTGAACTTTAAAACCAAAACTTTTAACAAACCCTTAACTTAACCCCCTAATGCCGAACCCCATAATTTAAACCATAACTCAAACTGCAACTCCGACCCTAAACCTGAAACAAAAAAGTCACCTTTTCAAGACGGAGACGATGTCCCAATCATTCCCATCTTTTAGAGAAATATGTAACCCCGTTTTCATAGTAAAGCCTTAGAACACTCTTATTCTCTCTCTCTCTCTCTCTCTCTCTCTCTCTCTCTCTCTCACACACTCTCTCTCTCTCTCACTCTCTCTTACTCACACACAACCACACAGATACACAAACAGCAAAACTGAATTGGTTTTGTAACAACGCCATCCACGTCTCTACAGCTACATGTTCACCTTTTTACAGAAATTTGTTAAAATTACTACAACAAGCAAATGTGTAAATACAGTAGACGAAATGACAACGTCAGAGATACATCAACATACAATTCTTTGTCCTCAAAAACACCACTTGCCCACATTTAAATGTTCAGTTCGGTCCCGGCGAATGGTATTCTGCGTTTCTTCATTTCATATCTTTCCCAGCACTCTGGGGTGCATTGCTCTCTCTTCCTCCCTGCCTCCTCCCTTCCTCTCTCTCCCTCGGCGTGATTAATTAGCCTGTGCCCGCTATGTCCCCACCTTAAACCGCTGTCCATGTCCCAGGGTGCTGTGTAATGACATCCTGGGCCTGAAGGTGGCAGGAGATCCGGTCTTGACCCCCAACTCGGTGTGCATGCGGCTAGCTGGTCTGAGCAAGAAGCAGATGCGTATGTGTCTCCGGAGCCCTGACGTAACGGCCTCGGCCCTGCAGGGAATACAGGTCACTACTACAATCACACGCTGTTTCACGTTACATTTCACACACAAAACCATGAGCAGGGAATACAGGTCACTACTACAATCACACACTGTTTCACGTTACATTTCACACACAAAACAATATAGCAGGGAATACAGGTCACTACTACAATCACACGCTGTTTCACGTTACATTTCACACACAAAACAATATAGCAGGGAATACAGGTCACTACTACAATCACACGCTGTTTCACGTTACATTTCACACACAAAACCATATAGCAGGAAATACAGGTCACTATCAGACGCTGTTTCACGTTACATTTCACACACAAAACCATGAGCAGGGAATACAGGTCACTACTACAATCACACGCTGTTTCACGTTACATTTCACACACAAAACAATATAGCAGGGAATACAGGTCACTACTACAATCACACGCTGTTTCACGTTACATTTCACACACAAAACCATGAGCAGGGAATACAGGTCACTACTACAATCACACGCTGTTTCACGTTACATTTCACACACAAAACCATGAGCAGGGAATACAGGTCATATACTACAATCAGACGCTCTTTCACGTTACATTTCACACACAAAACCCTGAGCAGGCGAACATCTTACTCAGGGGGCCCTTGACCTAGCGTTTTTCTGTTCACGGTTCCCCGCATGTCAGCGTCCATCTGATGTTTTGTTTACGCGCCTCCAGGTTGCCATCCACGAGTGCCAGCACCAGCTCAGGGACCAGCGGTGGAACTGTTCCACCCTGGAGAACCACGACAAGCTGACCCACCAGAGTGCCATCCTCAACCGTGGTGAGGGAGAATACGGTACATTGGCAGGGTTGTGCACAGGCAGAGGAGATTCTCCCGACCCGGTGACATGATCAGGAGAAACTCCACAGACTTTAGTACCCGGTCCAAAAAATTTGCAAATTAATTTAGGTCAATGCTGGAGGAGTGAAACAGAAAATGTAAAGAACGTTGAAAACAGACTTAGCGAATAAAACTGATTCTGCATTTGATAATGACAGGACTTTTTTTCCTGTGGTGTGTAGTTTACTCATAGTGTGATGACCTCATGTGTGTGGTGCGTCTCTCTGTCCACACACTCCAGGCTTCAGGGAGAGTGCATTCTCTCTGTCCCTGCTGGCAGCGGGCGTGGCCCATTCTGTGGCGTCCGCCTGCAGCCTGGGCAAGCTCCGTGGCTGCGGCTGCGAGGCCAAGCGGCGCCTGGACGACGACAAGATCCGCCTCAAACTCACCCAGCTGCAGCTGCAGACCCTTCAGAGGGGCGGAGCCAGAGCGAGCGTCGGGGGTGGTGGCGGAGGAGGGCCACGTCCCGATGAGTTTGGAAATGTGCCAGCGAGTCCTGTTTCGGCCCACCCTTCCGCCCTCAAGTCGCTGCCAAAAGACCTCAGCCCCCTGCAGGAGACCTGGGAGTGGGGAGGCTGTAGCCATGACGCCCGCTTCGGGGAGAGGTTCTCCAGGGATTGGTTGGACTCCCGGGGGTCTCCGAGAGATATCCATGCCCGCATGAGAATGCACAACAACAAAGTGGGCCGACAGGTAAGACAACCAATACTTTTTAGAATTAGACTGTGTCTTTCATCTGCATTAATCACATTCAGCGTATGAGAATTTGAGGCTTTATTTTGAAATTCCCAATTCCCATCTGTACATGTTCTGTTGATAGTAATATCAACACAACTTCAACAAACTTCCTATTGATAAGCACCTGCTTGCTAAGGTTTGAGTTAGATTTAGAAAAGGGTTTATAGTAAAGATTATGGTTTAGTAGATTTAAAATGTTATGAAGTATTCAGTATTACTGTATCTCTCTCAAATGTGCAAACCATCACAAAATAATTGTAAATGTATTCATCATCGTTACCCCACAATTAAACAATCAAAACCTACCTGGACGTCTACTGATACCTGGCTGCGTGTTATTCCCCTGTACAGATAGTGACGGACAACATGAGGAGGAAGTGTAAGTGCCACGGGACATCAGGCAGCTGCCAGTTTAAGACATGCTGGCACGTGTCCCCTGAGTTCAGGCTGCTGGGCTCTCTGCTCAGGGACAAGTTCCTCTCCGCCGTCTTCATCAACTCGCAGAATAAAAACAATGGTGTGTTCAACCCCCGGGTCACGGCCCGGAACGGGGCCGGGGCGCAGTCCAGATCCGGCTCCGGGGCCGCCAGGAGCACGAACCATGGGGGTCGGCGGAGTGTGTTCAGCGAGCTGGTCTACTTTGAGAAATCTCCGGACTTCTGCGAGCGGGAGCCGTCGCTGGACTCTCTGGGCACCCAGGGCCGCATCTGCAACAAGACCAGCCACAGCATGGACAGCTGCGGGTCCCTGTGTTGCGGCCGGGGCCACAACATCCTGAAGCAGACGCGCAGTGACAGGTGCCACTGCCGCTTCCACTGGTGCTGCTACGTGCTCTGTGAGGAGTGTCGGGTCACGGAGTGGGTCAATGTCTGCAAGTAGCCCAGCGGGCCGGTCACACAGTCAGGGTACACCCAGGACGACCCGGTCTGGGGGGACGGGTAGTAACTCATATGTTATTAGGATCCCGATTAGACGTTAGAAGACAACTATTACTGTCTCTCCAATACCTGGCTACTCTGTAGACCCTCTGACTCCACTATCCCATGTACGGCCACACACACCTAAGGCGTGGAGATGTTAAGTGTGCCAGGGACCATCCAGAACGACTACCCACTTTAATCCTTTTCGTGCTATAGGACACGTCAGAGTTGCGCCGACTCTGTTTTTTTTTTTTTTATGGCAATAAAAAAAAACACGGAAACGCCTGGATCTCAAAGCATCCGATAAGCCTGCCCTGGCAAACGAGGAATCCACAAGAGAGAGCCACTGTTTCTGGATGACAGGCTACTTGCTTAGGGCGTGGTTTCATTCTTCCATGTCCTTCACAAGTGTCCTTCTCCAGGTGTCTCATGGACATTTTCAGGATACCAGATGGCCAAATCCACCTTTTAACTCTGTCCAATGTACACACATCCACCCAACCAGACCTTTTACTGTATTGTTTGTTTGTCTTTGCCCCGGTTAAGTCTCCCACAGAATCTGTTTATTCCTATGTTCTCTCTCTCTTTTTTTCTTTCCGTCATCTGGGATCGATTTTCCCTTGTTTGCCTGTTGTTATTCTCAAAATGCCTAGTCGTAGATTGAAGACGAGGTGACTCATGTCATCTACGTAGCCTGTTTGGATGCAGGCCTTTCAGCTATGAGCATCAGAATGCCCTGGTCCCCATCTGCTCAGAAACAAAGAACAAGTCGAACAGCAGCAACATGTCTAAACGTAGCAATGCTACTGTTGCCTTGTAGAGATTGTGCGTGTACATGTAAAATGTTGATAATCTTCCTATGTGAATTTCTCATTTGTCTTGTCATCTGCCATGTGGGACCAATTCATGAAAAATATGTGGCCCAGAGTTTCGCTTTGCTCAGGATGGTGAAGCAGAACGGGTGCATTATAGTCGACCTGAACACAATAGAGAAAACCCAGGGAACGAGGCAAGTCATGATATAGTCAACAGGGCCCGAACACAACAGAGAACCCTGGGAACGAGACAGGTCATGAGGTCTGATATAGTGTGGTAATTATCTTCATAAGACAGTCATTCTCATTGGAGGATTTGCACCTGTGCCCTCAAGACTAGAGGTTTTATATTATGTAATGGTGGTTACTGCAGTACAAGAACCAGGGCGCTTAAAAAACTAAATCTTAGGAGAGCCAGAAATTATGGTTTCAAAATACGTTGCCACTCCCAAATGGAACCAGAACTGGGATCTAGTTTGGACAGTTTGTTCCATCCACAGCAGAGGACAACTCATGTTCGGATCTCGGTTAAAGCGGCAAAGCATTGCTTTGTTGAAAGACTTTTTATTCCTCTCTGAACTGGTGTTTAGGTCACCTGGAAATCACGGCCTGACCACACATATATTGTAATACTGCAGTTGGGTTTTGTGATGTTTTTAGCAAATCAATGTAATAACTGTCACAAATATGACTCCACTTTTTTTCTAGTAGCTGACAACTGGTTTTGTCTTTCTTTGTCATGCAATTAAAAGCAGGGATACCTGATGATAAAGCTCAACTGGGACGCATTGAGTTAACACAGTAAACAGGAACCGGTCTATTCTCATGATCCTTATGAGACAGCTGATGTTCATTTGGGATCTGAGGGGTGGCGTGGTGGAGACACTAAGGTACCGGGCACATATCCATAGGACCATGATGCACCACACACAGGAGAGGGGTGGCGAAGCCCATTGTACGGGCTCCCGTAGGAGTTTTCTATTATTGCATATTGTTTCCTGAATTATTTACTTGTATTCCTAGAGGAGAGTAAAGAGTGAGTGCAGATTATACTTGGCAAGTGCACATTGTGTGTGACTGAGATCCACATCTATGTGGACATCTGTGGACATGAGATCCCCTCAAAGATTAGAATCAGAGAATAACCCCAAAAAATCAGTTCCCACCAAGGTTTTTGGCAGGACCTCGAGGAAATGCTGTTTACTCTTAGGGGTAAGGTTAGGGGGAAATTGCATTATTGGGCATAGTGTCAAAATGGAGTTACTTTTATGCATTAGCAGTTTAGGTTAAGGATTAGATGTTAGGACTACATTTGTTTAGGCATAAATTCTGGACATCCCAAGGATAGAAATACAAGCATGTTTGTGCATGTGTGTGTATACATATATACTGCACCTAAAAAAGTGACGCCTGTCATAAAAAATATAAAAAGTTAGTTTTAGGATGAGTACAAGAACCCAAGTAAATCAAATATGTGTGTTGGGTGGTGGTTATGTGTGTGTGTATGTCTATGTCTATTGTGTCTGTCTGTGTGTTGTGTGTGTGGGTGTGTTGTGGGTGGGTGTGTTGTGTATGTGTGTGTTATGTGTGTTGTGTGTGGGTGTGTTATGTGTGTGTGTTGTGTGTGTATGTGTGTGTTATGTGTGTGTTGTGTGTGGGTGTGTTATGTGTGTGTGTTGTGTGTGGGTGTGTTGTGTATGTGTGTGTGTGTGTCATGAGCCATGGATCATCTGTCCGCAGTTAACAGCCCATAAAGATTCCCAGCACCATGTGGAGCTGCTAGTGAGGACACTGTGTCCTGCAGATTAACTTGGAAACAGACAGGACTCCTAGGTGACTAAGACACTAATCCCACACACGGACCAGGGCCAGGCTAGAACTCAGATAACGCCGTCCTTAGATCCACACATAAGAGTTATACTCGGTTAATGGGACCCAGCTGGATCTTTGGGGCATCCTGCTGGTTTGAGGCCTTTAATTATCAATCTAACCCTGTCAGTGTGAACACGAGTCGGCTGATTGAGACGTAACCACTAGACGGACTGTAGCGGCCCAAGTCTGCAGGAAACGTGCCGATCCTGGCCGTTATGCGAGACGTGGAGACAAGGGGCCGCTTGGGATAGGTTTGGAATGGTATGGAATAACGGGATCTCTGGGTTCGTAGTTTCACCCTGGAGCTGCTTCTGTTTCTGCTAAAGGGAATTTCCTGTCACTTTTCTACCCATGTGTGAGGCAGAGGGGATGGACGGGCCTGGATCACTTTGTCTGCCCCTCGTTCTCCCAATCCTTCTCTTTCTTTCTCCTACTCTCTCTCTCGCTCTCCCTTGTTTTCTCCCTCTGTCGCCCCCCCAATCTCATTGGTCCCCCAATATTACTGCACTGTGCACAACAAAAATATCGACTGGACCTAATGACATCCAGACCCAGCTGATTTCAACAGAGAGCCGGGAGGTGAACTTAGGAGAGATAAAAGTCCTTGACTGACAGGGTCATCATACTGCACGCGTTACCATATCGTAGATTGACTAGATTTGAGGGAGCTGAGCTAGGCTTTAGTTTCGGTTCCTTCATTTAACCTGATGCATTGTTTGATAGCTGTAGCCCGGGTGCCTCCAGGTCAGTTGACCTGACCCTGTGCTTCCATACATAGGGGCAGACCCGTACGGTGAGACTGATTTGGAGAGAGGATTTTAAAAGTAAATTCTGAATAAACACATGACTCAAAACATCTGCTTCCCGACTGACTCCCATTCAATTTTTGATGTGGGACAAGCAGCGAGCGAGTCGGGCGGGGAGAGAAAACACAAGGAGCCAGCTACCCGGAACATCAAAGCTCTCCGTTCCCCTGCCCTCAACGTGCAAGCCCTCATTAGTTGGGCAAGCACAACCAACCAGACTTGTGATTGTGTTTGCTGGGGTGCACTCTGGCAAACACTTCAGAGGAATAGTGTCTCCTTTAAATTATAACTCCAACCTCCCCAACACACCCACCCCTACAACCCCCTAACCGGCAGTGTGGTAACCCCCTTATAACCCCCTCTGTGCTCCCAACACACACAAACACTCTCCTTCATCCACCCCACCCCAGAGTCTGGTGTGCAGCTGCTAACATCTGCTTGACTCGTTTTTTTTCTTTCGCTCCAACCGCTGCATTGATAAACACATCTATCACATGTCGAGTCACATGTAGAGTCGCTGGTAGAGTCACATGTAGAGTCACTGGTAGAGGCACATGTAGAGTCACATCTAGAGTCACACGTAGAGTCACTAGAGTCACTGGTAGAGCCACTGGTAGAGGCAAATGTAGAGTCACTGAGTCACTGGTAGACAGACGTAGAGTGGGGAACACACACCTGGTAGGTCATCATGTGACGGCCTGAGTGTTATGCCTAAAACTGAGTGAATACAGACAAATATGTTTAGCAGATGCAGTCTTATTGAGCCACACATAGCACGTTACCTTTTAGATGCTTCAAAGAGAGGTTTTGAGAAAGTCAAGCAGGACTGGGTATGGCATTGCCGTTTGATGTGTTTGGTCTGGTTTCCATAATAACCTTGTGAAAAGCAATGTATTTTCCCATTGTTTGACCTATTATGATTATACAAAATAATGTTAAAAAGTAATAATTAAAATGTCCCCACGCTATTGACCCCTTTGTTAGAGTAATGCAGTGGCCTTTGTCTCTGGCACACTAAAGCTTTGCCAATAATTTGGCTTTGGCACCTTTTTAACAGTTCCCCACTTACTTATTCATCATGGCGATTCTCAACTGAATTATTTATATATGTTTGCTTCTAGCCAAATAAATGTACCCTTTTTCTGAGATTTATTAGAAAACCGAAACTGTAAATTGGCATTGATTGCGTTATTGTAGGCCTACATGACTACATGCGCGTAATGTCTAAAGCTCAAACGAGTGTGTTTGTCACAGGGCATTGCAAACACAACTAATATTCGACTCAGGCTTTATCCGAGGAATTAAATGATTTACAAACATTCCCTCTAAAACGCATTCAATGTTCAACCTTAAAATAGAATAAACTCCATACCTCCTACCGAGAATTATTTCTGTCAGATGCATTGACTGGCTGGGCGCGTGAGCGGCCCATTAGAATTCCGGAGTGGCGTGATCACTGTCGCGAGACTTCAAGATATCCCGGTCATGCTTGGTGTCCTCTCGCGAGAGTCCAAATGCACTGCCTGAATCCAGCTGGTACGGCTAACTGAGGTAAGTGAGGATGAGATGGACATTGGGAAAATGATGTATAACCAAAATGCGGAAATTAAAGAACGCCTGTGTTGGCTCGTTACAGAAATACTAATGTAGATGTTGTTGGTAATGATGCTGGTGAATTATCTGCCTTTATTGAATCCATTTAGCATGTTGTCGTGACTGAGGAGAAGGTGAGAGTCATCATTTGCTTATTGATGGATATGTGCGTTAGCCTATCATGGTACAATTTCAGTTTTTCCCACCGTGTCTCCTTAATATGTTTTTTCATATATTATTATTTCATGTCGTGGTTTCGTTGTTCAATATATAAGCAATACGGTGTTTTGCTATTCATACAACGGCGCACAGAGGTTTCTACCATCATTGGGAGATCTTGCGGGAGGACAGATGTGTTTCACTGTATTTTATGGCCACTTCGATGCAGGGATTAAAAACACTTGAATGAAAGAAAAATGTCCAGGCTACATATTTACGACATAATAGATGGTAGGTGTTAGTATATGCACCGTGCGTGACCGGAACCACATGACGATCAGAACAATAAGATGCTCTCTGCTTTAGGCCGACACTGTGTAGAAACGGAGGGCATTTTGCGGTTACGTTAATGTCACTGTATGTTGCAGAAGATATTTCAATTAGACTATTATAACTATGAACGGAACGACGTGAACCCAGGCAACAAAGGACATTGGTGTAAATGAGTAGGGCCTGGTGCATGGCAGCTGTTCCCACCCGTGTGTCTATAGTCAGCCAGACATCATGTAGGTCAACTTCCTCAGTGTGCAGCTGTGAATAGGATTTCACCGGTTATGAAATATATTGCCTTTTCTCCCGTTTAGAAGATTAGACAGCCACAATGTGTCTGATTAGGGACGTAGCATAGTATTCCTTGATGTCCTTCATTTGTCGCCGCATTAGAACAACTCCTGTAGCCCACATCGTTTTGGCTTGTATGTGTGGGTGTGTTAGTGGGTGTGTGTGTGAACGCACACTCAATACTTCCACCTGATACGTAACGCAAAGTTCCTTCTAGAGTTCTGAGGTGACGTAATCTCATCGTACACCTCAATGTCTACGGTAACTACTTTCACGCGCTAGGTAGGCCGATAGCATTTACCAACTCACTAGGGGGCACCGGAACAGGCCACGTCTGTTCTAGAAGGGGAACCTTTTCCACAGAGCTGGGACGGTGCTGTTACCGGGTGTTAAGGGACTGACTAATGGTTGATGGGCTATAGTGTGTCTCATTGAATCTGACTCACCGTTAGTTCATCTGCCACGCTGCCATTGAGACCATCTGAGAAATAGCGTGTTCCAGAATAACACGTGAACATGTGACTTGATCACGCATACAGACATTCGCTTGGTGATGTCGTGTAGCCGGGATAAACAAGGATAAGAGAAATTAAACTTTATGTAACTAGGACCAGTTTTCTCATTTACTCACAAGGTCAAGAGGGAACCGCATGCGTTAACATTCAGCCTCTCTGCCCATCTGCAGTGGGTTGAGATTTGAGCAGTCGACCACACAGCCAGTCATCCAGCCAGTCAGTAACCATGGGGAACATCTTTGGGAACTTGCTGAAGAGCCTGTTAGGGAAGAAGGAGATGAGGATCCTGATGGTTGGGCTGGACGCTGCTGGGAAAACCACCATCTTGTACAAACTGAAGCTGGGCGAGATAGTCACCACCATCCCGACCATCGGTAATGACACTGTTTCACATCCATCGTCATGACCACATTAGCTACAAGTCATACGTGTGAATTAATATGAAATAAAGTTTTTCAGCACAATCATTTAATATATCGTTAACCTTACTCGCCAATAACCGTTTCTGAACCGTTTGTGAACTCTAACCCCTAAACTGTTTATAACAAATACATACAACTGTTTGATGAGCCATTGGTAACAGTGCTTTTCCTTGGCCTTCACTAGGGTTTAACGTGGAGACGGTGGAGTACAAGAACATCAGCTTCACCGTCTGGGACGTGGGTGGTCAAGACAAGATTAGGCCTCTGTGGAGGCACTACTTCCAGAACACACAGGGTAGGTGCAGGGGCCACTAATAGGCTTTAGCTCAGTGGGCTAACAGTGTGTTTTAACATATCGTCACAAGCCTCTATTAAGCCTGTGTTAGACCCAGCTAACACACATGGGAAATCTATCAGACATCTGGTTTGGTTTACGATGTGACACAGGTTTACCTTAAAAATGTATTTCACCTGGCTGTTGTACCTGGTCTATATACATTTATGATTAGAGGGGAAGAATAAAGAAATAATGTGACACTCAGTTGCGATGCTGTGATGCATCCATCTTCACCATAATGTCACCCTTACCTGTTTAGGGACAGACTCACAAAGTCTAATTATTGACCCTCAACAACTACAAAAGAGAACATTTCAAAGAAGTTCATTTCGGATTCTCATATACTAAATATTTGCATTCTGCCACAGGGTCATTTTAAATTGGTAGTAAAACATCAGCTCAGGCTTTTAGGGATTTATCACAAGCCTGTGGTGCTCCCTAATACTGAGTCAGGCTTTATCACAAGCCTGTGGTGCTCCCTAATACTGAGTCAGGCTTTATCACAAGCCTGTGGTGCTCCCTAATACTGAGTCAGGCTTTATCACAAGCCTGTGGTGCTCCCTAATACTGAGTCAGGCTTTATCACAAGCCTGTGGTGCTCCCTAATACTGAGTCAGGCTTTATCACAAGCCTGTGGTGCTCCCTAATACTGAGTCAGGCTTTATCACAAGCCTGTGGTGCTCCCTAATACTGAGTCAGGCTTTATCACAAGCCTGTGGTGCTCCCTAATACTGAGTCAGGCTTTATCACAAGCCTGTGGTGCTCCCTAATACTGAGTCAGGCTTTATCACAAGCCTGTGGTGCTCCCTAATACTGAGTCAGGCTTTATCACAAGCCTGTGGTGCTCCCTAATACTGAGTCAGGCTTTATCACAAGCCTGTGGTGCTCCCTAATACTAAGTCAGGCTTTATCACAAGCCTGTGGTGCTCCCTAATACTGAGTCAGGCTTTATCACAAGCCTGTGGTGCTCCCTAATACTGAGTCAGGCTTTATCACAAGCCTGTGGTGCTCCCTAATACTGAGTCAGGCTTTATCACAAGCCTGTGGTGCTCCCTAATACTGAGTCAGGCTTTATCACAAGCCTGTGGTGCTCCCTAATACTGAGTCAGGCTTTATCACAAGCCTGTGGTGCTCCCTAATACTGAGTCAGGCTTTATCACAAGCCTGTGGTGCTCCCTAATACTGAGTCAGGCTTTATCACAAGCCTGTGTTGCTCCCAAATACAGAGTCAGGATTCATCACAAGCATGTGGTGCTCCCTAACACTGAGTCAGGCTTTATCACAAGCTTGTGGTGCTCCCTGAAACTGACTAGCTGTGGTTCCAGGACTGATCTTCGTGGTGGATAGTAATGACCGGGAAAGGGTGAATGAGGCCCGGGAGGAACTGATGAGGATGCTGGCTGAGGATGAGCTTCGAGACGCCGTTCTCCTCATCTTCGCTAACAAACAGGTACGGGACCGTGCGACTTCCTGTTCTATTCCAATGCACCTATGACACGTACGTTATGTTTTAGTCTTTCCTCAGACACTCATTCCCAGAGTGACATCCTGGCCTCTACATACCTCGCATCTCATGTGCTTTTCTTCACCACCGTTTTTCTGTTCCCACCTTGTATTTGGCATCCAGGACCTGCCAAACGCCATGAACGCAGCAGAGATCACAGACAAGCTGGGGCTCCACTCCCTCCGCCACCGCAACTGGTACATCCAGGCCACCTGCGCCACCAGCGGGGACGGCCTTTACGAGGGCCTGGACTGGCTGGCCAATCAGCTGAAGAACAAGAAGTGAGTGGACCAATCAGAGGCGAAAGAGGCGAAATCTTAGACTTGGCCCTTCAATCAAGAATTGGTAGCGGTTGTAGTTGATCCATTAAGCGGAAAATCCTGATATGGTGGGAGTGAAATGTGATTGGTGTCTAGGAAGGGGGCTTAGAAAAGAAATTCCCTATTCCTTGAGGATCTTTTCAACCTGATGTCAAATATTTAAAAAATAAACAAGTATCAACTTGCAGACATTTGCCATTCACGTAGATACATGACATTGAATACATCAGTATAAAACACATTAATAAGCATCGAGCCTTTAGAACCCCCATTTATTTATGTGTTTATTTATTTCATATTGGCCAATGTTAGTTTGGTTTGGAGAACCATGTTATGCATGGTCAAGAAGTAATAACAATCTATTGGAGATTATGTATGGAATTGTATCTGTCGAATGTTATCTATTTAGCTAGTGTCTTCAGACAGCATTCATCGTTTACCTACAAATTGCTGCTGGTGGTTGAAGCAATGCAGTACTGCTAAATATTAACGGACAGTGACATAGGTTTGTGAAAAACATGTCCAATATGCAAAACGCATGCTTTTTTCTATGTCAACTGTACATTTTCACGTTTCGCTCAACAAGTAAAAATGTATACTTGTAAGAATATACCGGAATAGAATCGTCGTGATTGATATCTTCAAATGTATATATAGGGATTCATGTATGGACTGATTTATATAGACAGATGAATTTAACATTACGGTGTCTGTATTACATTATCTGTATTGAGTTTAGTTTCTTCAAGCACAGTTATTTTGGTGGCCTTGTGTTGGTGGCCGCATTATTTTGAAGATGGATTGTATGTTATTTTCACCGCAGTTGTGGCGAAATGTATTAGTTAACGTCTTCATTTTTTCCCCGCCATCTTTATATTCGATCAAATTGGTGCAAGATTAAAATGATTATTTCTGTAACATAGTATTTACTTAACATTCCAACTAATAACAAGTATTAAAATGATTGAAACAGGGTTAATTTATTAACGTTAACAGACAAAATACTGATATATGGTTGCATCATACATAAAAGTACATACTGTTAGTATTGGTGAGGATGTGTGGAGTAATGCCAGTTTATATGTTAACTGCTCTAGTAAATCAATAAAAACACCTACATTCATGTTGTGTTTTTTTGCAACCCATGTTTTCCATGTCTGGGCTCTGTTTGAGTTTTGGTGTGCGAGTATAAAGAAGATCACATCTTGGCCCAGAATTTAGTTCATCAATACTTAAGTCCATATTGGCCCCAGGCTCGGCTCTCATATTCCCAGCCCATGTCCAGCGCCCCCCCAGCCACCCGTGCACTGCCCGACCCAGGCCCTTGTTCACACCAGATCCTTGCACAACCCCAGTTCTGTGTCCCCTTTCCCAGCCCCCTCCTTTCTATCTGCGTGTCTCCAGGGGTGTGACAGCAGTATGTGGGTCAGGGAGTGCCCCCCCCCCCCACACACACACAGGGGCCCCCTGCAGGCCGGCCACAATAGCGCCCCCGGGGCCGGTGCCATAGCTGGGATTCTCTGGCGTAACCGGGACACCCCTCGCCCAGGGCACAGACACACTGGCAGCAGCCCTAAAGTCAATTCATCAATCTGTGGAAAGGAGTGGTGACCGGCCAGGTTGCAAAAGGCCATGCAGAGGTTCGGAGCACCCACCTAACCCCCACGCCCAACACAGCCTGGGCCCAACCCACGAACGCACGGACATCCATGGCCACCAGGAATGATACGATCCTCTGAAATGTGTCACGGAGCCCTGTCCCTCACGGTGGAGTCAGCCAGGCACAATGGGACGTAATCTCAGGGCTGTTAAATCAGCAGTTTAAAAAATGCCTTCTATTTCTTTGGTGGTTTTTCCCAAAAGAATGTTTTCCCATGGTTCGGCGAGAATGACAAATATGTTAACGAGGTATGCATAGTCAGTGTGTGTGTGTATATGTGTGTGTGTGTGTGTGTGATGGTTGTATCTCTGGAGAATAAATTCAAACAGTCTCTGCAGTGCAGACAGTCTCTGAGTATATTCAGTGTCGGTCTGTGCAGTTGCAGCATATTGTACATTTGTTTGAATCTTGAATTCTGATTGGTTAAAAGTAGTGCTACATGAGACTCTGTTCACAGGTATCACAGTTCTAATTGTACCTGTTCATATCAGCAATAATGCATCTTGGGTGGTGGTGCAGGTTTTTTTTGCCAAAATACCAAGTGCTGTGTCCAGGTACACTGTGAAGAGTTGGGAACAGCTCTTAGCCGTGCTGATGAGTCATTTTGACATTATGACCACCTGCCTAATGCTGTTGGTTCTTCCGACAGTCCAGCCTCAATGGGACTAACCACTTCAGAAGCACCCCAGAAGCCATGCCATTTTCAGAGATGCTCTGAGTTGTCTGGCCCTAACAATTCAGTTGTTGTCAAAGTCGCTTAGATCTTTACTCCTGCCCATTTCTTCTTATCCATTAGATGTGAGAACGTGTAGCTGATATACACTATACAGCCAAAATTATATGGACACCCCTAGTTCAGGTGTTCTAGTCACACCCATTGCTCACAGGTTCATATAAACCAGCACATGGCCATGCAATCTCCATAGACAGACATTGGCAGTCTAATGGGTCGTACTGAAGAGCTCACTGACTTTAAACGTGGCGCTGTCATAGGATGCCACCTTTGCCTAATGTCCGTTTGTAAAACTTCTGCCCTACCAGATCTGTGCAGTCAACTGTAACTGCTATCATTGTGAAGCATCTAGGGCAACAGCAGCTTGGCCATGATCATCCAAAACTAGTGTCTGACTTTAGAAATGCTAATTTAACTAAGTGGCCACAAATTCTGAAGACACTCCAGCATCTTGTGGAAAGCCTTTTGGTTTAGGAATGAGATGTCCAACAAGGTCATATAGGTGTGATGGTCCGGTGTCCACATACTTTTGGCCATATAGGGTCTTTCAGAGGATATCTGGGACGGATCAGAGGAAACGCAATGACCTAGTCTTTGTCTCCCCCTGTCAGACGTAAAGAGTATGACAAGTAATCGTAGAACAGCTGAAGCAGTGTTTCTCAACAGGGGCGTTCAGAGGACGATGAGGGGCGTTGGAAGCAATATTCTGGAAACGGGGCCGTTGAGGTGCCCTTGGGGACGAATTTACACAGAAGATTTGACAAATAGGAATTTAAATGTTTCAACTTCTTGCAAAGAACTGTGACCTGTGTGGTTTACTGTGTAAGATCTGGTAAATGGACCCTCTCTTTCTTGGTATTACCCAGTGGAAGTATTGCACTATATAATATATTAACATTCAACTAATATTACACTAATCATTTTATAATTCATGTTCAATATGAAAAATGACACTAATTATTGTAGAAATATTATTATTATTCATTGAATTAATTGTAGGTTCTTTATTTTAATTGAGAGTCAGTTGTTGATTAGCAAGCAAGTTAGCTTATATAGCACAATTAATACATAGAAGTTATTCAATGTGCTTTACAAATAAAAAAATAATACAATACATGCATTTTATTTTGATAGCAACCTGTTTACTGGCTTCTAGGCCCTTTGAATTATTTTTTCTCAATGTGTAATCATGTACATTTCAAACATTGCATCTCAGTATTGAACTGGGTACTACATACATACATTGATACTACTACACTACCTCAATATGTATTTGAACTAATTAATTAGAATTGAATGTTGACATCATGGTGCCACTAGGTGGAACCATTACATAAATACTGTAAAGTTCTCACGTAATTCAACGGAGACTGAGAAACTAGTTCAGTTACTGTTTTTATTGATTAACAACCAGGCAGCTGTAGGCCACTGCCGACGCCTACTACTCCTAGTCTAAAGCACAATTAGCAACAGCTAATACAACCTGAACAGAACCACAGCAAGATTGACTGAACTTGTCACTTCGACAAAACGGAAGAGAGAGAGCGAGACTTGACCCCCCACTTATAGGATGCTCCCTGACACGCCCCCCACCTCCCTCTGTCCAATAGGTCAGTTCCCCTCTCCCCTTCTCTCTTACCCACAAATACATTCCCCAACTCCAGGGTCGCTACAATACATACATTTCCCTAATCGCTTGAAAGAAATGTTATTATTTTTTCATATGAAGCTACGTATAACAATTACAGAATTGTTCAAACGAATCCACAAATGCATTCTAAGTATTTTTACAGCGGGGCAGGTGTCTACATATTTTTCATCATATATAAGCCTTTATTGTGGTAACTTAAATAACAACACGATATTTTATATTCTATGTATTTCCTTTAAACTCAGCTGGTCTATTCATAGTGGCACATGGAATGTTGGCCGTGTTCTGTGTTCTGTGTTCTGTAGTCTGTAGAAATGTAGCACAGATTTAAGTTCTGCGTTGGGATCAGAAGTCACTTGACTGTTTGACAATGATGCCATTGTGACTGCTCCTCCATACGAATCAAAGCAGCACTGATTAACCAGTTGACAGTGCTGGAGGACAATACTGCTCTTTACTGCCCTGAGACAGTACAACCACTCAGACCCAAAGATGCTCGGTCCCGGACTACTATGTAGCACTGGTCCATCTCCCAAATAGCCGGCTGAGAAAGAAGGAAAACATATTAAATATAGTAGAGGAAATACTCTCACCAAAAACATTGTATTTTATTATACATTTGATAACTACAATTATGAGTAATAATAGTTAATTTATTATTATTCGCTAATCTTTTGAATAGATTCCACATCTGATTCCATTCATTCTTGGACTTAACGACTGTATTTAAAGTAGGATATTCAACGGCTATATTCAATGGACCCCCCCCGCCACACACACACACACACACACACACACACCACACACCACACACACACACACACACACACACACACACACACACACACACACACACACACACACACACACACACACACACACACACACACACACACACACACACACACACACTATTGTTTTATATAAAGACCCCTTTCAAAAAGTCTGTCTCATTTTCATTTGGCGATTTATGAAGTCGTCCCAACAATAGTGGAACATTACAGAACACTCAGAATGCACGTCATCGGATTGTTGGCGATATTGGCCAATCAAGTGACCTGTCAACCCGGGATCAGTAGGTGGGAATAAGGAGCGCAACAACCTCGGTAATATCTGCCCGACTGTGATTGACGCGTCATATCAGAACTTATTCAACACCCACAATAACTGGAATGATCTCATCTCAGAAAAGTGTTTTGTTCGTTGCTTATTTTGCGGAAAAACTGAAGATAATTTGCAGATTTATTTTGTTGGAATAGGCTATATAACCCGGATTAAACCGACTGCTCTAACACTTGTAACTCCTGGTCATGATTATTATTGGACCGTTTTGGACATAATCATGGAATATAGGCGGGGGTCCCTTATTCTGTGTATTCTAATTTCATCATGTTTACGGCTCACGTCGTCCCAAAAACAGGGAGGTAAGTGGTTTTATAAATGGTGACATTTCACACAGTTTACTACTAAAAATGACTAATCAACGATTACACCTTGCATCTCAAGCGTCAATCAGGTCAATTTGTATTTCCATAATATTTGTATTTGGATAACATTTGTTTTTTTGTTCTATTTGTCTCTATTCTATTTATAGTTGTTCTGTAAATATGTGTTCCATTTGTTCTATTTGTTTAACTTGTATGTCGGGTTTATTCCTGGAAACATATCAGTTGACGACACACACACACACACAGCTCACACACTTACAGATACGCAGAAATACAAACACACAGAAATTCTGTTTTAAGTTATTTTTATTATACCACTTTGTTCAATCGGAAATCCAAAATTGTACCAAGTTTCACCTGAGTGGGAGTGTCGGTCTCACTCCTGGTCTCAGATCTGCTGGGTGCATCTGGGAGTATAGGGCTGGCATATAGGTGAGAAATAAGGGTTTCAGATCTGCTGGGTGGATCTGGGAGTAGGGCTGGCATATAGGTGAGAAATAAAGGTTTCCGAACTGCTGGGTGCATCTGGGAGTAGGGCTGTCATATAGGTGAGAAATAAAGGTTTCAGAACTGCTGGGTACATCTGGGAGTAGGGCTGTCATATAGGTGAGAAATAAGGGTTTCAGATCTGCTGGGTGTATCTGGGAGTAGGGCTGGCATATAGGTGAGAAATAAAGGTTTCAGATCTGCTGGGTACATCTGGGAGTAGGGCTGTCATATAGGAGAGAAATAAGGGTTTCAGAACTGCTGGGTACATCTGGGAGTAGGGCTGGCATATGGGTGAGAAATAAGGTTTTCAGATCTGCTGGTTGTATCTGGGAGTAGGGCTGTCATATGGGTGAGAAATAAGGGTTTCAGATCTGCTGGGTGTATCTGGGAGTAGGGCTGTCATATAGGAGAGAAATAAGGGTTTCAGATCTGCTGGGTACATCTGGGAGTAGGGCTGGCATATGGGTGAGAAATAAGGGTTTCAGATCTGCTGGGTGTATCTGGGAGTAGGGCTGGCATATAGGTGAGAAATAAGGGTTTCAGATCTGCTGGGTGTATCTGGGAGTAGGGCTGGCATATAGGTGAGAAATAAAGGTTTCAGATCTGTTGGGTGTATCTGGGTGTAGGGCTGGCATATAGGTGATAAAAAAGGGTTTCAGATCTGCTGGGTGTATCTGGGAGTAGGGCTGGCATATAGGGTTTGGGACGCAGCGTCTGTGACCAGGTGCGTCCAGGTTGATTGTCGCTGGGCGTCTGTCATTTCGTGCGTCCGTGCCTGAGGTTGACGCATATGGTTATGGCGGACGGGCACGTGTCGCCCTTGCGTTCATCTCTCATCTCATCTCATCTTCAACCGCTTATCCGGGGTCGGGTCGCGGGGGTAGCAGCTCTAGCAGGGGACCCCAAACTTCCCTTTCCCGGGCAACATTAGCCAGCTCTGACTGGGGAATCCCGAGGCGTTCCCAGGCCTGTGTGGAGATATAATCTCTCCACCTAGTCCTGGGTCTTCCCCGGGGTCTCCTCCCAGCTGGACGTGCCTGGAACACCTCTCTAGGGAGGCGCCCAGGTGGCATTCGTACAAGATGCCCGAACCACCTCAACTGGCTCCTTTCTACGTAAAGGAGCAGCGGCTCTACTCCGAGTTCCTCTCGGATGACTGAGCTTCTCACCCTACCCCTAAGGGAGAGGCCAGCCACCTTTCTGAGAAAACCCATTTCCGCCGCTTGTACCCGTACCCTTGCGTTCGATGTGGGTTTAATCCAATTACAAAATCAATCATTATCAACCCAAGCTAAAAACATCATACTGCGATCAACAGGGCCGGTAGACCCCATAACAGCTGAGTAGAACCGGGACTATTAAGGCAAGCCGGTCGCTGTAGTGGTTCTTCAAGGTCAAACCCTGCGGTGTATTGGTGTAAAGAGTCTTTAAACATTCCTATCGACAGCTACCTCACTCCTTTTTTGTTAGAAGTTTGTTAGAAAATAACGCATCTGGCTCAGTCACTACTTCTAGCAGGTGGTTAAGTCTGTCAGTGTTATGGTGTCATGATTTGGACTCAATTATCCATCAGGCATTCTCGGCAAATGCCTTATGAGCTGGTCCATTTTAAGTCCATCCGCCATGTGTGTATATGGCAGAATAAACCGTCAACTGCCTTCTCACGCGTAAAAAAGAGTCGACTATGAGGCAACATGGAAGAAAACGGGCTTGTCTGGTTCAAATTGCCAAGGCCTATTTCTGGTCCCAGTCTGCCACGGCAACTGTTCTGTTGTTCTTGTTCATATACTTCTATTCTTCACTCAAAAGACTGAAACCTCTGGTTGTTTTGTTGGAACTCATGGGATGTTTAGTGGGACAAAGAGCCATGAACTCGGTGAGACCAGACAATGACGCCATTGTGTGCAGTCTATTGACAGGTAGCCTATATACCTGTTTGGCAACCTAGACTGTTCAGGTGAGAATCCCTCAATGATTAACCAACCACGTCTATATTGTTCTATTTTGTTTTTTAATCGTTGCTCTCTCTCTCTCTCTTCCTCTCAGTCATCCACTCTCTCCCTCTCTCTCTCGCCGTCCCCCCAGTCCCTCTGTTCATCTCCCTAAGGAGGGGACTTTGCCACACATTGCCACGCTGTAATCACTCTCTTTGATTGCAGTAATATGTCAGCTATTCAGTTGCCGCTGGCGATGGGCCTCTGCAGCACAGGGCCAATATCCTGTGTCTGGGGACATAAGTGACTGGAAGGCTGTTCGCTCGGCTGTAAACCACACCAGAAGTCAATTGGCCCATTGAAACGGGGCCACTCCGGCGCTCTACTGTCCAGTCTATTGCTTTGAGTGACAGTTGGCTGTTGTTTACCTCCGCACATGTCAGACTTGGCCATCTTTTTGCCGTTGGTTCGTGGCGCTAAGCGGTTCACGTTGAAATTGAATTGCATGCTAACTCGCCAGTCGATCACAGGACACATTTCATTGGACTATATGTGTCACTGTTTTCAGTAAAGTCAGATTGTGTGTGCGTGTGTGTGTGTCTGTATGTTATCTTTGTCCTACTCCCCTTCCGTTCCCTCGCCCATGTCCGCGCCCATCTACGCTTGTGTTTGCACAGGGCTAAAACTGCGAGATTAGGAACTTTGTATGATCTTTTACAACTTCCACTCCTTTTCTGGGCCAATATTTACTCAGGGGTACTAAGTGTGAATGACAAAGATGAATATATTACATATATCATGCAACATGTGTTAGTGTGTGTGTGTGTGTGTGTGTGTGTGTGTGTGTGTGTGTGTGTGTGTGTGTGCACGTGTGTGTTATAATGTGCCAACCTCCAAACACATAAACAAGCATCCTTGTAAAGCACCCGATACAAGGCAATACAGGAGTTCTGGTGAACTGATAAGGTGTTCTCATTCCATTGTTAGGTTCTCATTCAATGGGAACAGTTGAAAGTAATGAATAATGTAATAATAAGGAAGGACATTTTTATTGGTTCCTGTCACGCATGCGACTGGTTGAGCTATGGAATAGAATGTACATTTATTGGTAAGAATTTTTTTCTCCCTCTGCTGTTTACGGGATTGTCGGAGTGCATTAAAGAACAACTGGTTCAACAATTCTGTTGACCAGTAATCAACTTTATTTTACAAACAGCCTGCAACAGATGCAGATTAATGTACATATGCAACAGATGCAGATTAATGTACATATGCAACAGATGCAGATTAATGTACATATGCAACAGATGCAGATTAATGTGCATATGCAACAGATGCAGATTAATGTACATATGCAACAGATGCAGATTAATGTACATATGCAACAGATGCAGATTAATGTGCATATGCAACAGCTGCAGATTAATGTACATATGCAACAGATGCAGATTAATGTACATATGCAACAGATGCAGATTAATGTGCATATGCAACAGATGCAGATTAATGTACATATGCAACAGATGCAGATTAATGTACATATGCAACAGATGCAGATTAATGTACATATGCAACAGATGCAAATTAATGTACAAATGCAACAGATGCAGATCAATGTACATATGCAACAGATGCAGATCAATGTACATATGCAACAGATGCAGATTAATGTACATATGCAATAGATGCAAATTAATGTACAAATGCAACAGATGCAGATCAATGTACATATGCAACAGATGCAACAGATGCAGATTAATGTACATATGCAACAGATGCAGATTCATGTACTTATGCAACAGATGCAGATTCATGTACATGTGCAACAGATGCAGATTCATGTACATATGTAACAGATGCAACAGATGCAGATTAATGTACATATGCAACAGATGCAGATTCATGTACTTATGCAACAGATGCAGATTAATGTACATATGCAACAGATGCAGATTAATGTACATATGCAACAGATGCAGATTCATGTACTTATGCAACAGATGCAGATTAATGTACATATGCAACAGATGCAGATTCATGTACATATGCAACAGATGCAGATCAATGTACAAATGCAACAGATGCAGATTCATCTACTCATGCAACAGATGCAGATTAATGTAGTCATGCAACAGATGCAGATCAATGTACATATGCAACAGATGCAGATTCATGTACATATGCAACAGATGCAGATCAATGTACAAATGCAACAGATGCAGATTCATCTACTTATGCAACAGATGCAGATTAATGTACAAATGCAACAGCTGCCGATTCATCTACTTATGCAACAGATGTAGATTCATGTACATATGCAACAGATGCCGATTCATCTACTTATGCAACAGATGTAGATTAATGTACATATGCAACAGATGCAACAGATGCAGATTAATGTACATATGCAACAGATGCAGATTCATCTACTTATGCAACAGATGTAGATTCATGTACATATGAAATGTGACTGCCACTGAAGCGGCCAAATAGAAGAGATGCGCATCTCTCCTTCCTGTCTCCTAACCAGGATGTGTCTTTCTTCTCACACATGGCCAATTGTCCCAATGCCATGATCTCAGCACTGCGGGGCCCCTTTCACACACACACACACACACACACACACACACACACACACACACACACACACACACACACACACAGAAGCGCTATCTTTAACAGCATCACTCTTCAGCCATACCGGGAGTCTGACTCCGGCACACTGTCCACATTTATAGCTCAGGCAGTCACAATGATATTCTTTGTCAAAAACAAGCCTGTTTCTACCCCTTCATCAGCCCCGGGCCTTTTCCACTACATGTGGAGAGGTCATGGCCTTCACCGCTTCAAACACTGCCTCTGCCATGTCCAGACACGTGAAGCGAAACTCAGTAACAGACACATCAAAAATGACATCCAAACACTGCCTCAGACAATGCAACATGCATGCTCATCAAACACAGCTTGGGGCACATCTTTGGTCTAATCAACAGACATGACATGAAACACATCCAGAGACACATTGTCTGAGGTCTGTACCCTGTCTGAGGTCTGTACCCTGTCTGAGGTCTGTAATCATGTCTGAGGTCTGTAACCCTGTCTGAGGTCTGTACCCTGTCTGAGGTCTGTACCCTGTCTGAGGTCTGTACCCTGTCTGAGGTCTGTACCATGTATCATGTCTGTTACTTTGTCTGAGGTCTGTACCCTGTCTGAGGTCTGTACCATGTATCATGTCTGTTACTTTGTCTGAGGTCTGTACCCTGTCTGAGGTCTGTACCATGTATCATGTCTGTTACTTTGTCTGAGGTCTGTACCCTGTCTGAGGTCTGTAACCTGTCTGATGTTTGTAGCCTTGTCTGAGGTCTGTACCTGTATCATGTCTGTACCCTGTCTGAGGTCTGTACCCTGTCTGAGGTCTGTACCCTGTCTGAGGTCTGTACCCTGTCTGAGGTCTGTACCCTGTCTGAGGTCTGTACCCTGTCTGAGGTCTGTACCCTGTCTGAGGTCTGTAACCTGTCTGATGTTTGTAGCCTTGTCTGAGGTCTGTACCTGTATCATGTCTGTACCCTGTCTGAGGTCTGTAACCTTGTCTGATGTCTGTAACTCTGTCTGGGTTCTGCAAAATGTTTCTTGGTTGTTTATATGGTTTGATGGATGAATTTATCAGCGCTGACAGCCATGTCTTTTATTCCCTGTTTTCTCTGTGTCAGTGGTGTGTCCTGGTACCAACAATGGCCTGACCTACAATAAATATGAATTCATTAAGGACGTCTACACAAACTGTGAGATCGTCATGGGTAACCTGGAGATCACCTTAATAGAAAATGAAAAGATGAAAGACTTCTCCTTCTTGAGGGTAAGACATGTTGTTCTTCGTGTTGTTCACGCTCCCCTGTTCTTGTTCAAGTTCTTGTTCTTGTTGTTCTGTTGTTGTTTAGTTGTCACTTTTCTCTCTAAGGCCACCTCTAATAATCACTTCGTACTGTGACTGTCCCTGACATTAATGCCGACTCCTGGGCTTCTAGGCAATCAGGAAGTGCAGAACTTTATTTCGAATTTATAGTTTAAGATACAGTTACCGTAGTCTGCAATCTGTCTGTCTGATCTTTACTGTTGCATAACAGAACCTTTACCTTTCTGTCTGACCAATACTGTTACATTACCTAACATTATTCTATAACCTGTCTGTCTGTCTGACCTGTACTGTTACATAACATAACAACTCTGTAACCTGTCTGTCTGACCAATTCTGTTACATTACCTATCATGATTCTGTAACCTGTCTGTCTGACCTGTACTGTTACATAACGTAACAACTCTGTAACCTGTCTGTCTGACCAATTCTGTTACATTACCTATCATGATTCTGTAACCTGTCTGTCTGACCTGTACTGTTACATAACATAACAACTCTGTAACCTGTCTGTCTGACCAATACTGTTACATTACCTAACATTATTCTATAACCTGTCTGTCTGTCTGACCTGTACTGTTACATAACATAACAACTCTGTAACCTGTCTGTCTGACCGATACTGTTACATTACCTAACATGATTCTGTAACCTGTCTGTCTGACCTGTACTGTTACATAACGTAAGTCTTTTACCTGTCTGTCTGTTTGTCTGTCTGACCACTACTGTTACATAACACAACAACTCTGTAACCTGTCTGTCGGTTCCGTACTGTTACATAACATAACAACTCTGTAACCTGTCTGTCGGTTCCGTACTGTTACATAACATAACAACTCTGTAACCTGTCTGTATCTGCACCTCTGTCTCCCAGTCTATTAGAGATGTAAGAGGCTATGTCCTTATCGCCTTGAACCACTTCACCCAACTGCCCCTGGAACAGCTGCGTGTAATCAGGGGCAACAGCCTGTATGAGGGACGGTTTGCCCTCTATGTGGTCCTCAACTTCCCCAAAGGGGGCACCGATGGCCTGAAGTACCTGGGACTCTCAAACCTTACTGGTGAGAATGGGGGATAAAGGAGGGGTGAGGGGGGCTGAGGGAGGGATGTGATGGGGGGAAGAGAGAGGGATGATGGACAGATGAGGGAGGGATGAGGAGGGGATGAGGGAGAGATGAGGAGGAGATGAGGGAGAGATGAGGAGGGGATGAGGGAGAGATGAGGGAGGGATGTGATGGGGGAAGAGAGAGGGATGATGGAGAGATGAGGGAGGGATGAGGAGGGGATGAGGGAGAGATGAGGGAGAGATGAGGGAGGGGATGAGGGAGGGATGAGGAGGGGATGAGGGAGGGATGAGGGAGGGATGAGGAGGGAATGAGGGAGGGATGAGGAGGGGATGAGGAGGGAATGAGGGAGGGATGAGGGAGGGATGAGGAGGGGATGTGATGGGGGAAGAGAGAGGGATGAGGCAGGGATGAGGAAGTGATGAGGAGGGGAGGAGGGAGAGATGAGGAGGGGATGAGGGAGAGATGAGGAGGGGATGAGGGAGGGATGAGGAATGGGTGAGGGGGGATGAGTGAGAGATGAGGGGGGACATAAATCCCAATCACAACACACATGTTGTAGAGATGAGGGAGAGATGATCTAGATATGAGGAGGGATGAGGAGGGAATCTGAGGGAGAACATGAGAGAGGAGATGGGTCTAACCCTTAACCTATCCTTGAAGCAAACCGAAAAAAATCCCAATCCCATTTGAGTGCAGAAACTCTGGGCTGGTTTCACATCCCGCGCTAATCTGTTTACCCTGATCAGTGGCATGCATGTGGAAATATAGGACACCTGAGAACACCTGTGTCGTGTGGACTGTGTGGGTGGTAGTATCTAGGAGGTAGTATCTAGGAGGTAGTATCTAGGAGGTAGTATCCAGGAGGTAGTATCCAGGAGGTAGTATCCAGGAGGTTGTATCCAGGAGGTAGTATCCAGGAGGTAGTATCCAGGAGGTAGTATCCAGGAGGTAGTATCCAGGAGGTAGTATCTAGGAGGTAGTATCCAGGAGGTAGTATCCAGGAGGTAGTATCCAGGAGGTAGTATCCAGGAGGTAGTATCCAGGAGGTAGTATCCAGGAGGTAGTATCCAGGAGGTAGTATCCAGGAGGTAGTATCCAGGAACATGTTGTGGTTACGGTGAAACACGCCACACCCTCTGTGCAGACATGTGTGTAATGTAGCATGGATATGGAAGTGAGGACCTGGGGTGAGGATCTGGGGAGGCAGGAGACTGTTGGGATATGGGGGTGAGGACCTGGGGTGAGGACCTGGGGTGAGGATCTGGGGAGGCAGGAGACTGTGGGGATATGGGGGTGAGGACCTGGGGTGAGGATCTGGGGAGGCAGGAGACTGTGGGGATATGTCACTATATATGTTCAACGTAAAATGCCCCTGTATTCTCATTTGGGCTCTGGTCAAATGTAGCACACTTAATAGAGGATATCGTGGTATTTAGGACATGAGTGTAAAAGCAGCTCTTCCAGTATTCCTGACAACCATGGTTTCAGTGTTTCTGTTTGTTTGTGTCTTAAGTATCTTATATGAGCTCTCCTATTCCCAGAGAGGACCGGCTTTTCTTTACATGCACTAGCATGTCTGGACGATTGTTATATGGAAGAGGGTGTCAAACGTCAAACTGGCTTTACTGTAACTAGATTATCTTTTTCTTTATTTCTGTCTCTCCCTCTCCCCCTCTCTCTCCCCAAACACTCTCTCCCTCCCCTCTCTCCATTACCTCTCCCCCACCCCTGCTCCTCTCTTCACCCCCCTCTCTCATTTCCAACTCCAAATGCCTCTCTCTCTCTCTCTCTCTCTCTCTTATTTCCAACTCCATATGCCCTCACTCTCTCTCTCTCTCTCTCTCTCTATATATATATATATATATCTCTTATTTCCAACTCCATATGCCCTCACTCTCTATCTCTCTCTCTCATGTCCAACTCCTAATGCCCTCTTCCATTCCCATATCTTTCTTTTCTGCAGAGATTCTGGAGGGTGGTGTCAGGATGTTCAATAACACTTTCCTTAGTTATGGTCCCTACGTGAACTGGGAAGATATTGTTAGAGACAAGAATCGAACCAGGGCTCCTATAGAAATACAACACAACAAGGAGAGAGGTCAGTGTCTGTCCACCACAGTCCCTAAGAGTCCCCCACAGTCCACCACAGTCCCTAACAGTCCCCCACAGTCCCCCACAGTCCCCCACAGTCCCCCACAGTCCCCCACAGTCCCCCACAGTACCACACAGTACAACACAGTCCCCCACAGTCCCCAACAGTCCCCCACAGTCTCCCACAGTCCCCCCACATTTCCCCACAGTCCCCAACAGTCCCCCACAGTACCCCCACAGTCCCCCACAGTCCCCCACAGTCCCCCACAGTCCCCCACAGTCCCCCACAGTCCCCCACAGTCCCCCACAGTCTCCCACAGTCCCCCACAGTCCCCCACAGTCCCCCACAGTCTCCCACAGTCCCCCACAGTCCCCCACAGTCCCCAACAGTCCCTAACAGTCCCCAACAGTCTGCCCGTGGACTCCACTCTGATGAGATTTATAAGTTAAAAGTGTAACCTTCTTGGTCTCTTCACCCGGGTCAGCCATTTTGACCTATAATAATGTTCTTTATCTGAAGGGCCTTGCCACCCATCCTGTAAGGACCTCTGCTGGGGCCCCGATGCAGAACAATGCCACATCTGTGAGTCCTCTCTACAACAGCTCGCCCACCTGCTCGCTCACCTACTCTCACTCTTCTGTCTCTGTCACTGCGTCTGACGCTCAGTCACTCAGACCGGTCATGTCTGATCTTGTTCACCACTGTTCACATCTTGTCACATGATGCCTCAAACTCCATTGCCATTAACGTCCCTCTCTGATTCCTCTGTCCTGCTCAGTGACCAAGACGGTGTGTGCTCCTCAGTGTAACGAACGCTGTTTTGGGACACGCCCCCAGGACTGTTGTCACATAGAGTGTGCAGGTGGTTGCCGCGGACCCACAGATATGGACTGCTTTGTGAGTAGGCTGCCTCTGGCTCTCTTTGAGACGTTTTAACGTTTTTAAAACTTAAACAACAAGTAAACCACTGCCGTTGTTTATGGAGTTCAATGGCATAACTGGTTGACACAACGGTTTAATATGATTGTTGATGGATACAGCGCTTCCAGATCATTAATCAGTTTATGATTACATTTTAAAGTGTATGTGTAACTGTGTGTGTGTGTGTGTTTTTGTTTGCGTGTGTGCATCTGTGTGTCTGTGTGTGTATGTTTGCGTGTGTGCATGTGTGTGTGTGTGTGTTTTTGTTTGCGTGTGTGCATCTGTGTGTCTGTGTGTGTATGTTTGCGTGTGTGCATGTGTGTGTGTTTGGACCTGTCCAGGCATGCGTTCACTTCAACGACTCAGGTCCCTGTGTGCCCCAGTGTCCTCAGACTGAAATCTACAACAGACACACATTCCAAATGGAGACGAACCCCAATGCCAAGTACGAGTATGGCTCCATATGTGTGTCCCACTGCCCTAGTGAGTGTCCTCCAGCTGTGTGTGTGTGGGGGGGCATATGTTTCTATGGATATTATAGTGTGTCCCACTGCCCTAGTGAGTGTCCTCCAGCTGTGTGTGTGTGTGTGTGTGTTGGGGGAGGGGTTGGGTGTGTTTGGGGGGACATATGTTTCTATTGATATTATTGTCTCCCTTTTGTGAAATCACAAAAAGAGTTACCAGTGTCTTCATTGGATCATTGTACACAATATTTCCTGATTCCCTTTCTGTCTTTCTATCTTTTGTTTCTCTCACTCTCTTTCTCACACTCTCTTGTCTGTCCCTCGGTCTCTGTCACAATGCAGCCCACTATGTGGTGGTCGGTAGCTCCTGTGTGGCTGTATGTTCCCCAGGCAAGAAGGAGGTAGAGAAGAATGGTCGGAAACAGTGTGAGCCCTGTGGAGGTCTCTGTCCCAAAGGTAACCTGTCCCCATCACAACACACAGTATCACAACACACATAAATCACAATCACAACACACATAAATCACAACACACATAAATCACAATCACAACACACATAAATCACAATCACAACACACATAAATCACAATCACAACACACATAAATCACAATCACAACACACATAAATCACAATCACAACACACATAAATCACAATCACAACACACATAAATCACAATCACAACACACATAAATCACAATCACAACACACATAAATCACAATCACAACACACATAAATCACAATCACAACACACATAAATCACAATCACAACACACATAAATCACAATCACAACACACATCAGACATATTCACTGATCGATTGACGACTCGATTCATTGACTAACTGAGTGATTGATATCCACTATAGCTTGTATAGGCACAGATCAAAAAACGTGGGTGGACTCTAAAAACATTGACAGCTTCATCAACTGCACCAAGATACAAGGCAACCTACAATTTCTGAAAATCGGGATTGATGGGTAAGTAAGTTCGAGCTTGTAGTTTAGTTATTGTATTATGCAGCCCTGGTCATAATCAGCAGGGGCAGTTTTTTTTTAAGATAGGAGGGACAAGATAGGAGGTACACATTTTTGTAGAGCAGTGTGATTTGCCCCTTTAACAGGACAGTGTGATATATCCCTTTAACAGGACAGTATGATATATCCCTTTAACAGGGCAGTATGATATATCCCTTTAACAGGGCAGTGTGATTTGCCCCTTTAACAGGACAGTGTGATATATCCCTTTAACAGGGCAGTATGATATATCCCTTTAACAGGGCAGTATGATATATCCCTTTAACAGGGCAGTATGATATATCCCTTTAACAGGGCAGTATGATATATCCCTTTAACAGGGCAGTATGATATATCCCTTTAACAGGGCAGTATGATATATCCCTTTAACAGGGCAGTATGATATATCCCTTTAACAGGGCAGTATGATATATCCCTTTAACAGGGCTGCGTGATTTGCCCCTTTAACAGGGCAGTATGATATATCCCTTTAACAGGGCAGTATGACATATCCCTTTAACAGGACAGTGTGATATATTCCTTTAACAGGGCTGTATGATATATCCCTTTAACAGGGCAGTATGATATATCCCTTTAACAGGGCAGTATGACATATCCCTTTAACAGGACAGTATGATATATTCCTTTAACAGGGCTGTATGATATATTCCTTTAACAGGGCTGTATGATATATCCCTTTAACAGGGCAGTATGATATATCCCTTTAACAGGGCAGTATGATATATCCCTTTAACAGGGCAGTATGATATATCCCTTTAACAGGGCAGTATGATATATCCCTTTAACAGGGCAGTATGATATATCCCTTTAACAGGGCTGCGTGATTTGCCCCTTTAACAGGGCAGTATGATATATCCCTTTAACAGGGCAGTATGACATATCCCTTTAACAGGACAGTGTGATATATTCCTTTAACAGGGCTGTATGATATATCCCTTTAACAGGGCAGTATGATATATCCCTTTAACAGGGCAGTATGACATATCCCTTTAACAGGACAGTATGATATATTCCTTTAACAGGGCTGTATGATATATTCCTTTAACAGGGCTGTATGATATATCCCTTTAACAGGGCAGTAGGATATATCCCTTTAACAGGACAGTGTGATATATCCCTTTAACAGGGCAGTATGATATATCCCTTTAACAGGACAGTGTGATATATCCCTTTAACAGGGCTGTATGATATATCCCTTTAACAGGACAGTGTGATATATCCCTTTAACAGGGCAGTATGATATATCCCTTTAACAGGGCAGTATGATATATCCCTTTAACAGGGCAGTATGATATATCCCTTTAACAGGGCAGTATGATATATCCCTTTAACAGGACAGTGTGATATATCCCTTTAACAGGGCTGTATGATATATCCCTTTAACAGGACAGTGTATATGGTCCAGTAGCCTATTTGTTATGCTTTGGTGGGAACCTGCAATGGGAACTTCCACTCTATGACTGAGCTAAAGTAATGAGGTACGAAGGCTTGCAATGAAGGAAAAACCCTTGGATTTATTGCTCTGTATCGTGTCATGATCATCTCATACAGCTGAAAGACAGTTCATGGGAGTCAAGTCACGTAGACAGGGTTCCTATGAAACAGAACACTGATCAGTAACAGTAACCAGCAGTAGCTCATACAGGTTTTGCAAAAATAAAGTAAACATCTGAAAGGTAAACACCTGTGAGGCTTTACTTTCTGAAGCAAAGTACAGTCGCCCCAACACTTCCCGTGATTTCTCTGATTTCTCAGTTGCGTACACACAGCCAAAAATCCGAGGTGTCGCCGGTCGAGCCCTACGTCATATTGTCCAATAATGGCAGAAGTTTGAGACAAAAATAGCTAGTAATGAATCTCTAAGATGTTAGATGGTCCAGCATCTTGTTTCCAACTATGTGGGATTTCAGGCTGTGTGTACAGGCAAACATAAAAAGAACTTTATGAAATACATTTGATTGATTGATTGATTATCATTCACTGGTACATTCTGTTGGGGGGAAAACATGATTGTTGTCAGATCCGGGTCCTCCCTCTCAGTGGGAGGAAACGCTAAAGTGCTTAACCCAGCCCGGTGTGTTTTTCAGTGACGACTACAATAATATCCCCAAACTGGACCCTACAAAGCTGGAGGTCTTCCGCTCCGTCCAGGAGATTACAGGTGTGTGTGTTTATATATGTGTGTGTGTGTGTTGCTGTTTTGTTTCCTCTATATATATATTTTTTTTCATATGTGTAAACTATGTTTGCTTGACCGTTGTGTTACGTCCAGGTATCCTAAAAATAGAAGCATGGGCCAAAGAACTGCCGGATTTGTCAGTGTTCTCCAATCTCACCACCATTAGAGGAATATCTCTTCAAAAGTAAGGATGTATTCCAGTGTGTGTGTGTGTGTGTGTGTGTGTGTGTGTGTGTGTGTGTGTGTGTGTGTGTGTGTGTGTGTGTGTGTGTGTGTGTGTGTGTGTGTGTGTGTGTGTGTGTGTGTGTGTGTGTGTGTGTGTGTGTGTGTGTGTGTGTGTGTGTGTGTGTGTGTGTGTGTGTGTGTGCTAGCTTGTGTGAATCGGTGCACGCTAGTGCACGCATGTGTGACTTTCGGGGAAGGCCTTTTGTGAGTTTAGGGGCAAGGTCAATTGGCCTTAACGGGGTAGCTAATTTGTCAGGGCATTTCTTCAATTGTAAAGTGGCCTCATATAAAGTTTTGAACTATTTATATTGGACAGGATGTAGATTTCCAGGACGCATTTCCGACATGTAGAGGACCAGCCCTGTTGTCACATATGTGGTTTATGTAATCTTCACGTCAACACTTGACAGACAAAGTTACCTACTTCAACAAATGACACTGAAAGATGATACTGATTAAACACTCATTCATTCGTCGACAATGAACAGAGATGCAATTTGATAGTTCAGGAAAATTAATTATTTCCCTATAGTTTCAATAGGTAGCTGGCGTTGTCCATGGTCTGAAGCTCCATGTAACTGCTTCCTGTTTCCTGTAACGGTCAATCAGTTTCAATCTCATATTAACCTGGAAGGAAGTTTTGCCCACTCTTCATGTCCACTACGGATTTGGCTCAGCTTCAACCTTTCGAAAAAAAATGGTTTCACATTCATCTCAAGAATTTTCTGGTACATATTTGTTGTTGACACAACGATTATAAATTCGCCCTAAGGCAGCGAGGCAGTTCCAAAACATTACACCACATGTTTCTATGCTCTGCGCTGGCAACGTTGATATTCTTCTCTGGAAGCAGATCTTCCTCCTATATCTGACAACCCATGTTGGTCACATTTGTGTTGTCTCTGTCTGATAGTTGACTCATGCATTTTGTTATCTTGGGAGACTTCCATGCGTGTCTTTCGGTCAGCTTATGTAGAATTTTCTCCATTTCTAGATAATGTGTCCAACGGTCAAATGATGTACTTCAGATTGCTTGTAAATTTCTTTGTAACCTCTCACAGACCCATTGGTCACCAATAATCCTGGTGTAGGTATTTTAATCTTGGCTTAATGTGTCTTCTCAGATCCATATGGTTAAGACCAAACCAGACCAAGTTACTTTATAGGGATTTTTTAATAATTAGCACCTGTTTCAGTGCCTCTGATGTGGCTTTATCAATATAGAAATAAGATAGAGTTGAACCAATACAAACGTCCTATAACGTTTCCACTTGACTGCATTTTACAAGGATTTAGATGGCACACAGATTCTCTATGCGATTTAATGTTTGTTTTATCAATTATGGTAAACAGAAATTGAGTGAACTGAATTTTAGAAACCAGGAAATACATTTTATTTGCTAACTACGGTCTAGTCCCTGTTGTAGTT
Organism: Dallia pectoralis; assembly: GCA_029465975.1. Lineage (NCBI taxonomy): Eukaryota > Metazoa > Chordata > Actinopteri > Esociformes > Umbridae > Dallia > Dallia pectoralis. Next base: position 27,109,738 of record CM055728.1, on the reverse strand, counting down.
CTTTGATGTGACACTGCTATGTAAAATAACACTCTTATCTTTTTTAACCTGACAAAGCTTAAACTCTGCCATTTAAACATGTAGTCATTGTATCATTTCAAATGCAAAGCGCTAACAAAACAACCGTTAGCATCTATATGCTTTTAGAGTAAGTACACTGTATCACAAATCTTGATGCTGTGTGTTATAAATTGTAAACGCTGGGTGTTTATAAGATGTTGCATTTAACGGCTAGTATAAATTAAACAACCTTACAAATCTCAATACGTGCTGCAATATAACCCACATGTCATTTAATCCATTGTTTGCTTAATAAAACCAAACGCTGCTTTTTGTTTCAACAGCTTGTAGGAATCCCTATGTCATGCATGTCATTATCGTATGTCTCTCTTTGTTTGTCTCTCCTTGTTTCTCACCTGCTTGTTCCCCGTGCTCCCGATGTTCCTCTCACAGTTCAAAGAGGTATGGCCGGTGTCGTATATCACCCTGTATGTCCCCCAAACCAAACAATATTCTACTGTTCTTAACACTATATCTCATTTTTCAGTCTTGTTTGTGTGGTTTTAGGATGCCACATTTGATGATTTTGGAGGTCGTTGTTTTATTTCAGTTTTGCTTCTCCTGTTCTCACCTGCAGGCCTTTTTCTCTGATAGTCATCGGAACATCTGTCACCTCTCTCGGTCTGCGTTCCCTCAGAGAGATTAACGATGGCAACGTGTTCGTCAGCAACAATCCCAACTTGTGTTACTTGAAGAAAATGGACTGGACGCCCCTGTGGAACGGACGCACCGATGTCTTCACTGATATCAAGAACAACCGGAATGAGACGGAGTGTGGTGAGAGAGACGTCGTCTAGCTGAAATGCCATCTTACAATCTTACAGGCCGACAGTAAAAGCGGTTATTTAGAAGTAAAATACATTCTGGGTTGTTTAGAAGTTACAGGAAGTATTATTATTATTGTAAATTAGAGAATAGTTATGACCAATATGTTTTGAGTATTCTTTTAATTTTACCATAATAAAAAAACTATTAATTGAAGCTGCCAGTTTTAGACCGGTGAGGCGTCTGTTTCTTAAACTAGACACTCTAATGCATTTGTCCTCTTGCTCCGTCGTGCACTGGGGCCTCACACTCCTCTTTCTATTCTGGTTAGAGCCAGGTTGCTTCTTTAATCAACACAAAAAAATCAGTGGCGCTAACATAATTCCAAAAGGGTTTTGTTTTGTTCTACTGTATGTTAATAGTATGTTATTTTGTTTTGTTGTATTGTATATTACCTAGTTTTGTTGTGATGTTTTGTTAATAGTATGTTATTTTGTTTTGTTGTACTGTATGTTAACAGTGTGTCACCTTGTTTCGGTGTACTGTATGTGAATAGCATGTTCCTTGTTTTGATATACTACATGGTAATAGCATGATATATTTTTTATGTTGTTTTCAGAGGAGAAGGGCCATGTTTGTGACCCACTTTGTTCAGACTCTGGCTGTTGGGGCCCCAGACCTGACCAGTGTCTCTCCTGCAGCAACCACAGCAGAAACTCTGCCTGTGTGGCACAGTGCAACATCTACACAGGGTTAGTGAATTAGAGACAGACCAGAAGACAGAGACACATAGACAGACATACAGACATACAGACACTAGGGCTGAAATAAACAATTATTTGATAATCGACTAATCTAACAGTTATTTGAACGATTAGTCGACTAACCATCTACTTTCCCAATGATTAATCAGTAGGCTTTGAACGATTATTCAGCTTTTGCCGTTTGTTAAAACATTGAGGTTAAGATATTAATCTACAAACAACTAAATGTGTGTCATTCAAATGGTTGTATAATATACTGAACTGTCTAACTGCTGTCGGATGACATGTTGCTTATACTACGTAGTGTGTTTTAAACAAATGGTGTTGCTAACTGGCCAGTTTTCTTACTACTTCCATCTTCAGCTTTTAGCTTCTAGCTTTTAGCTTAACTATCTTTAGCTTCTAGGAACACACTCAACTCTCGCCGTTTTCATTTCCTCTTGTGCCGGGATGTTTCCTTAATACTTGTTCCAGCACGCACGTTGTGCTTCTGCAGAAAAGCAAGTTCCCGCTTTGCACGCATTACCGACGTGTTAATTTTTATTTCAAACTTTAGAGAAACTATTCCAGACGCGACTTGTTCTGCTCTGTTTGCACGCTGACATTTTAGCACAATTAAAAAAAAATCTAATAACGTTTTCTTCTATTGGATTGCATGCGGGAGGGCTGCATTACAGTCGATAGCTACAGCGCCGCACTGGTCAAATCACGTTTTTGCAGCCACAGAAAATTGGTCGTAAGGGATCAAACGATTTTTCAACAACAAATTTTTTTGTCGATAACGTTGACTAATTGTTTCAGCCCTAACAGACACACAGACAGACTGACAGGGCAATCTTAAGCCTGTTTTATGCTTCTGCGTCGAATCGACGGCGTACCCTCTCCGACCCCTCTGCGTCGACGCGAACCCCTCTCCGACCCCTACGCCGTAGCTCGACGTGCACCTCCAAAAAATTGTAACTTCGCGTCGAGACGACGCAGACCACAAGGGCTGTGATTGGTCAGATTATACATCTGGATGTGAAATGCAACGCAACCCGACACAGAACCATAAAACCGCCACGACGCCGTAGGAGTGACGGCGTAGCTACGCCGTGGAGTTGACGCAGAAGCATATTGAGGCCTTTAGACTTAGAGCTGAGGTTTAGACTTAGATACGACTTAGAGCTGAGGTGTAGGCTTAGGTTAGACTTAGAGGTGAGGTTTATGGTTAGGTTATACTTAGAGGTGAGGTTTATGGTTAGGTTATACTTAGAGGTGTGGTTTAGGCTTAGGTTAGACTTAGAGCTGAGGTGTAAGCTTAGGTTAGACTAAAAGCTGAGGTGTAACCTAAGAGCTGAGGTGTAGGCTTAGGTTAGACTAAGACCTAAGCCTACACCTCAGCTCTTGGTCTAACCTAAGCCTACACCTCAGCTCTTAGGTCAGACTTAGAGCTGAGGTGTAGGCTTAGGTTCGACTAAGAGCTGAGGTTTAGGCTTAGTTTTAGACTAAGAGGTGAGGTTTAGGCTTAGATTAGACTTAGAAGTGAGGTTTAAGCTTAGGTTAGATTTAGAGGTGAGGTTTAGGCTTAGGTTAGATTTAGAGGTGAGGTTTAGGCTTAGGTTAAACATGAATGGAAGTATTGTTTTGAGTTCCCAACAGGATGATTAAAGTGTGTTGTCTTCCCCCACCACCAGCCAACCCCGGGAGTTTTCGGGGCCAAAGGGGGAGTGTCTCCCCTGTCACTCAGAGTGTCGACTACAGGAGGGAAAGACTAGCTGCAATGGAACGGTATATACACACACTCACTGTTCTCTGTCAATTCTGCCTTTACTTTCAATCTCATCTTCTCTCTCTCTCGCTATCTCTCTCTCGCTTGCTCGTTCTCTTTCATTTACATATCAGTCAGCTGACACTCCAGAGCAACTTAGTTAGATTGGGATCTGCGTCCTGTAGGGGCGGGACAGTCACAGCACCCAGTTGTAGCTGAATAAAAAGCCCAGGTTACCTAGCTCTGAGCTAGCTCTATATCAGGGGTGGGCAAACTTTTCAGCTCAGGGGCCTCATCAGGGCTTTGAAATTAAATGGAGGGCCACATATGTTTGGTATTTTCTTAATTATAAATGATTTGTGGGCCAGAAAAGCACAATATTCAAATGTATACACCTAACATTTATACTGTGGGTGTGTTAATACATATAACTCATACTTATTCAGATTCAGATACATGACTTTTGGACTTGCTATGTATTTTGTACTCCCCCATAACTGTTTTAATACCTATCGCGGGCCGGATGGAATTGCCTCAAGGGCCAGATTCGGCCTGTGGACCTGAGTGTGCTCACCCCTGCTTTCTAGGCTAGCTAAATCTACAATGTCAGACACAGCTTGCTTAAATGACACCTATTTGACGTACTAATTGCCAACATTAGCAATGATCCATCTGTGTGATAAAAATACCACAGACAGAATTTTGCTCTGCTCGGAGTATCCCTGACGTACCCCCTTGTGTTTATTTTTAAAGTATGCCTATGGTGTCATGAGTGTATTTAACTACCCCCTGTGGATTGACCAAGTGCCGTCAGAAGGCCTAGAAACCTTGGTTGGAAACCACTGATCTAGACCACTACAATAGCACATTCTCCCTAGCAGCTAACTCCTGCTTCTAACTTCACATGCACCGTCATTAATGAGAGGATGTAAAGGTTTCTCACATCGGTAACGTGACTTTGTAGGGCGTTGTGGTAAAACACACAAAAAAAACACGACCTCTCACACATTTCGCAGTCGCTTGGTACAAACAATGTATTCTGTGGTAATTCTGTTGTTTAGACCGTATGCGTTTTAGCTGTTACCTCATGTTGTGTGGTGTTCCTTTTTCACTTTGGGCAGGTCAGTATTCCTTCCTAATCTAACGATATTGTGTTAAACTCTTTAAACAGTGGTGATTCATTTGGAAGCCAAGCCATACACACACACACACACACCTTTCGACATCACATACCTGGCAGATGACGTCATACAGAACAATATAATGGGAATAAGGCCAGGACCTCCAGAACAGGCTGGACTAGTTTCTTGCTTCTGAGTGCACACACCTACCGTGTATTTGCCCATTTGACAACACCTAGCACACCAAAATACGAAATGAAATAACCTCTGTTTTTCCCCGAACCCTCTTCACCTCCTCTTAGGGGTCTGATGAGTGTGTGGCATGTGCCAATCTCAGGGATGGTCCTCACTGTGTCCCTTCCTGCCCCAGCGGGGTGATTGGAGGGGATATGCAGTTTATCTTCAAATACCCTGACAAGGGTGGCTACTGTCAGACCTGCCATGTCAGCTGCACACTGGGGTCAGTGTGTGTGTATGTGTGTGTCTGTGTGTGACTAAGTGAGTGAGTGGGTGAGAGTGTGTGTGTGTGTGTGTGTGTGTGTGTGTGTGTGCCCTGCAGTGACACTGTGCCTCTTCTTGCAGGTGTTCAGGTCCAGGGATGAGTGACTGTATAGACAACACAAGACACTCCACTAGGTGAGAGGCTCCCCCTGCTGGTGGTTATATGAACTGACACACAAATACACCAACAGACACACCAACAGACACACACATATTGTTTATTCTATTCTTATGGGGACCTGAGACCTAATTCAAAAATGAACATTCTGTGTTCATAAACGCAGCCCTAAACCGAGACCTTAACATAAACCCTACCCCAATAACATAACCATGAACCATGAACCCTTAATCTAATCTATCAATAACGTATTATCCTGATCCTAAGCGTAATTAGAACCCAATTTGACGAAATACCTTGTGAGGAGCATTTTATCCAGGCTTTATCCTCATGGCTGTTCCCCACATGTATTAAATAGACCTGGATCACACGCCGATACAAACACTCCCACTCTCACACACACACACACACACACAAGATACACCCCAGACATTACGTGACCCATTTCCTCCCCCCCCCAAAGCCCGCAGATAACAGGGTTAGCATTGGGAGTGCCGGCTGCCCTCATCGTTGCCCTGGCAGTGTTTGTGTTGGGTCTGCTGTACCACCGCAGCCTGGCAATCCGCAAGAAGAGAGCCATGCGCAGATATCTGCAGAGTGCAGAGGTGAGCAAAACCATCCACTAATCACAGGCATTTATCAGTTATAGCATACATTTTTTGGTACGGCTAATTCCGTATTACTACTGGTTTTTTGTATATACTATATACTGTATCCACATATGGTACGTACTGTAATTCAATTGTGTGTGTGTGTGTGTGTGCTAAAAGACCATCGATCCTCTGGAGCCGGGGGAGAAAGGGGTCCTGGTTCATGCTCGGATTCTTAGGGCTCCGGAGCTGAAAAAGGTCAAGTCCCTGGGATCTGGAGTGTTTGGCTCTGTCCACAAAGGTGTCTGGGTCCCTGAGGGGGACTCTGTGAAGATCCCCGTTGCCATCAAGACCATCCAGGATCGTACAGGCAGACAGACCTTCAATGAGATCACAGATGTAAGAACGAAAACCTGTTAAAGAAGAGTTTCTCTTACAAAACTCTCTTTTAGTGTTCTGTCCGCTAATATTAAACTGACATGTAAAAATGTTGGGGGCTTGAATACTTGCAAAAAGATTTTAGATAGGCGGGTGATTAGTTACGGGGTTGGGCTGGTGATTAGTTACGGGGTTGGGCTGGTGATTAGTTACTCGGTTGGGCGGGTGATTAGTTACGGGGTTGGGCTGGTGATTAGTTACGGGGTTGGGCTGGTGATTAGTTACGGGGTTGGGTTTGGGATTTAGCTCACCCAGCCAACACTCCTGTGTCATATTGGACCTCCTGTCTGATCTATGGTCGCCCTCCATCTTTACTTCTGTCCTCCTTCATAGCACATGTTATCCATGGGCCGTCTGGACCACCCGTATATTGTCCGGTTGTTGGGTATCTGCCCCGGCGACAGCCTTCAGCTGGTCACCCAGTTCAGTGGTCAGGGCTCCTTACTGGACCACATCAGGCAGCACAAACACAGCCTGGACCCCAAAAGGCTCCTCAACTGGTGTGTGCAAATTGCCAAGGTATGGTCAGTGGATCACTGTTCCAACTGTTCTTGGTTTTACAACACTTTGGTTGGTTTCCAAACCCATTGATTAGAAGGTTCTGACTGGAATCCAAAACGTTGAGGCCTTTTTTAGGAAGGGTTCTCTTACTACGGTAATATCGTCGACAGTAGTAGATTCTATGTTAAACGATGATGAATGGAACTCAGGTCTCCGTAGGTGACCTCTGGTGACCTCTTCGTCTTTAGGGCATGTACTACCTGGAGGAACACGGTATGGTGCACAGGAACCTGGCAGCGAGGAATGTGATGCTGAAGAGTGACTATCTGGTCCAGATATCTGACTACGGTGTGGCTGACCTGCTTTATCCAGATGAGAAGAAATACATCTACAGTGACAGTAACAAGGTACTCAGACCACGGAAACCAGAGTGTGGAATACTGTAGTCTTATTGGGTGATAACAGGGCCAACAAGAACTGACAGCTTTCTGAAAACAAATATAAGCGTGGAGTTTATGGTCTGTTAACTTAAACGTTTCTCCTGAAATACTGCGGCGTAAAGACAAGACACTAATGCGCCAAACATTATGACCGGTCACAGGTGAGGCGAATAACATTGATCATCTCTTAACAACGGCACATGCATGGGTAGATTAGATGGTCAGCAAACAATCTGTCCTCGTAGTTACTGGGTCAGAACGTCTCTGAAACAGCAAGGCCTGTGGGGTGCTCGTGGTTCACAGTGGTGACAAATGGTATATTAGGCATAATGTTATGGCTCATCTGTTTTTCTATAAACAGAGAAAATGAGCTTCCATTGCTTTTCGTTCATTCCAGACTCCCATAAACATAAAGTGGATGGCCCTGGAGAGTGTTCTGTTTAGAAGATATACTCATCAGAGTGATGTCTGGAGCTACGGTGAGACAACATGTTCAGAGTAATGCCTGTCCACTCCCGTGTCTGTCAGCCTTTATTATAATTATAATCAAGTTGACCGATGCTGTACGTGTATGTACTTCTGTTTGTCCACCCATCTGTCTGATCATGTTAAACACCTGTGTCACCTGACTTCACCTCCGCAGGTGTGACAGTGTGGGAGATGATGTCATTTGGGGCAGAGCCCTACGCCTCCCTGCTGCCTCAGGATGTACCCAGTCTACTGGAGAAGGGGGAGCGTCTCGCCCAACCCCACATCTGCACCATCGATGTCTACATGGTCATGGTCAAATGTGAGTGAAAGTGCAGACACACAAACAACATTTTACTCCTAAAATGTTGCCATTCATGGTTCTCTCAATCAACTGTAGCTCCCCAGGGCTGGCAGCACTCATGCAGCCCCAGACCATGACACTCCCACCACCATGCTTGACTGTAGGCAAGACTCACTTGTCTTTGTACTCCTCACCTGGTTGCGCCACACACGCTTGACACCATCTGAACCAAATAAGTACACAAACTGTTTGCAGGCTAACTTCTTATAGCCTAGGCCATCTTTATGTAGAGCAACACTTATTTTTGTTTTTGCCATCAGGTGTCATGTTGAACTTCCAGTGACCAGAGTTTGAGAGCAATAACACCAAATTTAACACATCTGCTCCCCATTCACACCTGATAACTTGTAACGCTAACGAGTCACATGACACCGTGGAGGGAAAATGGTTAATTGGGCCCAATTTGGACATTTTCACTTAGTGGTGTACTCACTTTTGTTGCCTGCAGTTTCGACATTAATGGCTGTGTTGAGTTATTTTGAGGGGACAGCAAATGCACAATGTTATACAAGCTGCACACTCACTACTTTACACTGTAGCAGAGTGTCATTTCTTCAGTGTTGTCACATTAAAAGATATAATCAAATATTTACAAAAATGTGAGGGGTGTACTCACTTTTGTGAGATTCTGTTGTATTAGCAGTCTTCACCTCAACTACGTCAGTCGGATTATTACCAGATAAAATGTAATGTGTTTGAATTACAAAAATAAATTCTTTCTCACAGGCTGACTCAGACACAAATACACAAATCTCTGCGCTCTCTCTCTCACACAAAACACACTCACTATTAATACTTCATTTAATTGACAAATCACATGAGACCACAAAAGACTCTAAAGTCTATAACGATGTAATGGAGACCTAAAGTGCCTTTTCCACACACACACAAACAATGTGAAGTCTTACAAATATGGCCCTTGTTGACTGGTGTGCCAGGAACCTTTGGACATTTACCATTTTTATGGTTTTCTTTTACCAGGCTGGATGATAGACGAGAACATTCGACCTACCTTTTCAGAATTGGCCAATGACTTCATTCGCATGGCAAGAGACCCACCTCGCTATCTTGTCATCAAGGTGAGGATAAGATTACAGAAACTACATACATTTTTTCTGTTGCATACTCCGGTTCGTGGTTTCAAACAACATTGTGAAATATAATTGTGATGTTTTGCTATCAGAGTGCTTAGATATTTGTTTGATGTTGTTTAATTCTTAAATAATGACTTGCTGCTGCCAGTAAGCTCCTGCAAAATAGATTTTTTTTGCTTAAATTTCGGTGAAATAAAAAAGTCCTTTTTGCCCTAAAGGACAGAGAGGAAGGTCCTGAAGAATTGCATCAACAGGAGTCAGCACTGGCAAACTTGGAGAACGCCTTGGAGGACCAGGATGAAGAGGAGTTTGAAGACAATCTGGACAATCCTCTCCAGATGGCCTCAAAGACTATGTCTCGCTCCAGGATGAGCTCATATCGGGTAAATAAGCTTCTCGCCGGTACATCTAAGTTATTCTTCACAGTCTTTAATGTTCAAAAAGAACAGTGGAAACTTTGAGCGTTCCTGCATTTACTGTGTGTGACCTCTCAGAGTACCGGTGCCACATCTCAGGCTGGACCAGCGTACCTTCCCATGACCCCGGGCCCTGGAGATAACTTCCGTCAGGTCAGACACCAGAACAGATTAAACATGAAAATCTAGACATAACCATGGTGACAGGTAACATGTATGATGACAGATGACATGTATGATCACAGGTGACATGTATGATCACAGGTGACATGTATGGTGACAGGTGACATGTATGACGACAGGTGTTGCTGCTACATCTCTTGATGATAACGACCTGTCTGCCTCAAACTTAAACCTCTGTCCAATGTGTGAACTTCTATTAGCTGTCAAACCAGCGTTCCCGTCTGAACTCAGCCCGGACGGTGTCAGAGGGGTCAGAGGGCAGGGTGAGTGGCCTGGATGTTGAGCTGACTGAGGGAGTGTCATTCAGTGGCAGCTTGCACAGACAGCAGTCCAGGACTCGCAGGAACAGCAGCAGTGCTCAACACACCTGCAGTATTACGCAGCACAGAAACATGTCTGCCACGTCTGATGGCCCGGTCAACAGACCTGACATAGAAGGCGATGAAGAACAGGATCACTATGGATATGTGTTGCCGGGTGCATCAGGTATGCCAGAGAAAGGGGAGGGATTTCGTGCACTGAAACCTGTCACCTTTGAATAACACATGATTCTGTGAAACGAACTGCATACTGGATCCTAATGGTCAGTAAGAAATCCCAGTCTTTAATAACTCATTTACCTTTGCTCTTTTCTATGTCAGATTCCATGCTGTCTCGCGAACCTTCCAGAACCTCTCGTCCAAGGAGCTCCAAGAATTCGCTGAACCCGTTGACAACGACCTCTGACCTCGCAGAAGACTATGAGCTAATGACCAAACCGCCAACATCTCAGCCTCACTCTCCCAGAAGCACCTCTGCACAGATCAACGGGCCTTTGCCCGCGGGATGGAGAAACCCGTCTTCTCCTTTACCGACAGTAACCTACAAAAAAGAACGCCCGCCTCAAAAGAGTGACAATGTGTTGTGTGGGTCCTCGCTGGCGCCTCCGTCCAGCTCTGCGACCAGCTGCGGTGGAAGCCAGGGTTCAGAAGGGGGCCCTTGTATTGTGAATGGAGAAGCAGAGAAAGAGAGGACTGAGGGTAGAGTGGCCTCACCAGGAGCCGTGGAATATGAATACATGGATATACGGAGCATCCATGACACAGCAGACACACGGAGACCCATCTGGGAGAGGAGAGACAGCTCAGCGGCTGACTTAAAGAGAGCACAGACAGTGGAGGGAGAGAGAAATGAAAAGACTCCGATGTTAAAAGAGGAGGACAAGAAAAAAGATGAAGACGAGGAGGACGATGTTTACCAGTATTCTAATAACCAACCTAAACTCCTAAGAGAATGTGGTCCAAATGCTGGGTCCCACTCCATACCTAGTCTCCGCCCAAAACCCGGCCTCCTGCCCAAGCCCAGCCCCAAACCCAGCCTTAGCCCCAAACCCAGCCTTAGCCCCAAACCCACCCTCAGCCCTATATCCAGCCTTAGCCCCAGGCCAGATGTCTTCACATCTGGGGTAGAGAGTCAAGGGGAGGTTGAGTATGAGGAGATGTATGGCTTTACAGAGAGCTCCAGGCAAGCGGACCAACAGGCCGAGTATCAGAACCTCGCAGCCCCAGGGTGGAGCAAGACCACTTCAGATGAGGACGGAATCAGGGGAAGCAGGTGTGCCGGGCGGGGGATTGGGGAGTACATCAAAGTGTGCTCTGGTGCTGGGGTGGGAGAGCAAAGCAACAACAAATCATTTGACAACCCTGACTATTGGCACAGCAGACAGTTCCTCAAGTCGGACGCAGTGCGAACATAAGGATGGGGTCTGAGGGACGACCGCCAGGACTAACCAATGACTGCCAGGGATTTAATCATGTGACAGTCTCCAGGGCAGTATAACAACAATGTAGCCTGATTTAATGGCACGGTTCAAGGGCTTGTTTGTAATATTGTGCGATGTATATTCCTGTTTAAATAAACCAGTCCAACGTAAACCAAATAAATAACTGCTATATGTCCTATGTAGCAACGACCTCATCTTTAAGGTTTATGGTATTGTCTCAGTGTCGGAAGTTGACGGCTATATTAAATAGCATCATCAAATGAACCATTAATCAGAGACAAATGGAACAGGAGAATATGCCTGAAGCCAATAATACATAGGAGAGTAACCAAACCGTAGATACATTCAGCCCATTCAAAAGGCCAGTGTGCGCACATACAGTATTACTGTTGGATATCATGCAGATGTAGGCAATTCAAACTGCAGCGCCTCCTGGTGACGACGATGTGCATCAATTTTACACCAAAATCTTCCCTGGGTGTAATGTATCGTGGAACATAAAGGTGCATGTTCTAGTCTGTAGGAAGTATTCTTAAAGAGATTTGCTGTTACATTTCTGTATATATCTCCTTGTAATATAAGGTGACTTTCTGTCATTAAATATATATCTGTATATATCACATTAACATGTTATTGTGTGTTTGAGTGTGTGAATGTATGAAGAAGCTTGTAAAATGACACTATACATCGTACTGAACAATACCATAACAAAATAAAGTGGATTAGCAAAGTATAAACCTTTGCTTTTTCCAGAAATTATTTTTTAACAGACCAAATGTATATTTGATCATCACACCTACTCCATAAAAGGTGTATTATATCATGTACATAGTAAGTATTAGAAAGTCGTAGTAAGTAGATTTGAACATTTGCCATGACACTTGACACAAGTTGATCTCAGATGCATCCTGTGCCCGTTGATTATCCATTAAATGTCCAGAATTTCACTGAAGTCCACTTCTGGCAAATTCACTTGAGTCTACTTGAGGTCTCACACTTCACATATAAGGGCAGAAACCAAGTGATGAAGTCCAAGGAATTCCCAGTTGACCTCAAAGATGGAATTGTGTGAATTCATACTGGGAAAGATTATAAAAACATTGCTAAAACATTGCAAGTTCCCAGTGGGCACCATCATTGTGAAAAGATGTTTGGAACCACCATGACTTCCTAAAGTTGACTGTCTGGCAAAGCTGAGTAACCGGGCCAAAATATCCTTGGTCAGGGATGTGATCAAGAACCCAACGGCCACACTTAAAGAGCTTCAGAGTTCCTCTGCAGAGATGGGAAACCCTGCTAGAAGCATAGTTGTGGGAATTGGGGATGCTTAGGGCGCTGCAGCCCTGTGTGTTGTTCTCTCAGCGCCACCTACTGTTTAAATTTGTGTGTTTGAGACTGGAAGGACCATTGCTCTGCAGACCAGCTCTGCTTTATGACCTAAAATGAAGTCGCTTTGATGCATTTCTTAGATAACAAGTGCAACTCTTGACACTACTTGTACAAACTCCACATCATCTAGTCACTTGTGCAAACCATGAAAGCAATTTCTTATTCTTTTGAACAAATTGCAATTTCTTATATTGAAATTGATTATGTGCAAGTGTCAGCTGTTTTATACATTTTCAATTGCTCATGTCATGTTAATCACAATATAGTAGGTTCTCTGTGGTCTTACCCCTCAAAACATCTAGGCATTAGTTCATTGCATAAGTCCTTACATGTAAAATTGGTGAACTATTTGTCATAAAGTGTCAAGCATAGTTTTACACATTTCTATTAGACCTTTTGCAAAAAATCCTGAATCGATTAACCGTGCAGGTGAATCGTGGAGGTGAATCTTGAACCTCGCTAATGAAGGGAATGTAAAGTAATGTAAAGTGTTAGTTCAATTAATAATCAACAGTTATCGGGTGTGATGTGGATGAGAATATGCGGGCCGACAGACAGGAACATCGGGATGTGTAGAGACAGCACTAGAACAGTGCAGAATATGTGGGCCGACAGACAGGAACATCTGGATGTGTAGTGACAGCACTAGAACAGTGCAGAATATGTGGGCCGACAGACAGGAACATCTGGATGTGTAGAGACAGCACTAGAACAGTGCAGAATATGTGGGCCGACAGACAGAAACATCTGGATGTGTAGAGACAGCACTAGAACAGTGCAGAATATGTGGGCCGACAGACAGGAACATCTGGATGTGTGGAGACAGCACAAGAACAGTGCCGAATATGTGGGCCGACAGACAGGAACATCTGGATGTGTGGAGACAGCACAAGAACAGTGCAGAATATGTGGGCCGACAGACAGGAACATCTGGATGTGTAGAGACAGCACTAGAACAGTGCAGAATATGTGGACCGACAGACAGGAACATCTTGATGTGTAGAGACAGCACTAGAACAGTGCAGAATATGTGGGCTGACAGACAGGAACATCTGGATGTGTAGAGACAGCACTAGAACAGTGCTGCGTGCAAAGTTGTGCTTTAGTGGTGTTTCAAATTTTGTTTTTTCCCTTTGTTCCCCTTGTCTTTTTCATACTGTAAATTATTTTGGGATTTCCTTTAAAAAAACTGTAAAAAAAAAAAATCCTGTCCAGTCTCTTTCAATCAATACCCCCCCCTTACAGTAATATGTAGATTAGTACTGTTGAAATTGATAAATGCCATGTAATAGAAGTGCAGCTTTCAATAAAGTAGGCTAACTGTCATCCAAACTCTAGCCTAAGTTACCAGGTATTACTGTCAACATACACAGTTACAACATGACTAAACATTTTGACTACCTTGTTCGTGAACGATGACACAATGAATTTTGATTCTGATGCCACTGATATTATCATTTACATTACTTTTTACTTTTGAGAGATGTTGAATGTGAATTACTAGCTTTAGCAACATATCCAATGTGAAAACCTGCATTATTTCAGCTTTTCGCACTCAGAAAAGGGGGGTTATTCCACAATAAAGTAAATCAGGCTTTTATAGATAAATAGATCATGTTGGTTGACCAAGTAATCTACCATAATATTCCAACTTGTATTTGAGTACAGTATAATAAATAATAATCAGTTGTTGTTGTACCTGATAGACATCTCAACGACCGCGGTTTTGATTCTCTCGAACGAGGCCATTCAGTTAGTGTGCGCGCGACTAGCCAATTGAATTTGGCGCTATGCGCGCGCACACTCACCGCGTGGACGTCGCCAGCTAGTAGGCGGGACCTCGTGCGTTTTGGGCCCTGAGCGCGAGCTGCGGAGGAGGAGGAGGAGGAGACCTAACAGGCGGCGTGGTCGAGTCTGGAACTGACACCCGGGAAAAAGTTACTTGAGTGCGAAAGAATCACCGAAAACATGTCTGGAGACGACGACCCGCAAGAGCAGACCATCGCCGATGATTTGGTGGTCACTAAATACAAAATGGGGGCCGATATTGCCAACCGTGAGTACATATCCAGATTTAAGTAGGAACGGATTGGAGTGTTTTACACGAGTGCCACTGTGACTGTGCGCTACCCAGTGACATAACACATGTGCTAACGCTAGCTCGGGTTTAGCTATCACAATGCAGCCATGTGCTGGGTTGCTAGCTTGCTAGTTAAATTAATCATACGCGAGTTATCTGAAACTGTGTTTAGCTTAGGCACTTAAGCCGTTACTATTGTCAACCTCGAAATGCCGTAGACATTAGCTGTCATTCATTCCTATGATCCTAACGCTATAACATTCGCGTGTTGTTACATAACTACTAGTTAGGTGGCTTAAATGATGATGGGGAGCATTATAGCTGAGTCTAGTGAGTTAGCATGGCTAACCACATCTATGCCTGGGCAGTTGTCAACGCTGGTTAGCAACGTAGCTGCCCTTTGAATTATTTGCGGATTATCTATTCGTCAATGTGTCGATTTGTACGTTTTTATTTCCCTGACTGCCCGCTTGTAATATAATATAGGTAACTACAGTAGTTCGCTAGCAACTTTGCTAGAAGCCAATTAGCTTAAGTACGCAGCTAGTAGTACATCGGTTGGTTTTAAACGCAAACCCCATCTGTTGCTCGTACATTCTGTCAATCATTTTTAACTGTGGTCTGAATGACAGTTTATCAATCACCTGAGTCTTTTTCTTATTTGAATTCAACCATGGTTGATGACCCGACCCGTATTGTACAGTCAATAGGATCACTAACCTGTATCGGTTTTGTTACAACGCAGCGGCCAGATCTGCATGAACTATTGCAGTAACTTTATAGCATATCAGTCTATCCATATTCTATACTCAGCATCCAGATAACATCTTTTGGGTTAATGTATTGCTTTTTTATTTTATATGATCAATTGCCCCTAACATATCGTTTTTTGAACAGCCAAAGGACTCTAATCAATAGGCTAGTTGAGAGCATAATTATTTTGAGGTTTTTAGACATTTATTTGGTTTAAATCTTTATGCGAGAGAAAGACACAGGGTGTGTTGGACTTAAGCCTATGCTGCTGGTATACATGTATCAGGGGACCATCCTAGGCCACAACGATCATAAAGTGATAAATCTGCAGGTGCAATACCAATCTACAAAACTTCACAACATTTAGAAATCAAACTGTTTCTCATATTTTTTTATTTTCAGGCAGGATGTTAAATGGGACAGTGAGTCATTTTGCTTTTTTAGAATATTTTCGTGGATTCACAGCTGCTGTGACATTGAATATTACTCGCACACTAGACTGTTATCACACACACACACACTTGCATTCAATACACTCTGCCATACATAACCTTAATTGTTACTGGCTGCGAAGGTACTTATGACATACTCTGATGCTGCTTGGTTTTACTTCCTATTTTCTGCTATCCTTACCTGCCTTAACATAAAGCTAAAGGAAGCACACCGCCACACCACCCCATGACTTTCTTTTGACATGCTATAACAAGAAAAGTCATGGCTGGGAGCTCCTGGCTCACATTTGCCCCACTGTTTATCTGACTGGTTGTGTATGTTGGGCCTTCCCCAAACCTACGAACATCTTGCCTGGTGCTAACCCCCTCCCAGATGTCTCCCATATCTGCACTCTACTGAACACCATTCCGTACTTGTCTCTTATCTGAACCCTACTGAACCCCATTCCAGACTTGTCTCTCCTATCTGCACTCTACTGAACACCATGCCAGACTACGTTCTGATCCCACTAAGACTTGAGCTTGGTGTGTTGTGCTTCCTATAACTGTAGCATTATAAGCCAAAAAACAAGGATATAAAATATGTTCACAGCCACTATTAGTGTGTAATCGCTTTTATTATAGCACTTGTGAAATAGAATTTCACCTACAAAATATAGATATTTTGAAACATTACTTAAAACAATTACTTTCTAACCACAGATCTGTTTTCCTCCTGTATGGTTTTATCACTGCTCCAGAGGCCCTGAAGACTGTGGTGGAGGCAGCGAAGGCTGGGGTGTCTGTAGTCAGCCTCTGTGAGATGGGAGATGTCTTCATTACGGCAGAAACTGGAAAGGTCTTCAGGAAGGAAAAAGACCAGAAGAAAGGTAGGTGCCTCCGCTGATTGGCTCTCTAACTGTTTTACAGTGACATCACTCGCGTGTCCTCGTCTCCCCAAGTTAAGTAGCTTCTAAAGAGTTTGTCATGTTTTCTCCTTCAGGCATTGCATTCCCCACCAGTGTGTCTGTCAACAACTGTGTGTGCCACTTCTCTCCCCTGAAGAGCGACCCTGAGATCATCCTGAAGGACGGGGACCTCGTCAAAATGTAGGAACACTATTTGTCTGTCTGGAACAATTAGGGTGGCATTTCTCCAGGGTGACAGTTGATCAATGAATGTTTGGTTTCTGCCCTTCCCACTGTGTTTCACCACTCACGTATTGTCTTGGCCTCTGCAGCGATCTGGGGGTACACGTCGATGGCTTCATTTCAAACCTGGCCCACAGCTTCGTGGTCGGCGTGACCAAGGTAACAGACTGTCCCAGGAACACAAACTGATTTGACTCTCCCTAAAATTATTTTAAAAAAATTTTTACAATACATTTTTTTTGTCTATCAGAATACCCCGCTGACAGGGCGTAAGGCAGATGTGATTAAAGCAGCCCATTTGTGTGCCGAGGCAGCTCTGAGACTGGTCAAGCCTGGAAATCAAGTAGGTGGACAGTCTGGATCCTGCCAGGGAAATGTTCACCAGCATTCATTAATGTCCCAGTTTCACCACTCACGATGACAATTTAGAAAATGGCTTTAGATTAAATGTTGATGACTATTTCTATTGATATTCCAATTTCGTCAGTGAAATGGCTGTTTAACGTTTCCCATGTGTCTGTCTTTCATTCAGAACTCACAGGTCACCGAAGCCTGGAATAAGATTGCTAAGTCATTCAAATGCACAGCCATCGAGGGTGAGTCAAGTGCTTGATTTGTGGTAGACAATTTAATTCAGTTGTGCTGCCTTTGGACAAACATCTAATTCAGGGATCTATGAACAAGAGGTTGTCTGATGCCCTGGGAGATGCTACAGGTGATGTCATCCTAATGTTTCATCTGCTTCCCTCCAGGGATGCTGTCCCATCAGCTGAAGCAGCATGTGATTGACGGAGAGAAGACCATCATTCAGAATCCCACAGACCAGCAGAGGTAATTTCCCATCAGTCCGGCTCTTGTCGCTTCAGACACATTTCTTATAGTGTTTATTCATGGCCTGTTTCCTGCTGTGCTCCTAATAGTGATAAGACCTGACGGGACACAGGTTTCATGGAACTGATTGGTCAATGAATCTGTCCTTTACTCTCTCTCTCTGTAGGAAGGACCATGAAAAGGCAGAGTTTGAGGTACATGAGGTTTACGCAGTGGATGTGCTCATCAGCACTGGTGAAGGCAAGGTGAGGGACAAAACTGTCTGGTCTATACAATCGATTTAACTTTTTCTACTGGTTCGCCAATTGAGGTGTTCTTATGCGCCAAGACCGCTTTTGTGGACCTGAGCTGAGTAGTGTTTGTCTTTATCCATTTGTGCTTGAATCCTCACTGGTTTCTTCTTAATTCCAATGTCCTCAACTGTTGTTCTCAAATGTTCTCCCCAGGCCAAAGACGCCGGCCAGAGGACCACCATTTACAAGCGGGACCCGGACAAGCAGTACGGACTGAAGATGAAGACGTCCAGGATGTTCTTCAGCGAGGTGGAGAGACGCTTTGACACCATGCCCTTCACTCTCAGGTAGCTCATTGGCTGCGTGGCTCAAGATATTTCTTCTGCAGTTTCATTGATTTAATGTGATCCGACTAATGTTTTCCCGCCTTTTTGTTCGTCAGGGCGTTTGAGGATGAGTCCAAGGCCAGGCTGGGTGTGGTGGAGTGTGCCAAACACGAACTGCTGCAACCGTTCAACGTTCTGCACGAGAAAGAGGGTGAGCTAGAACTCAGTTCACGAGGAATCGGTTTCTCTGGCGGACGTTAGGCATTGGCCATATGGGGAATGTTTATCGTGCATAAACATGTTGGACATTCAATAATTCCAGCTAGAGTAACTTACTAATGTTTGGCTAACACCAGGTTTTCTGATTTCGCTATCCCAGAGTCTTTGTTTTTTATGAAAAAGAAATTTCCCTGACTCGTCATATTAGGGAACGACATGTTTGCTTTATTTCTGAACCTAAATATCTCAGTAGCAAGTAGGCTGTTAAACCTACGCCAGCAGTCTGGTGCCATTTAGGATGCAGGCATTTTTAAACATGTAATTTAATTACAACTAAAGCACAATAATGTGGAGTTTAGGGGCAAAATCAGAATCAGGTTTATTTGCCACGTCTGTTTACGCTCTCAATGATTTATCTGACCACTAGCTGCAGCATTAGAACACAGATTTCAAGCACACAAACCGTTCAAATAGAGCAAAACACACAACATGAAGCGTTCAGAGAGCCTGCCCGTTTGGCGTATGTACTGGGTAAATATTGAATGTGTAATATGTATCTGAATAGTGCAAAGGACCATTGATGGACATTTAGGACACATTTTCCACATGTTTTGTTGTAATTCGACACCTGTGCTAATAGGGCTATGAACTCACTTTTTGTGTGAATGTCACACTCAAATAGGCAACCTGACACTTACAATA
The DNA here is from genome assembly GCA_029465975.1 of Dallia pectoralis. Taxonomy (NCBI): domain Eukaryota; kingdom Metazoa; phylum Chordata; class Actinopteri; order Esociformes; family Umbridae; genus Dallia; species Dallia pectoralis. The sequence continues at coordinate 27,090,288 of CM055728.1, read as the reverse complement.
CATGTATTTCCTCTTCATCACTTTTGTATAAATGAATGGTGTTTACAGACTCCTCCTGTTTGTCTGTGTAGGTGAGTTTGTGGCCCAGTTCAAGTTCACCGTTCTGCTGATGGCTAATGGACCTCATCGCATTACTACAGGACTGTATGACCCAGAGTTATACAAGTCAGAACATGAGGTAGAGGATGCAGAGCTCAAGGTAAATGTACTCTGGGCCTTCGCGGGCGGTGGGCTGTTTGGGGGGGCTTCACAGCTACACTGATCCCTAGCTTTTGTCATTGTCAGCTAGGTTTGAGCAACTGTTTTTTATTGTTTTGAGTTAGTGAGCTGGTGACTTGCTGTTTTCTTTAAAACCTACCTATGTTTTTTAGGCTTTGCTCCAAAGCTCAGCGAGCCGCAAGACTCAGAAGAAAAAGAAAAAGAAGGTTGGTTTAGTACCATTTAATTACAATGAAAGCAGTACGCTACAGTATTATGCAAGTTTAAAAAAACTCCAGTCGAGCCTGCTGTAGCAGCAGCTCAGTGTGTAAGATTGTCTAAATGGTTTGTTGTTTTTGTCTTGTCAAAAGGCGTCCAAGACCGTGGAGGCTGAAACGGCCCCAGTGCCGGCAGACGTCGGGGAGACTAAAGCTGCTGATTAAAAACTCCCCGGTTCAGCCGTCGTCTCCCAAGAACACAGACTGACAACTGACCAGCCCAAAGAACAGATGTCAAACCTTCCATCCTGTCCTGAGACGCTGCCTCAATGTGTGGCCTAGCCTCTTGTGATAAACACATCCAAATGTAAACTGGTGTCAGACTGTACTGGGGATGTTGCTGTTCACTCTTAAATTCAAATTTCAACTGTTACGTCCTAACCCGAATGTCACAAACCATTTCACTTTCACTGTCATGGCGACAGCAGTGTTCTGCTCACAACCGTGAACAGAGCTAGTTAAGTGCAGTGAAGGCTATTGAGTAGAACCAGGGCATTTTCCTAAGTAGACTAAGAGACGTGTTTATACCATCCGGACGTTGAGCCTTGAACTGTAATGAAAGTCACCAGTAAATAATAAAGAGATGTATAAAAGCAGAGCTTGACAGTGGAGGCAATGATATTTCTGCACCAGTGGTTGAGCTGGAAAATCTTGTTTGGGGTCAAAAAAATGTCTTTGACATGGTGTGTCTATTAGGGTATTTAATGGGTAATAGTGTGAACCCTTCTTGAAGCCTACATAACCGTTAAAGGTGTTATGTGACCAATTATATAAACGGCAGTGAAGGCAAATAACTGTTATGGCACATGCTCTTGAGACAAGCGGATTCCCCGCTTTTGCCATTACTGCACAAAGTTGGTTTCTGTGAACATGTTCCTCATCCCGAGCTGCAGATGTAATGGATTTTAAAGCAGAGATTTCATGATGGGGGTTATTCTGTCCACACCGCATACATCAATGACATGTTCTTATGGCATGTAATGTGTGTGTGTCTGTCTGACACCTGTTATTCGGTTCATATTTCTTGATCGTACTGCCACAGTTCTAAATGAAAGAATAGTTTGCATTGAAAGTTTACGTCGCTTTCCATAGCTGTTTATCCCCTGATGCTTTATATTCTTAAAAAAAATTCTGAGCTTCAGGGGCTATTTTTTCTAATTCTGAAAACTGGCATCCAATTACTTGGCAACTGACCAAAGGACTAACCAACTGCCGTGCCACCAGCTCTTGTGGGCTTTTATTTCTTATCTGATATGAGGGATTGTGGAGTCTCAGGATATGTTTCTTACCGAGTTCTTTACTAGCCTGTTCTCATTCTAGAAATGTATCGTGCTCTCTAAAAGATGTGTATAGATGGGTTGTTTAAATGTCCTGTTAGAGTAAAATACTGATTTGATATTTAATAGCATTGCATTACAATTGGCCATTTTCCAAAGCCTTTGTTTGTCTTCAGGAAAGTTTTTTTGAAAAACGACATGTCTCTGGCATAACTGATTTATTCACATTTTATCTGCATACTGGCCTGAAACTACTCTACAAGTAAATATTTTCACAACATCCATTGGCTATTCCACTCTAATACCATAAAGCCTTCAAAAGTTGGCTGTAAATGAATTTATTAGACAGCTCTGACAGTGTAACCCCTGTATCGAAACCATCCATCCCTCAGTGAGGCAATAGGCTGTATTGACAACTGTTAAAATAACCTTTATTATCATTCTATTTAGGGCTTAAAAAGACGAAGTTTGCAATTTTTCATGGTTGGAAATAAACTTTAATAAAACAAATGTGTGTGGATTTATTGGGTTTGGCATTTCATACATGTCACCTATGTGCAAATAAATAAGACCCTCGGTTTTGAAGAATAAAGATGAAAAAAATATACAGGTTTTGGAGATGAATGATTGTCTGATTTTTAAGGGACTTTCATTTGCTCTGTGTAAACAGGCAGGGCATATACTAGCATTGCTGTAAATGAAAATGAAGAAATTATCATTTACATCAGTAAAGCTATGAGCGCAGCAAATTCATCGTATAAGGCCTCTATAAAATCCCCAAACGTTTGAACAGGACAGATAAGGCTTGGTCACGTGTAGTGGACGGGTTAGGGAATTTGGGACTGAATTATGTAGTTAAGTGTAATCCCTTTATCAAATAAATCAGCACACATGTTATATATATTATTTTAAATTCTTGACTGAAAAAAAAAGGATTTGATAAACAACAATAATTGTTGTTCTACAAATATCCTTGCTATACAAGTTTCTAGAACTTTGCTAGATAGTTTGCACTTCAGAGAAAAAAATAAGAAGACTAATCTCCTGTAAATTAATGTATATTATATTCTCTGTGCTTATACCTCATTGTATGTAATTCTATTACAACAATCTCAACTTTTTTAATTCTATAATTCAGCTAGCACGACAATTAGACAAACATTAGTTGGGGCTATATGTGTACATTTGTACTTCTTTGTAAATCTGAGTTTCCTTCATCACAAATATTGTACAGAATGATGATGTGGAATTGCATGTCTTAAGCCTCTTCAATATGAAACACATTTACCATCAATACTAAAAGCTACATTTTGTAGTTGCATAAATTATACAATAATAAATAAATAAAATCGATTATTAATAAATAAGTTGATTGAATGAATTTTTAGGACAGCCGTTCGGAGGCGCATTTTTGCTGATAACAACATTTCCCAGAGTTCCAAAGCGTCCCACAGTGATGATGTCATCAATTTGTATAAAAAACCCCTCCAGAGTAAGTGACGTTCTTCACGGAGACGGTGCCTTCCTGTTCAGGTATGTTTGGTGAATGCTAGCGAACTGTTACCAAATGACAATCCTAAAGTATCCCTTGTAATTAAAAGCCATCCAACTTATAATCATTTTTCTACCCTTTCCTCACAGACACCCGTCTACGATATGCGGGCTAAGGTTAGTAGTTTATGCTCTGATTCGTTTTATACTAGGCTTTTTCAATGCTAATGTAATTAACGCTCGCTAGTTAGCATGTTTTATGTCCTAACGAATAAGGGTAGGCCTGCGAATAAGGCTTGTGCGTGTAATTTCGTTAAACGGAAACTTCAAAAATGCCCGTGTATGCATAAACTATTAGTCCAGCCTAAATTTCATTGAACACCAACAGATTTTTGATATGGTTAAATGCGTAGCAACGATTTGACTGCAGACACATTTCTTACGTTTACCACGCGTTTGCGAAGACTCACACTAACTGGGTGGCTATATCCGCTAGCATTAGCCAATGTGACGCAGTATAACACATTTTGCGTTAACTTGCGTCGATGGCTTTTAAGTTGACATGCCATTTGGCATGTGCGTGACTGGCGTTCACTTCCACACACTTGGCTTGACTACGGCAAATGTTCATTTGCGGCATGGTGCAAACTGCCGTGTTGGCTTTTGGTCATTAAACGTTGTTTGTTTTTTCATTTTTCAGTGGAGAAAGAAGCGTATGCGCAGACTGAAGCGCAAGAGGCGAAAGATGAGGCAGAGGTCCAAGTAGAGCGTCCCCATAAACATCACCATGGCTGTGGACTACCTTCTGGAAACAACACGGGACCACGAATCTACTGAAGTCTGACCAGCGCCATGTTGTCCCTGCCGACTGAAGGCTGCTAAATTTATCTTGGTCAAAAGACTCTAAACCACCTGCCTTGGCGGTTATCTGACGTTGGGACGTTCTGGATTCTCTACACTTATCAAACCTACCCTGCTCTATTGCTTTTGTTTATACTTTCCAATAAAGTTTTTGGTTTAAAATTAAGACTTCTGTGTTCTTTACACCCACCACAATTCATGAAACGTGATTTGTGATAGTGCAGATTTTACGCAACTCTTAATTATGAGACTGAATAACTGTATTTTCATTTCACCGTAAACATTCTGTTTTAGACTACAAGTTGAGCAACTTGCAGGAGGATTTGACGTGCCTTGCTTGGGGGACAATTAAAGTTTAGGGTGGTTGGCGCTAATTGTGTAACAGCCCCCCTGACCTACCCCAATGTGTAAGTAAGGTGTGCTGTCTCCCTGTAACCAATGTTTTTATTCTCTGCAGGTCCCACTTTAGATACATTGTAGCAATTATAGGGTTGCGACTCAAGCTTCTAATAAAACCATGGTACCCTACCCTGGGAGGAGTAGGATATTGTATCATGATTATAATATGAGACATCAAATAAAAATGGAATGCCATTTTCACTGGAATGTGGTTTTGTTTTTAGTTGAAACCTATTTTCAATGTAACGCCAGCACATGGTTTTAGAAACTAGTGCAGCACCAAAAAGGTCAAATCTAGATCAGGAGTTACTGGATTGATGTTTTTGCTCATCTATAATGGTAAAGTATAAATCATTTTCAAAATAAAAAAAAATACATTAGTAAAACCAGTACGTATGGAAGTCCCAGAGTTGGGGATCTCCTGAAGACAGCATTTCAGGAATGGGCAAAATCAGTCCATGTCTGTTGTCACTCCCACATCCTCTCGACATGGCGGACTCCAGTAATCAACTATTCATGCTTTTACTGTTAGAATGCAATGTAGCGCTGATGCCCTCAGAATCACATGGTCATCAAGCTGTATTGCTTCCGATCCCATTGCCTAATCAACCAGGACGTTTTGGCGGTTATACATGCTTGAGGTGAACATATTTCCCAACCGATGACCGCAGTTGAGTTTGCAAGCATCCAGCCGACTGCAAACTGTCACTAGGGTGCAGCAAAAAAGCAGCCCTCTCCTTCACCCACTGACCAATATTTGATTCAGCGATGAAAAGAAACGCACAGTGAAATCCAAACTTATTTTGGCTGTTAATTGTTTTTTGACTACGTATTCCAGCACTTTAGATTTGAAATTATACAGAGACCAAGTTAAAGCGGTGGCCGCTAATTTGAGTGTATTTTATTAATGTTGGATGAACCATTTAGATACTGCAGCACATTTTGTACATAGTGTCCCCGTTTTTGAGTGCCTTATGTATTTAAACAGTTGCCTGCACATGTTACTTTATTAGGCAGGTGTGTTTGCTTGAACCGTTAGTGCAGGTACAAGAGAGCTGTTAATGTCTATTGTTGAAAAACATACATGGCAACTAAGTGGCGGTATCATAGCAACAAGCAAGCCACATGTACTGTAACTCTACATTAGCAGCTGTGTTGTGCCTAAGGGGAAAAAATATTCTGCAGGCAAATCACATCGGTGCCAATTAAGAATGAGCTACTTTTGTATTGTAGACCGTGGTTCATAAACAATGTTTTTGCAAAAGTATAACTATACTTCAAGCTTATGAAATGATCTTATTATTCTCTTATTCTAGAGCAACATTACTAAAAACACAAACTAAGATCAAACTCCAGTGGGAGAAAATCGTTCCCTGGCCTCGAGTCTGTGACCTTGCGTTGTAATATAAGCCTTCTGTTCTAAAAGATGTCAGTCGAAGTTCTCACCTGTCACATGATGCTATGTAAATAAGGGAGATTCACACAGAAAATGAGTTGTCCTTCAGTTATTAACCAAAGACAGCTGATCCTGTGGTTATAATAATGAAGTTGCTTGACAAAGTCAAGTCTTATTATTATTATTATTATAACATTTACTTTAGCACGCTCTAGAGCCTTTACAATAAAACCTATTACATGAACAACCCTCAAATGTCCAGACTCCGGTGCCGGACCTCCGGTTGCTTGAGAACACTTTTGATATAATACTTGTTTCCTTTATATATTTAATATATGGCCAAAGGTTTGTGGACACCCATACTAATTATTTAGTTCAGGTGTTTTAGCCACACCCATTGCTCACAGTGTTTCAGCCAAACGCATTGCTCACAGTGTTTCAGCCAAACCCATTGCTCACAGTGTTTCAGCCAAACCCATTGCTCACAGGGGCGTATAATACAGCACACAGCCATGAAATCTTCATAGACAGACATTGGCAGTACAATGGGTTGCACTGTCAAAGGATCTCGCCTTTGCCACATGAAAAGCACTCCGTCACTGGACTCAGGAGCAGTGAAAATGTGCTCTCTGTAGGTAATAAAAAAATAAAAAAAATAAATGAATAGACATAACAAATTTCTCCCTAACAAAGGACATCATTAAATCGTTAACAAATGATGTCGTTTAAACAAAAACAACACATTTAAAAAAAATCATAATAATATATAACGCTCGCTCACTGTCTGGCAGTCTGATGTACACATCTGGGTTGGGGTGGATGCCAGGGGAATGCCACCTACTGGAATGCTTAGTGCCTACTGTAAAGTTTGTTGGAGGAGGGATAGTGCTCTGGGGCTGGGTTGCAGTGTTTAGGCTCTTAAATTCCAGTAAAGGATTATCTTAATGCTACAGGATACAAAAACATTTTAAACAATTGGGTGCTTCCAAATGTTAGGGAAAGACCCTTCCCTGTTCCAGCATGGCAGTACGGTCAATAAAGCCATGTTTCCCCAAGGTTGGTGTGGAGGAACTCGAGTCCTCTGACCTCAACCCAATTGATCAACTTTCAAATTAATTGGAATGCTGATTGCAGCTAGGCCTTCTTGTCCAACATCCGTGACTAAGGTCTCAGATGCACTTTTGGCTGAATAGGCACAAAACCCCACAGAGACACTCCAAAATCTTCTAGAAAGCCTTACCAGTGGCAGCTGGCAGGTGTTGCAAACTCCATATTTATTCCTATGGTTTTGGAATGGGATGTCCAACAAGCGCATATAGGTCTGAGGGTTGGGTGTCCATATACTTATGGCCATATTGGTGTGAATATATTTTTTATATATTCATAATATAACATATAATGAATGTAATTTTTAACTCGTACATGATAGGTAAGAGGCTCATATTAGTGTTAATACAATGCATTCCTACTGCAAAAATTATGAAAATGTCGAAAAAGTGAACTGCAGCTTTCACGTAGCATAGCCTACATGCGCAGTCGTGAGCTCACACGCGTAAATACGCACAGCGTTGTCGCTGCTGTTTCTCATGTGACCCCATCCAGTTTAGTATAGCCCACTCGAAAGAGCGATTAATGTATCCTAGACAGATTAAAGCTCCCACATAACGTAAAAGGTCGTTTTTCTGCACAAAAGCACAGCCGGCAGTTACGCGTGACATGTCCCGTGACGTTGGAGCTACAGACCGCATAGAGTAGACAACATCAACTCCACTTGTTTACCGCCATGCAATACCAGTGTAAAATGACTGTCTCATAGCGGTTGTTCAATACGCACCTGGACTGGGAGTCATTACTATAGAAATGTTAATGTATGCAGTGTGGATCGTGAGGAGCTGTGGTCCAGTTAGTTGCCTAGATGTATACGGTATATACCCAAACCAGTAGCCTATATTAGTTAAGTTGACCAATGGAAAACGAGCTAATGCATACTTAGGTCTACTAATGCATGTTTGATTGCATGTTTTGATGCGAATATTTCATTTCGCATTTCCTATCATCCGGCAGACTCTGGCAGATTAGTCTAAGTCCACAGGCTGGTTGGTTATAATCACCCGTGTGCAGATACGTAGACAGACAGTAGCCTATAAGTCCATAGGCTGGTTGGTTATAATCACCCGTGTGCAGATACGTAGACAGACAGTAGCCTATAAGTCCATAGGCTGGTTGGTTATAATCACCCGTGTGCAGATACGTAGACAGACAGTAGCCAGTAGCCTATGTGATTGGAGCCCAGGCTCCAATCGCATGCGTTTTTTTGTAATCAGTTGCATGCGTTTATTTTTTCGCACAGTGGATATCGACTCTGTATTCCCCTGAACAAGTTGATTTTAGGGTTACTTTTAACGAGCAAAACACGCCCTCTTAAGTCCGACACATATTTGACTCCAAACCCACCTCTGTGTCCGCTTTATTGTGGGCACCAGGAGATCCGGATCGTGTGCTGGAGATATCTCGTCGAAGGGTGTTTACATAAAACTAAAACAGCGAGTTTGATATTTATTTTAGTTCGGACAGAGTCAACCACTGCACGTGGCTCAACGGTTAAACTTAATTTATTATTTAGTCACATTTGGGATTCACCACAAGCGGAGTACTGAACATTGAGGAGGATTGTGCGATGCCATCTGGGGATGCGGGGCAGAACATGGGCACCGGCTCACATGGGGATGGAGGGCAGAGTAAGGGCACCGGCTCACAGGGGGATGGAGGGCAGAATATGGGCACCGGCTCACAGGGGGATGCAGACTCGGCCTTGATGGGGGAGTCGCAGCCAGCCAAAGCTCCCGGTCATCGTGCCGTGTCGGTGTTGTGGTCCTATGCAACATGCCTGGCTGCAGTTCTGCCCGTTTACCTGGCGGGATACTTCGGCTTCAGTATCGTCTGGATTCTAGTCATTCTGATGGTCTACATGGGATGGAAACACAGTCGGAACCAGAAAGTGATGCGGCTGCGGTCAGCTATGTATGCATTGGAGAACGAGACGGCATACACGACTGCCAAAGTGTTTAGGAGTAAACGGGAATTACCCCCCTGGGTAAGTAAGAAAATGAGATTATTTCCATAGACTCTATACTATAGACTATAGACTCGTTCCCGGAGAGTTCACATGTGACGTTTAGACCACATGTCATTAGTAACCAAGCTACAATACTGTAGTAATGTATTGATTTAAACAGACAAAACAGGACTGGACCAGAGTTATGCATCAATGACAATGCCTCCTCATACCCGCCAATCCCTGAAAACACACACACCGTTGTGTTTTCAATGTTGTTTAAAATAAATAGGCTCATATGCAAATTCAGGTATAGGCTACAGATCTGTCTGTGGTGTGTTTGCGCCCTGACACAACTCGTTTGACCATTCTGACAAATGCAACAAATGAGCGTCAGGTGCATCTCTCTGTGTGCTTTTCTTTCATTTTCTGTACTTGCAGGTTCCAACACATCACCATCTGCGTCTGACCTTTTGATCATATATTATTTCATACTGAATTGTGTTCCTATCTGACACCCTCCCCCCTACATTCTTCAGTCTTCCCCTCCATAGCTATATTTGGACATTCAAATCGGCTGTGCCTGCATAGGCATTCAGTCAAAACTCAATGTGCCATGCAGCGTAATGATGGTGTTATTCACGTCCGTCCAGAGATGGTTAGAGGCCGAGAAGGTATTACTGTCCCCTTAGAATAAGCATGTTATGTTCTGTGAACATTTTACTATGAAAGAATGTTTTTATCCCCGGGGTTTGCTTCGGCATGTTGGGGCATTTCTCTATTCCCCTATTTTCTCTTTCACCTTAGAAGTTCCTTGGAATTTAAGGCCTGTGCCCTTTTTAGTGGCCTAAACTGACAGAATACGAACCTATGCAAATATGATTTTGCGGTCTGGGTTCAACTTCTGCCAACTACTATTTCAGCAAACTTTCTCCTCTACCAACTTCTTCTTGTCTTCCAAAATATATATTTGAAATTAGAAGTGGGTTGACCTGCGATTGGGTGATGAGGAGAACTAAATCAAGCCAAATATTTATTTTCCTACTTTAAGACACTATACATACATTTTAACTAAATATTCTTTCTGTTGGACATCAATATAAACAGAAATGCAGTAATGTACACACAAGTTTAAAACATGTGACCATTTGTTGCAATTTCCGGTCTTGTTTTTACCCAAAATAATAATTTGGTGGGTGGGAGATTGGAGGAGTTACTAATGCTGACACCCTGTGCTCTTCAACACCCAGTGAGCAGTCACACTGTCGCCATGATCTTGTGGTTTGAGTCAACAGGATATCACAGGATCGCAGTACGCACACACAACCATCAACAGCGTGTTCTGCAAGTCATATGACTGCGCCGATGACCCAAAAAACACTCAGGCCATAATTTTATACATCTTACACTGATGTGCAACTAAATGTACAGTTATAAATACCAACCATAACAAGTCATGTACTGTACAGTTATGAATATAAACCATAAAGAACCCTGTACTGTACAGTTATGAATATAAACCATAAAGAACCCTGTACTGTACAGTTATGAATATAAACCATAAAGAACCCTGTACTGTACAGTTATGAATATAAACCATAAAGAACCCTGTACTGTACAGTTATGAATATAAACCATAAAGAACCCTGTACTGTACAGTTATGAATATAAACCATGAAGAACCCTGTACTGTACAGTTATGAATATAAACCATAAAGAACCCTGTACTGTACAGTTATGAATATAAACCATAAAGAACCCTGTACTGTACAGTTATGAATATAAACCATAAAGAACCCTGTACTGTACAGTTATGAATATAAACCATGAAGAACCCTGTACTGTACAGTTATGAATATAAACCATGAAGAACCCTGTACTGTACAGTTATGAATATAAACCATAAAGAACCCTGTACTGTACAGTTATAAATATAAACCATAAAGAACCCTGTACTGTACAGTTATGAATATAAACCATAACGAACCCTGTACTGTACATTTATGAATATAACCCATAAAGAACCCTGTACTGTACAGTTATGAATATAAACCATAAAGAACCCTGTACTGTACAGTTATGAATATAAACCATAAAGAACCCTGTACTGTACAGTTATGAATATAAACCATAAAGAACCCTGTACTGTACAGTTATGAATATAAACCATAACAAGTCATGTACTGTACAGTTATGAATATAAACCATAACAAGTCATGTACTGTACAGTTATGAATATAAACCATAACAAGTCATGTACTGTACAGTTATGAATATAAACCATAACGAACCCTGTACTGTACAGTTATGAATATAAACCATAACGAACCCTGATCTGTACAGTTATGAATATAAACCAGTTATAAATATGAACCCAGTATTTCACCCAGTCAGCTTTGTGTAAGAACTCTCGCACTATCCCTTTAACGGCAGTTGGAAGCTCAAATTAACCAACTTCCTTCTTTCTCTCTAGGTAAACTTTCCTGATGTGGAGAAGGTTGAGTGGATTAACAAGGTACGTTGTGTACACACTTACAAATACATGAACACGCCCACACAAACATGAACATACCCAAACACACACACAACCCCACCCACACACAAATGCAGATAAACATACTTAGCTGGTGTGCCGATGGAGATGCTGGATTGATATATGTTTGTGTATGCTTGTGTGTATGTTGCATATGTGTGTGTGTATGTGTGTGCATGTTGTGTATGTGTACGGGGGTGTATGTGTCTGTATGTTGTGTATGTGTGTGTATGTGTGTGTATGTATGTGTACGGGGGGTGTATGTGTCTGTATGTTGTGTATGTGAGTGTGTATGTGTGTGTGTGTATGTGTGTGTATGTTGTGCATATGTGTGTGTATTTGTGCGGGGGTGTATGTGTGTGTATGTTGTGCATGTGTGTGTGTATTTGTGTGTGGGTGTATGTACAGCCTGTCACTGCAGCTCCACCCTTTCCACTAATATCTATCATCATTTTGTATAATTAAGAGTCAGCGGGTTGTATCAGGGTAAAATGTATTTTCCTGTAACACACACACACACACACACACACACACACACACACACACACACACACACACACACACACACACACACACACACACACACACACACACACACACACACACACACTACACAAGCACACACTACTCTCAACACACACCCACATACTTCACCCTTGTGGGGACCAGCAAAAGGTCTTAATCAGGGCGACTGTTTCCATCGTAACTATTCTAGTGAGGACTTCTGGTCCTAATTGAATTTGTTCTTGTAAAACAGCCACACACATCATCAGACCGGGTTGTGGGATTTAACAAGTCTGCCATGGTAGAGATGAAGGTTTCGTTACAACCATTTCACAATCTGCTTGGCTCATCTTTTACATGAACCACCACTGGCCATCTCTCCTCCAAGCCAGCTTTCTCTCCAACTTATCACCTGCTCCGATTGCTCGCTAGGCTACCCAGCCTCCAGCCCTCTGCTGACTCGGGCTCTGAGTCAGACTGGCTGCAATAAAAATGCCAAACCCTAATCTTCCCCGTTGTATCATTTGGTCAAACTGTAAGAGAATATAGTCATCTTGTTATTCTGTTAGGACAACAGGTGTGAATGTTATGAACCAAAAATATGTGCTAGATCTAATCACACAACACAAGGTCATAGGTCAAAACTAGTGCCCGGTTTGGGAGGAAGCACTTGGCAGATCCAGACTAACGCACGGTGCCAGGGAAAGGTCAGAGGTCAAGGACTGGTTAGACAGCGGGGGGGTCAAGGGTCAAAGTAATGACTGGTCAGGTGCATTGAAAGACACGTTCGCATGAGGGAAACATCTGTATGGAAGACATCGTGAGGGAAACATCTGCATGGAAGACATGGTGAGGGAAACATCTGCATGGAAGACATGGTGAGGGAAACATCTGCATGGAAGACATGGTGAGGGAAACATCTGCATAGAAGACATGGTGAGGGAAACATCTGCATGGAAGACATGGTGAGGGAAACATCTGCATGGAAGACATGGTGAGGGAAACATCTGCATGGAAGACATGGTGAGGGAAACATCTGCATGGAAGACATGGTGAGGGAAACATCTGCATGGAAGACATGGTGAGGGAAACATCTGCATGGAAGACATGGTGAGGGAACATCTGCATGGAAGACATGGTGAGGGAAACATCTGCATGGAAGACATGGTGAGGGAAAAATCTGCATGGAAGACATGGTGAGGGAAACATCTGCATGGAAGACATGGTGAGGGAAACATCTGCATGGAAGACATGGTAAGGGAAACATCTGCATGGAAGACATGGTGAGGGAAAAATCTACATGGAAGACATGGTGAGGGAAACATCTGCATGGAAGACATGGTGAGGGAAACATCTGCATGGAAGACATGGTGAGGGAAACATCTGCACGGAAGACATGCATGAAGGGATCTGTGTAACAGTTCAGTAGTTTCAATAAAGTTGTTTGTGACAACGTGAGATTGTTTTATCATCATCTACGTTGGTTTATTTGACCAATCGCATATTCTCAGAAAAATATCAGCTGTGAAATCACATCCTGTAACTAGCCTACTAATTACAAAAACTATGATATTGGGCCACCAAATGAATTTAGTGAACTCTGTGACTTTGGTTTGTTGTCAGGGCGATATGTAACTTCCTGTGGGGTTATTTTGCAGATGCAGTCAGTAGTAAAGGAGGGTCTACGCGATTTTGGTTCAGTTGTATTTGACCACAACGTGTGTTTTCTGCATATAGTTATGTACAATTTATTCCAGGTACACAGCCATATCATGAATGTAAACCGTTTGTAACAGTTCACAATCACACACACACACACACACACACTGTTGTTTATAGCACCTGGTTATCCTGTATATCCTGTCCAGAATACAGTAGAGCACATGTTGACCGAATGACCTTTGCCGAGCTGGCTGTTTTAGAAACCTTTCACGCATATTAATCAGGTAGATTTCCCAGCAAACGTGTTTTTCTTCATCACTCTGCACTGGAGTCCTTCAGATATTTCTACGCCGTCCTTGAGACGTGATCAGATGATGACGACATCAGCTCATGTATATGTATGAGGCTGTGTCTCTCTTGTATGTCTCTCTGGCTGTTGACGGAAACATAACATATTCTCTCTCTCTCACCTTCCTGCTCTTTTCCCCTCTCCCTCCCTCTCTCTGCCTTCTTCTCCCTCTCCCTACCTCCATACCTCCCTTTCTTCCCCCCTCTCTCTCTCTCTGCCTGCCTTTTCCTCTTCCTGCCTCCCTTTCTTCCCATCTCTCCATTCGGCAGATTCTGCAGCAGGCATGGCCATTCCTGGGTCAGTTTCTGGAGAAGTTGCTTGTGGAAACCGTCGCACCTGCCATACGGGCATCCAACACTCACCTCCAGACCCTCAGCTTCACCAAAGTCAACCTTGGGGATAAGGTACGACCTCTGACCTCTGTCCTGCCTACTGTCCACAGTGGTTAATACAGATGCACATGATGTGACTGGTGGTAGGCTCTGTCACTATACACACTCCAGTGGCAGATGAAGTAAACGGACACACATTTACAACCCTTCAACCGTGTCTTTTATCTCAATGCAGGCTGTCAAGGTTGTGGGGGTGAAGGCTTACACGGAGAACGACAAGCGGCAGGTGTTGCTGGATCTATACATTAGGTACTGGAACGTCCCCCGACCGCTGACTCATAGCACATCCGTCTGCAGCAGCGGCAGACCGCACAACCGCTAACCGCTCCTCCTCTCTCCTCTGCAGCTATGCGGGTGACGTGGAAATCAACGTGGAAATCAAGAAGTACTTCTGCAAAGCCGGCGTGAAGGGAATCCAGGTAAAACAACACGCGCGGATCACATTGATTTGTCCAGGTGATTCTGTCCGGTGCGCTTTACGGTATGTGTGTACATTTTGACACCGGTATAAGTGACCACCCGAGGGATTTGAACCCAGAACCCTGCGATTGTGAAAACAGCCCACGGCCGCGCAAACCGCATGGGAGCCAAGTGAATCCATTAGGACACTGTTGGCAGGGAACAACGCACAAGCTAATCACTCTCAAAATATATGTGAACTGTTTCTCCCGAATGTCACTCATTCTGTCTGATTAACTACCTAAACACAGCTTCTGTAAGTCCTATCTGATCATTCTGTCTCTCTGTCTCTAGCTGCATGGGAAATTGAGGGTGATCTTGGAGCCTCTGATTGGAGACATTCCCCTGGTGGGAGCCATCACCATGTTCTTCATCCGCAGACCTGTGAGTTGACCGACCGTTAACCTCAATTCCCCGGTTCAGCTCTAGTTCATTCATTAGTTCCTGGATCGGTCAGTTAGTTGGTTGGTCACATTTGACCTTGCATCAACCAGTTGTTTTGTCGTTGCTGTAAATGTTCTCATTGTGAATCTCCAATCTGCCGTTGAAGACTCTGGACATCAACTGGACTGGCCTGACCAACGTGCTCGACATCCCTGGACTCAAGTGAGTGATTCAACGAAGGGCCCTCATCTCTATGCTTGGGATCCCTCTTGCTATCTTCATGCTCGGGTGTTATCCTGGATCCATCTGTTGTAACGCAGTGTGATTCTACTCTTTAGCTCGTGGCTACGACCACCTGACAGCCGTGACAGAAACACCCGGACACACTGCTTCTCATCTATTACTTTGTCTGGACGGCGTATTATATTTCTGTACTGATACGTGTGTGTGTGTCTGATAAAGTTATATAAACCCGATTTAGATGTGAGATTAAGACGTGCAATGATCTAGTTGTCCGACGGTACAATCTAATCATTGTCCGCTGTGTGTTTAACTGCTTACTTCATCAGTCACAGATTCCTGGCAATGCCTTCCCGTTTAGCTGTGTTCAACTTAGAAATCACATTTGCCCAAAAAAAAGCGATTTCAAGCAGTACGCCGCTGACAGAGAACATGGCTCGCGTAATGAGGTCGCCCCGTTGTTTTGCAGTATGATGCATGTTCCTGTGGTTAGCATTAGCATACATTAGCATACAGCCGTTGTCTATAAGTGTGTGTCTGTTTCCCATTTCTGTGTCCCTGTCCCAACGCCACCAGTGCCTTGTCGGACACTATGATAATGGATGCAATAGCCTCGCACCTGGTCCTCCCCAACCGACTCACTGTCCCCCTGGTGGCCAACCTGCACGTTGCGCAGCTCCGCTCCCCTCTTCCACGGGTAACCTCACTGAGATCGCTGAATCGCCTGGGGAGTCACTGACACTCTGACTGATGCATCAGCACCAGATTTACAGTAACGGGCCCTGAAATGCTTGGACCGCCACGCAGCGGTAAACAGACGCCCATGGGTCAAGCTCGACGTGGCACGTTGTCGTCTGTAATGTCGTTGGCCAACTGGGAGTAAATTGAATAAGGTTTTAGTGCCTGTTACTGTAACAGATTGACTGGCCCCCATGTGAATAATGACTGACATATATACCAACACATTGCTACTGACTGAATTCAGCCTGGCACTCCCATATTCTCATGATATACAGTATACTAACCATGTGTGTGTGTGTGGCTGTGTGTGTGTGTGGCTGTGTGTGTGTGTGGCTATGTGTGTGTGTGTGTGTGGCTGTGTGGCTGTGTGTGTGTGTGTGTGGGGCTGTGTGTGTGTGGCTGTGTGTGTGGCTGTGTGTGTGTGGCTATGTGTGTGTGGCTATGTGTGTGTGTGGCTGTGTGTGTGGCTGTGTGTGTGGGTGTTTGTGTGGCTGTGTGTGTGTGGCTGTGTGTGTGTGTGTGTGTGGCTGTGTGTGTGAGTGTGTGTGTGGCTGTGTGTGTGTGTGTGTGTGGCTGTGTGTGTGTGGTTGTGTGGCTGTGTGTGTGTGTATGTGTGTGGCTGTGTGTGTGTGTATGTGTGTGGCTGTGTGTGTGTGTGTATGTGTGTGTGTGTGTGTGGCTGTGTGTGTGGCTGTGTGTGTGTGTGCGTGTACCTGACAGGGAGTGGTGCGTATCCACCTGTTGGAGGCTGAGAACTTGACAGCCAAGGACACGGTCATTAAGGGGGTAATGGATGGCAAGTCTGATCCGTACGCTGTGCTGCGTGTGGGGACTCAGACCTTCACCTCTCACACGGTGGACAGCAACCTCAACCCACAGTGGAGGGAGATGTTTGAGGTGAGACACACAGAGAGACGGAGAGAGAGATGGAGAGAGAGAATGGAGAGAGAGATGCGAGGCAGTGATCGTTTCAGAGATAGACAGAGAGAGAAAGACAAATCCAAATTGGAAGCTGAATATTCATTGTTCAGGAGTGATAGTCATTTAAGCATTACAGAATAATACAGAATAATACAAGAGTTTAAATGTGATGGAAGGTTCAAGCCTACAGGCTCAAGTGGAAAGATCAGAGCTACAATAACGCTGCTTCCATCCCCAAGTTATCATCAGGTATTACATATTTGTAAACCATGTTAGCATATTATCAGGTATTACATATTTGTAAACCATGTTAGCATATTATCAGGTATTACATATTTATAAACCATGTTAGCTTATCATCAGGTATTACATATTTGTAAACCATGTTAGCTTATTATCAGGTATTACATATTTGTAAACCATGTTAGCATTTCATCAGGTATTACATATTTATACACCATGTTAGCATATCATCAGGTATTACATATTTGTAAACCATGTTAGCTTATTATCAGGTATTACATATTTGTAAACCATGTTAGCATATTATCAGGTATTACATATTTATAAACCATGTTAGCTTATCATCAGGTATTACATATTTATAAACCATGTTAGCTTATTATCAGGTATTACAAATTTATAAACCATGTTAGCTTATTATCAGGTATTACATATTTATAAACCATGTTAGCTTATTATCAGGTATTACATATTTGTAAACCATGTTAGCATATTATCAGGTATTACATATTTATAAACCATGTTAGCTTATCATCAGGTATTACATATTTGTAAACCATGTTAGCTTATTATCAGGTATTACATATTTATAAACCATGTTAGCATATTATCAGGTATTACATATTTATAAACCATGTTAGCTTATCATCAGGTATTACATATTTATAAACCATGTTAGCTTATTATCAGGTATTACATATTTATAAACCATGTTAGCTTATTATCAGGTATTACATATTTATAAACCATGTTAGCTTATTATCAGGTAATACATATTTATAAACCATGTTAGCTTATTATCAGGTATTACATATTTATAAACAATGTTAGCTTATCATCAGGTATTACATATTTATAAACCATGTTAGCTTATCATCAGGTATTACATATTTATAAACCATGTTAGCTTATCATCAGGTATTACATATTTATAAACCATGTTAGCTTATCATCAGGTATTACATATTTATAAACCATGTTAGCTTATCATCAGGTATTACATATTTATAAACCATGTTAGCTTATCATCAGGTATTACATATTTATAAACCATGTTAGCTTATCATCAGGTATTACATATTTATAAAGCTTATCATCAGGTAATACATATTTATAAACCATGTTAGCTTATTCAGGTATTACATATTTATCTTATCATCAGGTATTACATATTTATAAACCATGTTAGCTTATCATCAGGTATTACATATTTATAAACAATAAACAGGTAATACATATTTATAAACCATGTTAGCTTATCATCAGGTATTACATATTTATAAACCATGTTAGCTTAGCTTATCATCAGGTATTACATATTTATCAGCATATCATCAGGTATTACATATTTATAAACCATGTTAGCTTATCATCAGGTATTACATAGTTATAAACCTTGTTAGCTTATCATCAGGTATTACATGTTTATAAACCATGTTAGCTTATCATCAGGTATTACATATTTATAAACCATGTTAGCTTATCATCAGGTATTACATATTTGTAAACCTTGTTAGCATGTCATCGGGTAATACATATTTATAAACCTTGTTAGCTTAACCATTTACCCTTTCTGAGAATATGTCACAATTATTCACAACCACAGCTTTGCTGCTCTCAACCCTGTGGGTTGCAGTACGGTATCGTTTTAATGCCAATGAGGAAGTTTACATTTGACATTTCTGTGAAAACAGAATCACCTCTGTAATGTTGCTTCTAGCGTTAGAAGACATATGGGGACAGAACATACAGAATTGACAGAAGACCAGTGGTACAGTTCAATAGAGCTGGGTGGTACCCAGTGACCATATAAGGTAATGGGATGTGTCCACGTATGAGGACGTCTGTAATAAATGTAGTGCTGAGGATGACCTTCAACGCCTGGCGCAATGTCATGTCGAACGCATTCCTCCCTGTACCGCCTGACAGTCGCTCAATGGCATCGGCCAATAGGGGGCGCAGTCACTCTCCCAACCACCTGAAGCCTGCTGGTCCTACACCACCTGAAGCCTGCTGGTCCTACACCACCTGAAGCCTGCTGGTCCTACAACACCTGAAGCCTGCTGGTCCTACACCACCTGAAGTCTGCTGGTCCTACACCACCTGAAGCCTGCTGGTCCTACAACACCTGAAGCCTGCTGGTCCTACACCACCTGAAGTCTGTTGGTCCTACACCACCTGAAGCCTGCTGGTCCTACACCACCTGAAGCCTGCTGGTCCTACAACACCTGAAGCCTGCTGGTCCTACACCACCTGAAGTCTGCTGGTCCTACACCACCTGAAGCCTGCTGGTCCTACACCACCTGAAGCCTGCTGGTCCTACACCACCTGAAGCCTGCTGGTCCTACACCACCTGAAGCCTGCTGGTCCTACACCACCTGACACCTGCTAGTCCTACACCACCTGAAGCCTGCTGGTCCTACACCACCTGAAGCCTGCTGGTCCTACACCACCTGAAGCCTGCTGGTCCTACACCACCTGAAGCCTGCTGTTCCTACACCACCTGAAGCCTGCTGGTCCTACACCACCTGACGCCTGCTAGTCCTACACCACCTGAAGCCTGCTGGTCCTACACCACCTGAAGCCTGCTGGTCCTACACCACCTGAAGCCTGCTGGTCCTACACCACCTGAAGCCTGCTGGTCCTACACCACCTGAAGCCTGCTTAGATTGTCTTGTCCTCTTCCCCCCACAGAAAGATATAGTGAGCCGTCCGTGAGCCTGGCAATACCCTGAATACTGATGTACTGGACTATGTAGAAATGTACACATGTCGTGTCGTGTTACGTCTCAAACCACGCCCTATTCTCTATCTAGTGCTCAACTTTTTAAAGAAGACCCAGGTTCAAGTAGTGGGCTCTGTAGGCAATAGGGTGCCATTTGAAGTGTTTTCACTAACTAGGTCTTCCTCAAAAAAGCGTGCTTACTATTGCAGAAAAAAGGAAGCTGTGGGTTTGTGTAGAGATCCACAAGATTGACCGAAACTGCCTGCTGTTTCTTTTTATCTGGTCAACCAATCTCCTGCTGTACAGAAATTACAAAAACACAACAGTATTGAACAACAATTTTTCTAATCTAATCTCTTTACCACAGCGGCCCAAACCTTGAAACTGCTGTTTGTTATGGACAAATAAAAACTTGATTTCACTCTTCAAATGTGAACAGCAGTTTTGCAACGGTAATTTAAAACTGTGTGGTTGCATCTGACTTTATTTGTCGTTGATATCAGATGAGTTTTCGGAGAATTGGTGAATTCATTGACTTCTTCTTTAGGCGACTCCGAGATGGTTAGAAATGCAAACAGTCAGTATGAAACTTAGAATATCACGTGAACTGTTAGCAAACTACATGCATTTGAATGAATTACATTTTTAAATATATTAAAAAACAGATAGAATGAAGTGAAAATCAACATCACATAGATTTTTCCTACATTTGACATCTCATGTGCATCCCCATGATTTGTTAAAAAAAATTGGTTTATTCATGTGTGTGTTTGTTTATTTATGTGTATATCATTTTGTGTTTGTTTATTTATATTCGTGTCAGGTGATTGTCCATGAAGTGCCTGGTCAGGAGCTGGAGGTGGAAGTGTTTGACAAAGACCAAAACCAAGATGATTTCTTGGGCAGGTAACACTCTGTCCCTAACTCTAACTCTGTCCCTAACTCTGTCCCTAACTCTAACTCTGTCCCTAACTTTTACTCTGTTTCTCATGTAGTAAGACTGCGTCTTAGCCTGTATTCAAAATATGTTTTAGGGTTAGAAATTTATGACGACTCTGTACATATTAAACCTTTTATATCAAAATAAATTGTCCAAATTAGTGAAATATGTCAGAAGTTGGTTGCTGTCCTTCAGACCGGACATTAAACGGAAGTCCAGACTCTCTGTGGTCACTAAAGATGCTAAAAGAAAAAAGAAGAAGAAGAAGAGGTCACTTATTGGACACCTGGCTAAATGTCCAATCTGGACGTAGCATCATGGTCGTTGGACATAGGGGAGGTGTTGACCCCTGTTTCCTGGCTAAATGTCCAATCTGGACGTAGCATCATGGTCGTTGGACATAGGGGAGGTGTTGACCCCTGTTTCCTGGCTAAATGTCCCACCTGGACGTAGCATCATGGCCGTCCATCCATCACCAGCCTCCCAATGGGTCATTCATCCCCTGCAACAGTTTTGCAAAACGTCTTCTCTCGTACATAACGTGTGCAATCAGTGATGTATGTGAGTGTCTCTAGATAGGTGGGTTGGCTAAATTACTAACGTGTAAAATGCTTTCTGTGTGTTGTGTCATCTCATTCTATGAATTCTATTTTTCTTGTTCTGCTTCCTCTTTCTGTCTTGTTTCCTCACCCCCACCTCCCCCACACACACACCCGTCCCAGGGTCAAGATGGATCTAGATATTGTGCACAAGGCCAGAGTTTTAGACGAGGTGAGTTGCATGTGTCAATGACCATTTCATTTTCTTCATACTTTTATCTATTTTTTTTAAACTTTTATCTCTTTATTCTTCTTTTTTTGTATTTCATAGATTATCCTAGAATTTTCGTAGACTTTCATTTTATAGCATCATTGTCACATGTATATTAATTAAGTCTAAAGGTTTTTTTTACTTCTAGTCTGTTTTCACACTCTCACTGGCCTGTGAGAACATTAGAGGTGAGATCTGTCTTCTGTAGCTGCTACTGAGAGTTAAAGAGCAATGAAGTGCCCAGGGAATGAAGCTGGAGTAAGGTCAGAGAAAGGCACAGCAGTAATGAAGCCTGAATCTTTGATCTGGTAATCCATTTAAGCACCAGGTGGTGTTACTCAGACTCTTGTGATCTCCCAGCTCCAAGCTCCCAGCCTCTCTCCCTAATGGCTGTCTGGGGTCCATTTTGTGTCTAATCCTTATGCATATTTGATACGGACTAGATGTTAGTTGGAGTATTAAGCGCAGGTGCTATATAATGCATACAGGCTTTCTGAAAACAGCCTCGTAAATAATAAACATGCAGTTTGTTTGCCTCTAGAACGCCTCTCTTTCTCCCCCTAGTGGTTCAAGCTGAATGATGCACCGTCAGGCAGTGTTCACCTCCGCCTGGAGTGGCTCTCTCTGCTGTCCTCTGCTGACCGACTTAGTGAGGTGCGTCCTCCACACACGCTCACATTTCTTTATTTGTCCCAGAGGGCATTTTGTTTTTTGGTATTGAGCAAAATAAAAAAGATAACTTTTGAATTACTCTGACCTCTGTCCTGGAAACTGAATATAAAGTCAGAACATACATGATGTTAGTAGGTGAGTTATGGTCTGACAACCATCAACATGAATATACATCATGATCACAGACACATTTGAACAAAGATTATGTATTTATCTATAAATATGCCAGTCCTCTAACCCCTGACCCCTTTAACGACCCCCCCCCCCCAACCCTCGGTTGTCCCTGTCTACCTGGACATGCATCTGACTTAAATTATGTTTTATAGACCCTAGATGTGACAAGCATTTATTCATTATTCATACCAGGACAGACCACCCCTGAGAGCCTGGTTCCTCTCTAGGTTTCTTTATAAGTTTCAACACAATCAGGGATTTTTTCCTAGACACTGCATCAACCCTCATCAAATAGTTTCATAAAATACATTCGATGGATTAAGTATTAATAAAGTATCAAAAGTTCCTCTTTGATGAGGTTAGTCATATGATCTCCATATGACTAACATTCTATCTGTCTTTCTGTGATCAGGTAATACAGAGGAACCAGAACGTAATCTGTAAGACTACAGACCCACCCTCTGCAGCCATCCTGGCTGTCTATCTGGATCGAGCTCAGGACCTGCCTGTGAGTACTGGCTGTCTGTGGCGATGTCTGTGGTGATGTCTGTGGTGATGTCTGTGGGGATGTCAGTGGTGATGTCTGTGGTGATGTCTGTGGTGATGTCTGTGGTGATGTCTGTGGGGATGTCTGTGGCGATGTCAGTGGCGATGTCTGTGGCGATGTCTGTGGTGATGTCTGTGGTGATGTCTGTGGTGATGTCTGTGGTGATGTCTGTGGTGATGTCTGTGGTTATGTCTGTGGGGATGTCAGTGGGGATGTCAGTGGTGATGTCTGTGGTGATGTCTGTGGTGATGTCTGTGGGGATGTCTGTGGTGATGTCTGTGGTGATGTCTGTGGTGATGTCTGTGGGGATGTCTGTGGTGATGTCTGTGGGGATGTCTGTGGTGATGTCTGTGGTGATGTCTGTGGTGATGTCAGTGGGGATGTCAGTGGTGATGTCTGTGGTGATGTCTGTGGTGATGTCTGTGGTGATGTCTGTGGTGATGTCTGTGGGGATGTCTGTGGCGATGTCAGTGGCGATGTCTGTGGCGATGTCTGTGGCGATGTCTACGGCGATGTCTGTGGCGATGTCTGTGGTGATGTCTGTGGTGATGTCTGTGGGGATGTCAGTGGGGATGTCTGTGGTGATGTCTGTGGTGATGTCTGTGGTGATGTCTGTGGGGATGTATGTGGTGATATCTGTGGCGATGTCTGTGGGGATGTCTGTGGTGATGTCTGTGGGGATGTCTGTGGCGATGTCTGTGGTGATGTCTGTGGTGATGTCTGTGGCGATGTCTGTGGGGATGTCTGTGGTGATGTCTGTGGCGATGTCTGTGGCGATGTCTGTGGGGATGTCTGTGGCGATGTCTGTGGGGATGTCTGTGGCTGTATACAATATACTTCACAGGTCAGATCCCAGAATGTATGTGGAGAATCTGTATGTTTAACTGGACAGCACTGCAGTAATGATGACCTTGAACAGAACCGACTGGCTGTCGTGTGCTGCCTTAATCTCCAGTCTGTGTTCTGTGTCCAATTGGTGGTGTGTAGGTCTGAGTTGGTGTCTGTTGAGGTGTTGTGTTGACATGTGTGTGTTATATTCGTGCTCTGTGTTTATTCTCAGTTGAAGAAGGGCAATAAGGATCCCAGCCCCATGGTGCAGCTGTCTGTTCAGGACACAACCAAGGAGAGCAGGGTGGGAACTCAGCACCACACACTAACCCTAACCAATAGATAAACCTGACCCTAACCATCAGATAAACCTGACCCTAACCATTAGATAAACCTGACCCTAACCATCAGATAAACCTGACCCTAACCATTAGATAAACCTGACCCTAACCATCAGATAAACCTGACCCTAACCAATAGATAAACCTGACCCTAACCATCAGATAAACCTGACCCTAACCATCATATAAACCTGACCCTAACCAATAGATAAACCTGAACCTAACCATCAGATAAACCTGACCCTAACCATCAGATAAACCTGACCCTAACCATCAGATAAACCTGACTCTAACCATCAGATAAACCTGACCCTAACCATCAGATAAACCTGACCCTAAACATTAGATAAACCTGACTCTAACCATCAGATAAACCTGGCCCTAACCATCAGATAAACCTGATTCTAACCTTCAGATAACCTGACCCTAACCATCAGATAAACCTGACCCTAACCTTCAGAGAACCTAACCCTAACCATCAGATAAACCTGACTCTAACCTTCAGATAAACCTGACTCTAACCATTAGATAAACCTGACTCTAACCATTAGATAAACCTGAACCTAACCATCAGAGAAACCTGACCCTAACCATCAGATAAACCTGACCCTAACCTTCAGAGAACCTGACCCTAACCATCAGATAAACCTGACCCTAACCAATAGATAAACCTGAACCTAACCATCAGATAAACCTGACCCTAACCATCAGATAAACCTGACCCTAACCATCAGATAAACCTGACTCTAACCATCAGATAAACCTGACCTAACCCAGATAAACCTGACCCTAAACATTAGATAAACCTGACTCTAACCATCAGATAAACCATCAGACCTGATTCTATAACCTGACCCTAACCATCAGATAAACCTGACTCTAACCATCAGATAAACCTGACTCTAACCTTCAGACCTGACTCTAACCATTAGATAAACCTGACCCATCAGAAACTGACCCTAACCATCAGATAAACCTGACCCTAACCTTCAGAGAACCTGACCCTAACCATCAGATAAACCTGACCCTAACCAATAGATAAACCACCTAACCATCAGATAAACCTGACGCCCTAACCATCAGATAAACCTAAACCATCAGATAAACCTGATTCTAACCCATCAGATAAAACCTGACCCTAACCATCAGATAAACCTGACCCTAACCTTCAGATAAACCTGACCCTAACCTTCAGAAAACCTAACCCTAACCATCAGATAAACCTGACTCTAACCTTCAGATAACCTGACCCTAACCATTAGACAAACCTGAACCTAACCATCAGATAAACGTGATTCTAACCTTCAGATAAACCTGACTCTAACCATTAGATAAACCTGACTCTAACCATTAGATAAACCTGACTCTAACCATCAGATAAACCTGACTCTAACCATCAGATAAACCTGACTCTAACCATTAGATAAACCTGAGCCTAACCATCAGATAAACCTGACCCTTACCATCAGATAAACTTGACTCTAACCTTCAGAGAACCTGACCCTAACCATCAGATAAACCTGACCCTAACCTTCAGAGAACCTAACCCTAACCATCAGATAAACCTAAATCTAACCTTCAGAGAACCTGACTCTGACCATCAGATAAACCTGACCCTAACCATCAGATAAACCTGAATCTAACCTTCAGAGAACCTGACCCTAACCATAAGATAAACCTGACTCTAACCTTCAGAGAACCTGACCCTAACCATCAGATAAACTGACTAACTAACCTACAGAAAACCTAACCCTAACCATCAGATAAACCTGAGCCCCACCTTGAAAAAACTTGTCCCCAACCTTCAGAGAACCTTTCTCTTAGCCTTACCATGCTAGCTAACATATTTGTAGTGTTTCTGATATTGTCTGTCCACTTGCCTACCATATTAAAAGGGGTGGATACCTTACTAATGACACTCAACCCCACCTGACATAATACTACCACTGTTTCAACTACGTGTACCACCACAACTACAACCATAATACTACCACTGTTTCAACTACGTGTACCACCACAACTACAACCATAATACTACCACTGTTTCAACTACGTGTACCACCACAACTACAACCATAATACTACCACTGTTTCAACTACGTGTACCACCACAACTACAACCATAATACTACCACTGTTTCAACTACGTGTACCACCACAACTACAACCATAATACTACCACTGTTTCAACTATGTGTACCACCACAACTACAACCATAATACTACCACAACCATAATACTACCACAACCATAATACTAATACTACCACTGTTTCAACTACGTGTACCACCACAACTACAACCATAATACTACCACTGTTTCAACTACGTGTACCACCACAACTACAACCATAATACTACCACTGTTTCAACTACGTGTACCACCACAACTACAACCATAATACTACCACTGTTTCAACTACCACGTGTACCACCACAACTACAACCATAATACTACCACTGTTTCAACTACGTGTACCACCACAACTACAACCATAATACTACCACTGTTTCAACTACGTGTACCACCACAACTACAACCATAATACTACCACTGTTTCAACTACGTGTACCACCACAACTACAACCATAATACTACCACTGTTTCAACTACGTGTACCACCACAACTACAACCATAATACTACCACTGTTTCAACTACGTGTACCACCACAACTACAACCATAATACTACCACTGTTTCAACTACGTGTACCACCACAACTACAACCATAATACTACCACTGTTTCAACTACGTGTACCACCACAACTACAACCATAATACTACCACTGTTAACAAACATCTTTAACTACGTGTACCACCACAACTACAACCATAATACTACCACTGTTTCAACTAAACGTGTACCACCATATAAACTACAACCATAATACTACCACTGTTTCAACTAAACGTGTACCACCACAACTACAACCATAATACTACCACTGTTTCAACTAAACGTGTACCACCACAACTACAACCATAATACTACCACTGTTTCAACTAACATATTTGTAGTGTGTACCACCACAACTACAACCATAATACTACCACTGTTTCAACTACGTGTACCACCACAACTACAACCATAATACTACCACTGTTTACAACCATAATACTACGACTGTTTCACCACTACGTGTACCACCACAACTACAACCATAATACTACCACTGTTTCAACTACGTGTACCACCACAACTACAACTACCATAATACTACCACTGTTTCAACTACGTGTACCACCACAACTACAACCATAATACTACCACTGTTTCAACTACGTGTACCACCACAACTACAACCATAATACTACCACTGTTTCAACTACGTGTACCACCACAACTACAACCATAATACTACCACTGTTAATACTACCACTGTTTCAACTACGTGTACCACCACAACTACAACCATAATACTACCACTGTTTCAACTACGTGTACCACCACAACTACAACCATAATACTACCACTGTTTCAACTACGTGTACCACCACAACTACAACCATAATACTACCACTGTTTCAACCACTGTACCACCACAACTTACTACCACTGTTTCAACTACGTGTACCACCACAACTACAACCATAATACTACCACTGTTTCAACTACGTGTACCACCACAACTACAACCATAATACTACCACTGTTTCAACTACGTGTACCACCACAACTACAACCATAATACTACCACTGTTTCAACTACGTGTACCACCACAACTACAACCAAAATACTACCACTGTTTCAACTACGTGTACCACCACAACTACAACCATAATACTACCACTGTTTCAACTACGTGTACCACCACAACTACAACCATAATACTACCACCACTGTGTTACAACCATAATACTACCACTGTTTCAACTACGTGTACCACCACAACTACAACCATAATACTACCACTGTTTCAACTACGTGTACCACCACAACTACAACCATAATACTACCACTGTTTCAACTACGTGTACCACCACAACTACAACCATAATACTACCACTGTTTCAACTACGTGTACCACCACAACTACAACCATAATACTACCACTGTTTCAACTACGTGTACCACCACAACTACAACCATAATACTACCACTGTTTCAACTACGTGTACCACCACAACTACAACCATAATACTACCACTGTTTCAACTACGTGTACCACCACAACTACAACCATAATACTACCACTGTTTCAACTACGTGTACCACCACAACTACAACCATAATACTACCACTGTTTCAACTACGTGTACCACCACAACTACAACCATAATACTACCACTGTTTCAACTACGTGTACCACCACAACTACAACCATAATACTACCACTGTTTCAACTACGTGTACCACCACAACTACAACCACTGCTGCTAATTATGAGAAGAATTAAGAAAAACAAATGATACTCTAATGTGCTAACCTTGCTTTGTGTATTTCAGATGGCCTCATTTAACAAACATATGCTCTTCTTTATCATTCGTAGACTTGTAATCTGACGACGAATCCCATATGGGAAGAGGCCTTCACCTTCTACATTCATGACCCACGCCAACAAGACATCGATATTCAGGTACTAAGTCCTCTAACAAACATGGTCTCTTCTTGCTTGTTAAAGTGTGTTCATACTTCTGGTGCCTCGGTTAAGCTGAGAATGTACATCAGAATTAGTCTCCAACCTTTTTGTGTTTACACCTTCTAAAAACTGGTCTGTTTCCCAAATCAGTCCTCTCATTCAGGCACTCACTGCTGTATTATCTTTCTGTCTCACAAACACACTCAGCCAAACACACATATATACACTTCTCTTACTAATATTGGTGACAACTTCTTTGGGACCACAATTGATTTTCCCAAAAAGTATCTACATTGTTGTACTCCTAACTTTACCCCTGTACTTAACCCCTGAACTCCCAGTATAGCCCTGACCCTAACCCTGACCTAAACCCAAATTCCAAGTCGATTTATGTTAGTGAGGACCAATAATATGTATTTTAATTTGTCGCAGTTTACTCTAATAGTAAGGACACCTAGATAGTACTGCATTCATACACACACACACACACACACACACACACACTAAAAAGATATTCACATCTTAAGTTACATCCTTAATACAGAAAGCTTTTTTCAATTCTCTTTACTTAGATTAGTTTAGATTCGAATGTTTGATTCTCAATTTCTCCCTGTCTTCTTCCACCCAACCAATCCACCATCCCACTTCCTCCCCACTTCCTCCCGACTTTGTCCCCACCTCCTCCCTACTTCCTTCTCACCTCCTCCCCACTTCCTCCTCACCTCCTCCCCACTTCCTCATCACCTCCCCACCTCTTCCTCCCCACTTCCTCCTCACTTCCTCCTCCCCACTTCCTCCTGTTTTCCTCACCACGTCCGCCTCACTTCCTCCCCCCACTCTCCCAGGTGAAGGACGATGACAGGGCTATTTCTCTGGGCAGTCTGTCCCTCCCTCTGAGTCGTCTGCTGGCCAGTCCTGACCTCACCATGGACCAGTGGTTTCAGCTGGACGGCCTTGGCCGAATCTATATCAACGCTGTTCTGAGGGTGGGTAGTGGGACATGTTAGTGTGACATTTTAGCTCTTACACGTACCCGCACATGCACACACTTCACACAAACAAACAGAAATAAATTTACACAGACCCACACACACACCCACAGAAAGACACACACAAATGGTTATACCATGACATAGCCTGCCCTAATGTCTCTTCTCTGTCTACTGGATTGTAGGTTCTGTATTTGAATGAAGATGCCTCTCCAACCAGCCCTGTATCGTCACAACCCCCCAGCCCAGGATATGACCAGATAAATGGGGGTTCCACAGAGGTCGCCCCTGGGAGAGTGAGTGGAGCCCCCAAACCTGTACCCACCCGACCCCAACAGACCACTCCGGAGCCGGAGTTTGCTAGTGAGGTGAGCCAGCTAACACTCATAGAAACAGTAGCTTGTCTCTCTCTCCTCTTCTACACCCTCCTGTCTCTCTCTCTCCTCTTCTACACCCTCCTGTCTCTCTCTCTCCTCTCTTACACCCTCCTGTCTCTCTCTCTCCTCTCCTACACCCTCCTGTCTCTCTCTCTCCTCTTCTACACCCTCCTGTCTCTCTCTCCTCTCCTACATGTCTCTCTAATTATCCCTCCTCATATTTTCCGTCTCTCTCCCTGTCTCTCTCTCCCTCTCTCTCTCTCTCTCTCTCCCTGTCTCTCTCTCTCCCTGTCTCTCTCTCCCTGTCTCCCTGTCTCTCTCTCTCCCTGTCTCTCTCTCCATCTTTCACCTTCCATCTATTTCCTTCTCACTCTCTTGGTCCTTGTCTCTGACTCTCGTTGTTCTTTCTCTACCTCTCCTCTCTCTCTCTCTCTCTCTCCTATTTCTCCCCCTCTCCTCTCTCTCTCTCTCCATCCCCGACACATACTCCTTCCTCTCTGTCTCCACTCTCTCTCCTCTCTCTCTCTCTCTCTCCCTCTCTCTCTCTCTCTCTCTCTCTCTCTCTCTCTCTCCTATTTCTCCCTCTCCTCTCTCTCTCTCTCCCTCTCTCTCTCTCTCCCTCCTATTTCTCCCCCTCTCCTCTCTCTCCCTCTCTCTCCCTCTCTCCCTCCTCTCTCTCTCTCTCCTATTTCTCCCCTCTCCTCTCTCTCCCTCTCTCTCTCCTCTCTCTCCTCTCTCTCTCCTATTTCTCCCCCTCTCCTCTCTCTCTCTCCATCCCCCACACATACTCCTTCCTCTCTGTCCCCACTCTCCTCCTCCTCCTCACCATCATCCATAGGGAGTTCTGCGTATCCACCTAGTGGAGGCCAGTAACCTGATAGCCAAGGACAACTTCATGGGGGGGATGGTGAAAGGGAAGAGCGACCCCTACGTCAAGATCCGCGTCGGGGGGGTGACGTTCCGTAGCCACACCATCAAGGAGAACCTCAACCCCTACTGGAACGAACTCTACGAGGTAGAGCAAGCAGCCGTGTCTCGTATCAAATGCATTTTGCAGTATATGGTTTTAGATCGTGTTGATATGAATCATGGTCTAATATGTTAATTAGACAGTGTAGACACATCAGTCGTTAATCGTTCCGTTACACCTTAAGGAAACGTGTTCTACAAACTGTCGTGGTGTTTCGTCAGATTATCCTGACACAGCTACCGGGCCAGGAGATCCAGTTTGAGCTGTTTGACAAAGATTTGGATCAGGATGATTTCTTGGGCAGGTGAGGCTCTGATCAGGCAGCCCAGTGCCTCAAATCCACTAAGAACTTTGAAACTGCGTGTATTTGATGAAGCCCATTTTGTTCTGTTTCACTCACTCTACTTCATTGAGTAGGAGGTTTGTACTACAGCTAATGTGTGCAAAGGTTTTCCTAGATGGCTATTGTTGGATTAAATCCCTTGACTGAAAATCACTTTGGATAAAAGCGTCCACTAAACGTCCGGAAATTCATGATTGTTTTGTGTGTTCCAGGTTCAAACTCAACCTAAAAGACATTATCAGCCCTCAGTTCACTGATGAGGTAACACTATACAATGACTAACAGAAGTCAATGTTTAATAATTCTGTGGTATAACTACAACTATATTTATGACGGATTTGGCTAGGTTTTCTTAATGGCCAGTGGTAGAGCTATGCCTTGTAAATGTCACTGTTATAGTATGGTACTCTGGTTACTATGTTTGTGTTACAGTATTATATTGGTACTGACATGGTACGCTGGTTACTATGTTTGTGTTACAGTATTATATTGGTACTGATATGATACTCTGGTAATAATGTTTGTATGACAGTATTTTATTGGTACTGATATGATACTCTAGTAATAATGTTTGTAATACAGTATTATATTGGTACTGATATGATACTCTGGTAATAATGTTTGTATTACAGTATTATATTGGTACTGATATTCTCTGGTTATAATGTTTGTATGACAGTATTATATTGGTACTGATATGATACTAGTAATAATGTTTGTATTACAGTATTCTATTGGTACTGATATGATCTGGATCTGGTTGTTTTTTCCACAGTGGTACACTCTGAATGACGTGAAGTCAGGTCGAGTTCACTTAATCATGGAGTGGCTCCCCAGGGTCTCAGAGTCCACTAGACTGGATCAGGTTAGCTGCTTCTGTTTCCTATTTCTCTCTCTCTTGTGTTCTGACTCTGATATGTGGTTCTAACAGTGTGTTCTGACTCTGATATGCGGTTCTAACAGTGTGTTCTGACTCTGATATGCGGTTCTTACTGTGTTAACAGTGTGTTCTGACTCTGATATGCGGTTCTAACAGTGTGTTCTGACTCTGATATGCGGTTCTTACTGTGTTAACAGTGTGTTCTGACTCTGATATGCGGTTCTAACAGTGTGTTCTGACTCTGATATGCGGTTCTTACTGTGTTAACAGTGTGTTCTGACTCTGATATGCGGTTCTTACTGTGTGTTCTGACTCTGATATGTGGTTCTTACTGTGTGTTCTGACTCCGCCTCTCCAGGTTCTCCAGTTCCAGACCCAGCAGCAGTACCAGAACAAGGTTGTGCCGTCGTCTGCTCTGTTGTTTGTGTACCTGGAGAGAGCCCACGGCCT
The DNA here is from genome assembly GCA_029465975.1 of Dallia pectoralis. Taxonomy (NCBI): domain Eukaryota; kingdom Metazoa; phylum Chordata; class Actinopteri; order Esociformes; family Umbridae; genus Dallia; species Dallia pectoralis. The sequence goes on along the minus strand of CM055728.1, from coordinate 27,057,276 downwards.
GCCGGTAACACCAGTGGCTGGTTATAGGACAAAATATATTCTCATATACAACATGACTTATTTTAATTTTATTATTATACTACTAGATGACATTACACGTTGGGGTTATTATTATTATGTATGTGTGTGTGTGTAACGAAGTTGATTTTGGCGCAGTCCTTCAAGTGTTTTTACACATTACAGTTGAAGAAGAATGGAAAGGAGCCAAAGGTTGGGGCAGAGGTGGTTCTGAAGACCACATCATACAAAACCAAGGTAGCACATCTCCTTCTAGTCCTGTTGCCTGCTTCTCTATTTACATACAGCTCACAAGATAAACCACAATGAGGAAGACAAGGACACAGTTTGGTTCCTGCTTTCATTTCTTCATCCTCCTCTTTTTTCAAGCTGTGCGAGCGCTCTACCTCTCCTCGTTGGGATGAAGCTTTCCACTTCCTGGTTCGTGACCCTAAAGAGGAAATCCTTTTAGTGAAGGTGAGAGAAAACAGACCTAATGGGTATAATTTATTCTTTATAAATGGGGTATAAGAGGGCCGATAAAATGGTTAGTTCATTTTCGTAAATTTTTTGTTTTTGATTTAACAGAACCATGTGAGCCAAGCAATAAAAATGTTGAACTTGACATGCCGTGTGTTTAGTAAACATTCAACAGGCCCGGAAGAGTCTAATGTAATCTCTGTTCACGATGTGTGTGTGTGTGTCTCTGTGTAGCTTTCCCACAGCTGGGGCCAGGCCCTGGGTACGTTGGCCCTGCCCCTGAGAGAGGTTCTGTCAGAGCAGGGACTGGTGCTGGACCGATGGCTTGGTCTGGACGGGGCCCTACCAGAGAGTCAGATCCTACTGAGGGCCACACTTAAGGTGAACTCAACACAGATACACTCTGTACCAAACGCCTGCTTTTCACTTGACAACTGTGTTGTCAGCAAATGTTTATTGAAGAAGTTGATTAAAGGCCAAAATGTATTTCTGATGAATGTAAGAAGAAAGTCATTGTAAATCAGATATTAGATTATTCTGTATATGTGGGCTATTTTTCCTTAAAAATGGCCATCCAATGTGTATTCCATGAGCTCTTTTAAGGTACTGCCCAATAAAACTGTGGGGAACCACATTAGGTTTTTAGGAAGAAAATCCCTTCACACACAAAAAGCATCTGGAAGAACACAATAGCAATTTGACTCACACACACTTTCTGTATCCCAAAGAAATTCTACAGTCAAATTATTTATTTTCTTAAGCACAGAAATTCTACAGTCAAATTATTTATTTTCTTAAGCACAGAAATTCTACAGTCAAATTATTTATTTTCTTAAGCACAGAAATTCTACAGTCAAATTATTTATTTTCTTAAGCACAGAAATTCTACAGTCAAATTATTTATTTTCTTAAGCACAGAAATTCTACAGTCAAATTATTTATTTTCTTAAGCACAGAAATTCTACAGTCAAATTATTTATTTTCTTAAGCACAGAAATTCTACAGTCAAATTATTTATTTTCTTAAGCACAGAAATTCTACAGTCAAATTATTTATTTTCTTAAGCACAGAAATTCTACAGTCAAATTATTTATTTTCTTAAGCACAGAAATTCTACAGTCAAATTATTTATTTTCTTAAGCACAGAAATTCTACAGTCAAATTATTTATTTTCTTAAGCACAGAAATTCTACAGTCAAATTATTTATTTTCTTAAGCACAGAAATTCTACAGTCAAATTATTTATTTTCTTAAGCACAGAAATTCTACAGTCAAATTATTTATTTTCTTAAGCACAGAAATTCTACAGTCAAATTATTTATTTTCTTAGGCACAGTCACTCTGTAATAAAGGTAGCAGTCGTCATTCCATTAATATTCCTACCAACCAGCTGCATTGTAATATTCCCGACTGAGCCGATGACACCTATGACCATGACTGTATAGTTACATTTGCCCTAGACCTTTTCTACTTTAATCTTGCTAAGCGGAGCCAAACCACTGTCTGTGCTGATAGCTTCACTGTCATGCCTCTTAAAGTAAAAAATAAAAAGCAATTTAAAGAAGACAATGAGACCCGTAACATGAACAAAACCGAGGATTGAGACGTGAGGATGACATGATATAGTGTGTCCTGTAGGTTCTGGACACACAGCTGGCTCAGTGTCGTGGTTCTGTGTCTGGTGACGGCACCGGGGAGACCGGCGGAGATAGAGACCATGTCATCCACCGGCGCGACACTGAACCAAACCTACGGCACAGATCACCGCTCTCCCAACTGTGAGTCACCACCCGGGCAGCTTCGTCTGGCATCAATGTCCTCTTGTGTTCTGATGACATTACAGTACAGAATAGTGATGTGGTACATGGAATTATTCATAGTGGACTGTTTGTGTACCATCATCGTGTAATGCATTGTAATCCAGGCCCGGGAGTGTTTGCTGACCCACTATCCCAGAACTTAAGTCTTAGGTTGCTGGATCAGATGCTGGATTCATTGTTTGTGGGAGCAGATAGTAAACAGATTCCAAACAGATTGATCCATACTCAATTATTCACTAGAACTATTGCTGCTTGTTATCTCATGCGTACTCAATTATTCACTAGAACTATTGCTGCTTGTTATCTCATGCGTACTCAATTATTCACTAGAACTATTGCTGCTTGTTATCTCATGCGTACCCACTTATTCACTAGAACTATTGCTGCTTGTTATCTCATGCGTACCCACTTATTCACTAGAACTATTGCTGCTTGTTATCTCATGCGTACTCACTTATTCACTAGAACTATTGCTGCTTGTTATCTCATGCGTACCCACTTATTCACTAGAACTATTGCTGCTTGTTATCTCATGCGTACTCACTTATTCACTAGAACTATTGCTGCTTGTTATCTCATGCGTACCCACTTATTCACTAGAACTATTGCTGCTTGTTATCTCATGCGTACTCACTTATTCACTAGAACTATTGCTGCTTGTTATCTCATGCGTACCCACTTCTTCACTAGAACTATTGCTGCTTGTTATCTCATGCGTACCCACTTATTCACTAGAACTATTGCTGCTTGTTATCTCATGCGTTTCGCCTAGTAATATTGAATTCATATCTAATCTATTTAAACGGTAACCATTTCAACCTGTTTGTTTCTCCCATCTTAGTGGTGATCAGAGTCCCGGACAGGTGAAGCTTCAAATTGGCTATTCGTTGGAGGAAAACAGGCTGTTCATCACTGTCCTGTCTTGCAGGTCTGTCTGTCTGAACTACATTTCCCATAATGCACGAGCACTGAGACTTATGGTTTACAGTATCTAGACGTCTAGTCCTGGAACATGTGTTTCCATGTGTGATATGGCGGGCATGCAGAGTATTTATGAACGTGCAGTATTTATAAATGCCATAGAATAAATGTATAGATAGACACTTAAAGACAGTGAGGTGTCATCTATATGTTATGTCTCCTTCAATGAGCCGTTGTGTGATGTATAGATAGACACTTAAAGACAGTGAGGTGTTATATCTATATGCTATGTCTTCCTTATGAGATGTGTTTGTATCCAGTGTCTCCATGTTGTTAGTCATCCATTTGGTTCTCTCTATGCCTTCAGGGGCCTGCCAGTTTGTAAGTCTGCTAAAGATGGGACAGACCCCTACGTCTCTTTCATTCTGCTGCCGGACAAGAACAGAACCACCAAGAGGAAGACCAACACCAAGAAGAGAGACCTCAACCCTGAGTTTAACGAGAGGTGAGACCAGAGGCAGAAGTGTGCGAAGAGGGACATACGTTGGGAGGTGGTGAGGGAGGGAGGTGAGACAGGAGAGTGCAGAGAGACAGGAGTTTAATGAGAGGTGAGACAGGAGAGTGCAGAGAGACAGGAGTTTAATTAGAGGTGAGACAGGAGAGTGCAGAGAGACGGGAGTTTAATGAGAGGTGAGACAGGAGAGTGCAGAGAGACACAGGAGTTTAATGAGAGGTGAGACAGGAGATGCTGGGGGACAGGAGTTTAATGAGAGGTGAGACAGGAGAGTGCAAAGAGACAGGAGTTTAATGAGAGGTGAGACAGGAGAGTGCAGAGAGACAGGAGTTTAATGAGAGGTGAGACAGGAGAGTGCAGAGAGACACAGGAGTTTAATGAGAGGTGAGACAGGAGATGCTGGGGGACAGGAGTTTAATGAGAGGTGAGACAGGAGAGTGCAGAGAGACAGGAGTTTAATGAGAGGTGAGACAGGAGAGTGCAGAGAGACGGGAGTTTAATGAGAGGTGAGACAGGAGAGTGCAGAGAGACAGGAGTTTAATGAGAGGTGAGACAGGAGAGTGCAGAGAGAGAGGAGTTTAACGAGAGGTGAGACAGGAGAGTGCAGAGAGACAGGAGTTTAATGAGAGGTGAGACAGGAGAGTGCAGAGAGACAGGAGGTTAATGAGAGGTGAGACAGGAGAGTGCAGAGAGACGGGAGTTTAACGAGAGGTGAGACAGGAGAGTGCAGAGAGACAGGAGTTTAATGAGAGGTGAGACAGGAGAGTGCAGAGAGACAGGAGGTTAATGAGAGGTGAGACAGGAGAGTGCAGAGAGACGGGAGTTTAACGAGAGGTGAGACAGGAGAGTGCAGAGAGACAGGAGTTTAACGAGAGGTGAGACAGGAGAGTGCAGAGAGACAGGAGTTTAATGAGAGGTGAGACAGGAGAGTGCAGAGAGACAGGAGTTTAATGAGAGGTGAGACAGGAGAGTGCAGAGAGACAGGAGTTTAATGAGAGGTGAGACAGGAGTTTAATGAGAGGTGAGACAGCAGACGTCAGCAGACTGCAGAAGGAAGTGCCAGATACCACAAATTAGAATAATTATAAACGTCTTTTTTTATAAACACTGACTTGGGTGATAAAACAAATGTTGCTGCTATGTCTGTGAATTGTGGTTTTCACACCTGGTTATCTTAAAGAGTAATACCCAATGTCAGTGTCTGGAATTAAATAACTTGCCTTTTTTGTCTTTGCAGATTTGACTTTGATTTCTCTCTGGAGGAGTCCATGCAGAGAAGACTGGACCTGACTGTCAAAAACAACGTGTCCTTCATGAGCAGGGAGAGAGAGGTCATTGGCAAGGTGAGCTGAGCTGGTAAAACATCTACTTCTATATTCATTCCATGGTTGTCAATCCTAGACAGTTGCTCTGACGTTATCTTGGGTTTCCAAATGGGTTTTCTGTGTTTCTGTGCAGTTACTGCTAGATCTGGACCAGATTGACTTGAAGAGCAGTGTCACACAGTGGTGAGTGAGCTGGCAGGTTATCATTTCTAGATCTGTTCAATGCATTCAATTTACTTTATAGATACGATGCCTACTGATAAGATACATGTGTTTGACTATTTCAGGTATGATTTGGTTGAAGAGACCAACTAGACTGTGATGTCACTCGTCCTCAATGCAGTGTTACTTTTACTGTGGCTTCTTCTGTATGGTTTATTATTATTATATATTTTTATTAAGATTTCGTGCAGTTAAATGACCACTAAAGAAGCGCATATATTGCATACCATTCCACCAATTTCATTATTTATATGTTAATTCAATATTTAAGAATGAAAGAAATGGTAAAAGTATTTGATTATGTTATGTAATTCCTGAATGCTAGAATTCTTAAATTCCGGGTCTGTGAGAACATTTTATTTAGAATATTATGCAACGAAGTTGGTCCAAAAGAAATCTAAGTTGAAAAGCACTTTAATTCAAATTTTAATTAAATCAAAATGTATTTCATTCTGAAAATGCAGCTAAAAAACCTGCACTGTTTTAATTTTTTGCCTTTGGGTATTTTGAGTATTTCTCATAATTGTAATATTATCTAAAAACTTTTCGATTTGAAATGTTGTAATGTGAGTACTTTTTTCAGTTGTTTCAAGGGTGATGCTGAAATGCTGCTTTGTAGATTTAGAGTATTTACCTGGCATTATGGATGTCTATAACCATGAGGTCGTTCCCGTGCTCTTTGTAGACAGAAATATGTTCCTTATTTACATGTTTATTTGTTGTCCCTATGTATTACAATAGTGTGCACAACTTTTGAAAATAGTGAAAGTGTTTTATTATCTTTGGGTTGGTTCTGTTCCAAATGAAGATGTTTTGTATGTTTTATTAAGATCTTTTTGAAGGTTGATTTCATAATTCTGGTGAAGTATTAAGTGCCAGATTTTAAAATTTGCCACTGAGAATAACCTACAGACTTGCTTTAAGGAACGGCAAAGTCCAAATCACTGTGCTTTTATTTTATAAAGACAGCATTATATAATGAACACGTGTCAGAAATGTGTGTGTTCACAATTCAAGGCAGAATCGTGCTGATTATATTGATGTGTGACTGTATGTATTTGCACGTGATTGTAGTGTCATTAGTGACTTGGGATCTGCAATAAGTCAGTCTGTCAGAGTCATGTTACTTAGATGTCAGTTAGTAGCCTGATCTTGTCCACGTGCTGATTGTGCCCAACCATATAAACGGGTGTAGCCTAGATGATGCCAAGTTGTATTTTCTTATGTTGCTGAGCTAAACAGACCAGATGAGGTCAGAGGGTGCCTGTTAGAAATGGCTGTAACCAGAGAGCCAGGTGTCACCAGTTTCCTACTCTAGTTTATACTTGCATCTAGCGTGCGTACTTCATTTTAACTTAATCTTGAACCTGTTCAATTGAGATGAATTTGGGAGTCTTGTTTAGTTCAGGACTAACCGTACTTTGTTTCCAGGGCTCCGGTGCTGAAAAAAAGCAAAATCTGTGACTAAGAAATGTCACGAGCCAAGTTGTCATCTCACCGCTAATGCTTGAAACTGTGTAGAAATGCATGAAACATTTTTGTCGACAAAACCAATAAGTATAAAGCCGTCATGTGAGTGAGGGAGTGAAAGCGAAAGGAACAGATAATCTGCTATGCATAGACCTACTATGTGTGTTGTTTCAGTAAATGTTTGCGCCATCAAAATCAGCGTTGTTTTGTCATCTTTATGCTGGGAAATGTTCTGAAGACATGGTTGCTGATAAAAAAATAATAATAAAATAAACGTTCCAACTTATTTTTGTAACAATATTTCGGAATCTCCTCAATGACCCTTTCAGTTACACCTGAGCCTTGATAATTTTGTATTTTTGCATAATAAGACCGTAAAATTGCAAGGTGGAGACGCAGTGGATCGAAGTTGTGGTTCCAACACATCCCTCTGATCCTCAGTCAGATTGAGATATGAGGAATTTCGAAACCAGGGCTCAACACTTTGATCTCCTGCATCCAACACGTTCAATAATAAAACAGTTTTTTTTTGCTCACCATCTAATCTACCCAACCTTCACATATTTAGAAGATGATCAACGTTATTCGCTTCACCAACGAATGTTTTGATGCTGTAGTCATGGTTGTTTTGAAGCTGTAGTCATGGTTGTTTTGATGCTGTAGTCATTGTTGTTTTGATGCTGTAGTCATGGTTGTTTTGATGCTGTAGTCATGGTTGTTTTGATGCTGTAGTCATGGTTGTTTTGATGCTGTAGTCATGGTTGTTTTGATGCTGTAGTCATGGTTGTTTTGAAGCTGTAGTCATGGTTGTTTTGATGCTGTAGTCATGGTTGTTTTGATGCTGTAGTCATGGTTGTTTTGATGCTGTAGTCATGGTTGTTTTGATGCTGTAGTCATGGTTGTTTTGATGCTGTAGTCATGGTTGTTTTGATGCTGTAGTCATGGTTGTTTTGATGCTGTAGTCATGGTTGTTGAACTTTCATCCGCTGACCACCAGGTGGCGTTAATGCGCTGACATTCAACCATCAAATCCATCCAGCTGTAGCAGGACTATCTCAACTCTCCACAGATGTGAGCCAGTGGAGAGAGATTGGCAACTTGATTGACAAGCCAACGACTCAATAGACAGAAAGGGGCGGGGCTATGGCAGAAACCCAGCCTTCTGAGTGGAGGCAACATCGGAAAGTCTCTAATCTAAATCACACTACAATATGAATGGAAAGGCATCGCAACAAAAAAGTTCAGCCCAGCGAAGAAGTAGCTATTTGGGTGGATTCATATTGAAAGAAGAATTTACAGAAAGAGATGGAGATGGATTGGCCCGGTAAATCGGAAACCATTCTGTGGAACAGAAAACAATTGTATCCCCATTGTTACTTTTGAGATTGTATTCAGTTTAGTTCTGTCGTGTCCAAATAGAAACCAATGTGGAAATGCGAAATTATATTTTATTTTTTTCCGACATAGGCTACTATATACTTGTTGCGACGTTGACGACGTGTTTAAACTGGAAATTTTGAAACAGAAGAGACACATTTGGAACACACTGCTGCGGGAATTTTCTCACTTTTGGAAATACTTCGGAGAAGGGAACTTAATTTGACCAAAAGGATATAGTTTGCTGCTGATTATAACCATGGGGAATGCCGAGAGTATGGATGGACAGTCGGACAATATGAAGCATCATATAATGCCATTGAAAGTGCCCATGCCTGACCAGTCAGAGTTGGAGGAGAGATTTGCATTAGTTTTGGTAAGTGACTGTTGCTTCGACTTGACTGCATGTTTCATTGGAGATTTTTTTGGAATACTTTCTGTGTTTGGTTTCTTGTTTTTCTGTGTTCTAGACTATCATAGATCAAGGCCCACATCAAACGCACACTGCACACAATCTTAACATATTGTCAACATAATAAGACCACATTCTGATCTGTCATGCTGACGGGATAGAACATTCAACAACCATATGATTTAGACTCGTTACAAACACATGATTTAGGTTAGATTATGTCTTTAAATTCTATTCCTAAAGTTAACAAAAACAGCTATTTGATTCAAACAGGCAACACATATCTGTTACTATTTTGGGGGATTCTTTGAGCCACATGCATCAGTTTATCCAACCCCTGTTTGGATCCAGACATTACAGTAACAAATTGGAAAAAAACTAAATTGAATGTTTGGTTTAATGAGACGTAACGTATTTTTGCTGGTATATAGTTTTAGTTGACCTTTGAGAGAAAGATAGACATGTTATCCCCCTCAGTTCTCCCCCTCTCAGTTTCTCCCCATCTCGCCCCTGCGTCTCTTTTGTTTCCAAAAAGTCACCTCGATTTTATTTTTAAGTCTAATGGCTTGTGCAGGAATTGGCCAGTTTTCAGAGTAAAATAAATCACTTTCATCGTCAAATATTTAATGATTCGCTGAAATTCGTGCAATTCCCATTATTCCCTTTGATGTTTGCGCCGTCGTTTGCTAAACATTCGCTGACAGATTAGGACAACTACATTTTCTGAATTCCCCTAAAACTCCCACACCCGGGAGATCGTAAAACAGAACCACCCCCCCTCCTGTATGTCTCCGAGCGTCCACTCACCATCTCGCAGGGCTGATCTGTGCTGGGGGCTTTGTGATGCTGTGCACACAGTCAACACCCACTCTACTCATTCATCTGCCACAGCTGAAGTGTCAAGTGTGTCTGTCAACCTAAACCAGGAGGGTCAAAAAATTATGTTAATAGTGCATGATGAGTAAACACAAGCTCAAAAAGAAACATTGGAATTCGAAAACTTTTAAAATATATAAGAATATTATTATGAATATATATTGAATATATTCACATAAATGACACATACATATATTAAGTAAATATGTGGGATATATGAATACAATATGAAATACACCCCATAACTTTCTATATCTACATTGTCATGTGAAATCACCTCTATATTGGCATATATCAATGTCTTCTAATATGAATTACACATTCGAAAAGTAGGATAATTAACCCTGTAGTATATAGAAGGTCTAGACTGGGCACAAAGGGTACCTTCTTCAATTAAAATGCATTTACTTTGCATATATGTAAATATATGAACACACATGTTGAAATGTATGCTTGTGGCCAAAACTGTAAGAATACGGATTGGCTGAAATACTCGGTAAATTAGATTGTATTCCATTGGTGTGAGTTTTAAAATGTTGTAGATGTGTTGTCATGAACAGATCGGCGTAGTGCGGTGGGAGCCATATGCAGAGTCGTAGTTATCCGTTTCAAAGGGTTTATTAAAGTATGCCAACATAAAACAAACCGTAAACGGCGACAAAAGCTAACTGGTTAATAAGGAAACAAAAGTGCGCATATCGCGTCTTATAATAATCCGTTACAATATACCAATAGCAATCTACACCAACACTAACTCCCCTCTGTAATCCCGTGACATATAACAACAAACAATGCTCAGCAACTGTGAATAATCCTAGATCCCCTTTATAGCCCGGACTAATGACTAAATGAAAACAGCCGTGACTAATAAACCAAAACCCAGGAAGTGCTTCAATGAAATACAAACAGTGCAGCAACGCCCCCTAACCACTCGTGACAGTATCCCCCACCAAAAGGCTAGCTCCCCAGATAGCCGAAAGATAACAAGAAAAAAAAAACAAAACGGGAGCAACAGGAGAGAACCAACAGTCCACCCCCAAAGGGTCAGTCCAGGACCGCAGGTCCAGCCCTGAATAGGCCTCGGTGGCCTGAGAGGCCGCCATCTAGTGCGGCTGAGAGACCGCGTTGTGGCGGCGGCCATCGTGGGCGACGTGGCGGCGGCCCTTGTGGGCGGCGTGGCGGCGGCCATCGTGGGCGGCGTGGCGGCGGCCATCGTTGGCGTAGTCGTGGCGGCGGCCATCGTGGAGTAGTCGTGGCGGCGGCCATCGTGAGCGTAGTCGTGGCGGCGGCCATCGTGAGCGTAGTCGTGGCGGCGGCCATCGTGAGCGTAGTCGTGGCGGCGGCCATCGTGCGCGTCGTCGTGGCGGCGGCCATCGTGCGCGTCGTCGTGGCGGCGGCCATCGTGGCGCCGTCGTGGCGGCGGCCATCGTGAGCGTCGTCGTGGCGGCGGCCATCGTGAGCGTAGTCGTGGCGGCGGCCATCGTGCGCGTCGTCGTGGCGGCGGCCATCGTGAGCGCCGTCGTGGCGGCGGCCATCGTGAGCGTCGTCGTGGCGGCGGCCATCGTGAGCGCGTCGTGGCGGCGGCCATCTTGAGCGTCGTCGTGGCGCGGCCCTCGTGGGCGGCGTGCGGCAGCCATTGTGGGCGGCGATGCGGCAGCCATAGTGGGCGGCGATGCGGCAGCCATTGTGGGCGGCGATGCGGCAGCCATTGTGGGCGGCGATGCGGCAGCCATTGTGGGCGGCGATGCGGCAGCCATTGTGGGCGGCGATGCGGCAGCCATTGTGGGCGGCGATGCGGCAGCCATTGTGGGCGGCGGCGTGACGGCAACAGCCATCTTGGGCGCTGGCGTGACGACGGCAACCACCTTGAGCGCTGGCGTGACGACAACAGCCATCTTGAGCGCTGGCGTGACGGCGGGAGCCATCGTGGACGCTGGCGGGACGGTGGCAGCCATCTTGGGCGCTGGCGTGACAGCGGGGGCCATCGTGGACGCTGGCGAGACGGCGGCAGCCATCTTGGGCGCTGGCGTGACGACAACAGCCATCTTGAGCGCTGGCGGGACGGCGGGAGCCATCGTGGACGCTGGCGAGACGGCGGCAGCCATCTTGGGCGCTGGCGTGACGACAACAGCCATCTTGAGCGCTGGCGTGACGGCAACAGCCATCTTGGGCGCTGGCGTGACGGCGGGGACCATCGTGGACGCCGGCGTGACGGCGGCAGCCATCTTGGGCGCTGGCGTGACGACAACAGCCATCTTGAGCGCTGGCGTGACGGCAACAGCCATCTTGGGCGCTGGCGTGACGGCGGGGACCATCGTGGACGCCGGCGTGACGGCGGCAGCCATCTTGGGCGCTGGCGTGGCGACGGCAGCCATCCTGAGCGCTGGCGTGACGGCAACAGCCATCTTGGGCGCTGGCGTGACGGCGGGGGCCATCGTGGACGCTGGCGTGACGGCGGCAGCCATCTTGGGCGCTGGCGTGGCGACGGCAGCCATCTTGGGCGCTGGCGTGATGACAACAGCCATCTTGAGCGCTGGCGGAACGGCGGGAGCCATCGTGGACGCTGGCGAGACGGCGGCAACCATCTTGGGCGCTGGCGTGACGACAACAGCCATCTTGAGCGCTGGCGTGACGGCAACAGCCATCTTGGGCGCTGGCGTGACGGCGGGGACCATCGTGGACGCCGGCGTGACGGCGGCAGCCATCTTGGGCGCTGGCGTGGCGACGGCAGCCATCTTGAGCGCTGGCGTGACGGCAACAGCCATCTTGGGCGCTGGCGTGACGGCGGGGACCATCGTGGACGCTGGCGTGACGGCGGCAGCCATCTTGGGCGCTGGCGTGGCGACGGCAGCCATCTTGAGCGCTGGCGTGACGGCAACAGCCATCTTGGGCGCTGGCGTGACGGCGGGGACCATCGTGGACGCTGGCGTGACGGCGGCAGCCATCTTGGGCGCTGGCGTGGCGGAGGCGATCTCTGGCGTCAGATCCTGAAAGTCCAGCCATGCCTGCCACCACGCCCTAATGACAGCCGGGGCTGCTTATGTAACCCCTCCGGGGATTTCTCTGTCCCGGATGTAGGTGGTCTGAAAGGGTCTTCCCCCGGCGGGGGTAGTGGCTGTAGCTCCAGGGGTTTTCCTCCCCCTGTCTGCAGCCCCGGAACAGTGGGCGGTGTCTTCTGCCCGCCCCAGCCGACGTCCGATGTTGCGGGGACTAGTCGACTGAGGACGGGGTCCCATAGCAGGGCGTCTTCCAGGGAGTCCTCCTCCACTCGCTCGTAGAACGCTTCCTCATCATCCGAGGAGAGGGAGTCGGACCCCCAATCACCCTGCCAGGTGTAGCGCCGCTCCTGCTGCTCCGTGGGTTGACGGTGAGCTTCATACCTCGGAGCGCTATAGCTTGCCCCTCCGAGGAATCCACTCACCGTCCGGCTCTGCGGGCTTCTTGGGTGGCTGAGCATTCTGTCATGAACAGATCGGCGTAGTGCGGTGGGAGCCATATGCAGAGTCGTAGTTATCCGTTTCAAAGGGTTTATTAAAGTATGCCAACATAAAACAAACCGTAAACGGCGACAAAAGCTAACTGGTTAATAAGGAAACAAAAGTGCGCATATCGCGTCTTATAATAATCCGTTACAATATACCAATAGCAATCTACACCAACACTAACTCCCCTCTGTAATCCCGTGACATATAACAACAAACAATGCTCAGCAACTGTGAATAATCCTAGATCCCCTTTATAGCCCGGACTAATGACTAAATGAAAACAGCCGTGACTAATAAACCAAAACCCAGGAAGTGCTTCAATGAAATACAAACAGTGCAGCAACGCCCCCTAACCACTCGTGACATGTGTTGTGTTGGCAATAACTTTATAACATTGTGTAGTGTGTGGGCTGTATCAATGGACTGACATATCAAATCCCATTGTCACGTTTAAATATAAATATCTGAAGGAAAATGTTCATTATAGTCACTGCGTGAAGGGACTCAACAAGATAGCTTGTTGTTGACTGCTGTTATTTGCTGTCAGGATATTATTTGCTATTATGACAATCACTCACATAATTCACATAATCCCGCCCACACATAGAAGACTGCCTTTAGTCATCAGTGGGTGGTCATCAAATGCCATGCTAATCTAGAAGCTGTTTTCAGTTAGAGGGCCAAGCAGAAACTGTTAAAAACAGCTATTTTTAGAAATCATATTTTCAAGGGCATAGCGGGGCAGGGAATTTGGTTACGATCAACAGTTTTCTGTTATTACTTGACCATGTAGTTCCTTTGGTTAGATACTTGAGTTCTTGAAATCATGGCAATGACAGAAAGTAGGATAATCAAAATACCTAATCTGAGATATTAGAACCTTATCTTACATTTGCACTGGGCCTGTAGTTTATGTAATGTTTCTGTTCTGACAGAAAAACTGAACTGGATATATCATGAATACAGTTACCAACACAAGCGACAGAGCTTCAACCATAGCTTTTAATTTATCAACACTTTTTTATTCATTACACTATATAATATTTCTGTATAAAATATACTAATACATGCTATATCAAAACAGATACAACAAGATACATGCTCTTTCATCATTCTCTCACTCCTACAGTAAGTGCAGAGGTCCTTGCCTTTGTGTAATTTTGTGAGAAAGAATATCAGGCTTCTGTTTCTTTGTGGTCATGCCTGCCGTCTGCTTTTTGTGTTCACTGCTGCCTCTTGTTAAGAGATAGAAACACATTCAAGGCTCCATTCTTAAAGATAGAGGTTGTGAAACAGAGGAAAAAGTCATGCTATTCTGGATGCCGTCAGAGGTCAAGTCACACTAGGAGCTTTCCTTCCTAAGACTGCCACAATGTGCTCTAAACAATATCAGGGGTTTTTACTTAGTTGTTTCCTACAAAAGATCGAGGGCTATATTGCTCATATTTTTTCTTTGAATCTGAAGAGTTTCCTGTCTCCATTTTGTCACATGAGCATGGTGGAATGGTCTGTGGAAATAAACAAATCTGCCTAAATGGAACTCGCTTATCACAACATTCTTCATCTACCCCAGTGTGCTTCCTGTGTGTATGTCTGTGTGTGTGTCTCCAATTGCAAGCGTGCTCGTGATCTTGCTCTGGGATGTGTGTGTGTGTTTGTGTGAGAGCGTGTGCATCTGGGTACGTGTGTACTAGTGATGTGTCGTCGGGACTGTAATGAATACTCAGAGGGACAGGTGTGAGAATCCAATCGCGGAACGCGATGTGTTTTATTAATAAACAGAACGTAAGGCAGTAGAATAGTCAGGCAGACGTGGGTCGGCAGCGGGAGATCAGAGGTAGTAGAAGGTACAGGAGGATCAGGCGAGAGCGACGTCGGTAAGGCTGGCACCGGAACGGTCCACGGGAATCACTGGGATATACAGAACAGGGTTAGGCAGAGACGTAAGTAACACAACAGGCCAGGGTCTGGCACACGGGAAATCTTCTTAAGTTATCTCTAGTAAACGCTCAGTAGGTCGGATGAACGAACAATACCTCGCACAGGCTAACGGGAGGGGAACCCCTATATACCCTGCCAGGTGAGTTAGATCGGGACTGATTTCTTCCTGATGATCGGGGAGCTGTCAGACCCGGCATAGAGGAGGACAAACCTCTGCTTCTTACAGGGAGGGGCATCCTCACCACATACTTCCCTGTTGTTGGCATGACAGCAGTCCATTATGATGTCATGGGCCCACGCTGTGCCAGTCCATGCTATAATATCTGTCCATCCACGGGCTAACGACTTCAGCAGATCTACTCATCTACAGATGGGAGGAATGGAGCAGGACCCCGGGACAGTCTGAGTGAAGGTGGACGGGCAGGACGGGACCCTGGGTTAAATTACACTGCTTCACGCAGTCTGATAATAAAATGCTTCAGTCAAGTCTAACCAGGAGCATGTGTTAAAGTCAACGCACCTCCCTCCTCGCTCCCCACTCCTCGCTCCTCACAAACCACCTAGCTTCATTTCTCTTCTGTGGTTGGAAACAGTTGCATGCCCAAAATATGTCCCGCCCCTTTTTTCACAGAGGAAATCACATTGTAAGCATTGAGGACGCTTGTCCTGACAATATGATGTGTGTTCCTGGACAATCCATTATATGTCATCAGTGCAGCTGCAGTCAGCACAGCCTTGGCCTTCATTAGGCTGCCACCGCCCAGGTGGACCTCACAAACAGTATCCCAAATCACACTGTGTTTCCTGTTTAGACACATGGAAACTACTCTAGACTAGACACATGGAGACTACTCTAGACTAGACACATGGAGACTACTCTAGACTAGACACATGGAGACTACTCTAGACTAGACACATGGAGACTACTCTAGACTATACACATGGAGACTACTCTAGACTTGACACATGGAGACTACTCTAGACTAGACACATGGAGACTACTCTAGACTAGACACATGGAGACTACTCTAGACTAGACACATGGAGACTACTCTAGACTAGACACATGGAGACTACTCTAGACTATACACATGGAGACTACTCTAGACTAGACATTTGGATAATACTCCAGACTAGGCACATGGAGACTACTCAAGACTATACACATGGAGACTACTCTAGACTAGACACATGGAGACTACTCTAGACTAGACACATGGAGACTACTCTAGACTATACACATGGAGACTACTCTAGACTAGACATTTGGATAATACTCCAGACTAGGCACATGGAGACTACTCTAGACTGGACACATGGAGACTATAGACTAGACACATGGAGACTACTCTAGACACATGGAGACTACTCTAGACACATGGAGACTACTCTAGACTAAACAGACACATGGAGACTACTCTAGACACATGGAGACTACTCTAGACACATGGAGACTACTCTAGACACATGGAGACTACTCTAGACTAAACAGACACATGGAGACTACTCTAGACTAAACAGACAAATGGAGACTACTCTAGACACATGGATACTGCTCTAGACACATGGAGACTACTCTAGACACATGGAGACTACTCTAGACACATGGAGACTACTCTAGACACATGGAGACTGCTCTAGACACATGGAGACTACTCTAGACACATGGAGACTACTCTAGACTGGACACATGGAGACTATAGACTAGACACATGGAGACTACTCTAGACACATGGAGACTACTCTAGACACATGGAGACTACTCTAGACACATGGAGACTACTCTAGACTAAACAGACACATGGAGACTAATCTAGTCTAGACACATGAAGACTAATCTAGAATAGACAGATTAGTACACACAAACTCACAGACTACTATAGACTGAAGACTATTATTTACCATATATAGGCAGTCAGTTAATATCTTTGGATACTGGTTGTCATCTAGTCGCTGGGTAATCCTATCCATCAGCTTTTTTTGTTACTTTCTTGTTTTTATTGTGCCTTTGGGAGCTTTGATTCTGAACACAGTGGGTATGTGGGATACTGGCTAAGCCCTATAGCACTGCTGCCCTACCCTGATCCCGGAGAGCCACCATGCTGTGTGTTTTCCATACAACATCAAGGTAGGACACCTGATTCTAGTATTCAGCAGGATGAAAGCTAAATCAGGTTACTCACAGCTGGGGTTGGAGAGAACCTACACAATGCTAGCTGCCTAGGGACAAGGTTGGAGAGAACCTACACAATGCTAGCTGCCTAGGAAAAAGGTTGGAGAGAACCTACACAACGCTAGCTGCCTAGGAACAAGGTTGAAGAGAACCTACACAATGCTAGCTGCCTAGGGACAAGGTTGGAGAGAACCTACATAACGCTAGCTGCCTAGGGACAAGGTTGGAGAGAACCTACACAACGCTAGCTGCCTAGAGAACCTAAGCTGTTGGATTATGGGTTGTCTTGCCTTTAGATTCCATACGTCCTACGCACCCATGGGCTGAATTCACAGCCTACCATCTCCATCTTACACTTAATAAATACATCCAGCCGGTGGAGTTTTCTTAAAAGTTGCATTTTGGTGAAAGAGTAGGAGCAATGGCCAAGTGTTGTGGCTTTCTGGACTTCTTTCAAAGTGTGGGTTTGTGCCTCGGCTCCGCTTCACCGCTGGATTCCTGTGGTCGGGTCGGTGCTGGGGCTACAGGGCAGCTCAGATACAGGCCCGGCAAGGCTCACAGGAACGGCAAGGCTCACAGGGGGAAGAAAGGGAAAATTCTCTTTGAACTGCCTGCCTGCTGCTACCCTGTAATGACTTAACCAACCGTTTAGAACAGCACACGCACACACACGCATGGTCACACACACGCATGCGAACAAACGAACGGTCACACACACACACACACACACACTACACGCGCACTTGTGCACACACGCACACACACACACACACACACACACTCTTTTCAAGCTGTTCTGGAATGCGACTGTTAGTATTTTGTCTCCACTTGATTGTGTTGATTGAAATCCATCCTAACACGTTTTCCAGCCTGGATCCCCAACAGGGCAGCACCCACTGGGATCTGTTTGGGAGTAGTGGACTGACTAGTGAATAGTATTCCATACGGGACACAGGGAGCAGTGCACTACCTGGCGTTGATTATGACACAGAGAGGTACCTCTGAGTTAAGTGAGCATGATATGATATTTGTGTAGAATTTGATTTTGAGAAGTTGTTTGAAGTGAGCCTTAGTCAAGTGAAATGAGACAGAAAGTGCTGACAGAGTGAGAACTCCCCCCCTGGTGAAACCTGGAGCCGTAAGGAAACATGAAGGTAGACATTACCTATCAGGAGACTGTCAAATTACCAGTATGGCTCTGCTGTTCGCTGCTCTAAGAGCACTAACTACACCAAAACATAGTTAGTCAGAGTTTGTATCTGCATGTGTTTATGTCTGTGTGGCTACCTGTCTGTCTGTGTGGGTACCTGTCTGTCTGTGTGAGTACCTGCCTGTCTGTGTGGGTACCTGCCTGTCTGTGTGGGTACCTGTCTGTCTGTGTGGGTACCTGTCTGTCTGTGTGGGTACCTGTCTGTCTGTGTGGGTACCTGTCTGTCTGTGTGGGTACCTGTCTGTATGTGTGGTTACCTGTCTGTATGTGTGGTTACCTGTCTGTCTGTGTGGGTACCTGTCTGTCTGCGTGGGTACCTGTCTGTCTGTGTGGTTACCTGTCTGTCTGTGTGGGTACCTATCTGTCTTTTTGGGTACCTGTCTGTCTGTGTGGTTACCTGTCTGTATGTGTGGTTACCTGTCTGTCTGTGTGGGTACCTGTCTGTCTGCGTGGGTACCTGTCTGTCTGTGTGGTTACCTGTCTGTCTGTGTGGGTACCTATCTGTCTTTTTGGGTACCTGTCTGTCTGTGTGGCTACCTGTCTATTTAATACATTACACTTAGCTGTAACTAATGAAGTGGAGCTGTGTG
This sequence comes from Dallia pectoralis, assembly GCA_029465975.1. Taxonomy (NCBI): domain Eukaryota; kingdom Metazoa; phylum Chordata; class Actinopteri; order Esociformes; family Umbridae; genus Dallia; species Dallia pectoralis. The sequence goes on along the minus strand of CM055728.1, from coordinate 27,038,463 downwards.
TTACCTGTTGCGGTACATTACATTTGGATCTTCCGAGCAAGCACAGAGGACCACAGAGCAAGAGGACAAAGGACCGTGTTAACATAAGGTTGAGTCCACCTGGCCCTCTGTTCCTGAGGCTATAGCAGGCCCCCATTATGGACACGCGTCTAGAGGATTTCACTGCTTCCCTGAGCAGAGCAGTTAGTTTGAAAAGCCCAGGTCAAGTTGAAGAGCACGACTGAACAGATGTCTCTTCGCCACGCACGTGCAACGCTGAAGACCCTACAGGGGTTCTACGTGTGACCCACCTGGCCGACGAGGGATTCCACCATTCCGTTCTTAAGTTCTGTTATTTAAAAGCAGTCATTCACCTTTGAGACAGTTCAAGAGCACTCAGGAACTTAACCAAACTTGTCTTGGCTGGAGGCTGTTTCTAAACATCGTTCTGTCCACTGAACTTGGGATATGAAGCCCACCGGTTCTCTTTTGAATGAGCGTTTTCTCAAAGTTTCCCCGCCTAACATCTTTAAGGTGGTTTATAACGCTGTAAAGTGTTGTTCATGGATGCGGGGGCTGTGTTTATGCAGATGTTTTAGTGTGTGTGTGTGTGTGTGTGTTCATGTGTGTGTGTGTGTGTGTGTGTGTGTGTGTTCATGTGTGTGTGTGTGTGTGTGTGTGTGTGTGTGTGTGTGTGTGTGTGTGTGTGTGTGTGTGTTTATGTGTGTGTGTGTGTGTGTGTGTGTGTGTGTGTTCGTGTGTGTGTGTGTGTGTGTGTGTGTGTGTGTGTGTGTGTGTGTGTGTGTGTGTGTGTAGTGGTAATAAGGAGGGGTAACGGGCAGTTTTTGGGGGGATGAATGCAGCCTCCCCTGTCTGGGCAGGAGAGAAGGGTTTCCTCTGCTGTACAATGGGGAGTCTGTGGGTCATGTTGTTTTAAACAGGGGGCCCGGTCCCCTGGAGCCTTTATGCTCCACTCCTCTAGGTTCTGAAGACCTGTGGATTATGGCTTTAACAGTACACGACAAATGGCACACTAGGTACTAACTAGTGATCTACACCAGGGCTTATAGGTGACTGGGCCCTGAGGTCGGTCACTATATAGTGACTAGTGCGACATTTGGTGCTAACACTTCTCTCCACACACACACACACACACACACACACACACACACACACACACACACACACACACACACACACGAACACACACACACTAAAACATCAGCTTATGCCTTAGAGTCAAGCATTGTAATGATTTCACTGGTCAGAAAACAGCCTTGGTGCTCACTAACGTTTAGGACTTAGACAATAGATAATGGTGACAGGAAATGCCACCACTCTACTATGTGTGCGTGTGCTCACAAATGACATCATCATCCAGCGCATCAAACTTCTGTCCCATCTCACACCACTGCGGTCACAGGGACATTTCTGCTTTTTCACTGTGTTCTGGGTGTTGCTGTGGGTTTCCCCGGGCAACCAAAAGTGAGTGACTCTCAACGTGAGTGGGACAAGACAAGACTAGGGAAATCCAGTATTTCATACCATGTCACTTGACTAAGGTCTTTGTCCCAAATGGCACTCTGACCGAATTGCTTTTCTAGTGCACTACTTATGACCACAATATATACGGCTCTGGTCAAAGGAAGCGTGCTACGCAGAGAACAGTGCAGCATTTGGAAATCACACTGTGTTTTTACACAGTCGTAACATCATGTTGGCTGGGATACTTTCGTTTTTAATTTCGTTACTGAACACTTTTTATTGTAATTCTGTGCATTTTTATCGTTCTGTTCCCCAGATGCCATGCTGACCGGCCCCTGTAAAATACACAAGTCCTCAGGTTACCTTGGGCCGTCTAGTTCGGCTACTTTTGTATCTTTTGCGTTCAGTGCTGTTGTTCCAGAGACACTACTCCTCAATTCACTCCAGGCTCCAGGAGATCTGTTGCTAATACCCAGACTGACTGGGCAGCGTGTCAAAAGAGCCGGTGGTCTACGACCTGACTTACTGAGGCATTGGTCTGCCTGCATTCCTCACATACCAGGAGTGTATCCTCAGGTCTCAGGCATCCCTGTCTCAGCCTGGATGGACCGCCTGAGGGATATCAACAGGACATCCGTCGTTACCAATGAAAGAATGAGTACTTGACGTGGGATTCCTGACCGATTGTAGTGGCCCGTGTTGTTTATGTTTCACATCAGAATCCTATTTAATTCCCCTGCTTCCTGTGTCAAAACAAATCCACAGGAAATATGTCATTAGTCGGCGAGCTAGTAGCATTGTTTTGTCAGCTAGGGGCACATCAGGACATTGTTGTGTGGTAAGGTCATAAGGTCATCGATATGTTTTAGAACTCCTATCAGAAGAACTGTAGGATGTGCGATGAAGTGTTGCCAAGGGGACACAGCTGGTTGAAATGACGCAACCAACTTGATACAATCTGATTGTTACTGCGCCGTATCAATCAGTTATTATGACCACCTGGAAATGCCACCACGATGCTTCACATGCCGGCTTGGGAATGCCACCACTATATTTCAGATGCTGGCTTGGGAACGCCACCACTATATTTCAGATGCTGGCTTGGGAACGCCACCACTATATTTCAGATGCCGGTTTGGGAATGCCACCACTATATTTCAGATGCCTGCCTGGGAAAGCCACCAGTATATTTCAGATTACGTTAGATAGTTCTCTCATCTGGCTTCGACACTGTGACCTTGAGCCAACAGCTGTTTGTCGTCCACCGCCTCTCAAAACAAGCCAGCCTTGTAGGAACCCTGTGATGACAGTCGTCCTGAAACAGCAGGAACCAATAGGCAATCAGCTATCAGCTACATACATCCTCCTCCAAGTGTCGTAGATCCAGACCCAACGTAGAAGAAATAAACAATACATGAATACACTAGCAGCTAGTTTGAGGAGTGGCTGTACTCCACTGTTGTTTAGATTTGAAATTATAGCCGGGCATCACAGCAGCCCTTACTGCCTAAATGATGTGTGTCTCAGACAGCCTGTGGAATGTCTAGACTTGGGCCTTTTTGGTTCTCCATCAGTAACCGGGACTAGTAGAGAAGTGAGTCAAAGGTTACGGTATGAGGGCCAAGAAGACCCCAGGGAGATGAGGGGGGTTTCTGGCTATGCATGAGATCTGGGTTCAAGTACTATTTAAGAAATGACTTTAAACACTTGTTAACCGCCGCGGATTCAGCTTGTCTGTTACAACTGAACTAATTCAAATCAGGAGAACTTGCTAATCCTTAACCAGCCTGGAACTTGCAGGGTACCTCAAACTCTTAACAGTACTTGCGTTTTTCTCAATACTATTTGAACCCAGCTCCTTGAATGTCACGGGCTGAGCAGCAGTTAGGCTGGCACCTGGGCTGGCTGGTAGACGGGCAGGAAGGGCAGAGCCTTGAAGTCTGTTGTTGCCATCGTGATGGTGTCAAGGTGATTTTGTCAGAGCGTCTGATTTGTTTTGTTACACATTTCAGAGTGCCACCATTTCCGCTGTTGTGTTGCTCGGGTGAAGTTTATCTAACGTTGAAGTCACAGATCAGTGCCCCATCATTCCCTGTGATAACACCTGTTTTACATTATATGTAACACACAACCAGCTGAACTATCCTGTACACTCTCTAGTTCTGTCATTGCTGTACATTGACCTGGTCTAGAGGGTCGACCTGTCGCTGGATTTATGTTGGTATAAATGAACACCTCGTATTTTTTATGTTAGCATGTGAATCTGCCTTATTTGTTTAGCATTTTGTAAACAAGAGCTTTATACAGGGGAAGGTGAAGGGTCCTGTGTCAACCGGACCAAACTCCTCTCCAGATACAGTCTTTCTCCTCCTCCTCCCTTTTCTTTCCTTATCTCTTCCCATCTTTCCTCCTCCTCACTCCCCCCCATCTCACTCCCATCTCCTGTTTTGCTCTCTAATCTCTCTGTCCTCTAACCCTTTCGTCTCTTTCTTAGAGCCACTAGTTCTCCAGGCTCTTTCTGCTGACGGTTCTGGCGATGCCCCCCTTTGTTGTGATTGGCTGCTTCGGGTTACCCCAGGAGGAGCCCAGGGGATCACATATCGGCTAGTAGAAAGGCGGATGGTGTTTTATTACACTGTTCTACCTGCTCTCTCTGTCTCTCTCTCTTTCTCTCTCTCCCTCACTCTGCCTTTCTCTTCATTTTGGGGTCTTCCACCTGTGAGCACCAAAACGGTGACAATCGTCTTTTGAAAAACACTATTACTATTTCAGGCACGCACACATACAGAATACCCTCAGCCCCAGCCGACCCCCAACCCCCCTTCCCCCTCAGCAAACAAATGATAACACCTCCCAACCAATAATAACACTCATTTACTTAAGACTGTTTACATTACTGGAGAGTCAAGAAGGTTCATCCCGCCTCCTGACGACCGTGGTGACAGCTGAGCTTCCTGTCCCTTTTAATTGTGCTTATGTGTGTGTGTGTGCTTATGTGTCATTGTATTTCACTCCCAGCGTGTGTGTGTGTGTGTGTGTGTGTGTGTGTAGTTGTTTCTGTGTGTGCCTGTCCTGTCTCCTTTCTCCTTTTTGTTTGCTCACAGGGTGAAGGACATGACAGACAATAGTGTTCTCAGTGATGTGACCGGGGGAATTGGCTAGTGCAGCGTAACCAGGAACTAGTGTTTCTGTAGACAGTGAGGGAATCTCGCCATACTGATTCCCATCACATCCAATGACGTTGTCACGACTACGTTCACACTCACGTGATGTCATATTCCTTTGTGTTGTTAGCATGTACTGAGCTCTATCGCAGAGGGTTGGCCTGATGTCTGGGAGGGTGGAGGGTAAGAAAGTGAGGGGAAAGAGGGCCGGGAGTGGGAGAGAGCAGGGTGTGGTAGAGGGCAGGACAGAGGGCGGGGCAGAGATGGAGGCAAAGGGCAGGGCAGAGATGGAGGCAAAGGGCAGGGCAGAGGCCAGGGAAGAGGGTGTGGTAGAGATGTACCCACTCCTGAGGTGGGTACAGTATCTCACATGTAAGACAAATCTAGACTCCCCTGGTCACATATTCTTGTTTGTCCGTCAATTCAATAGATCTCTGTAAAAATAACCAAAGAAAACAAAGTCCTCCATCGTAAGGAGATGTTCCTGTTGGTTTCTTTGCCTCCTTCAGTTTTTGTCAAAGATACACACCAAGAGTTGTTCTCCATTCCGACCAGACCATACCCTTTTGTGAAAGTGTTTCCTCTCTTCTCCACCATTACAGTAACCACGGCATTGGCAGAGGTTTTTTTTTTTTAGGCGTACATTTCTTCTAAGATGTTTTTTTCACAGTTGGAAACTCCTAATTTGGCAGAGTGGGACCATCCATGGTAACCTGTAGCTCAGTTGATAGAAATGGCACTGGTAGTGACAGGCTTCCTGGGACCAACCGTACCCAAAACATATTCAAGCATGGCTCCATCTTGCTTGGGATTAAAAGTTTTTGGACAAAAGCCATAATTATGAGTGATTATCACTGATAAACACCTGAACTGTCTGGTGGAGTCTGTTACAGACCAGGACTTCATCAGTCGCCTCTAGGTGGTCGGGGGTGGTGCGTGTGTGTGTGTGTAGTGGTGTGTGTGTGTGTGTGTAGTTGTTTGTGTGTGTGTGTGTGTGTGTGTGTCTGTAGTTGTGTGTGTGTGGACTGGTTTTGTGTGTGTGTGTGTGTGTGTGTGTGTGTCTGTAGTTGTGTGTGTGTGGACTGGTGTGTGTGTGTAGTGGTGTGTGTGTGTGTGTGTGTAGTTGTTTGTGTGTGTGTGTTTGTGTGTCTGTAGTTGTGTGTGTGTGGACTGGTGTGTGTGTGTGTAGTGGTGTGTGTGTGTGTGTGTGTGTGTGTGTGTGTGTGTGTGTGTGTGTGTGTGTGTGTGTGTGTGTGTGTGTGTGTGTGTGTGTGTGTGTGTGTGTGTGTGTGTGTGTGTGTGTGTGTGTGTGTGTGTGTGTGTGTGTGTGTGTGTGTGTGTGTGTGTGTGTGTGTGTGTGTGTGTGACCATGCATGTGTGTGTGTGTGTGTGGACTGGTGTGTGTGTCTCCAGGGCTCACTGTCTCTCTGTACCCAGGCAGTCACATGGAAATGATCTCCTCCATACCTCTCCCTTTAAGAAGAGTGATGACAACATCTGGCGTCTGCAGCATATTAAGTGGTAGACAGAGAGTGAGGCAAGAAGGACACTGTTGGATCTGGTACCAGCTTGATTTGAAACTAGTAGATAGATCATTAGAGGTCGTTACAGAGCAAATATCCATAGTGGATTTTTAGTTGCAACCAGGATCCACATTCGGTTTTAAATACTTTTAACATTCTCTGTCAGTACGATATTAACATGCCCTGTCAGTATAATAATAACATGCCCTGTCACTATAATAATAACATGCCCTGTCACTATAATAATAACATGCCCTGTCACTATAATAATAACATGCCCTGTCACTATAATAATAACATGCCCTGTCAGTATTATAATAACATGCCCTGTCAGTATAATAATAACATGCCCTGTCACTATAATAATAACATGCCCTGTCAGTACGATAATAACATGCCCTGTCACTATAATAATAACATGCCCTGTCACTATAATAATAACATGCCCTGTCACTATAATAATAACATGCTCTGTCAGTACGATAATAACATGCCCTGTCACTATAATAATAACATGCTCTGTCAGTATAATAATAACATGCCCTGTCACTATAATAATAACATGCTCTGTCAGTACGATAATAACATGCCCTGTCAGTATAATAATAACATGCCCTGTCAGTATAATAATAACATGCTCCGTCAGTATATTAATAACATGCTCTGTCACTATGATAATAACATGCCTTGTCAGTATAATAATAACATGCCCTGTCACTATAATAATAACATGCCCTGTCAGTATAATAATAACATGCTCTGTCAGTATAATAATAACATGCCCTGTCAGTACGATAATAACATGCCCTGTCAGTACGATAATAACATTCCCTGTCAGTATAATAATAACATGCCCTGTCACTATAATAATAACATGCCCTGTCACTATAATAATAACATGCCCTGTCACTATAATAATAACATGCCCTGTCAGTATAATAATAACATGCCCTGTCACTATAATAATAACATGCCCTGTCACTATAATAATAACATGCTCCGTCACTATAATAATAACATGCCCTGTCACTATAATAATAACATGCCCTGTCAGTATAATAATAACATGCCCTGTCAGTATAATAATAACATGCCCTGTCACTATAATAATAACATGCCCGTCACTATAATAATAACATGCCCTGTCAGTATAATAATAACATGCCCTGTCACTATAATAATAACATGCTCTGTCAGTATAATAATAACATGCCCTGTCACTATAATAATAACATGCCCTGTCACTATAATAATAACATGCTCCGTCAGTATAATAATAACATGCTCTTTCACTATAATAATAACATGCCCTGTCACTATAATAATAACATGCCCTGTCACTATAATAATAACATGCCCTGTCACTATAATAATAACATGCTCCGTCACTATAATAATAACATGCCCTGTCAGTATAATAATAACATGCCCTGTCACTATAATAATAACATGCCCTGTCACTATAATAATAACATGCCCTGTCACTATAATAATAACATGCTCCGTCACTATAATAATAACATGCCCTGTCAGATAATAACATGCTCCATCACAATGATAATAACATGCTCCGTCACTATGATAATAACATGCCCTGTCACTATAATAATAACATGCCCTGTCAGTATAATAATAACATGCTCCATCACAATGATAATAACATGCTCCATCACAATGATAATAACATGCTCCATCACTATGATAGCCCACTGATTAACTAACCTATGCTCGGTGCTTAGCTAAACCTAAAACAGCTGTGCTCCTAATCAACACAATACACAGAAGTGCTCTCCCCTAACACCCTGTGACCACACAGCTCACCCATTCGTGACAGTCATCTGTCTGAAGAGGCCTGGGAGTCACAGCATTTGGCCAAACTTTAAGCTTCAATGATCTTACCTCAAACATCAGCCTAGAAACTAAAAGTAATATATATCTGCCGACATTTCCTCAGGACTAAGGGCATTTCACACAGACAATCACAAACAGGTCTGGGACCATGTTTAGAATAAGGGCTGGGATGTATCAGAGTGTGTGACTTACAGGATCCAGCTGGGTAGGTGCTGTCCTGGCCCACTGCCTATTGTCCAGCGATAAGCAATTGGAAAAAACTCCTGAAAAATGTCAAAGGATGGGAATGGAACTTACTAAATACAGAGAACACAAAGGTGTCCTTTGTCAGGCCACTGCGCCTCAGGTCGAACAAGACAGAGCTGAGCCAGGGTTGGTGTCGTGGGCAGCGTTCAACAACGGTCAGCACAACACACGTTTGTTTCTGCGTCACTGTGTTTTTCCTCATTCCAAATCAATCCGGAGAGCAATGACTAAGTATTAAAAGAATAGTATTAAAAGAATAGGAGAGCGGCGACTAAGTTTGATATGCGAGCTGAATGTGAGATCCACAGCAGGATCCACAAGACGGTCAGATGGACTTTAAGCAGATAGGTGATCCTGCCCACATTGTTTACTTGCTCTGAAAGTACTTTATAACAACATTCGGTTTTCTATAACTCCCAAATTGACTTGGGTTCTAGCCCCAAAATGGAGCTATTTACTCAGCTTGTTTGCGTTTGAAAATATTCCACAGATATCTGGGTAACAATAAACAGAGGTCTGATATCTGGGCACCGACCAGAAACACTAACCAACCAAACAAACCAGACGTCCTACAGCTTCAGAAATACACTGCTCTATTTTCTGCTGTTATTTCTGTCAAATAAGGGACTATGGGAGGAAACACTGTTGATAGGAACATAGTACCGACAGGATGTGTTCCAAATCACCCGCTACTGCTGACATAGTGTACTATTCTCGACCCGAGTGTAGGAAAGAGGGTACCATTTGGACCTGTGGAACCGCTTTGTACAGTACAGTATATCTGTCCTGTAATCTCCCCAAAAGTGTTGGATCTGTGGGAAAGTGGCCTGGCAGACACCATGTAGGTCTTCCATGGTCCTCAATGTTGCTCTAAGATTCCACATTTGACTACGTGATGGCACGTTTTTGAGACTCTTTTTGCATCCAAGTAATTGCCCTGGTCTCACACCGATCTGGAGTGCTGTTACTCTGGTCGAAATTTGATTATTTCACAAATCTCTTGCTTAAGCTTTCTTACTACTTTTCTTAGGTTCTATTTTAAACACAGGTAGTAGGAAGTGAAAAGAAGTTATTGGGTTATGTTGCTCCAACATATCTATCTCCAGGGGAAACATCCTCTGTTTGTCTGTGATGCAGTCGTGTCTGGAGATTGGAGACATGTTTTGTGGACACGTAGTCGTCTTCCTCATGTAGTCGTCTTCCTCACATAGTCGTCTTCCTCACGTAGTCGTCTTCCTCTAGTCCTGCTTTCACAACAACACTGGTGCAGACATTTATACACCAGTATCAGATGAGGATGCTGTGTGTGGAGCAGAAACTGTGTGTGGAGCAGAACCTGTGTTTGGAGCAGAACCTGTGTGTGGAGCAGAACTTGCGTGTTGAGTAGAACCGCTGTGTAGAGCAGAACCTGTGTGTACTGCATAGCCTGTGTGTGGAGAAGAACCTGTGTGTTGAGCAGAACCGCTGTGTAGAGCAGAACCTGTGTATACTGCATAGCCTGTGTGTTGAGCAGAACCTGTGTGTAGAGCGGAACCTGTGTGTGGAGAAGAACCTGTGTGAACACAGGAAATACTGAGCTGTTAAAACCATTTGGTACTAATGTATCTTACCTTCCAATAAATGACAGAAGTCATGAACATTCGTCAGCTTTATTTGTGATTGTCGGACAGTCTTCTGTGTTTCACGTTCTGTATTGATGTTAAACATCAAACTGTGAGGTTCACCCCTGGTTCACCCCCCACCCTGGTTCACCCCCCACCCTGGTTCACCCCCCACCCTGGTTCACCCCCCACCCTGGTTCACCCCCCACCCTGGTTCTGACATTATGAATAAAGGAGAGGCAGTCGACACATCAACAAACCCCTGGAGTGTAACCTTCTGAGGGATGGGGAGAGACAAAGAGAGGTGAGAGAGAAGGGAGGGAGACAGGGAGAGGGGAAGAGGAGAGACAAAGAGAGGTGAGAGAGAAGGGAGGGAGACAGGGAGAGGGGAGGAGGAGAGACAAAGAGAGGTGAGAGAGAAGGGAGGGAGACAGGGAGAGGGGAGGAGGAGAGACAAAGAGAGGTGAGAGAGAAGGGAGGGAGACAGGGAGAGGAGAGGAGGAGAGACAAAGAGAGGTGAGAGAGAAGGGAGGGAGACAGGGAGAGGGGAGGAGGAGAGACAAAGAGAGGTGAGAGAGAAGGGAGGGAGACAGGGAGAGGGGAGGAGGAGAGACAAAGAGAGGTGAGAGAGAAGGGAGGGAGACAGGGAGAGGGAGGAGGAGAGACAAAGAGAGGTGAGAGAGAAGGGAGGGAGACAGGGAGGAGGGAGGAGGAGAGACAAAGAGAGGTGAGAGAGAAGGGAGGGAGACAGGGAGAGGGGAGGAGGAGAGACAAAGAGAGGTGAGAGAGAAGGGATGGAGACAGGGAGAGGGGAAGAGGAGAGACAAAGAGAGGTGAGAGAGAAGGGAGGGAGACAGGGAGAGGGGAGGAGGAGAGACAAAGAGAGGTGAGAGAGAAGGGAGGGAGACAGGGAGAGGAGAGGAGGAGAGACAAAGAGAGGTGAGAGAGAAGGGAGGGAGACAGGGAGAGGGGAGGAGGAGAGACAAAGAGAGGTGAGAGAGAAGGGAGGGAGACAGGGAGAGGGGAGGAGGAGAGACAAAGAGAGGTGAGAGAGAAGGGAGGGAGACAGGGAGAGAGAGAGGAGGAGAGACAAAGAGAGGTGAGAGAGAAGGGAGGGAGACAGGGGAGGGGAAGAGGAGAGACAAAGAGAGGTGAGAGAGAAGGGAGGGAGACAGGGAGTGGGGAGGAGGAGAGACAAAGAGAGGTGAGAGAGAAGGAGGGAGACAGGGAGAGGGGAGGAGGAGAGACAAAGAGAGGTGAGAGAGAAGGGAGGGAGACAGGGAGAGGAGAGGAGGAGAGACAAAGAGAGGTGAGAGAGAAGGGAGGGAGACAGGGAGAGGGGAGGAGGAGAGACAAAGAGAGGTGAGAGAGAAGAGAGGGAGACAGGGAGAGGGGAGGAGGAGAGACAAAGAGAGGTGAGAGAGAAGGGAGGGAGACAGGGAGAGGGAGGAGGAGAGACAAAGAGAGTGAGAGAGAAGGGAGGGAGACAGGGAGAGGGGAGGAGGAGAGACAAAGAGAAGAGAGAAGGGAGGGAGACAGGGAGAGGGGAGGAGGAGAGACAAAGAGAGGTGAGAGAGAAGGGAGGGAGACAGGGAGGGAGGAGGAGAGACAAAGAGAGGTGAGAGAGAAGGGAGGGAGACAGGGAGAGGGAGGAGGAGAGACAAAGAGAGGTGAGAGAGAAGGGAGGGAGACAGGGAGAGGGGAAGAGGAGAGACAAAGAGAGGTGAGAGAGAAGGGAGGGAGACAGGGAGAGGGGAGGAGGAGAGACAAAGAGAGGTGAGAGAGAAGGGAGGGAGACAGGGAGAGGGAGGAGGAGAGACAAAGAGAGGTGAGAGAGAAGGGAGGGAGACAGGGAGAGGGGGAGGAGGAGAGACAAAGAGAGGTGAGAGAAGGGAGGGAGACAGGGAGAGGGGAGGAGGAGAGACAAAGAGAGGTGAGAGAGAAGGGAGGGAGAGGGAGAGGGGAGGAGGGAGAGGGAGACAGGGAGAGGGAGGAGGAGAGAGACAAAGAGGTGAGAGAGAAGGGAGGGAGACAGGGAGAGGGGAGGAGGAGAGACAAAGAGAGGTGAGAGAGAAGGGAGGGAGACAGGGAGAGGGGAGGAGGAGAGACAAAGAGAGGTGAGAGAGAAGGGAGGGAGACAGGGAGAGGGGAGGAGGAGAGACAAAGAGAGGTGAGAGAGAAGGGAGGGAGACAGGGAGAGGGGAGGAGGAGAGACAAAGAGAGGTGAGAGAGAAGAGAGGGAGACAGGGAGAGGGGAAGAGGAGAGACAAAGAGAGGTGAGAGAGAAGGGAGGGAGACAGGGAGAGGGGAGGAGGAGAGACAAAGAGAGGTGAGAGAGAAGGGAGGGAGACAGGGAGAGGGGAGGAGGAGAAACTGTGTGGTAGGTAACATTCCCCTCCAAGTGAGTGCATGGGGGGGGAGGAGAGCGATGACCAATGGGGGGAGATCATTTATAGCAAATTTGTAACCATTATTAACAGCACGCATTCCTAGTATAATTCTGGACATCTGGAATGCGGAGCGTCTGTATTTTCTCTGTGTGTTTTGGAACGCAGGGTCTGCGTCTCAAATGGCACTCTCCCCCTCACACTGTACTGCTTGTGCCCAGAGCTGTGCACTTTATAAAGGGAATAGGGTGCAGTTTGGAAGGCAGCGCTCCTGTACAATCATCCCGGGCCAAAAGCCCGATATAGTCGTCCCTGAGACAGTTTTGATGGTCAAATAATTGTTCATAATTATTAGAGGAGTTTTTTAATGCTTACGCGCACATGGCCGGAGTTTTAACCGTTATTTTTAGTAAGCTCAACAGGTACTTTGTTAATGTTCAAAGGATCCATGAATGAAGTTGTTTGTGGCTGTTTCCTCCAGTCAATGTAGTTTGGAAGTTCAAACAAAGGAGTAAACTATCGCGTTTGGCTGTTTTGTTTTGGTGCGTGAGAAGCACTTTAGTACGGAGCAGGCGTCTGATGGGGGGCGTCACTGTCAATTCACCAATTCAATACACCCATCTCTTCTCTCAGATAAGGTGAATCAGATAAGGTGAATCAGATATGGTGAATCCGATAAGCTGAATCCGATAAGCTGAATCCGATAAGCTGAATCTGATGAGGTGAATCTAATTAGATCAATCCGATAAGGTGAATCAGTCACGGTTCCACTCACTTCTTCAGCGATATGGCACCAAACAGTGACACGCTCCTCGTCCGTCCCCTTAGAGAGTCAACCCCACGTGATTCATACAGCACACACTGCTGACGGAAAGACCCAAACACCTCACCGCTTAACTCTGGAAAAGAAATAAAAATACATGTTATGTGATATTCTCTAGCTATGAATCACTGTAGGAATAGAAATAGCATGGGAATCAACCCTTATGATAGTGCTCAGACATGTATCCACAGTACATGATCACTGTAGAAATAGCATGGGAATCAAACCTTATGATAGTGCTCAGACATGTATCCACAGTACATGATCACTATAGGAATAGCATGGGAATCAAACCTTATGATAGTGCTCAGACATTTATCCACAGTACATGATCACTGTAGAAATAGCATGGGAATCAAACCTTATGATAGTGCTCAGACATGTATCCACAGTACATGATCACTATAGGAATAGCATGGGAATCAAACCTTATGATAGTGCTCAGACATGTATCCACAGTACATGATCACTATAGGAATAGCATGGGAATCAACCCTTATGATAGTGCTCAGACATGTATCCACAGTACATGATCACTGTAGAAATAGCATGGGAATCAAACCTTATGATAGTGCTCAGACATGTATCCACAGTACATGATCACTATAGGAATAGCATGGGAATCAATCCTTATGATAGTGCTCAGACATGTATCCACAGTACATGATCACTATAGGAATAGCATGGGAATCAACCCTTATGATAGTGCTCAGACATGTATCCACAGTACATGATCACTATAGGAATAGAAATAGCATGGGAATCAACCCTTATGATAGTGCTCAGACATGTATCCACACAGTACATGATCACTATAGAAATAGCATGGGAATCAACCCTTATGATAGTACTCAGACATGTATCCACAGTACATGATCACTATAGGAATAGCATGGGAATCAAACCTTATGATAGTGCTCAGACATGTATCCACACAGTACATGATCACTATAGGAATAGCATGGGAATCAACCCTTATGATAGTGCTCAGACATGTATCCACAGTACATGATCACTATAGGAATAGAAATAGCATGGGAATCAACCCTTATGGTAGTGCTCAGATATGTATCCACAGTACATGATCACTATAGGAGTAGCATGGGAATCAACCCTTATGATAGTGCTCAGACATGTATCCACACAGTACATGATCACTATGGGAATAGCATGGGAATCAACCCTTATGATAGTGCTCAAACATGTATCCACAGTACATGATCACTATAGGAATAGCATGGGAATCAACCCTTATGATAGTGCTCGGACATGTATCCACACAGTACATGATCACTATGGGAATAGCATGGGAATCAAACCTTATGATAGTGCTCAGACATGTATCCACAGTACATGATCACTATAGGAATAGCATGGGAATCAACTCTTATGATAGTGCTCAGACATGTATCCACACAGTACATGATCACTATAGAAATAGCATGGGAATCAACCCTTATGATAGTGCTCAGACATGTATCCACAGTACATGATCACTATAGGAATATCATGGGAATCAACCCTTATGATAGTGCTCAGACATGTATCCACACAGTACATGATCACTATAGAAATAGCATGGGAATCAACCCTTATGATAGTGCTCAGACATGTATCCACAGTACATGATCACTATAGGAATAGCATGGGAATCAACCCTTATGATAGTGCTCAGACATGTATCCACAGTACATGATCACTATAGGAATAGCATGGGAATCAACCCTTATGATAGTGCTCAGACATGTATCCACACAGTACATGATCACTATAGGAATAGCATGGGAATCAACCCTTATGATAGTGCTCAGACATGTATCCACACAGTACATGATCACTATAGAAATAGCATGGGAATCAAACCTTATGATAGTGCTCAGACATGTATCCACAGTACATGATCACTATAGGAATAGAAATAGCATGGGAATCAAACCTTATGATAGTGCTCAGATATGTATCCACAGTACATGATCACTATAGGAATAGCATGGGAATCAACCCTTATGATAGTGCTCAGACATGTATCCACACAGTACATGATCACTATAGAAATAGCATGGGAATCAACCCTTATGATAGTGCTTGGACATGTATCCACAGTACATGATCACTATAGGAATAGCATGGGAATCAATCCACACAGTACCTTATGATAGTGCTTATGATAGTCAGACATGTATCCACAGTACATGATCACTATAGGAATAGAAATAGCATGGGAATCAACCCTTATGATAGTGCTCAGACATGTATCCACACAGTACATGATCACTATAGAAATAGCATGGGAATCAACCCTTATGATAGTGCTCAGACATGTATCCACAGTACATGATCACTTTAGGAATAGCATGGGAATCAACCCTTATGATAGTGCTCAGACATGTATCCACATTACATGATCACTATAGGAATAGCATGGGAATCAACCCTTATGATAGTGCTCAGACATGTATCCACACAGTACATGATCACTATAGGAATAGCATGGGAATCAACCCTTATGATAGTGCTCAGACATGTATCCACAGTACATGATCACTATAGAAATAGCATGGGAATCAACGCTTATGATAGTGCTCAGACATGTATCCACAGTACATGATCACTTTAGGAATAGCATGGGAATCAACCCTTATGATAGTGCTCAGACATGTATCCACAGTACATGATCACAATATAGATTTGAATTGGCCGGTATTCTATACAGTAAGAATGGTGGTTTTCAGATATTGGTTCATGTTGCGCGCTAGAAAACCTGAATACCGACGTCTCCGGCTCTCCTTCTCAGTCTTATTCAAGGCCTGTCAGCTCAGGTATTTGTCTCCAATGCTTATTGTTGTTGTGATTTTACAAAAGTGGAAATAATAGCAAGAGTAATCATTGAAATATCCCTTGCAGATATTTTTCAAATGTGTTGTGAAGAGGAGGTCGGAAGGAGTCTGCAGAAGGAAATGAGTTGAGAAGGAGTCTGTGTGTGTTGTTATAGAGGCCGGCTGAGGCCAGGGGTGACTTATAGCTTGGGTTCACAGGTCAAGCTGAACGCGGTAGTTTGTGGCGTGTGTGTGTGTGTCAGTGTGTGTGTGTGTGTGTGTTTTAGCTGCAGGGTTCTGTTTATGTGGGATGTAAAATGACGAGTCCTGCAGGGTTTGAGCCCGACCAAACCTTGATGTGGTGGTGAGTGCAGGAGCTAGCTTTAGCCAACAACCTGGGATTTTTTCGCCTCATGGTGTACATTTCAGAGTTGACCCCTGACCTTTGTTTATGGGCTCATAACTCATGATAGTCAGTCTTCACCCCGAGGCTGAGCCCGTGAAATATATCCCAGAACCCCCAGCAGCCTGCGTTAACATTCAAGGCGAAGGACAGTAAATGGCAGACATGAAATTAGCTTCCTTGAGGTCTGAAACAGCAACTGAGACTACGGCCGTTATTTTCAATGATCTAATTTGAGTCAACGTAGTAAACCTGGGCCGTTGCCTGCCCTGTAGCTCGCAGGTCGTTGTTTTTTATTGCTGGGTAAGTGATAGTAATAATGTAGTAATGATAGCTATTCCCGGACTGATGGACAGACATAGTGGCTGTATGTGGTATCCTGTGGTTAAAAAGTGCACTGTTGTCTGACAGAATGTTTCTACCACTCCCAAATGTCACTGAGTCCTGTGTACGGACCGCTGTGCCAGCAAGAAGTAGTGCGCGGTTTGGGACACAGGAGGTTTGGATGAGCTCATGAAACAGGATGCTAAAAGTCAACACAGGATGTGAGGTCACAAGGCCTGTGTCACTGCCCAAGTGTACGGAGAGAAAGTGTTGATCAGCTCGCCCGTTGGATTCAGCAGGGTTGACCAGAGTCTCCAGAGATTCTGAACTCGCCTAAAGAAACATATTGAAGCGCGCTTATCAACCCACAAACTGTCATGTCACTAGGAATTCTGATTGAATTAATAATGAACGATTCTCCAGTGCTGTTCTCTGCTGTTCTGATCTTGGGTGTGATTGATGAAATCTTGTTAATCTCATGTTTTCAGAATTCCATGAACCTTCCACCTGACAAGGCCAGACTCCTCAGACAGTATGATAATGAGAAGAAATGGGACCTCATCTGTGACCAGGTAAAATGTTAGAACAAACTCCACCACACATAGAGGACACACTACAAGACTACTACCAGAGTACTACCAGACTACTACCAGACTACTACCAGACTACTACCAGACTACTACCAGACTACTACCAGACTACTACCAGACTACTACCAGACTACTACAAGACTACTACCAGACTACTACCAGACTACTACCAGACTACTACCAGACTACTACCAGACTACTACCAGACTACTACCAGACTACTACAAGACTACTACAAGACTACTACCAGACACCTACTAACTCACATATCTTCAAAATACAATGACAACTTAGCTAAAGTTAGAAACTCCAACGATGTATTACGGGCTTTTAAGTAACACAACTCCACATACCCTGGTAACCACGGTAACAAGCTACATCTTTGACACTGTTGGAAGTTACTACAGTGTCAATAGTCCTCCATTGGATTTGAATCCTGCCTTCGAACTCGACTAACTCTGTGTCTTATAAACTGACGGGCTCCTACCAAAGCAGAGATGTCTGAATGTCAATCTGAATAAAGACTCGCTGCATTGATGGTTCTTCTGAATGACTCCCAGGGCTTTAACACCACAATACTCACTCTGTCTCCCCCCCCGCTGTGTCTCACCAGGAACGCTTTCAGGTGAAGAACCCTCCCCACACCTACATCTCCAAGCTACGAAGCTACCTGGACCCGGGAGTCACCCGCAAGAAGTTCCGACGGCGGGTCCAGGAATCCACCAAGGTTCTGAGGGAACTGGAGATATCGTTGAGGACCAATCACATAGGGTGATGTTCTACTCCTATCCCCGGTTCTCCACCTAGTCAGAGAAGGTCACCGACGTTGGTGTTTTTTTAAAACACCGTCTAACCGAGGTCAACCTGACGTAGCTGCTACTAACGCCACACCTGGAGCTAGTGAGAGTCAGACGGGATATTAACTTGAAGAACGACAATCTGTTTGTGCACATCCTGTTTCCCTTCCTGCCCCCCCCACACACACACACAGACACAGACACAGACACACACACACACACACACACACAGACACACACACACACATGCCCAGATCTCTCCGTACTCCCATTGTTCTGTCCTGCCACCCTCCCCAACACAGCAGCCCTAGCTCCTAGTGGAGTCTTCCTTCGCACAATGCCCAGATGGTAGTCATTGCATTGTGCTGTGAGGAAAGGAGCCGTTCACTCCCCCATAACATAGTAGAAGTCAGGAAGCTTTGTTGTGTTTGCCAGAGGGACAGGAAGCACGGCCGACCCACAATGGACCCTAAGGAAGAACACACAAATGGTCTGGGTCCAACTGGCTGTGGAACCTGTTTGGTCTCTGTCAGAAATTCTTTTTTGGACATTTGTGGATGTAAAATATATATTTCTTTATGAATATTGTTGCATTAGACCTTTAACATTGAACAGATTGTCTTTTCCGTATTGATTTACAGTGGAGTGCGTATTTCACCGTTATATGTAATTTTTCCCTGTTGGTT
This sequence comes from Dallia pectoralis, assembly GCA_029465975.1. NCBI lineage: Eukaryota > Metazoa > Chordata > Actinopteri > Esociformes > Umbridae > Dallia > Dallia pectoralis. The sequence goes on along the minus strand of CM055728.1, from coordinate 27,019,788 downwards.
ATCTAAATTAATGGACGTACTGTAAGTCTTGTTACAGAAGAGCATCTTCCCAATTAACCTATTTTGAATATTGCAAACACAGGTGTCCTACTACCTAATTGATAATTTTGTACTTTTCCAGTGAAAAGGTGTCATCTTCCTTTACGTTTCTCCATTTTGCCAGATATTTTTACCCAGCATTTGAAACATCTACCTCAATTGCAACGTCATTGTTCGATAGAGATAAAAACACAATAATCTCTCTCATTTGTTCTCAAAACACTGATTGTGTAAAGCCCTGTGGTCCTATGATCAAGCTCAGTTGTCAAGAGCATGAACCTTAGGGTTGTCGGTTTGATTCCCAGAGTGTAATCAGTTCAGTTATATTTGATCTCATCAATAAGCCTGTGTTCGGTCTTTCCTATGACAGGACAGGCTATTTACAGACAGAGACTGTAGTTTGAGGAGTCGGTCTTCATTAGAACAAAGACCTGTTTATTTCATGTGTCTGAGTCCCGATGTATTATTCCTGAAATAGCATCTGGTTGGACAAGAAAAGAAGGGGAGGAGAGGGAGCCGAGGGGGTAAGGAGGGAAGAGAGTGAGGGAGGGGTAAGCCGAAAGTGAGGGTGGGGGGGTGGAGAGGAAACTGATGATTAAGCAGGACTCCGTCACTATTCTCTGTCTTCCTCTGTTTTTCTGCCTACCTTTTCACCATTGCACTGGGCAGTGCACCTTCTTTCCTGCTCTCCGCCATCTTGTTTTCATAAACTGTTCCCTGTCCCAGTAACCTCCCTGACCAGCATATTGGGGCTATGTTGGAACCTTTTACCTGAATTGCCAGTCCCCTGGTGGACGTGGGACTAAGGGGGAAGGCAGACTAAATCAATTGGTCCACAGCTCCAATCTGAGCCAAGACTTTTAAACTCTCTCTCTTTGACCCCCCCCCGCCTGTCGTTCTGTGTGTCTGTCGGTCTCTCTGTCTGTCTGCCTGTATTTCTGTCTGTCTTTCTGTCTGTCGGTCTCTCTGTCTGTCTGCCTGTTATTCTTTCTGTCTCTCTTTCTCTGTCTTTCTACAGCCATGCTATATACCTTCCACATTCTTTCTCATCGCAGTGGGAATTCCTTTGTTTGGCCGTTCGTTTTCGTCTTTCCAGAAAACTGGAGTTAAATGGAGAGGAAATCTGAAGCTCTGCTCTCTCGCGTGTATTTTCCGTTGTGGCCTTGCCAAGTCCGTTCCCTGTCCATCAGGGATATGGGTTGAATGGGGTGGGGGGAACCCCGTTCTGAGCAGACAGAAGCCTACATGTAGACTAAAATATGTAGGCTTTTATAGCTTTCAGGAACGTGGGTTGCTAGTGTGTGCAGTCCTGCCCTTGTCTTGTGCCTCTAACCCATTGGCGCTATTGTGCTTTTCCATGAATCATGACGTAGAAACAGGAGTTTTCAATGAACACGTCAGCTCACCAGAACTAACTACTGTTCTGGTCATACAGAGAGAAAGCGTTTCGCCCTACAGATTTATGATTCATTTCTAGCAGCAGATACGGTTTTGTTCTGAATGTTCTGCTAACCTCACTTCCCTTGTCCCCAGGTGGGTCCGCGAGTTCCTCAATGATGAGAACCGAGGTCTGGACATCCTGGTGGAGTACCTCTCTTTTGCACAGTGCGCTGTCATGTGAGTACATGTCTTCAGAAGAGGCCGCATGAAGTAAAGCCACCAAGAGGTGTTTGGCGCACATAGTCAGGGGCAGAGAACAAACGCTTGTGTCTGTGAGAGGAGCACACTGGATGGATTCCCGGAGTGTATTGTGTTCTGTTCGATTTGCCCGGACGAGCTTGGCATGCAGAATGAGTGCTTAGAATTGACTGTGACCCAGATCTCTGTGCTTCTCTCGTTGCCGTGCTGGCACATAATGGACCGGGCCTGAATGGTAATGACCATGCCTGTCAACTAGGCATTGTACTGAGCTTTACCGTGCACTTCTACTGTATACATAACCCTTGACCTCTTTACCAAGCTGCATTTCTAACCCAGTCTAACTCAATCCATGTCTGCCCATGTGTCCGTCTGCCTGTGCTACGTTCTTGTCTCTATGTCCGTCCGCCTTCCTGTCATTCTATGTATTATTTTCGTCTATATGTCCGCCCAACTGTCTGTCTGTCCGTCCACGGCCCAGGTTGAATTTTGAGTGTCTGGAGAATGGGGAAGAGACTTCCCTGGACAGGTCTAAGTCCTGGAGTAGGTCTATAGAGGATCTACACCAGAGCACCACGCAGCCATTCTGCAACACGCTGGTCCGCTCAGCGCGTCAGTCTGTGCTCCGGTATGTATCGTCTGCTAGCGTGTTGCTGCTGCTGCTGCCGCCGCTAATGTGTTACTGTGCCTCTAACCCACTGGCCCTGACGTATGTTAGCATGTTAGGTGGCAACGGAAAGGTACTGAATGTTAGCATGTTAGGTGGCAACGGAAAGATGTTAGCATGTTAGCATGTTAAGTGGCAATGGAAATATACTGTGTGTTAGCATGTTAGGTGGCAACAGAAAGATGTTAGCATGTTAGCATGTTAAGTGGCAGTGGAAATATACTGTGTGTTAGCATGTTAGCATGTTAAGTGGCAGTGGAAATATACTGTGTGTTAGCATGTTAGCATGTTAAGTGGCAATGGAAAGATACTGTGTGTTAGCATGTTAGCATGTTAAGTGGCAATGGAAATATACTGTGTGTTAGCATGTTAGCATGTTAGGTGGCAGCTGAAATATTCTGTATGTTAGCATGTTAGATGGCAATGGAAATATACTGTTTGTTAGCTTGTTAGGTGGCACCGATAAGATACATGTCCGCTATTCCCAGTGCTCAACCGTGGATTCTTCCTGGTGTGTTTCCTTCCTGGTCTTCCTCTATCCACATGTGTTCCTCTGATTTGCCCAGTTGTTCAGAGCTCCACATATTTGCCTCTGGAATCCTTTGTCTATTGAACACATAGTGCACTTCATTTTGCAAACCCACCACCAAGATAAATGCATAAAACCCAGCAGTCCTGCTCGTAGAGCAAGGCAGAAACAAAACAGAAATAGACAGATGAGAGGATGTGAAGGCGGGACTGTTCTGTGACAAGCAGACAGACAGAATCAAACAGGAAACCAACATGCTTTGCAACCACATGGGTCATCTCAGGTCTCTTTACTTTCCTCTCTCACACACTTTGAAGAACAGGGGTTGAAGCACAAATTTGCCTGCCACTGTGTAGAGTTCTGGCCACACATCCACGCAACCGTGGAAGCTCACTTCCTGCTGTCACAATATTGAAAGAAAAGAGGAGATATGAAGGTGGAGTGTCCAAAATATATCTGGGAAATGCAGGTGGCCACTGGATTGAGACGCTCAGAGGGGTTATGAATTAGCTGTCGCTGACGCCGTTGTTGTGGCCCTATGTTTTCTGCTTTAGGTATGGCACGGCGCCAAACAACAAAACTATCAAGAACTCGCGGCTCGTGAGCCAAAAGGACGACGTGCACGTTTGTATCATGTGCCTGCGGGCTATTATGAACTATCAGGTACTGACTGCTCACACTCAATGTGCACAATCAAAGTTGGCCCTATAACCAAATGCAAAGCACATCCACGTATCTACACATCCACATATCTATACATCCACATATCTACACATCCACATATCTACACCTCCACATATTTACACATTGACACAACCACACATCCACACATCATCACAATCACACATCCACACAACCACACGTTCACACATCCACGCAACCATACACCAACCCATCCACACATCATCACATCGACGCATCAATGCATCCACACATATGCCGTTCTAGAGAGAATGTAGACGTGTGGATGTGTGGATGCATTGATGCGTGGATGTGATGATGTGTGGGTGCGTAGATACGTAGATGTGTGGATGTGTGGATGTGTGAACGTGTGGTTGTGTAGACGTGTGGATGTGTGGATGAAACATTTTCTGTTCACCGATGTTTCCTGTTCGAGCCCGTCACAGCGTTATGTGGTGGGCTGTTCTAGAATCTTAGGCTGTGACAGCGGCATTCTCTGCCTTGGTTTGACCACATCCTGTCTGTTGCTCTCTTATTTCCTCATCAGTACGGCTTCAACCTGGTCATGTCCCATGAACATGCAGTCAATGAAATCGCCCTCAGTCTCAACAACAAGAACTCAAGGTGAGTTCTGCCCACCCGACCTGAGAGCCATTATTTAAGACATGTAGACACATTCCCCCGACAGCCAAGAGAGGCTCACAAAGCATGTGTGACCTCGCGGAGAAAAGGGGTGTGTTAGGTGTGTGTTAGGGGTGTGTCAGGGGTGTGTTAGGGGTGTGTCAGGGGTGTGTTAGGGGTGTGTCAGGGGTGTGTTAGGGGTGTGTCAGGGGTGTGTCAGGCCAGACAATAGGAGCAACATTTGATCAGCCTGCTCATATGACACGCCTGTCACTCTCTATGGGGCTCCCATCTGCCCCTCTGTGAAGTGAGAACCAGAACCCAACATCTAGTCTAGACAGAAATAGTACGCTATATCTAGGGAAAAGGGTGCCATTTGTGACCGTGGCGTGTTATACATTCAGGGATGTTCGGCACAGTGGGGGATGACAGAGGTCGAGCTGAGGAGCAGAGTGCGTCATAATGAGCTCATAAGCTCTGGTCGAGGCTTGACAAGGCCTCGCTCTCTGTGCTGTTCCTGTGTTGGCGTTTGAACAACAGCGTGGATTGATAGGGAACAGCTCCTACACACATTGATGTGGTGGTGCTTTAGAACTACCAAGTGTAGGCGAAGGTAAATTGCAAAGACAATCCCTGAATAGTTGATGAGGAACCTGTGGCGAGGCAACACAGCGTGATGGATCTGTAACGAATATGAGTAAAAATACGTGTTTGTTTCTTAATAAAATGTTTCAGGAGTTGTTGTTGAGGCGTGTGAGGAGAAGCACCCAAATAAACAGTACATCATTGTTGTCTAAAGGGAGTTTGACCCAGGTGTATATTGGGTTTGAGGAGCTGTAACCAAGGGTTTCAGCAAATATACAGCGTAACTCCTTGGATCTGTTCTGTGTGTCTACAGAACAAAAGCCCTGGTCCTGGAGCTGCTGGCGGCCGTGTGTTTGGTCAGAGGAGGTCATGAGATTATCCTCTCTGCTTTTGACCACTTCAAAGAGGTGCAGTATTAGCTTGGCATTTCCTCATTGTGACCTTAGTATTACATTAATGTTGTCTTTATATTATCTTGATATTACCATAACATTGTGTTAATATCAACTTAGTGTTGAACACCCTAACAACCAAGCAAAACAAAAAGGAACAAAGCCCTGATGGTCACAGAGGGGAAACAAGGTTGGTTTTCCAACCTGATGAATAGCTTCTGCTTGTTGACACGCAACTAGTAAATGTGCCCTAACAAATATCCACCCTAGAGGTTAGCTTGGCAAACCAACATAAACAGACACAACAACTTAAGGTACGGGCGTGAAAATCTAAGTAGAGTAAACTGCTCGAAATGGATCCAAAATGCTTTGTTTAAGACGTCTGGACTAACAACATGACGCTAAACGGACAAGCAAAACAGAATCTTGACATATATCTTAATATTACTTAACACTTCATTATTTTCTTAATGTCATTTTAGCATGACCTTCTTATTACCCTAATATTACCAATTGAAGCTCCTAAAATAGTACCTATACTTCAGATATACAGTCACAGATGTTTTTTTACTATACAGGCTGTTCTAGGGTCATTCCAGGATGCTGTTTATTGTGTGGGAACTGGTGTATTCACGGGGCATGAAGAAGAAGGTGGTGTAATGGGACTGTAATGCCTCATCAAACCACCAGATGCCAGGCAGCATTGATAAGGATCAATCCCTGATGGGACTGAGTGAACCTCAAAGGCTTGCTTTGCCTCTTAGTTTGTAGCCTGAAGAGGCATCTAAAATACTGGACCGACTCAACTACGGCACAATACACCACATAGAGCCCCATAGAGCCCCACAAATCCTTATAACACCTCACAGAACCCCACAGAACCCCACAGAACCCCACAGAGCCCCACAGAACCCCACAGAGCTCCACAGAACCCCACAGAGCTCCACAGAGCCCCACAGAACCCCACAGATCCCCACCGATCCCTATACCACATCACAGAACCCCACAGTGCCCCATAGAACCCCACAGAACCCCACAGAACACTAATACTCAAATCAGCTGACCATTCCAAGCAATCTGGGAACCAACCATCCAATAACTCTTTAGTGTGATTTTTAACATTTAAATCACACTGACTGTTGACAGTTTGTTAAAATGTTATAGGCTAGTTCTGTAATGCCCATTAAAGTTACATTTTTCCCGTAAATGTACTATTAATTGACAAAAAGATACGATGAGATATTGTTAGCAAAGGCCCAGTTTAACAATATAACAATATTAAGTATCAAATACCAATTAAATACAATATTAACTTTCATGTATAAAACAACACAGGGCTGAAACAAACGGAAATGGATTGTAGTCTTGAACTTTTGTCTTTAATCTCATTTTTTGGGGGAAATAAGCTTTGTTTGTTTTTTGTCTCCAGTGTGTATGTGTGTAGTTGCGAGAGAGTATATGTGTGTATTTGTGTGTACACGTGGATATATATGTGTGTTTATGTCTGTCTCTGGGTGTGTGTGTGTGTGTGTCTGCATATTTTGTGAGTTTATGTGTGTCTCTGTGTGTGTGTGTTTGTGTGTGTCTGCATATTTGTGAGTTTATGTGTGTCTCTCTGTGTGTGTGTGTGTGTGTGTGTGTGTATTTGTGCGTGTCTGCATATTTGCGAGTTCATGTGTGTCTCTGTGTGTGTGTGTGTGTGTGTATTTGTGTGTGTCTGCATATTTTGTGAGTTTATGTGTGTGTGTGTGATTGTGGGAGTCTGATGAGATCTCTATCGGTTATTTCTATGGAAATGCCTTCCCATGGACTCCTATAATTAGGGTCTTTCTTTGCTAATGGAGTGTGGAGACCTCTGCTTCCACTTACAGCTGTGGTTTGGTCACTCTCTAACCTGAGGCTCCGTCACACAGGGAAATAAAGCCATACGTCGTGTCACAACTATGTCAATTAATACTGTAAATACTATATAATGTACACGTTAAATACAGAGTCAGCTCCGCGATGACCATAAGAGGAATACATCTACAACGTCTAAAACCGAGCACGATATTCACACGTCTGTTCCGCCAACACTCCCTCGACCCGGCTCGACTTAACGCACAACCTTTGAACCGTGTTTTAGGTGTGCAAGGAGAAGCATCGCTTTGAGAAGCTGATGGAGTATTTCCGCATGGAGGACGGCAACATCGACTTCATGGTGGCTTGCATGCAGTTCATCAACATCGTGGTCCACTCAGTTGAAGACATGAACTTCAGGGTTCACCTGCAGTATGAGTTCACCAAGCTGGGTCTAGATGACTACCTGGAGGTAAGATGGAAAATATGGCTACGGTCTGATCAATAAACAAAGTCTGGGATCTTAAGTTTGAGGGGCTGGATGGGCGGGGCTGGATGAGCAGATCGGGGGCTGGATGGGCGGGTCGGGGACTGGATGGGCGGGGCAGGGCTGGATGGGCGGGACAGGATGGGAGGGTCGGGGCTGGATGGGCGGTTCGGGGGCTGGATGGGCGAGTCGGGTCTGGATGGGCGGGTCTGGATGGGCGGGGCTGGATGGGCGGGGCTGGATGGGCGGGGCGGGTCTGGAGTGTACTGGGCGTATGTGTACTTTTCCAGGGTGCTTTACGTGTTTCCCAGAATCCCTGACCAGAGACACTTCTTCTTTTCATTCCTTCAGAAATCCAAGCACACGGAGAGTGACAAGTTGTCTGTGCAGATCCAGGCCTACCTGGACAATGTGTTTGATGTGGGTGGCCTGCTGGAGGACGCCGAGACCAAGAACGTTGCTTTGGAGAAAGTGGAGGAACTGGAGGAACACCTGTCCCATGTGAGGAGAACCAACTAACCACCCAAAATGTGTCTGTGTAAAAACGAAACGTGTTCACCGAGGCTAGCGTGAAGATGCACACATACAACACATGTGCATTGTAAATACCACACGCTAACTTCTAGAGTTTCTCCATTCCACACTGAATATTTGACTGAAACGTTTTTTCGTGATATTATCCAGTGCCTGGGTTTCCTCAGCAATGTCATGTTTAGTAAAAGAAGTTAACAATCCACTAGATAGTTACGATGACCCGTTCCAACCACGCAAAGGTCAGAGGCAGACGTGCCGTCATCATGAGAATTTCCAAACAAACCCGGCTTTCAGGGCCCAGGAGTTACGAGGGCGTTTGCGACCAGAAAACATTTCACCATAACAATGACCGTTTTATCTGTCCAGTTTCGAAAGTAAAATCTGTGTGATGTCAGCCTCACTTGGACCTGCTGTGTCATGCTGCAAAGTGTATCACATAACTTACTGATGCTGCAGTGGGATACGATTACAGTGAAGAAATACAGAGGATGATATATATATAAATATATAGAGAGAGAGAGTGAGAGAGAGAGAGAGATACAGAGTGAGAGATACACAGAGAGAGAGAGAGAGATACAGAGGGTAGGGAAGCTGAGTGGAACTGGGCAGGGTGCCTAAAATGGACCACTTTGGATCAAGACTCTTATTCAGCATCTTGTCTCTATATTGCTGGTCTCTCCATGCCTCCCATCTTCTCTTTGTGTACTCTGCCTCTCTATCCTCTCCTCTTTGTATTAGGTGACGGAGAAGCTTCTGGATGTGGAGAATGAGACCATCATGAAAGTAGCCGACCTGGAGAAACAGCTCCTGCAGAAAGACAAGGATCTCCATGTTATTAGGGTGAGCAAAGTTCCTGATTATTACTGATATACAGGAACAAGATGTTATTATACGACACAAATGTACTCGTAGTTCAGCTGTGTCATTGTGAATGTGTGAGCGGTAATTCAAGTATTAACAATGCTATGAGCTAGCAGATTCTGGTAACACTGTCTATATGTGTACCCATGTTGCTAGGCTAAATACTGTACTATGCACTTCACTTACACTTTGTCTACTATAGTTCACTGATTGTTTGATCTATGAGGGCACCGTGTGAAGTTTTACAAAGATGGATAGGGGCACAAACTGTGCAGTCATGATGCTCTTTTGCTCTCTGCCTCCCCCTGGTGGTCTGATCCAACAGGAGACATATGAGTCCACCAACACGCAGGTTAACACCCTGACAAGAATGATCAAGGAAAAGGACGCTGCCTTCCAGAGACACTTCAACATCGAGAAGCGCCTGCTGGAGCTCGAACAGCAAGGGACCATTCGGCTCCGTACGAAGCCTGACGGGGACATTGCCATCGAGCCCCTGGGAGGTGGTGGAGGGGGTGGCGGGGGTGGTCCCAGGGCGTCTTTGGGTGACTTTGGGCAGAATGGAGGGCACTCTGTAGGATCAGCTGGGCCAGGAGGACCGAGGACCAGCCTACCCTTGGCCAGTGAAGCCCCTCCTCCTCCTCCGCCTCCTCCACCCCCTCCCCCTCCCCTGCCCTCTGCTTCAGGTACAGTTCCACCACCAGCTGTACTCCCTTCACGTGACCAACCAGACTGTTGACTACCTTGTCACAAACTGACCTTCACAGCAGTGGTTCATATAACCCAGTGGCTCATATAACCCTGTGGTTCATATAACCCAGTGGCTCATATAACCCAGTGGTTCATATAACCCAGTGGTTCATATAACCCAGTGGTTCATATAACTCAGTAGCTCATATAACCCAGTGGTTCATATAACCCAGTGGTTCATATAACCCAGTAGCTCATATAATCCTGTGGTTCATATAACCCAGTAGCTCATATAATCCTGTGGTTCATATAACCCTGTGGCTCATATAACCCAGTGGTTCATATAACCCAGTGGTTCATATAACCCAGTAGCTCATATAACCCAGTGGTTCATATAACCCTGTGGCTCACATAACCCAGCGGTTCATATAACCCTGTGGCTCATATAACCCAGTGGTTCATATAACCCTGTGGTTCATAAAACCCAGATCTATAGGTCAGGTGTGTACTATCTGCAGATCTATAGGTCAGGTGTGTACTATCTGTAGATCTATAGGTCAGGTGTGTACTATCTGCAGATCTATAGGTCAGGTGTATACTATCTGCAGATCTATAGGTCAGGTGTGTACTATCTGCAGATCTATAGGTCAGGTGTGTACTATCTGCAGATCTATAGGTCAGGTGTGTACTATCTGCAGATCTATAGGTCAGGTGTGTACTATCTGCAGATCTATAGGTCAGGTGTGTACTATCTGTAGATATATAGGTCAGGTGTATACTATCTGTAGATCTATAGGTCAGGTGTGTACTATCTGTAGATATATAGGTCAGGTGTGTACTATCTGTAGATCTATAGGTCAGGTGTGTACTATCTGCAGATCTATAGGTCAGGTGTGTACTATCTGCAGATCTATAGGTCAGGTGTGTACTATCTGTAGATATATAGGTCAGGTGTATACTATCTGTAGATCTATAGGTCAGGTGTGTACTATCTGTAGATCTATAGGTCAGGTGTGTACTATCTGCAGATCTATAGGTCAGGTGTGTACTATCTGTAGATCTATAGGTCAGGTGTGTACTATCTGTAGATCTATAGGTCAGGTGTGTACTATCTGCAGATCTATAGGTCAGGTTTGTACTATCTGCAGATCTATAGGTCAGGTGTGTACTATCTGCAGATCTATAGGTCAGGTGTGTACTATCTGCAGATCTATAGGTCAGGTGTGTACTATCTGCAGATCTATAGGTCAGGTGTGTACTATCTGTAGATCTATAGGTCAGGTGTGTACTATCTGCAGATCTATAGGTCAGGTGTGTACTATCTGTGCAGATCTATCTGCAGATCTATAGGTCAGATGTGTACTATCTGCAGATCTATAGGTCAGGTGTGTACTATCTGCAGATCTATAGGTCAGGTGTGTACTATCTGCAGATCTATAGGTCAGGTGTACTATCTGTAGGTCAGGTGTGTACTATCTGTAGATCTATAGGTCAGGTGTGTACTATCTGCAGATCTATAGGTCAGGTGTGTACTATCTGCAGATCTATAGGTCAGGTGTGTACTATCTGTAGATCTATAGGTCAGGCTTGTACTATCTGCAGATCTATAGGTCAGGTGTATACTATCTGTAGATCTATAGGTCAGGTGTGTACTATCTGCAGATCTATAGGTCAGGTGTGTACTATCTGCAGATCTATAGGTCAGGCTTGTACTATCTGCAGATCTATTTAGGTGTTCTCTGGTGTTCAGCCAGGTGAATGGCATATCCAATGTCTCCTCCATAAAGCCGCCCCCAACCCCCCAATACTTTTATGTTTCCTGAATAGTGTCTTCTCTTCCACAGGAGAGCAGAACGCTCCGCCCCCGCCCCCGCCTCCTCCGATGGCCCCGCCTCTACCAGGAACTTCACCCAACTTCATTCTCAATATGGGCCTATCAGGTAGAAGCTGCTAGTTTAGGTCACCAAAATCACAAACAATCTGGTCCAAACTCTGTAATCCATGCATTTCCCTGGTTCTGTTTATAAATCAATAATTTTTTTAATTTCGGCACAAATAAAAATGATCATGTAAAAATAAATGTTTTGATGTAATCTGTCCTGACCTTCTCTGTATGGCTGTCTTGACCTTCTCTGTATGGCTGTCCTGACCTTCTCTGTATGGCTGTCCTGACCTTCTCTGTATGACTGTCCTGACCTTCTCTGTATGGCTGTCCTGACCTTCTCTCTATGGCTGTCCTGACCTTCTCTCTAATGCCGATTGTAGCTATCCGAATCAAGAAGCCCATCAAGACTAAGTTCCGTCTTCCTATTTTCAACTGGACCGCTCTGAAACCCAACCAGATCAACGGCACAGTTTTCAGCGAGATAGATGACGAGCGAGTACTTGAGGTGAGTCTACCAGTCCTGGACGAACTTTCCAAAAGGTGTCTTCATCTGACAGTTGACCTGTTAGTTCGGGTCGAGTTGTCACATAACAAAGGGCCCTTGGATCCTGTTCTTAAGTCAATATCTGCTGATACAACAAACAACTGGCTAACTGTTTTACTCTTCGCTGTAGACAACAAATATGCTTTGAGTGGAATGCGATCAGTTGTTTCGGATTTGACCATGTTGCTTGTTGTCTGTCTATAGGAGCTGGACGTGGAACGGTTTGAGGAGCTATTTAAAACCAAGGCTCAGGGTCCGGTGGTGGACCTGAGTGGTCCCAAGACCAAGGTGTCCCAGAAGGCTGCCAACAAGGTGTCCCTGCTGGATGCTAATCGCTCAAAGAACCTGGCCATCACTCTGAGGAAGGCGAACAAGAGCACAGAGGAGATATGCAAAGCCATACAGACGTACGTATGGCAGCCTACACAATACCTTTCTCTACATCAATTAATCCCAAATTTAATTTTCATACAAGTCCTTTATAGTCCGGCATTCGAACTGCCATAGTGGCAAAGAAAAACACCCTAGGAGAAGGAAACCCTACGTATTCAGACTTGGGAGAGGCTCATAATCTGTCTCTTCCAGCATTGTTTCTTCGCTTCCTCGCCGGTCTTTCTCTTCAGGATCGATCTGTAAGAGCAACCAGGTGATGCTGCGGGGTCTTTCCAACCTCTCAGTGTCATATTGTGTGCTGTCCTTCTCGCCCTGTAGCTTTGATCTGAAGGCCTTGCCGGTGGACTTCGTTGAGTGTCTGATGCGTTTCCTTCCCACCGACGCCGAGGTGAAAATGATGCGCCAGTACGAACGGGAGCGGCGACCGCTGGACGCCCTGACGGACGAGGACCGCTTCATGCTGTTCTTCTCCAAGATCGAACGCCTCACCCAGAGGATGAACATCATTACGTTCGTAGGGAACTTCTCAGAAAACGTCAACATGCTAACCCCACAGCTCAACGCCATCATCGCAGCATCAGCGTCGGTTAAGTCGTCGCCCAAGTTGAAACGGATGCTAGAGGTACGTTTATTTATTTTCTCTTCAGCTACCGAAAATCCAATTAGACGTGTCCTTTCACATTAGCAGCACGTGGAAAATTTCCCCAAAAATTCGGCCCTAAGGTCATCTAGGAGGTCAATTGTAGGCAATATTCAATCTATATGAAAGAAAGAATATGGATGTAGGTTAGGGTTAGGGCCAAGACTGGAACATGAATGTTGGTTAGGGTCTAGAGTACAAATGCTCCTGGCTATTCAAATCAAATTCTTGATTTACTTTCTGTACTCTCATAGATCATTTTAGCCCTGGGGAACTACATGAACAGCGGCAAGAGAGGATCTGTGTATGGCTTTAAACTACAAAGTCTTGATCTGGTGAGTACTGCACGTTACAACAGAGCACTATTTGATCTTCGCAAACGATCTCCCCAAATCCTCAAGAGACTTCTAAAGTGTTGACGTTATCTTCATATGAGATCCCAAGGGATACACCTGTATAACCCAGTGTACCCTGGTCATCTAGAGTTAAAGGCCTTGCTTTGTATGTATGTGTGTGTTCTGTCATTTACGGCTATATACAGCTTGTGCACTTGTTTCCAGCGTTAATAAGTGAGGTGTGGGCGTTTTTGGATCTGCACGTCCGTGACCTGTGATAACATGTGTTTTGAGGTGGACTCCTCCAGAGTACGTGAAAGGAGCGTTGACTAATAACATGTGATCCCCCCCCCCCAGCTGCTGGACACTAAGTCAACAGACAGGAAGTTGACCCTCCTCCACTACATAGCTGTGGTTGTCAAGGAAAAGTACTTGGAACTGGCTAACTTCTACAACGAACTGCACTTTGTGGATAAAGCGGCTGCAGGTGTGTACACAGATATATATATGTACAGACAGTGAGCTCAGAGCGGGCCTCTTCTTATTGTAGAATGGTTTTAAGTTTATGTGTGTGTGTGCGTGTGTGTGCGTGTGTCTCTCTAGTGTCTCTGGAGAATGTGCTGCTAGATGTTCGGGAGCTGGGTAAAGGGATGGATCTGATCCGGAGAGAGTGCAGTCTTCATGACCACTCAGTTCTCAAGGGCTTCCTACAGACCAGTGAAACCCAGCTGGACAAACTTCAGAAGGACGCCAAAACCGCTGAGGTACACAACTCACCGGAATTTTCTAAGTATCTAAAAGGTTTATTTTGTCTAATGCTAGCCACAAAGTTTTTACCTTTCAAAACCCCTAAAAATACCTTTGAATCACATAAGCAAGTGCACAGTTTGTCTCCTGGCACAAAAGAACTAAACAAAAGACAACTTACTTCAACATGAAGCAACGCCTTTCTATTGACGCAGTGTAACGCAAGCTTAAAGAGGCAACCACACACCATTTACAGAAACCTAAACACAAACCAGAGATTACGTTTATTTGAGCAGGGTTGAGTTCCACTTTTTACACACGTCTCTGACGATCGCTTATTTCCAGGAGGCGTTCAACAGTGTGGTGAACTACTTTGGGGAGAGTTCCAAGACCACGCCCCCTTCGGTCTTCTTCCCCGTGTTCGTGCGATTCATTAGAGCTTACAAGGTGAGGAAGAGCTTGGACGCCGCAGCACAGCTCCTAACACATATCCCCATGTCTCTTAACATGTGCCTGTGCTAGCTAGCAACGCTTTAGTGAGGAAAAGGACAAGTATTACTAGGTGGATTCAACCTGATTCGTTTATGTCGTTTCAACAATGATTATTTATTACGTTAATTAATTGAGTATTTCTACATCTGGTTGTTAAACGACACAACTGAGCCGAGTCTGGGTTTCTGGAAAAAAGGTACTTGGACACTTTTAAAGAAGGATTTTAAACTATAGCCTACCTCACAGGGTACCTGATCCGTACCTGTTCCGTATCTGTTCCGTACCTGTTCGATAGCGTTTTATCGATCAGGAAGAAAGGTATCACGGATGTGGAACTTCTAAGAAGTAAATCTTCATTGACAGGACTCAGATAACAACCCCAAACCATGAGTCTCTTGATGAGTTAAATCAATTCCTCTGACTCCCTTGGATGCAAGGAATAGTGACATTGTTTGGAACTGGCTGATTTGATTATGGATCCGTTTTGAGACTAGGGAGTGTTTGTGTATAGGACATGATATTGTCCAAACACATTGTGAACATTGCTGTGGTGGGTTGAAACATGTACCCAAGATTCCCAGAGCAGAGCTGAACAGAGTAGAGCTGACCAGAGCAGAGCTGACTAGAGTAGAGCTGACCAGAGTAGAGCTGACCAGAGTAGAGCTGACCAGAGTAGGGCTGACCAGAGTAGAGCTGACCAGAGTAGAGCTGACCAGAGTAGAGCTGACCAGAGTAGAGCTGACCAGAGTAGAGCTGACCAGAGTAGAGCTGACCAGAGTAGAGCTGACCAGAGTAGGGCTGACCAGAGTAGAGCTGACCAGAGTAGAGCTGACCAGAGTAGGGCTGACCAGAGTAGAGCTGACCAGAGTAGAGCTGACCAGAGTAGAGCTGACCAGAGTAGAGCTGACCAGAGTAGGGCTGACCAGAGTAGAGCTGACCAGAGTAGATGTGAACAGAGTAGAGCTGACCAGAGCAGAGCTGACCAGAGCAGATCTGACCAGAGTAGAGCAGTATGTTTGCCACAGGACAGGGTGTGGACTGGTCAAAGGTCTAATAACAGGAAGGCCAGCTGGGTCGGCAGCTGTGGTGTTTAGACTGGCCCTGCCTCCCCCTCCTCCCCTCGCTGACCCTCGGACAAACGGCCCCACCCTGCCTTCCCTCTCCCTCCCAGCCTTCCCTCTCCCTCCCTGCCTTTCTTACTCCTCCTCCGGATGGACACAGAGCCTCTGTCTCCCCTGATCTCCCCAGATAGACAGCCCTGCCTTTTCACACAGACAACTTCCTGAGATTGTTCTCTACCAGGATTTATGGATCTGTTGAGGAAACGTGCCTTCGGACACAAGGACATGTGTTTTTGTATACATCCATATGTGAGAGGAGAGAGAAACACAAAGGGTGAATGGAGTGAGAAATGTGCACAGGATTGAATGGTGCTAACTGTGTCCACATGACAGAATATACTCTGTGTTAATGTAACACCCTGATCCGGTTCTTCCGTATCATTATAGAGTTGTAGTCTCTGATTGGCTTCATTCTGTGCTTTTCTCCCCACAGGATGCCGTGGAGGACAATGCACAGAGGAAAAAGCAGGAGGAAGCCATGCGAGAAAAGTTATTGGCTCAAGAAGCCAAGCAACATGACCCCAAGGTATATACATTACTCTGACTCTCTCTGACTCTGAGGGACATGGTACATTACTCTGACTCAGAGGGACATGGTACATTACTCTGACTCTCTCAGACTCTGAGGGACATGGTACATTACTCTGACTCTCTCTGACTCTGAGGGACATGGTACATTACTCTGACTCTCTCAGACTCTGAGGGACATGGTACATTACTCTGACTCTCTCTGACTCTGAGGGACATGGTACATTACTCTGACTCAGAGGGACATGGTACATTACTCTGACTCTCTCTGACTCTGAGGGACATGGTACATTACTCTGACTCTGAGGGACATGGTACATTACTCTGACTCTCTCTGACTCTGAGGGACATGGTACATTACTCTGACTCAGAGGGACATGGTACATTACTCTGACTCTCTCAGACTCTGAGGGACATGGTACATTACTCTGACTCTCTCTGACTCTGAGGGACATGGTACATTACTCTGACTCTCTCAGACTCTGAGGGACATGGTACATTACTCTGACTCTCTCTGACTCAGAGGGACATGGTACATTACTCTGACTCTGAGGGACATGGTACATTACTCTGACTCTCTCTGACTCTGAGGGACATGGTACATTACTCTGACTCAGAGGGACATGGTACATTACTCTGACTCTCTCAGACTCTGAGGGACATGGTACATTACTCTGACTCTCTCTGACTCTGAGGGACATGGTACATTACTCTGACTCTCTCAGACTCTGAGGGACATGGTACATTACTCTGACTCTCTCTGACTCTGAGGGACATGGTACATTACTCTGACTCTCTCTGACTCTGAGGGACATGGTACATTACTCTGACTCTCTCTGACTCTGAGGGACATGGTACATTACTCTGACTCTCTCTGACTCTGAGGGACATGGTACATTACTCTGACTCTCTTTGACTCCTTGCAGGTCCAGACCGTGAAGAAGAGGCAGCAGCAGCACGAGCTGATTGCGGAGCTACGGAAACGTCAGGCCAAGGACCACCGGCCCGTCTACGAGGGCAAGGATGGCACCATCGAGGACATCATCACAGGTGGGCTCGACATGCAGCCACGCCGGCAGCCGCGTAGCCCCCAGCCGGGCCCCAGCAGGAGCCACATGTACCCTGGCCCCGGTGCCAGCAGCCCCAGGGGCCGGGGCCAGGCTAAGATCACAGTGGTCCTGAACTGCTCGGATGGAGGGGCCCTGTGTTATCTGGTTCAGACTCCACTTCTGGAGGCCCTGGATCAGCTGGACAACAGCCGGTTCCAGTTCTAAACAGCCCAGTGGGGTTTTAGAGCAGCTGGTTGAGGGGAGCCTCTTAGCTTTTACAGCACCTCTAGAGCTAGATGAGGGGAACCTTTTGTTCTCTACAGCACATGTAGAGCTAGATGAGGGGAACCATTTGTTCTCTACAGCACCTGTAGAGCTAGATGAGGGGAACCTTTTGTTCTCTACAGCACATGTAGAGCTAGATGAGGGGAACCTTATGTTATTTACAGCACATGTAGAGCTAGATGAGGGGAACCATTTGTTCTCTACAGCACCTGTAGAGCTAGATGAGGGGAACCTTTTGTTCTCTACAGCACATGTAGAGCTAGATGAGGGGAACCATTTGTTCTCTACAGCACATATAGAGCTAGATGAGGGGAACCATTTGTTCTTTACAGCACATGTAGAGCTAGATGAGGGGAACCATTTGTTCTCTACAGCACATGTAGAGCTAGATGAGGGGAACCATTTGTTCTCTACAGCACCTGTAGAGCTAGATGAGGGGAACCATTTGTTCTCTACAGCACCTGTAGAGCTAGATGAGGGGAACCTTTTGTTCTCTACAGCACAAGTAGAGCTAGATGAGGGGAACCATTTGTTCTCTACAGCACCTGTAGAGCTAGATGAGGGGAACCATTTGTTCTCTACAGCACCTGTGCAGCTAAGCTGCCACTGAGCCTCAAAGTGGCCGTAGGTGTGTGGTCGGATCATTCGCTGAATATCATGTTTAATCTCAGTGTGAAAAAAATGTGAAGGAGGTGCAAAATGCAAACTATAGAAACTTTCAATGAATTAATCAACAGCTTCTGTGCAATAATTTAATGTTTTATGTTAGTTAATTCTAATATGTTAACAAATGTCGTCACTAATGCTTTTCCTCCCCACTACCAGCCTCCACTTCCATGACCTGCAGCGCACACAGGTCATCCCGGCCCATGCAGAGAATGTGGCTCAAATAACCCTTTATTCCCTCTAGCACCTCCTACTGGTCGAATGTGGTCAACTGTACAGTAACACAGTTCATGTGTCTCTAAAGTGTGACGTTTTCTCCTCCTCCCTTATCCTCCTCCTCCACCCCCCCTCAGTGCTGAAGAGCGTCCCTTTCACAGCCCGTACTGCCAAACGAGGCTCGCGGTTCTTCTGTGAGGCGCAGCTCTACGACGACTCCAACTGCTAGCTCGTGACAGTACCCCCCCCTTAATGCCAAGGTTGTCCAGAACAGGTGGCCCTGTTGTGTCCCCGTCTGACCACTCTGCATGCGGCATGACCCCACCAACCCCTACCTGTCACTCCCTTATACTCTCCTTCACACCTTTACTAACTCAGGACGAGATTTGATGGTCAAGTGCCGTGTGATGACGACACTGTGCTGCCGGTTTCAATCTTGGCCCTATTTTCCTGTCGATGGACGGGCGCCGTTCGCTGTCCATCTACTGTTATCTGGGTTAAACGGGTAGAAGTCAGACAGCGAAACCTCTTTAGATTGCTGAGCCTAAAAACAAGAGAAAATACCCAACTACATGAGGTGTGATACACTGACGTGCCAATACATTATGACCACCTGCCTAATATGCCGTCGGTCCGTCGCGTGCTGCCAAAACAGCGTCGACCTGCTGAGATCCGGACTCTACAAGACCCTTGAAAGTGTGTCCTGTGGACTCTGGCACCAAGACATTAGCAGCAATCCTTGAAGCCACCGTGGATCGGACTTGTTTGTCCAACACATCCCACCGACGCTCAATCCAATTGAGATCTGGGGAATTTGTAGGCGAGAACAACACCGGAACAAGAGACCACCCTCCACTGCTCCAAGGTCCAGTTCTGATGCTAGCGTGCCCATTGTAGGCACTTTGGGCAGGGGTCATCCTGGGCACTCTGACCGGTGTGGGGCAGCATATCCACATTAGCAGCCGGGTGTGAGGCACTGTGTGTGTTGTGCTTCAGTAACCATCATTAACGTGCTGTGCCACAGTGGACCTTCTGTTAGTTCCGACAGGACGGATAGCATTTGTTGCCTTGGTACCAAGCCTTTCTCCTGCATCCGACACATAAATACGAGAACTGATTGTTCCCGTAACATGAAATCCACTCAGACAGTGACATGAGCCCTTGTTAGGAGACGAACAACAGTATTTGCGTTGCCTGTGAGTGGTCATAATGTTTTGGCTCATCTGTGTATAATGATGACACACTATATAAAGGTGTGTTCAACATGTTGAACCTGCGTAATAGCATGGGCACGAAGAGAAACAGAATAAAGAATAACAATTCCTAATGTGTGACATCTCAGGAAAAGAAATGAAATACTAGGTTTTATACTTTATTTAGATGCAACGTATAAAGAGGTTTGGCTACAGCTGCTAACAATGCCTTGTCATCAAATGCTTACTAGTTAGATTTTCTTCCATGTAACAATCTCCTCTAAACCTTTACTCTTCATCCATTCTGCCTCCTCTGAACAGCTGAACAGAAGATTAATGACAGTGTATGCCACTCCTAAAGGCTGCAGGCAGGGTAAGGAAGGCAGCCTGAAGCATGTCCGCTTGGCCCTGGCTGTGCTGGTACCATGTGCTGGTGTAATGTGCTGGTACCGTGTGCTGCTACCGTGTACTGGTAGCGTCTGCTCGTACCATGTGCTGGTGTAATGTGCTGGTACCGTGTGCTGGTAGCGTCTGCTCGTACCATGTGCTGGTGTAATGTGCTGGTACCGTGGCATCGTGTGCTGGTATAATGTGCTGGTAGCGTCTGCTCGTACCATGTGCTGGTACCGTGTGCTGGTATAACGTGCTAGTACCGTGGCCTCGTGTGCTGGTAGCGTCTGCTCGTACCATGTGCTGGTACCATGTGCTGTGGCCACACTGTGTTCTGCTACACATGTCGATTGCTTCAGCCAGTCCGGCACCTCAGATGTGATGCTTTACAGCGCACGCTGCACACCAATCAGATATGTTTTGATTCCAGCACTTTAATCACGACGGTCAGGCATGCTTAATTGTACATGCCTGCTTAATTGTACATGCCTGCTTAATTGTACATGCCTGCTTAATTGTACAGGCCTGCTTAATTGTACAGGCCTGCTTATTTGGGGCAAGCCTGCCTAATTGGGTCAAGCCTGCTTAATTGGGGCTGGCCTGCTTAATTGTACCCTACCGCTCTCCAATCCAGTATTGCTTAATAACAGCCAGGCCAGCTTTGCTGCACCGCGGCCAGACAGCAGACATTCCAGCTCTAACTACGTCGTCTTGTCATTGATGTACTAGCTGATCTACATCCCTTCAGTCCAAACAACCAGCCAGTTTCCCCTGAGTGTGCAGCGTAAACGTATCAGTCAGGTCAGGTGACAGGACACCAGCTGTAATTCTAAACGATGCAGGTTGTGGGATTTAAATGTATATTTCAGGTCCATATACAGCAGTCACCATTTATGCTGCCAACTCAAGGATATTGAATCCAAGCTTTTCCTCCCAGCACCATGACAGTCTCCCGTTGGAGTCATGTTTCTCCATCACCACCACCACCTCAGTCACCACCTCCATCGCGGTCACCACCACTACCTCCATCATCACCACCCTGACTTCCACCACCACCACCGTCACCTCCATCACAGTCACCACCACCTTCTTCCATGTTGCATGCTGTGTCCACTGTTCTGTCCATCCTACAGCTGTCTGTCCTCTGCTGACGTCACATGTCTTGTCCATGTCCTGTCGTCCCCGGTTACCTGGGACTAGCCGTGTGTTGAACTGCTCGTTGGTCAACAAGCTCTGTTGAGACCCCCCCCCCACACACACACACACGTATACATAAAAACTGACATTCAGGAAATTACACAAAAACATTGTATACAATACTTAAACAATACCTAAAGCCTCATATGGTTTAACGTTATTAGGGGACATTATCAGAGCCACCTCACGGAGCTTGTTGATGACCACAACTGTGATATTCTCATCCCATTTGATTGATGTTTTGTTCCATGCATCATTTATATTGTTTGATTAACTAAACCCCCATTGCCTTGGATTGAAGAACCCACATTTGCCTGTCAGTTTAATTTCCCAAAATGCAAGGCTATGGGTTGGCCTCATTCTCTGTTTGGTTAACAGACAAACAATCCATTGGCTACACATTTGACCATAAACACTGGAAATTATGGAAATATCATTGCTATATAATTTGATCTAGATTGAAAGAAATATACAGAGAGGGTCCATTATCAGCAACCATAAACCAGAGAATGATGCCACTGGACCAGGATATGACTTCCCAGTTAACCAGTGTGTCCTCATGAGTGACCCCTCTCTCTCCATCCCTCCCTCACTCACTCACAGATCTCCGAAACCAGCCTTTCCTGCGGCATGACACGCTGATCCGGAGCGGCTGGAAGAGACCCTAAACAAACCACTATTTACTCCTCACTTATCCACCCATCCTTTTATAACCCCCCCCCACCTCGCGTGTTGTGATGGTCTCACCCTAGCCCGAGGCTGACCAAGTGAAAGGGGACAGGACCGAACCAATGGTTTCACAGGGGTATTTATTTATTTATGGAGATCGTTAATGGACACCACCTCTCAACGTGCAGGTATAACTGTAAAATGCACAGACAGTTGGTGGGTCAGCCTGCTACCCTCTTCTTCCACCGCAAGTACACACACACACACACACACACACACACACACACACACACACGGACTACAGAGAATGCCTATGTGTTGGCAATACAGACCTGGATTTGGGAGTAAGGACAGACAGTGTATAATCACAGGGTTCTCCTGCCAAGTGCCACCCAACATGGACATTAATGCCATCTACGTGGATTTCCTCAGATTGTGCAATACAAGCCAGATTTAGAGCAGGAAACAGTCGGTCGTTTGGACGATTTGACAGCATATGCTGACTATATCGCTGCAGTTACCACTTCAAGGACAAATAGGTGGTGTCAATTGCACACGATTCAAATCAGAACTTAAAAGGGAGGGACTACCTGGACGTAACCATAACAACAGTTGTTTTTGTTTTCCATTCCAAAACGTTTTTTTTTGTCGCATGCTCTTTTGAATACGCCCCAGCATTTGCTTGGTCTCTGTCCAAAGATTACAGAACTGAAGATGTTTTACATGGACTTGATCTTTGGAGTTTCCTCTAGCCAAGCTAACCAAACCGAACCTCTGCTACTCCTATGTCTTTGTCCATATTTTGCCAAAGAAGTGCCTTTATGTTTAGACAGTATTTTTATGTAACTTTCGATCGTTTTTTTGTTCAAAACTGTATTTTATATTGTTTTGTAAGATAACATTACTTTCAAATACTGAAAAATTGTATATGCGATGGCTTGAAATCTGAATCCCAGCTTTTATCACTAATCATTTTCAACAGGTTTCTTCGCAGTGCTGTTATGTACTTTGGTGTCTTCCACCCAATGTTAAGAGCGGACAGCAAAACACATCTTAAACTTTATTTCATACGGTCGAATTACCACCGAAATCCTAAACTATGACAGGTGCTGCATTTACCCAGCCCGACCCCTGCTGAACAAACCAATCATTTGTTTCTCTGTCTAGATCAGAATTGTTTAAAATGCTATTTTTTTTTTCAGATGCAGCACTATTCAATTTATATAGCCGACTTCATTTTATTCTCAACATCAGAGAAACACACATTTCTATTGTAACATTCAGAACGCTGTGTCCTAGTTGCCATGTATTGCCTGTGTAAATGCGGCCATACACAATACCTACTTATCACTTTAATCTTAAATTGAAACTAATGAATTATTGCAAACCACTGATATTTCTTTTTTTAGAAAGAAGTCTTGCTCAGAAAGAAATTATCTTGCTCAGTATGAAGTTGAAAGCAATAGTAAAGTTGTTCTGAATGTTTTATTGTTCTGAATGTTTTACTGACAAGACTTTCTTGCTAAGGAAGTGACGAACGCATGAAGTGTTTCTAAACTGACTTGTTGCCTAACTTGCATTTGTTGGAAGGTGAAAAGTGCATTCTGATTAACCGAATAATTTTCTCTATGCTAATTTAACTTGTACTTTAATGAAGAGAAATTTCCCCATAATCGCCATCGAATAAGCAGAATGATTGTGCAGAAATAGGCCTGGTGACAATTTGGTTTAGACCGCACTTGTAAAAAAGGTCAAAGTAAGGCTACTTCCGTAATTGCGGTATAAAGGTAGCCAGTCTTTTTATATTACAATTCACAGGAAATGGTTTAATTGTCGATACAGTTGGACGTTGTCGTTAAAAGCCCTTAAGCCCGCTTATAGACTGACTTAAAACCTTATAACGTGTCATTCCATATAGTATTTGTACTAGAAGGACCAACCATATTTACACTACTTACATTGCCTTTATGCTGTATGGGTTTCTGAGGAAAGCGGGTGTTTCTATACACTCCAGGTTTAATCTAAGAGGCCATGTATTTTTTTGTCTGAAGGGTGAAATGAAATAGTGCCTAAAAATGTATGTTGTCTAAGATGACGACACCTTCCCTTAATAAACTAAATAAAGCAAATTGTGCAGATCTTCGTGTTCTGTCTCGCTTGTGAAAGTTCTCTCAAGTTTTCCGAGTGCCTATTCCACGTATTCTTTCTTGCCAAATAAGTCAGAGCCACCATGCATTTCTACTACAAAAATCCATTTAATTTCTTATATCAAAAAGAACCGAAAACAACAGAATGACAAAAATCCATGTATTGGGTTTTGTTTTGTTAAACTTTCTCGGTTGAATTGACCAGATATTACCAAATGTACATTGTTCAAATTAAATTGTAACAGCGCAGACATTTAATTAAAATCCAATTTATGATGAATACTGTTAATAACAAGTAATGGATACACCAGAGTTCTTTCCTATGTGTGTGTGTGTGTGTGTTATGAGTTCCATGCTGTGTAATCTGTAATATAGCATTGACAGGTTTGCAAAGTTTCAGGAACTACACCAAGATTGCAAGGTCTTCCAGAAAATACTTTTCTTTCAATCGACAAAGTTACCAGAACTTCACAAACCCCAAGTATGTTAAATATGGCTGATTATCTCCAATTGGCTAAAAGCAGCATGGTCAGCAGAGTGTGATTGGCTGAGGCAGGACCAATGACAGGTAAGCAGACAGACGTATGGTCAGGGCTGGCTAGACAGAAATGAGTAGACAAAGACATACAACTAGCTGGCGTTAGCAGCAAAGCAGAGCGGGGATCAGAAAATATACTCCATTTGGGAGGCTAGCCTCTTACAGTAGGCAGGAAAAGAAAATACATAGGCATGACACACTGCAATTATTACACACATTAAAAATAAAACCTAAAAACATGCAACGTTTTTTGTTTAAAAATTTCCACTGAAGTACCATGAAACAACTAGCTCTCTGACTTCTCCTGAAAGAACGTTTAAGTGTGTATGTTTACAATCATTGACACAGACATAAGCCTTGTCGGCGTGATGATGATGGTGTGTTTAGGGAGGCTTGCTTGGTGCCAAACTGGCCATCTCCAGGCTGACAGTTAACAGTAGGGAGACTACAGTCACTAAACCCTCTGGGTTCTCAGCAACATTCTAGCCCCCTCTCAATAAACACATTCTGTTCAACACATCACCGCCAAAACATCATTACTTTCCAAGGCCACGTATGTCCATCCCGGAATCTGATCCTGGAATGTTGTATGTTTTTATAAATTTGCCTTCCTCTAAAACATGATATGCTCCACTACAACCTTGACTTTCATTCATTTAGCACATTTAGCCGGTCATTTATACAAGATAAAAAAAAAAGAAAAAAGTTAAACATATTACAGACAGTCTGCTATTTGTTATTCGATTTTTGTATTCCTGGGTATATTTTCAAGACACTTTGTTAATAGGTTATTATATATATATATATATATATATATATATGTGTGTGTGTGTGTGTGTGTGTGTGTAGGTGAATATATATATATATAACGTCTAGTCTATGCAAGGAGAAAAAGACAATCACTTGAATTAGTTCTCAGCACGCAGAAACCAGTAACTGTGACGCTGACTGACTCTAGCCGAGGAACGCCGTTATAAATCCGCTTGCTGAACTAGAGTTCCAGAAGGCTTTAAGATCCACCAGCCATGGTCCCAATCTAAAGCTTCCCTACATCCATGCAATACACTTCCTGCAGTAAAGCTAGATAATGCAGAAAGTGACACACAGACCAAAACAGCATCAATTGGACCTCAGCACTCTTCTTCCAAGGCTTTAAAAACACAACCGTATCTGAAACGGAATAATGTTTTCCCCTTATAAAACAATTCATACAAAAATAAACAATTCAACATTTTCCCACTGCGGTTTCTGTTCCTTTATACGATTAGATTTGACAGAGGTAGTGGCTATATGGATGATGCGACAGGGTAGGAGGAGTATTAAGAGAGGAGCGAGGTGAGAAAAATCTAAAGAAGTTGAATTAATGAATGCATCTATAAAATGGTTCTTACTTTTTCTGACCAGAGGAGTTGTTGTTCTAATGTCTCTCAAAAGAACTGAATATAATACTGCAATCACATACAAAAGTAGTCCTTCATTTTATACATTTTATACAGTGTTCTTGCTTTTTCTCTTTTTGTTGCTTTTCTTTTCTCGACTGGTAAAAGGCATTGGATCAGATTTTGTCTCTTTGCAGGCGTGGTCCAGACTCGGCTCGGGCGTGCCTGACCTCTGACCTCTATGCCAGCGGGTCGCTCATGTCCTCGTCATCCCCGTCCTCGCCCTGGGACAGTAACTCTTTCTTCTCATCCGTACTGGCCAAGGAGTGGCGACTGTTGTGGGCACCCATGTAGAGTGTGGCATACACCGGGTTGGTAAAGTTAGTGGGCTGTGGGAAGGAAGACAACCAACTCAGTGACTGAATAAAGGGCCTGCCTTCTAACCCCTATTTGCACATGGCAAGGACATATTTTCCTCTCTCTGGTTGGTGTTGTCTTCAAAACAACTATTTTATGACTGAGGCATTGTGATCCGTGAAATCCATGAGTATTTTCGAGGACATTTTCAGCGCCCCCTGGTGGTATATCTTTGGTACACATGCACTGGTGCAGGGTGTCTTTAAATCCAGGCCACTGCTCTTTCAGTAACATCACTCGCCTCTATCTTTCCCAACTTTCTATATTCAATAAATGTAAATAAAAATGCAGCAAAACAAGTCTTGAAAAATACATAATTACTAATATTTTCAGTTATGTCTTCTTAAGACTTGGGTTAATTATTGAATTATTGTTGTAAGTTCAGCCATCATGTGTCTGTCATTTCCTGCTATTGGTCCTTTAAGATGAATCAATGAAATTCATATAATAAAGCCCTTTCTACAAGTGCTTTTAAAAACACCCACCCTGAACCCGACAGAGCATGTACAGAGATACACAGTCGCTAGGAAAGATATACCCTGCTGGGTTCAATCTAGGAAGAAACCAAGAGAGGAACCAGGCTCTGAGGGGCGGCCAGTTGTCTTCTGGCAGTCGGTTTCCTGTCGGTTTCTACTGTAACACTGTGTGTGTGTGTGTGTGTGTGTGTGTTACCTTGTCCGGGTCTAAAGCAAAGTCTGAATCCAGAAGTTCTCCAGCGTCGTCGTCTGGTTCTCCTTCGTAGATCTTATAGGCCGGGTTCCCGATTTCCACGTTCATGGCCCCGTTGGTCATTCTGTGGTGCTGGAAGCCCTTTGCACTGTAGACGCAAACACACGCACGCACACAGTGAGTTGTGTCCTTTTAACACTTCACTTGTAGCCACACAACACACGGGCACACAATGAACAGACTGAAAGCATTGGTTCAAGCCACTGACAGGTGAGGTGTCCAGCATACACCAAACCCCAGCAAACCACCAGATACATTTACAGTACAGGAAGACGTCTTCACACAATCAAGGCCAGACCGACAAAACAGGGGAAGTTTAACACACAAATGAGCTTTCTTAAGAAGGCCATTTGGACACATCTCTTCTGTGATGAATGCCGGATTCTCCACAGCGCAAGTGTCTCACTGCTATGAAGCAGGCACACAAGGAATCACTGAGTACATATTCATACATAGACAGGGAACGGTATGAATGTGTAGGGAAGAACCAATCTATCTGGCAACAGAACCCTGTGTTCCTGGGGGGGAAACCCTGTGCCGAACAAGAGAGAGCAGGGACAGACAGACAAACAGATTCTCCTCCAGAGAGGCCGGCAAAATGGAAGACCGTATCTTTGATGAGGAATTGGGGGAGAATGAGGGAGAGTCTAGCAGGGAGACAAGTGATATGATGTCAACCAATTAAGTTACCAAGAATGTTGGGAGAATTTGCCTGGCCATACAGACCTGGGGGACAGGAAAGAGGGGGTTATGCACAAGACGGAAAAAGAGTGAAAGAAAAAAGATAGATGAGAAGAGAGGGTGAGTTTGGGAGGGACAGTGTAGAACACAGGTGTCAAACCGGTTCCATGGAGGGCCGAGTGTCTACAGGTCTTTGCTCTCACCTTGTACTTGATTGATTAATTAGGTCACTAATTAGTAAGGTTCTACCCTCTACTGGTTGTTTAGGTCTGAACTGGGAACTAATTTAAATGAAAACCCAAACACCTGCATACACTAGGCCCTCCGTGGAACCGGTTTGACATCCCTGCTGTAGAAAGTGTAGAAGAGATTTTAGTTTGGCCCCTCCCACCCTGTCTTAACACACTGGTTACATCCTGTACTCACCCATGCATTCTCCTCTTGTACCACAAGATGGCGCCGACAATCAGCAGTGCCAGAAGTAGGAGCAGTAGCACTGGGATCACTATGGAGGCCGAACCTAAGGAGAGAGCGACACGTACACCAATAAGAACAACGTGTACCCAACACATCTATGGGTGATGTCAGAAAACGGGTTATGACAAGTATTCTATTACAATCACGTGCAATAATTTGTATTTATCACACGTGTTTGAAATTACCAATAGACTATTAAGGCAGAAAAATGACTTACTTCCACTGGATTCACGACCTTCCGCAGAGGCCGTGATATTACACCGATACCCTGTCCATCCCACAGAACACCTAAACACACCACATGGTTACACACATTTACCACAGAACACCTGAACACACCACATGGTTACACACATTTACCACAGAACACCTGAACACACCACACAGTCATAATGCTGCCAAGTGTCTGTGTGTGTGTGTGTGTGTGTGTGTGTGTGCGTGTGTAACCTGTGTGATTCTCTTAGGGACATTCTCTTACTTGCACTGAGGCAGTAGCGTGCGTGGTTCAGTAGAACATTGTCCGTTAATGCAAAAATCTAGACAAGTGTAACAGCTGGGCTGGGTTCGACCGTTAGGACAGCTGCAAATAAACAAGGAGAGAGAGCGAGAGAGAGAGAGAGAGAGAGAGGAGAGAGAGAGGAGAGAGAGGAGAGAGAGAGAGAGAGAGAGAGGAGAGAGAGAGAGGAGAGAGAGAGATGGGAGAGAGAGATGGGAGAGAGAGAGAGAGAGAGAGAGAGAGGAGAGAGGAGAGAGAGGAGAGAGAGAGAGATGGGAGAGAGAGAGAGAGAGGAGAGAGAGAGAGGAGAGAGAGAGGGGAGAGAGAGAGGAGAGAGAGAGAGAGAGAGGAGAGAGAGAAACAATGAGATGAGAGGAAAGAAACAGGGAGATGAGAGAGAAAGTAGGAAATGGCAAGAGAGAGATTTAATCTTTGTAGGACAGCAGAAGAACTCAAATTGGGTATTGAACAGGATGTGTAGCCGTGTTAGTGTGTGTTAGTGTGTATGTGTAACTGACCAATGTGTCCATTTATGCATGTGCGTGTTCGTGCGTAAAAGTGTAAATACTAAACATTTCTGTGGGTGTGTAAATGTTATTAGTCTGAACAATGTTTTGTGTGTGTGTGTGTGTGCGTGTGTGCGTGTGCGTGTGTGCGAACGCAAACACTACATGTCTCATCCTGGACTCGTACCTGCAAATGACCTTCCCTGACCCTTTGGGCAGACACTTCCCACTGGGTCCACAGTACTCACACCGGTCCACCTCACAGAGCTGTCCGTGGAACTGAGAGTGGCAGCGGCACAGCTTGGTTCCGTTGGCCGTCTGCAGGCACATGCCCTGGTTCTCGCAGTGACCCTCACATTCACCTGGACACAGGATAGCAGGAAGAGAAACAGGGGTTCAGTCACGCCCACACACAATACAGGGGTTCAGTCACGCCCACACACAATACAGGGGTTCAGTCACGCCCACACACAATACAGGGGTTCAGTCACGCCCACACACAATACAGGGGTTCAGTCACGCCCACACACAATACAGGGGTTCAGTCACGCCCACACACAATACAGGGGTTCAGTCACGCCCACACACAATACAGGGGTTCAGTCACGCCCACACACAATACAGGGGTTCAGTCACGCCCACACACAATACAGGGGTTCAGTCACGCCCACACACAATACAGGGTTCAGTCACGCCCACACACAATACAGGGGTTCAGTCACGCCCACACACAATACAGGGGTTCAGTCACGCCCACACACAATACAGGGGTTCAGTCACGCCCACACACAATACAGGGGTTCAGTCACGCCCACACACAATACAGGGGTTCAGTCACGCCCACACACAATACAGGGGTTCAGTCACGCCCACACACAATACAGGGGTTCAGTCACGCCCACACACAATACAGGGGTTCAGTCACGCCCACACACAATACAGGGGTTCAGTCACGCCCACACACAATACAGGGGTTCAGTCACGCCCACACACAAACACTACTTTTATGTCAAACCTCTCTGATTATAATTAGGGTTCAGACATACTGAGAACGTTTAAACATCTTCCCTAAATACTGTACATATAGTTGATGGAAATCAAAGAGTTTCGTCACCACAATTCTTTATTTCACTGCTAATACAACAGGACCTTTGCTTACAATTCGGCACACTATATTTTCTTTCTTTCTTGAAACGTTCCGGAGTAAATTTTTTAAGTTTTCATGTAATTTTTTTTATTTAAAGGTAGGCCGAATGAGAATAATTTCTCATTTGCAACAGCGACCTGGTGAGAAGCTGGAGATCATACATACTTAGCATGCACTCAACCACTGAGCCACCAACTCCTCTAAAGGGTGTTTGGGGTCACTCTCCTGCTGTAAGACTGATGACCATTGACGTAGAACCAGTTTTGTTTTTACACTGGGTTTGTTTTCTGCATACAAACGCCCCATATCCACTGGACCTGGAGCAGCTTAAATCTCCACTAGTCTTAAATACCGAAAATGCAACACTTACTGTATTGACACTGATCTCCCAGGTACTGGGTCGGACAGGTGCATGTGGGCTGGTTGCCCTGGGATACGGTGCAGTTGCCTCCATTATGGCAGTAGTCCTGACAGGTGAGGAGGCTACACTGGGGCCCTGTGAAGCCCTTCAGACAGCGACAGGTCGGGGTCCCTGGAGAGGAGACAAGAGGTTAAAGGTTAAACGACTGTGGAAGTTAAGGTGGGCCATACTTGGTAGTTGTCACACGGCCTGTTGCGTCGAGGCTGTCCACAGCACAACTTCAAACCAGTCTTTACCCACGGGAAAACAGACGGTAAGTGACAGGCTCGCCAGCATGCACCAGCCGTTCGTGAGACATCATCAAGTCAGTCAGCTTACCTGTCACTGATGCCGTACAGGCCCCTCCGTTCTTACAGTAGTCTCGACACTGGTTCACCTCACACCGGTCTCCAGTGAAGCTGGGCTGGCACTGGCACTTAGCCTGCAGACGGGCGTTCAGGAAGCAGTTCCCTCCGTTTAGACACAGCACCGTACACGGGCCGGAAGGGGGAGCTGGGGAGAAGGAGGCGCGAGATTTGTGTGTGTTACTGTGAGTGTGTCTTACCGTGTGTGTGTGTATGTTACCATGTGTGTGTGTGTGTGACTGTGTGTGTTACCATGTGTGTGTTACCATGTGTGTGTGTTACAGTGTGTGTGTGTTGTGTGTGTTACCGTGTGTGTGTGTGTTACCGTGTGTGTGTGTTAACATGACTGTGTGTGTTTGTTACCGTGAGTGTGTGTGTGTTACCGTGTGTGTGCGAGTGTCTTTAGTTATCTGCATGCGTTTACTCACAGAACGGAGAGAGCGTGGGCATTGGCTTCTCCACACACGTGCCGTTTTCGGCTACACGGTCGTTGGGACATGTGCAGACCGGCCCGCTGGGACTGAGCAAACACAACCACTCACACTTCTTCTTGTCACATGGGTTGGTTACTGCGGTGAAAGAGAGGACAACGGGAAATGTAGTTACCTCATGCTTATGTGAAACTGGAGTCCAAGCCAGCACTCCTACAGAACGCACGGCAACTAGGGGCAGTACGCAGATCATGTATGCAACACATTGGTGTAATTGGTGGTACGTTCATGGTGCTACGAAGAGTGAGTCAGACAGGCATGTTAGCCACTCACTCTCTGGCTGTTTGTAGCGGTGGTAGAGCACGATGTCTGTGGCGTGGTTAATTCCAGTGGTCAGGTTCTCCATGGGGCCTTTGCCAAACTTGTTCACCCGGAATACAAAGTTGTTTATGTACGTGACGCCGTAGATGTAGTCCTCAAAGATGTCGATGCTAAACGGATGGAGCAGATCTGGGACAAGGAGGAGAGTTCTGAACTGTTAATCCTGCCGCGACCAGGCAACTATATCAGGACCATTACAGCACAACTATTTATTGATGAATGATTTTCTGTGTAAAGCGCTGTAGGGGTTTGCCACTCAACTGTTCTTTAGTCCTGTGACGGCGATGACGGGGTCTGAGCCGTTGAGTCGAACGCTACCGATGACAGACAGCTTTGCGTCGGCCCAGTACAGACGCTCATTGAAGTAGTCCACGGCCAGACCTGAAGAAAGAGGGAAGGATGCAGAAAGAGAGAGAGAAGAGGGTTAATGAAGACATGGTTAACAAGAACGATGAATGCTAGGCTATAATGCTAGGCTACAGTGCTACATTCAAATAGGCATGATGCTATGTGTCTATGTTAATGCTAGGTTATAATGCTAGGATACAGTGCTACATTCAAATAGGCATGATGCTATGTGTTTATGTTAATGCTAGGTTATAATGCTAGGATACAGTGCTACATTCAAATAGGCATGATGCTATGTGTTTATGTTAATGCTAGGTTATAATGCTAGGATACAGTGCTACATTCAAATAGGCATGATGCTATGTGTTTATGTTAATGCTAGGCTATAATGCTAGGATACAGTACTACATTCAAATAGGCATGATGCTATGTGTTTATGATAAATGCTAGGCTACAATGCTACATTTAATCAGGCATACAGCTAGGCGTTAATGCTAATGTTCAATTATAATGCACACTAATAGGTATGATATGCTAAGTGTCAATGTCAATGCTAGGTGGACAAAGTTCCATATAATGATGCACAATGCTAGGTTAAAATGCTAGTCCTATACAGACCCGTGGGCCACTGGATATTCTCTTGGACCAGGATCTGCCTTAATGTTCCGTCCATGGCTGCGGTCTCAATCTTAGGTTGGTTCCCCCAGTCAGCCCAGTACATGGTCCTAAAGCCACAGAGAAACACAGTCAAAACAGCTCAGCAGGAAACAGGTGGGTGAATTTCCTGTTCACCACATTGACCGGAGAACAAGGCCAGCTTGATTGGGTCCGGCTCTGAGGCCACGGGAAGGCGGTACAGGTCGCTCACCCCCTCTGTGGATCCACCACGATGGCGTAAGGCTCGTCTATCATGCCCAGGATCAGGGTCTTACGGTGTTGTCCCGACAACTGGGCCACCTCAATCACATCTCTGCCAGAGTCCGTCCAGTACAGGTTACCAGCCACCCAGTCCACCGCGATACCGCGAGGCATATTCAGATGACCCAGAATCTGGTTACGGAGGACAGGTGAGTTGGTGATGAGTTGGTGTGGGCACATATGGGGGTGATGAGTTGGTGTGGGCACATATGGGGGTGATGAGTTGGTGTGGGCACATATGGTGGTGATGAGTTGGTGTGGGCACATATGGTGGTGATGAGTTGGTGTGGGCACATATGGTGGTGATGAGTTGGTGTGGGCACATGTGGGGGTGATGAGTTGGTGTGGGCACATGTGGGGGTGATGAGTTGGTCTGGGCACATGTGGGGATGATGAGTTGGTGTGGGCACATATGTTGGTGATGAGTTGGTGTGGGCACATGTGGGGGTGATGAGTTGGTGTGGGCACATGTGGGGGTGATGAGTTGGTGTGGGCACATATGGGGGTGATGAGTTGGTGTGGGCACATATGGTGGTGATGAGTTGGTGTGGGCACATATGGGGGTGATGAGTTGGTGTGGGCACATGTGGGGGTGATGAGTTGGTGTGGGCACATATGGGGGTGATGAGTTGGTGTGGGCACATATGGGGGTGAATGTGTGTGTTGAGGTGTATATGAACATATGGGGGTGGATGTGTGTGTGTGGCCGTATTTATTCAGTCCTGCCAGTGACACAGCCCTTACTCTGTCTGTCTGTGTGTGTGTGTCTGTGTGTGTGTCTGTGTGTGTGTGTGTGTGTGTGTCAGTGCCTCACCTCTAGGGTGGAAACACGACCCTCACTCTGACTGTGTGTGTGTGTGTGTCTGTGTGTGTGTGTGTCAGTGTGTGTGCCTCACCTCTAGGGTGGTAACACGCCCCTCACTCTGTCGGCGATTACGGCTGTTTGACAAGGAGCCGGAGGAAGACGACGACGGTGAAGGCAGCTTGTAGGAGGAGATCTTGCCAGTGTGCCAGTTGGTCCAGAAGATCTGGTTGGTCTTCACGTGGAGGTCCATGGCATCGATGCGAACATCTGCGTTGCCCTGGAAAGTCTGCTCATAGCGCCAGTTGGGCATGCCAGGGTCCAGACTGCGGATCTCGTTGTCATCGGCAATATAGAGCACCTGTCTGCTACTGTTTAGGTCTGGGGGGAGAGGGGTTAGGGAGTGAGGGAGGAGGGTAGGGAGTGAGGGAGGGGGTAGGGAGTGAGGGGGGTAGGGAGTGAGGGGGGGGTAGGGAGTGAGGGAGGGGGGTAGGGAGTGAGGGAGGGGGGTAGGGAGTGAGGGAGGGTAGGGAGTGAGGGAGGGGGTAGGGAGTGAGGGAGGGGGTAGGGAGTGAGGGGGGTTAGGGAGTGAGGGAGGGGGTAGGGAGTGAGGGAGGAAAATGTAACACGCCATATGAAGAATTCATGAACCAGTCCACACATCATGATGTCTGTGACTGACTGTCAGGAATAAACTAACCACCAAGCCGGTCAAACAGTGTGACTTACTGTCAGCCTTGCAGGTGTCGTTGATCCTGGTGAAATATTTATGGCAGCTACACTTGTAGGATCCCTTGGTGTTGTTACATACGTGAGAGCAAACGCCAAACTGTTTACACTCGTTCTTATCTGAAAGAGGAACAGCCAATGGGACGAGGAGGTCAGTAAAACACCCATGTGCCCTCACAGAGAAACAGGCCATAATATGGTGTGCAACCTGGTAATACAATGGAGAGAAACAACCTCAGCTAGCTTATACTATGTAACACTGTGGTGTATAGCGTGATGTTGAGGATGAAAGAGTGTGTGTGTGATGTACCTTCACAGGTGTGAGGAGTGTGTGTGGCGTACCTTCACAGGCGTGAGGAGTGTGTGTGGCGTACCTTCACAGGTGTGAGGAGGGGGTGTGGCGTACCTTCACAGGCGTGAGGAGTGTGTGTGGCGTACCTTCACAGGTGTGAGGAGTGTGTGTGGCGTACCTTTACAGGTGTGTGTGGCGTACCTTCACAGGTGTGAGGAGTGTGTGTGGCATACCTTCACAGGTTTGTGTGTGGCGTACCTTCACAGGTGTGAGGAGTGTGTGTGGCGTACCTTTACAGGTGTGTGGGGTGTACCTTCACAGGTGTGAGGAGTGTGTGTGTGGCGTACCTTCGTGTGGCGTACCTTCACAGGTGTGAGGAGTGTGTGTGGCGTACCTTCACAGGTGTGAGGAGTGTGTGTGGCGTACCTTCACAGGTGTGTGTGTGGCGTACCTTCACAGGTGTGAGGAGAGTGTGAGGCGTACCTTCACAGGCGTGAGGAGTGTGTGTGGCGTACCTTCACCGGCGTGAGGAGTGTGTGTGGCGTACCTTCACAGGCGTGAGGAGTGTGTGTGGCGTACCTTCACCGGCGTGAGGAGTGTGTGTGGCGTACCTTCACAGGCGTGAGGAGTGTGTGTGGTGTACCTTCACAGGCGTGAGGAGTGTGTGTGGCGTACCTTCACAGGCGTGAGGAGTGTGTGTGGCGTACCTTCACAGGTGTGAGGAGTGTGTGTGGCGTACCTTCACAGGTGTTGTGGCCAGTCTTGTGGAAGCCCGGTTTGCAGGAGCAGAAGGAGTTGGTCTTGTTAGTGACACAGTGGGCCTCGTCCCCGTCCCCACACAGAGTCCTGTTATTCCTGCAATCATTCAGCTTGGTGTCTACACACACACACACACACACACACACACACACACACACACACACACACACACACACACACACACACACACACACACACACACACACACACACACACACACACACACACACACACACACACACACACACACACACACACACACACACACACACACACACACACACACACACACACACACACACACACACACACACACACACACACACACACACACACACAGACACAGACACACACACACACACCGACACAGACACACCGACACAGACACACACAAACAGAGTGAAGTCATTGTACGGTAAACAAGAACGAGAAACAGAATGTGTTGTCACAAACACGATACACAAACACGTTCTGCATATGTCAACCCGTCATGACTTCTGTCACCTGTCTTGCAGTGGATCTCATCTGAACCGTAGTCCTCACAGTCGTTGAAGAAATTACAGCGCAGGTTGGAGCTGATACACCTCCCGTTGGCACACAGGAACTCATCCTTCTCACACGTGGGCTTGTCTGTAGGGGGCACTGAGGAGAGACACAGACCAACCGTCACATATAGGTCAGTTAAATTAGCCGTAGCGCGCAAAAACCATTGGGCGTCTATGGGAAGAGCGGGCTAGCATGCGCTAACAACAGAGGACTGAGAATTGGCCGTCATCCCAGTGAACTCACGGCAGTGGAGCTCATCAGACTTGTCTCCACAGTTGTCCACTCCGTCACACTGCTTGGACACCCGCAGACACACGCGGTCGTTCTGGCAGCGGAAAGACCTGGTGGGAGGGCACT
This sequence comes from Dallia pectoralis, assembly GCA_029465975.1. Taxonomy (NCBI): domain Eukaryota; kingdom Metazoa; phylum Chordata; class Actinopteri; order Esociformes; family Umbridae; genus Dallia; species Dallia pectoralis. Next base: position 26,983,030 of record CM055728.1, on the reverse strand, counting down.
GAAACATCCCTGAGGGGAAAGGTGAAATCAAGAATCAGGAAACAGCCCTCTTCAAACTAACAGAACTTTATTGTTCTGCCTCTGCTCTTATCTTCTCACATTGCCGTTTCAATCACAACATGGGAAACTAGCGAAACGCGTTGTCCAGGTCAGCACAGAACTAGTAGAGAGGATGTGAAGTCACAAGATGTGACGTGACAGGATGTGACATCACTACTCACTGCACTCGTCAGGGTTCTCGTCTGAATTGTCTCCACAGTCGTCCTCCCCGTCACACCTCCAGGCCAGGGGCTTACACAGCGTGTTGTTGCACTGGAAGTCCTCCTGGGGGCAGTGTCTCGCAACTGAGACATGGAGGGAGAAAAAGAAAAAAACAAGTTTGTCTTGTTATCATTACGGACACCGTCCCACTGGATGTTCCAGATACGGGCCCTAGCGGGTTTCTACATCTCTAAAATCATTCTCAATTAGATCGAGGTTCAGCCTCAGAGTGACTGGCCCCAGCGGGGACACACACACACACGCACACACACACACACACACACACACACACACACACACCTGCGATGTGACAGTTCTCCTCGTCGCTGCCGTCCATGCAGTCCGAGTCTGCGTCGCAGCGCCATCGGTTGGGGATGCAGTGGCCACTCCGACACTGGAACTGTTCACTGTCACACTTCAGGTCACAGCCGTCCTGGGAAACACGGCGACACAACGTACACGGGCCTCACTCTCAGACACTCTACCGGTGACGACATCGGCACGGGCCCAATGCAGCTGTTGCCATGACGATGAGTTATGTGGGTTACCTCATCCGAACCGTCGGCGCAGTCATGGTCGCCGTCGCACTTCCACCTCCCGGCGATACAGCGTCCGTTAGTGCAGGCGAACTCACTCTCTGAACACTGTCTGGGCACTGCAGACACACACACACACACACACCATCTGGTCTCCTGTACTGTAGGGCTCAAATGGAAATGGCGTATCCACGTATTTCACAGGGAAAGCACACAGAACGGGTTGGCCCACGAAACACAACCAAGCATTGGGACACGGAGGGAGGACAAACATGACGGTCAAAGGAGAGCCGACTCCATATGATGAACTGCTCAAACTGACGTGAGAACAGTAGATCAAACGTTTGTAACACACGGTGCGGTTGTATTTATATTCCGCACGCACGCACACACAAACACACACAAACTTGCTGATCTTTAATCACACACTGGACAGTAGAACTACTTTTTAGGACTCATGCTTTGACCTCTCAGGGTGGAGGGAACAGGGAAGTCAGGCATATGGGAGAACAGGAGCACAGTGACACAAGGTGTGGTGGAACGGGAAATGGTTGAACATGAACACCTACCTCTGGGTCATGCACTGGTCAGTCAGTGGGAAATGAAACATAAACATTAGATGAGGTGAGATGCATCAGAGATGATTTTAAAGGAGTAAAAGCCAAAACAACGGACACTTATTCAGGTACGGCTACTATGTGTTAGCCTACGAAACAGACCGCGTGATGGACAAACGGCAGAAATGGCAGACAGCCGAGTGAAGGAAACAAACAACCGGAAGCTTCCATGTGAGCTTCCAGTACACGACACCTGACCGTGATGGGCGGAGTATCAATACCATGGAACAATGTAGATAAACCGGACCGAGTGACATGAGGGGATATTGGGACAGTGTGGAGTGTAGTCAGTAACCCGGGACTGGGTTAGTAACCACGGGGGTGACACGGGGGATGACACGGGGGTGACGGAAACGGGACCCACCGCACTTGTCCTCGTCCGAATTGTCTCCACAGTCGTTGTCATAGTCACACTGCCAGCGACCCGGGACACAGCGGTTGTTCTTACAGCGGAACTGGTATGGCTCACACGTCCTCTCATCTGCGCACACGCACACACACACACACACACACACACACACACGCACACACAGAAACACAACAGCATGCAGTAGAGGTCAACACCGTAACACTTTAACCTCCTACGATCCCTTCTGGTGTATAAACACTGCAGAGAGACATTACTAGTGTCATAACCCGGCCCTCTACACTGAAAATACTGAGCAACGGATGAAGAGCCCAGATCACAGAAACAGAGTAAAAGTTGATAACAACTGGCGTTTGGAAGCTGTTGCCGGAGCTGTTTCTCTGATCCCTAGGTGACAGAACAGAACACCCACCACACTCCTCCTTGGGCTCGTCAGATGAGTCGCCACAGTCATCCTCCCCGTCACACTTCCATCTGGCCGGGATGCAGCGACCAGAGTCCTTACAGCGGAACTCATCCACGCCACATGTCATCTGGGCTGGAGGGGGAGAGGGGATTTGGGGGAGGGTGGAGGGGAGGATTGGGGAAGGGTGGAAAGGGGGGAGGACAGGGAAATGAGGAGGGACTCTAAAAGAGTTATTATCACAGACTAGCTTGGTGTTTAAGCCAGAAACTGCGGAGTAGAATACAGGAGAAACTTGTTTGCACACGGACAAGGGTACAGTCTGTTCCTGTTCTAGAACAGTCCTCATGAAACACTCCAGTTGGATCTTACTGCAGTTGGCTGGTTCATCGGATCCGTCCACGCAGTCGTTGTCACGGTCACACACCCACACACGAGGAATACAGCGCTTGGTGATTGCACATTGGAACTGGGTGGGTGCACATGTGACCTCCGCTACAGGGAGCCAAAGCAGAAAGACAGTGTTACTAGACTGGAAGGAGTAGACAAAGAAGTAGCTATTACAACTGTACTCCACATGTGTAATAATAACCTATAACATCTATACTCCACAGGTGTAATAATAACCAATAACATCTATACTACACAGGTGTAATAATAACCAATAACATCTATACTACACAGGTGTAATAATAACCTATAACATCTATACTCCACAGGTGTAATAATAACATATACCATCTATACTACACAGGTGTAATAATAACCTATAACATCTATACTCCACAGGTGTAATAATAACCTATAACATTTATACTACACAGGTGTAATAATAACATTTATACTACACAGGTGTAATAATAACATATATACTACACAGGTGTAATAATAACCTATAACATTTATACTACACAGGTGTAATAATAACATTTATACTACACAGGTGTAATAATAACATATATACAACACAGGTGTAATAATAACATATAAACTACACAGGAATATAACAACAGTAAGAATAGAGACTTGATAGCAGAATTGCCACAATAGAGTACAGAACATATGTACTACTGTGAATAACAACATGCCACATGTAATTAAGCATATGTGTTGAACTCACGGCAATCCTTCTCATCCTCTCCTTCTCCACAGTTGTCCTGTCCGTTACACCGGAAAATTCCCGGGATACAGCGACTTGGGTGGGAGCACTTGAACTGACTGGGTAGACACACGTGGATATCTGTAGAACAATGACAGACAGAGAACCAAAAAACGTGTCAAAGTTTACCAAGAGAAGGATCTACAGAAAAAAAACAGACAGAGAAAAACAGACAGAGAAAAACAGACAGAGAAAAACAGACAGAGAAAAACAGACAGAGAAAAACAGACAGAGAAACAGACAGAGAAACAGACAGAGAAACAGACAGAGAAACAGACAGAGAAACAGACAGAGAAACAGACAGAGAAACAGACAGAGAAACAGACAGAGAAACAGACAGAGAAACAGACAGAGAAACAGACAGAGAAACAGACAGAGAAACAGACAGAGAAACAGACAGAGAAACAGACAGAGAAACAGACAGAGAAACAGACAGAGAAGGACAGACAGAGAAGGAAGAAAAGTGAAGAGTCAACTGAAGGGAGACGTGAAAGAGAACCAGACAGACAAAGGCTTTACCGCAGTTGGCCTCATCAGAGTTGTCCTGGCAGTCATTATCTCCGTCACAGATGTATGCTGGGTTGGTACAGATGCCGGTACCACACTGGAACTGCCCTGGTCGGCACTTGAACTCAGCTACAGGGGAAAAAGACCAAAAACTACAGTTGGTAGAATAATTCACACTCGTGTGGTTGCAATGTAAAGGCTATGGGTTAAATACCCACAAGGGTTAAATGCATGTACGCACGCTATATTTCTGTATGTTTACAGGAAACTGGGTAAAGTGCCTTGCCCAAGGGTACAGGAACATATATGCACCTTATCAGCTCAGGGAACCAGCAATGATTCGGTCACCAGCCACAGGGTTAACCCTAACCTCTATAATGTCTGTCTAATACGGGGTTATCTGAGGACGGCACACTCACGGCACTCTGAAGGCTCGTCTGAACGGTCCCCACAGTCATCTTCAGTATCACACTTCCACCAGAACGGAATGCATTTGTCATTCTTACAAACAAACTGTTGGAGTTGAAGAGAACAGAGAGAGAGAAATAGAGAGAAAGTGACAAGACAGAGTGTTGAGGGTGAGGAAAAACAGAGAAGACAGGAAAGATTTGATGACAGGAAGCCAATGATGTGTTTATGTAGTCTGTATGTACTGTTCATGTAGTCTGCATGTAATCTGTATGTAGTCTGTATGTACTGTTCATGTAGTCTGCATGTAGTCTGTATGTAGTCTGTATGTACTGTTCATGTAGTCTGCATGTAGTCTGTATGTAGTCTGTATGTACTGTTCATGTAGTCTTTATGTAGTCTGTATGTAGTCTGTATGTACTGTTCATGTAGTCTTCATGTAGTCTTTATGTAGTCTGTATGTACTGTTCATGTAGTCTTTATGTAGTCTGTATGTAGTCTGTATGTACTGTTCATGTAGTCTTCATGTAGTCTGTATGTAGTCTGTATGTACTGTTCATGTAGTCCGTATCATGTTTCCAAGCAAGTTTCTTGTGCGTGTAAACCTACTTGACAATAAAAGCAGATTCTGATTCTGGTCTGTATGTAGTGTTCATGTAGTCTGTATGTATGTAGTAGTGTTCATGTAGTCTGTTTATAGTAGTATGTATATGGTGTGTATGTATATAGTCTGTATGTAGTGTTGATCTAGTCTGTATGTAGTCTGCATGTTGCGTTCATGGAGTCTGTATGTAGTCTGCATGTAGTCTGCATGTAGTCTGCATGTAGTCTGCATGTAGTCTGTATGTAGTCTGTATGTAGTCTGTATGTAGTCTGTATGTAGTCTGTATGTAGTCTGTATGTAGTCTGTATGTATGTCTGTATGTACTCTGTATGTACTCTGTATGTACTCTGTATGTACTCTGTATGTACTCTGTATGTACTCTGTATGTACTCTGTATGTACTCTGTATGTACTCTGTATGTAGTCTGTATGTAGTCTGTATGTAGTGTCTGCTAACCCCCTCCCAAATGGTGGCGTCACTTCCTTACCTGGCTAGCGGTGCAGTTGGACATACAGGTTCGTCCATCATTGGCCAGGTAGAAGTTGGTGGGACAGGCACACTTATATCCCCCCCCTGGACTCAGCAGACACAGGTTACTACAGCCCCCGTTGTTCGTCTGGCACGGGTGGTTAAACACTGACACAATGGAAGAAAACAACTGTTATAACTGGAACTACCACAAGCGTGTGTGTGTGTGTGTGTGTCAGAGTGTCTCAGTGTGTATATGTGTATGCGTGTATGTGTGTATGTGTGTGTGTGTGAGTGTGTGTGTGTGTGTATTACCCTCCGGCTGCCTGTAGGGGTGGTATATGTGTATGTGTGTATATATGTGTGTGTGTGTGTGTGTGTGTATTACCCTCCGGCTGCCTGTAGGGGTGGTAGATGTGGATGTGTGTATGTGTGTATATATGTGTGTGTGAGTGTGTGAGTGTGTGTATTACCCTCCGGCTGCCTGTAGGGGTGGTAGATGTGGATGTGTGTGTGTGTGTGAGTGTGTGTGTGTGTGAGTGTGTGTATTACCCTCCGGCTGCCTGTAGGGGTGGTAGATGTGGATGTCCATGGGCCGATGGAGAGTGGTGATCAACGTGGTTTTGTTGATGCCCAGGGTCTTGTGACAGCGGTTGATGGATTTGGTCTCCCAGTCGGTCCAGTAGATGAACTCCTCAAACAGAGTCATGGCAAAGATGTGAGGGATGTCCTGGGTCAGTACTGTTAACACAGAAACACACCAGGAGATAAGTGGGACACAACCTGACCACAGTACCTGAAGGGAAACCACTGTTGGCTAGAACCTGGGTCTTAGTCATTCTGTTGGTAGTAACCTGTGAACACTCTATTCAATTGGCAACTCATGGACCGTAATAATATTCCATTACTGACATGCCATAACAGCAGCCTGGCACAAAAAACTATACCAACAAAAATGTGTCGCGTCAAACCACACACCTATCTATTGAACTAATAAAAGTTAACCTGGCACAGCCAGAGGAGGACTGGCCACTCCTCAGAGCCTGGTTCTTCTCTAGGTCTCTTCCAAAATGCGACCCATCAGGGGTTTTTTCCTAACCGCTGTGTATCAACCTGATAACGCATACTCTGTTGGGTTTTATGTTCTTATCTGAACTCAAACAGCCAGAGATTCACTCTGCAAACAAACTGACGCCATTACAGAAGGTTAGTGTGTGTATCTTTATGTTTGGATCTATGTTAAGAAACCTCAGGTGAGCCAGGCCCCATTCAGCGCATCTACAACACGTGCCGGGCTCCAATATCGACCACCACAGAAATATATTTCCCACCAGGTAATGGAAAACAGCTCAGCCAGATCAGGACAAATACACATATGAAACAACGCCTACAGTGTTATGTCATAACTCTAGTAGAAAATCTCCCTGCTAAAACCCAAGATTTGGTTTCAAAGCAAATTGTTGAGGCTTTAACATCAAACAGAGGTTTGTGAATGTGAGGAATTTAAACAAGTAATGTTTTTGTGTGGCTGATTGGCTGACAATATAGTACGTACTGTCACTGGTCTTGAACAAGGCTTGGGATATTCAGATATAATTAAACATTGATTTCACCAATTTGCCAAAACATTAGACATATTTATTGTTACTGTAACGGGGAGGTCTCCAAGACAACTGTAACAGGGCTGTCTCTAGGACAACGCTCCCACAGCTGTCTTCAGACTACTGTAAACGAGTGACTTTTTTCTCGCATAGATGTGTTTACCGGCTTAATGCATTGTAATAACAAACCTACCAGGGCGATCTGACAGACTGTGTGTTCTACACAAACGGTAGTGTGCGTGTGCGTGTGCGTGTGTGCTTATTACCAGTGTGTCTGTTGGTTCCGTCCAGGCTAGCAAACTCGATGTAGTCCTCCCTGGCGTCGGCCCAGTAGATGCGGTCATTGATGAAGTCCAGCGTGAGTCCGTTGGGCCAGGTGATCTTGTCCTCCACGATCACACTCCTGTTGGACCCGTCCATCCCTATTCGTCCGATATGGGGGTTGTCCCCCCAGTCCGACCAGTACAGATACCTGAAGAACACATGAACGCATTATCGACTTCATTGAGCCATCTGGGCTCAAGGACAAAGGAGAAACTGTAGCTACTAGTTGTAGCCAAATGATAGCAGGACAAGGTCTCTGTTATATCCCATTATCTCACAACACTGACAGATCTTCAGTCTTGATTGGCTGACAGCTGTGGTGTATTGAACGGTATTCACAGAGCTGTTGAAACCCTGGATGTTGATTGGCTGACAGCTGTGGTGTATTGAACGGTATTCACAGAGCTGTTGAAACCCTGGATGTTGATTGGCTGACAGCTGTGGTGTATTGAACGGTATTCAGAGAGCTGTTGAAACCCTGGATGTTGATTGGCTGACAGCTATCGTGTATTGAACGGTATTCACAGAGCTGTTGAAACCCTGGATGTTGATTGGCTGACAGCTGTGGTGTATCGAACGGTATTCACAGAGCTGTTGAAACCCTGGATGTTGATTGGCTGACAGCTGTGGTGTATTGAACGGTATTCAGAGAGCTGTTGAAACCCTGGATGTTGATTGGCTGACAGCTGTGGTGTATTGAACGGTATTCAGAGAGCTGTTGAAACCCTGGATGTTGATTGGCTGACAGCTATGGTGTATTGAACGGTATTCACAGAGCTGTTGAAACCCTGGATGTTGATTGGCTGACAGCTGTGGTGTATCGAACGGTATTCACAGAGCTGTTGAAACCCTGGATGTTGATTGGCTGACAGCTGTGGTGTATTGAACGGTATTCAGAGAGCTGTTGAAACCCTGGATGTTGATTGGCTGACAGCTGTGGTGTATTGAACGGTATTCAGAGAGCTGTTGAAACCCTGGATGTTGATTGGCTGACAGCTATGGTGTATTGAACGGTATTCACAGAGCTGTTGAAACCCTGGATGTTGATTGGCTGACAGCTGTGGTGTATTGAACGGTATTCACAGAGCTGTTGAAACCCTGGATGTTGATTGGCTGACAGCTGTGGTGTATTGAACGGTATTCAGAGAGCTGTAAGTCTTACCCAATGCGTACATCCAAAGCCACGGCACGCGGTTCTTTCAGACCGGTGTTCACCAGGACCGACCGGAAGGCTCCATTGAGCTTGGACACTTCGATGGTGTCCCGCCCCTTGTCACACCAGTAGAGGTTCCCTCCTACCCAATCGACAGCCAATCCGTCGGGGTTACTCAGGGAGGTCCTGTGTAGCACCTGAAAAAGAGCCAATCAGAAGGTCAGATCTGGGCCAACTGACAAGATATTCCCAGATATTGGCTAACCGGTCCAATCAAATGCCACATAAACAATCCAGGACGGATATAAACTAGCGTGCTGCCAAAAGAGATTCAAAAACTTGGCAATGGGGCAGTCCAATCAGAGAATCATGAACTGTGATTTGGAGTAACCAACCAGACTAACTGCCCACAGACCAACTGTGGGACTGACCTGGATATTGCTGCCATTGATGTTCATACGTCGTATCATGGAGCCTTGGGTGGTCACATCAGTCCAGTAGATCATCTGCTCTGCGTAGTGGAAGTCCAGGGCCACGGCGTTGTTTAGGCCCTGGTAGACACAATCATTTCAAATTGGTTGTATGGACACACGAAATGAAGGCACACATACATGTGGAAGTTGTATAAATACGAATTTAACTTCCAAATAAACAATCTGAAGATGACACTTGATGTCTGGACACACAATAGAGGGAGAAAAAGCAGAACCGTCTCCTCCACTCTTCAGAGACCACACGCACACAGGGTGAGGGTTAAGCATTATTATCGCTGTGTCTAGATGATCAGAAATACCTCACACGAGGCTAAATGTCCCACTGACCAGCCATCTCACCTGTTTTATCAGAGTATAGTTGGTAGCATCCAGATTCAGCTTCCTGAGGTAATATCGGTTGGCAAAAATCAGGAAAGGCTCTTCCTCTGTAGATATAGGGGCAGAGTTAGGTTGAACAGCTGAACTGGTCACAAATAAACACACTCCAGTTCACTGATAGCCAGCACATGTCAATTGGGAATACCAAATAATACACTTTGCAAATATAAGCTGTGTGCTTTACCGGAGGTAGACTTGCAGATGGTAGGATCGTCTGGTCTCAGCTGGAAGCCCTCCACACAGAGACAGTGGAAGGACCCGTGGGTGTTGATACAGCGCTGGGTACAGGGGTAGGAGGTGGTACACTCATCTATATCCACACACGTCTTCCCATCCCGCTTCAGCTGGAAACCAGGGTGACAGCGACACTGCAGAACCCCAGAGAACACACGTCAACAGCAGAACCCCAGAGAACACACAACACAGGTCAACAGTAGAACCCTAGAGAACACAGGTCAACAGGAGAACCACAGGTAACACAGGTCAACAGTAGAATCCAGGTAACACAGGTCACCAGGAAAACCCCAGGTAACACAGGTCAACAGTAGAACCCCAGGTAACACAGGTCAACAGTAGAACCCCAGGTAACACAGGTCAACAGGAGAACCCCAGGTAACACAGGTCAACAGTAGAACCCCAGGTAACACAGGTCAACAGGAGAACCCCAGGTAACACAGGTCATCAGGAGAACCCCAGGTAATTCAGGTCAACAGTAGAACCCCAGGTAACACAGGTCAACAGGAGAACCCCAGGTAACACAGGTCAACAGGAGAACCCCAGGTAACACAGGTCAACAGTAGAACCCCAGGTAACACAGGTCAACAGGAGAACCCCAGGTAACACAGGTCAACAGTAGAACCCCAGGTAACACAGGTCAACAGTAGAACCCCAGGTAACACAGGTCAACAGTAGAACCCCAGGTAACACAGGTCAACAGTAGAACCCCAGGTAACACAGGTCAACAGGAGAACCCCAGGTAACACAGGTCAACAGTAGAACCCCAGGTAACACAGGTCAACAGGAGAACCCCAGGTAACACAGGTCAACAGTAGAACCCCAGGTAACACAGGTCAACAGGAGAACCCCAGGTAACACAGGTCAACAGTAGAACCTCCAGGGACACACATTCAGCAGGTAAACACACGCTCAAATCCCACACCTTGAATCCGATCTTCAGGTCCTCACAGAGCTGGGAGCAGCCACTCTGCTTGCTGTTCAGACACTCGTTGACAAAACAGTTGCGTTCGTCAGAGCCGTCACCGCAGTCATCGTTGCGGTCACACAGCAACGTCTCGTTCAGACACTTCCCGTTGCGGCACATGTAGGCAGACTCGTTACACTTCCTCTCTGGATGGTGGAAGGACAGAACAGGGTCTGGTGTCATTAATAACGGGTCACAATGGTCAGCACTGGTTTCTCACAACCATAGAGGATCCTTTTAAATCTACGGCGAGGGCCTGTTCTACAAGAAGCAACAGGCAAGTTAATAAATCAACCATGATGACACACAGATCTAATGAGATAAATCCACCATGATGACACCCACATTAAATGAGCCAATAAATCTGTGCGTGTGTCTGTGCGTGTGTCTGTGCGTGTGTCTGTGCGTGTGTCTGTGCGTGTGTCTGTGCGTGTGTCTGTGCGTGTGTCTGTGTGTGTGTCTGTGTGTGTTTGTCTGTGTGTCTGTGTCAGGACCTGAGTCTGTGCAGCGAGGGTTCTTGGGGGCTTCATCTGATTGGTCGCGACAGTCAAACTCTCCATCACACTCCCAGCTCTTCTGGGTGAGACAGTGTCCGTTGGCACAGCGGAACTCCTCAGATTCACATGTTGGGTACTCTACAGAACAGGTGTGGCAGAACAAACACATAGGATTATTTAAATCAGTGGAAATATATCTGCACTACTGACAACGTACAGCAACTATACAATGTATTTCATTCGTCAAATGAAGCTAATAACCCTTTGAGGAATTACACGATTGTGAGATGGCGTGCGACGTCTACGCAGTAATGATTTGTGAAAATAGAACACATGAAGAATAATAATGAAAAAATATACACTTAATAAAAACTAGAAGCAGAGAATATGAAGACAGACAAACTCACCGCATTCCAGCGATTCGTCCGACCCGTCGGAGCAGTCGTGGTCGTGGTCACACACGAAGTGTTTGGGGATACACTGTCGGTTCTGACACATGAACTCGTTCTCGTCACAAGTGTTGTTGTACACTGACAGGAACGGAGACAGAGGAGAACGTCAGAATGAGTCGGCAAAATCGGGTCGGCGCCAGAATAAAAGAGAATACATTAATTTATTCTCTTTTATTCTGGCGCCGACCAGATATGTCCTATATTCTTAACAATAGTCTGCAGATTTGCAGACAGAACAGAAGGCCTCCCCATTCCGCTAATAATACCCTGTTGAAACAGATAGTAGGCTACCATCCACGCTCAGTGCAGACGTGTTATTGGTCAATTATCCGGGAGTTCGTTGGTTGTGGCAACTGGAGGAAATGGAACGGGCTGAAAAGCTTCCGACAGCCAGAGATAAAAACAAACTCACACAGCGCTTTGACGGCATCAACACACACACACACACACACACACGGGTCGTACTCACAGCAGCCAGCCTTGACACTCTCATCAGCACCGTCGAGACAGTCCTTATCCCCGTCACACTTCCATCGCTGTGGGACACACATGTGGGTGCCGGGGCACTGGAACGCCTCCGGGCTGCACGTCTTGGTTTCTACAGGAAACACACGTTAGGTATCAGGTGGGGGGTGAGGTGTGAGGTGGGTCAAAGGTCACACGCAGAAGGAACTCACTGCAGCGGTCGTCTTCGTCTGTGTTGTCACCACAGTCGTCAGCTCCATCGCACACCCAGTGTCGGGAGATGCAGCGGTGGTTCCCACACTCAAACTCAGCAGAGGTGCAGAACTTATCTGTGGACAGACAGATCGGATGATGGTCAAATCGGACTTACATCGCTCTCAGAAATTGGATTGTGTGTGTGGAGTGTGTCTTATCCGTTTTATAGAAGGACAGAAGTTTCTACATATACGGGTACTGACCACAGTGTGTCTACATATACGGGTACTGACCACAGTGTGTCTACATATACGGGTACTGACCACAGTGTGTCTACATATACGGGTACTGACCACAGTGTGTCTACATATACGGGTACTGACCACAGTGTGTCTACATATACGGGTACTGACCACAGTGTGTCTACATATACGGGTACTGACCACAGTGTGTCTACATATACGGGTACTGACCACAGTGTGTCTCATCTGCTCCATTCTCACAGTCGTTCTCCTTGTCACAGGTCCAGCTTATAGGGATACAGCGACCACTGGGACACGCAAAGAAGTTCACCGGGCACTTCAGCTTCTTTTTGTCTGGTGGAGAGAGATTCATTGAAGAGTCTAAATGCAGGTTTTAATTATCTAATAACTGTGCTCAAACCTTGGTGTTCAAACAGCTATGCTTCAATGCCTGTGCAATAATCTCCAGGGGACAGTTCAAGTTGAGTAAACCTGGCTGATAATGGCTCTCAGTCAGCTTCAAGGTAATGCTCACAGGGTTGAAAAGGAATCATGAACTATTTAGAAAAGCAGCAAGTCTGTTTGCTGTCTGTTGTTCTGTCTGTCTGTAGTTCTGTCTGTCTGACTGCCGTTTACCTGGACAGTTCCTCTCGTCTGAGAAGTCACCACAGTCGTTGTTTCCGTCACAGCGCCAGGAGGGCAGGTAGCACAATGTGGTCCTATCACAGCTCTGAAAGTTGGCCCCCTTCACGCCCAGACGGAAGTAGCGGGAACAGTCTGTGGGTGCTGGGGAACCAAAACATTACAGACATCAGTGACACGCAGAAAGAGTTACGGGGTCAGATACAGGCAGAGGGGCTCATGGAAGGCATGTCCTGTACTCCTGAACCCCAAGTGATTAGAATTATTTGGGAGCTAATGTATTGCGTGTTCAGAAACATTACACACACACACACACACACACAGATATAACAGGTTACTAGGCAACTAGTTTATGCTGCAGGTCCTTATCTGTTGAAGCAGATGGCTGTGGGATCAGAACTTCATTATTTTAAAATAATATTTATACACCGCAAACTGATCAAAACGGAAAAAAAATATCTTGCATAATTGTAAGTCTGGGACTAGAAGATTAAATGCATATTTGTTCAAAATACTCATAATATCCCAATTTATGTTGCTCATGGAAGATTGAATCACTGATCACTGATTAGACCTCATTTTCGAGCTCTTCTTTAGAAATGTAATTAATGAAGCTGAACATTAGTTATGTTGAGGGTGTGAACAGTTGATTCTTTAATATTGCCACAGGGACAATATCTGACATGTGAAGACAGCTTGTATTGGCACAGGGATGATATCTGACATGTGAAGACAGCTTGTATTGGCACAGGGACAATATCTGACATGTGAAGACAGCTTGTATTGGCACAGGGATGATATCTGACATGTGAAGACAGCTTGTATTGGCACAGGGATGATATCTGACATGTGAAGAAAGCTTGTATTGGCACAGGGACAATATCTGACATGTGAAGACAGCTTGTATTGGCACAGGGATGATATCTGACATGTGAAGACAGCTTGTATTGGCACAGAGATGATATCTGACATGTGAAGACACCTCGGAGATTCTTTATTATTGACACAGGGACAATATCAGACATTTGAAGACAGCTTGTATTGGCACAGGGATGATATCTGACATGTGAAGACAGCTTGTATTGGCACAGGGATGATATCTGACATGTGAAGACAGCTTGTATTGGCACAGGGATGATATCTGACATGTGAAGACACCTCGCAGATTCTTTATTATTGACACAGGGACAATATCAGACATTTGAAGACAGCTTGTATTGACCCAGCAAGCAAGCAAGTTTATTTATATAGCACAATTCATCTCAGTATTTACTGTGTACCTTAAGAACTTCATTTAAAAGTTTTTTAAAACCTTTTCAGGTCTCTAGAACCTGGCCGAGAAGTCTTTAGAACTTCCAGCTCTTAGAACTTTTTTCAAAAGATCTCTAGAACCTTTCCAGGTCTCTAGTACCTGGCAAAGAAGTCTTAATAACGTCCAGGTCTTTTCATGTACACATTACAGGTTTCCATTTGTTCCATGTATTAAGATACAGGGATGATATCCGACATGTTAAGACCGCTTGTACACTTACGACAGTTCATCTCATCACTGGCGTCCTCACAGTTTACCACCTGGTCACAGCGGCTGGAGTTGGAGATGCAGTTACTGTCTCGACACTGGAATTCACCGGCTTTACACTGGGTCACTAGAGAACACACACATGTAACCAATGAGATACACAGGCTGGCACCAACAGACACACGTAACCAATGAGATACACAGGCTGGCAACAACACACACACACGTAACCAATGAGACACACAGGCTGGCACCAACACACACAAACACACACACACGTAACCAATGAGATACACACACTGGCACCAACACACACAGACAATGTATTCACATGTAGGCACACATTATACACACCCCTCCAAACACACACAGACACAGACAGACATACTGTTGCAGGGCAGCTCGTCAGAGTGATCGCCACAGTCGTCCGTCCCGTCACACCAGAATATGTTGCCGATGCATCGTCCATTGGTACAGCGCCGGTATCCTTTCTTACACAGGCGGTTCGCTAAACAATGGAAGATAAACATTAGAACAGCCATGTCCAGCGGTCCAACACGGCACAAGCATCCAACATGCCCCGGCAGACGCCCCGGCAGACGCCCCGGCAGACGCTCACGGCAGACGCTCACGGCAGACACTCACCGCAGTAGGACTGTTTCTCATCTGACTTGTCCTTGCAGTGGGACATGCCGTCACACGTCAGGCTGTAGTTAATACAGTCCCCGTTGCCACACTCAAAGTCGTCCACACTGCCGCACGATGTGTTCAGGGCTGGAGGAGTCAGGAGGACGGTATGAGGATGAGACAGAGGATGAGGCAGAGGATGAGACAGAGGCAGAGACAGAGACAGAGACAGAGGCAGAGACAGAGGCAGAGACAGAGGCAGAGACAGAGGCAGAGACAGAGGCAGAGACAGAGGCAGAGACAGAGGCAGAGAATGAGACAGAGGATGAGACAGAGGATGAGACAGAGGATGAGGCCGAGGATGAGGCCGAGGATGAGGCCGAGGATGAGGCCGAGGATGAGGCCGAGGATGAGGCCGAGGATGAGGCCGAGGATGAGGCCGAGGATGAGGCCGAGGATGAGGCCGAGGATGAGGCCGAGGATGAGGCCGAGGATGAGGCCGAGGATGAGGCCGAGGATGAGGCCGAGGATGAGGCCGAGGATGAGGCCGAGGATGAGGCCGAGGATGAGGCCGAGGATGAGGCCGAGGATGAGGCCGAGGATGAGACAGAGGATGAGACAGAGGATGAGACAGAGGATGAGACAGAGGATGAGACAGAGGATGAGACAGAGGATGAGACAGAGGATGAGACAGAGGATGAGACAGAGGATGAGACAGAGGATGAGACAGAGGATGAGACAGAGGATGAGACAGAGGATGAGACAGAGGATGAGACAGAGGATGAGACAGAGGATGAGACAGAGGATGAGACAGAGGATGAGACAGAGGATGAGACAGAGGATGAGACAGAGGATGAGACAGAGGATGAGACAGAGGATGAGACAGAGGATGAGATGAGGATGAGACAGAGGATGAGACAGAGGATGAGACAGAGGATGAGACAGAGGATGAGACAGAGGATGAGACAGAGGATGAGACAGAGGATGAGACAGAGGATGAGACAGAGGATGAGACAGAGGATGAGACAGAGGATGAGACAGAGGATGAGACAGAGGATGAGACAGAGGATGAGACAGAGGATGAGACAGAGGATGAGACAGAGGATGAGACAGAGGATGAGACAGAGGATGAGACAGAGGATGAGACAGAGGATGAGACAGAGGATGAGACAGAGGATGAGACAGAGGATGAGACAGAGGATGAGACAGAGGATGAGACAGAGGATGAGACAGAGGATGAGACAGAGGATGAGACAGAGGATGAGACAGAGGATGAGACAGAGGATGAGACAGAGGATGAGACAGAGGATGAGACAGAGGATGAGACAGAGGATGAGACAGAGGATGAGACAGAGGATGAGACAGAGGATGAGACAGAGGATGAGACAGAGGATGAGACAGAGGATGAGACAGAGGATGAGACAGAGGATGAGACAGAGTATGAGACAGAGTATGAGACAGAGTATGAGACAGAGTATGAGACAGAGTATGAGACAGAGTATGAGACAGAGTATGAGACAGAGTATCAGACAGAGTATGAGACAGAGTATGAGACAGAGTATGAGACAGAGTATGAGACAGAGTATGAGACAGAGTATGAGACAGAGTATGAGACAGAGTATGAGACAGAGGATGAGGCAGAGGATGAGGCAGAGGATGAGGCCAACACTTGGACTGATTCTCTGTGCCGGCATCACAGTTAGCATTCGGTTCGAGCGCTTAAATTAAAAAGCTGTCCCTCGCCACCTCTCACCTGAACAGCTGTTGTCTTCCAAGAGTCTGCGGTCTCCACGGCAACTACAGTTCACCCTCCCGTCTGAGGTGAGCAGACACAGGTCCTGACAGCCGCCATTGTGGTTGAGACAGGGGGAGAACTCACCTAGGATCAACAAAGCCATTTAACCGTCTAGCCGATTTCACACTTACTACCGACGTAAGTAGTTTCATGCACATTCAGTACGTCAATTAAAACAGTTATGAGACCAGTTAGTTCGCTTAGGAAAACCCAGGTTTGAGGCAGATCAGAACACAAAACAGAACAATGCAGTATGGGTTAGATTTGCCTAAGACTAGATCAAAGTGTGTGATTGGGCCATTTAGCCACCCCAGCTCTGATCGAGAGATTTAACCACTCACAGCTGTTGGTGTCATTGGCCACAGCGATGATTCCCATTGGCTGCTGGGGGATGTCATTTCTCAACAGCCTCATGTCTCTGCCGAAAAACTTGTCAGCCCTGAGCACGGCCCTGCGCACCCAGTCAGTCCAGAAGATGTAGTCCCCATACACAGCCAGGCCAAACGGGTGAACCGGCTCGTTCTTCACAACCACCTGTAGGGGGAAGCGACATGGTCAGTTGGAAACACGGACCTCACAGTAAACAACTGGAGTAGACAGGGATTTGTTTCAGTGACAGCGCAACACTGTCACCGTAGAAACGGAGAGATCATATTTGAATAAATGAAAACAAATCAAACGGTTTAATGAGAGAAAATAAAACTCTACACCCGAGGACTCTACATACACACTGATGAGCCAAAACATTATTGCCAAAGTTAGGAGATGATGAACATTATTCACTTCACTTATGAGTAAAGTATATAGCTCATCAGTGTAATATAAATATATATATAATATAGTAATATAGTAGCTCATGTCAGCAAAATGAGATGACAGAGGTGATACCAAAGGACACAGTTAACAACGGGCACTCACGAAGCGGTTGCTGCCATCGTACTCGCAGCGCTCTATCTTGTCCAGCGTGGCGTCGGAGAAGTAGAGCTTCTCGGCGCGGTGATCTATTGCCAGGCCGTTGGGGGTACGAATGTCGTCCCCGATAATCACCAGCATGTTGGCACCAGATAGACTGGCACGCATGATACTGGGAGACTGCTCGTTCCAGTTAGTCCAGAACATCAGACTAGCAGAGGAGATCGCAACGAGAAACAGGGGAAGTTAGACATACCTTTATACAAATCAGAAGATTAACAGCCGATATGAAATAGTAGAACAGCAGGGTGATCATGTGTATGACTAGATTGTTAAATGAAAAAGGGCTCCAAACAGCTGCCGTTTCACCCAGAAAATATGACAAGTCTTCAGTTGAATGTTCCACTCATCCAGCACAATATCAGACAGGTTCCACTCATCCAGCACAATATCAGACAGGTTCCACTCGTCCAGCACAATATTAGACAGGTTCCACTAGTCCAGCACAATATCAGACAGGTTCCACTCGTCCAGCACAATATTAGACAGGTTCCACTCATCCAGCACAATATTAGACAGGTTCCACTCGTCCAGCACAATATTAGACAGGTTCCACTCGTCCAGCACAATATTAGACAGGTTCCACTCATCCAGCACAATATTAGACAGGTTCCACTCGTCCAGCACAATATTAGACAGGTTCCACTCGTCCAGCACAATATTAGACAGGTTCCACTCGTCCAGCACAATATTAGACAGGTTCCACTCGTCCAGCACAATATTAGACAGGTTCCACTCGTCCAGCCCAATATCAGACATGTTCTACTCATCCAGCACAATATTACACAGGTTCCACTCACTCCTGACACTCATCCAGCACAAAGGCCCGGGGATGGTCGTCTCCAGACATGGTTACCACAGTGTTGCGGTCGTAGGCCTGCGGTCGGCTCTGGTCAACCGTGTGTCTGGTGATGGTGGACGTGGTGTAGCTTGTCCAGTAGAGGGTGTCCCAGCCACGATGGTACGCCAAGCCCTCAACAGAGCCCACATCTGAGGGGGGGAGATGGGCAAAAGGGAGGAGAGGAAAAAAAGAGACCATGAAAGTGCCATTTGGTTAACACTGTTGTGTAGGGTTCATAACGTGGTTAACACTGTTGTGTAGGGTTCATAACGTGGTTAACACTGTTGTGTAGGGTTCATAACGTGGTTAACACTGTTGTGTAGGGTTCATAACGTGGTTAACACTGTTGTGTAGGGTTCATAACGTGGTTAACACTGTTGTGTAGGGTTTATAACGTGGTTAACACTGTTGTGTAGGGTTCATAACGTGGTTAACACTGCCATGTAGGGTTCATAACGTGGTTAACACTGTTGTGTAGGGTTCATAACGTGGTTAACACTGTTGTGTAGGGTTCATAACGTGGTTAACACTGCCATGTAGGGTTCATAACGTGGTTAACACTGTTGTGTAGGGTTCATAACGTGGTTAACACTGTTGTGTAGGGTTCATAACGTGGTTAACACTGTTGTGTAGGGATCATAACGTGGTTAACACTGTTGTGTAGGGTTCATAACGTGGTTAACACTGCCATGTAGGGTTCATAACGTGGTTAACACTGTTGTGTAGGGTTCATAACGTGGTTAACACTGCCATGTAGGGTTCATAACGTGGTTAACACTGCCATGTAGGGTTCATAACGTGGTTAACACTGTTGTGTAGGGTTCATAACGTGGTTAACACTGTTGTGTAGGGTTCATAACGTGGTTAACACTGTTGTGTAGGGTTCATAACGTGGTTAACACTGTTGTGTAGGGTTCATAACGTGGTTAACACTGTTGTGTAGGGTTCATAACGTGGTTAACACTGCCATGTAGGGTTCATATTAACATGGTTAACACTGTTGTGTAGGGTTCATAACGTGGTTAACACTGTTGTGTAGGGTTCATAACGTGGTTAACACTGTTGTGTAGGGTTCATATTAACATGGTTAACACTGTTGTGTAGGGTTTATAACATGGTTAACACTGTTGTGTAGGGTTCATAACGTGGTTAACACTGTTGTGTAGGGTTCATATTAACATGGTCAATACTGCCATGTAGGGTTCATAACGTGGTTAACACTGTTGTGTAGGGTTCATAACGTGGTTAACACTGCCATGTAGGGTTCATAACATGGTTAACACTGTTGTGTAGGGTTCATAACGTGGTTAACACTGTTGTGTAGGGTTCATAACGTGGTTAACACTGTTGTGTAGGGTTCATATTAACATGGTCAATACTGCCATGTAGGGTTCATAACGTGGTTAACACTGTTGTGTAGGGTTCATAACGTGGTTAACACTGCCATGTAGGGTTCATAACATGGTTAACACTGTTGTGTAGGGTTCATAACGTGGTTAACACTGTTGTGTAGGGTTCATAACGTGGTTAACACTGTTGTGTAGGGTTTATAACGTGGTTAACACTGTTGTGTAGGGTTCATAACGTGGTTAACACTGCCGTGTGGGGTTCATAACATGGTTAACACTGTTGTGTAGGGTTCATATTAACATGGTCAATACTGCCATGTAGGGTTCATAACGTGGTTAACACTGTTGTGTAGGGTTCATAACGTGGTTAACACTGCCATGTAGGGTTCATAACATGGTTAACACTGTTGTGTAGGGTTCATAACGTGGTTAACACTGTTGTGTAGGGTTCATAACGTGGTTAACACTGTTGTGTAGGGTTCATATTAACATGGTCAATACTGCCATGTAGGGTTCATAACGTGGTTAACACTGTTGTGTAGGGTTCATAACGTGGTTAACACTGCCATGTAGGGTTCATAACATGGTTAACACTGTTGTGTAGGGTTCATAACGTGGTTAACACTGTTGTGTAGGGTTCATAACGTGGTTAACACTGTTGTGTAGGGTTTATAACGTGGTTAACACTGTTGTGTAGGGTTTATAACATGGTTAACACTGTTGTGTAGGGTTCATAACATGGTTAACACTGTTGTGTAGGGTTCATAACGTGGTTAACACTGCCATGTAGGGTTCATAACGTGGTTAACACTGTTGTGTAGGGTTCATAACGTGGTTAACACTGTTGTGTAGGGTTTATAACATGGTTAACACTGCCGTGTAGGGTTCATAACGTGGTTACCACTGTTGTGTAGGGTTCATAACGTGGTTAACACTGTTGTGTAGGGTTCATAACGTGGTTAACACTGCCATGTAGGGTTCATAACGTGGTTAACACTGTTGTGTAGGGTTCATATTAACATGGTCAATACTGCCATGTAGGGTTCATAACGTGGTTAACACTGTTGTGTAGGGTTCATAACGTGGTTAACACTGTTGTGTAGGGTTCATAACGTGGTTAACACTGTTGTGTAGGGTTTATAACATGGTTAACACTGCCGTGTAGGGTTCATAACGTGGTTAACACTGCCATGTAGGGTTCATAACATGGTTAACACTGTTGTGTAGGGTTCATAACGTGGTTAACACTGTTGTGTAGGGTTCATAACGTGGTTAACACTGTTGTGTAGGGTTTATAACGTGGTTAACACTGTTGTGTAGGGTTTATAACATGGTTAACACTGTTGTGTAGGGTTCATAACATGGTTAACACTGTTGTGTAGGGTTCATAACGTGGTTAACACTGCCATGTAGGGTTCATAACGTGGTTAACACTGTTGTGTAGGGTTCATAACGTGGTTAACACTGTTGTGTAGGGTTTATAACATGGTTAACACTGCCGTGTAGGGTTCATAACGTGGTTAACACTGTTGTGTAGGGTTTATAACATGGTTAACACTGCCATGTAGGGTTCATAACGTGGTTAACACTGTTGTGTAGGGTTTATAACATGGTTAACACTGTTGTGTAGGGTTCATAACGTGGTTAACACTGTTGTGTAGGGTTCATAACGTGGTTAACACTGTTG
Organism: Dallia pectoralis; assembly: GCA_029465975.1. Classification (NCBI taxonomy): domain Eukaryota; kingdom Metazoa; phylum Chordata; class Actinopteri; order Esociformes; family Umbridae; genus Dallia; species Dallia pectoralis. Next base: position 26,961,266 of record CM055728.1, on the reverse strand, counting down.
TGTAGGGTTTATAACATGGTTAACACTGTTGTGTAGGGTTCATAACGTGGTTAACACTGTTGTGTAGGGTTCATATTAACATGGTCAATACTGCCATGTAGGGTTCATAACGTGGTTAACACTGTTGTGTAGGGTTCATAACGTGGTTAACACTGCCATGTAGGGTTCATAACATGGTTAACACTGCCGTGTAGGGTTCATAACGTGGTTAACACTGTTGTGTAGGGTTCATAACGTGGTTAACACTGCCATGTAGGGTTCATAACGTGGTTAACACTGTTGTGTAGGGTTCATAACGTGGTTAACACTGCCATGTAGGGTTCATAACGTGGTTAACACTGCCGTGTAGGGTTCATAACGTGGTTAACACTGCCATGTAGGGTTCATAACGTGGTTAACACTGCCATGTAGGGTTCATAACGTGGTTAACACTGCCATGTAGGGTTCATAACGTGGTTAACACTGCCGTGTAGGGTTCATAACGTGGTTAACACTGTTGTGTAGGGTTCATAACGTGGTTAACACTGCCATGTAGGGTTCATAACATGGTTAACACTGTTGTGTAGGGTTCATAACGTGGTTAACACTGCCATGTAGGGTTCATAACATGGTTAACACTGTTGTGTAGGGTTCATAACGTGGTTAACACTGTTGTGTAGGGTTCATAACGTGGTTAACACTGTTGTGTAGGGTTTATAACATGGTTAACACTGTTGTGTAGGGTTCATAACATGGTTAACACTGTTGTGTAGGGTTCATAACGTGGTTAACACTGCCATGTAGGGTTCATAACGTGGTTAACACTGTTGTGTAGGGTTCATAACGTGGTTAACACTGTTGTGTAGGGTTTATAACATGGTTAACACTGCCGTGTAGGGTTCATAACGTGGTTAACACTGCCATGTAGGGTTCATAACATGGTTAACACTGCCGTGTAGGGTTCATAACGTGGTTAACACTGTTGTGTAGGGTTCATAACGTGGTTAACACTGCCATGTAGGGTTCATAACGTGGTTAACACTGCCATGTAGGGTTCATAACGTGGTTAACACTGCCGTGTAGGGTTCATAACGTGGTTAACACTGCCATGTAGGGTTCATAACGTGGTTAACACTGCCATGTAGGGTTCATAACGTGGTTAACACTGCCATGTAGGGTTCATAACGTGGTTAACACTGCCGTGTAGGGTTCATAACGTGGTTAACACTGCCATGTAGGGTTCATAACGTGGTTAACACTGTTGTGTAGGGTTCATAACGTGGTTAACACTGTTGTGTAGGGTTCATAACGTGGTTAACACTGTTGTGTAGGGTTCATAACGTGGTTAACACTGTTGTGTAGGGTTCATAACGTGGTTAACACTGTTGTGTAGGGTTCATAACGTGGTTAACACTGTTGTGTAGGGTTCATAACGTGGTTAACACTGTTGTGTAGGGTTCATAACGTGGTTAACACTGCCGTGTGGGGTTCATAACGTGGTTAACACTGTTGTGTAGGGTTCATAACGTGGTCAATACTGTTGTGTAGGGTTCATAACGTGGTCAATACTGTTGTGTAGGGTTTATAACATGGTTAACACTGTTGTGTAGGGTTCATATTAACATGGTCAATACTGCCATGTAGGGTTCATAACGTGGTTAACACTGTTGTGTAGGGTTCATATTAACATGGTCAATACTGCCATGTAGGGTTCATAACGTGGTTAACACTGTTGTGTAGGGTTCATATTAACGTGGTTAACACTGCCATGTAGGGTTCATAACGTGGTTAACACTGTTGTGTAGGGTTCATAACGTGGTTATCACTGCCGTGTAGGGTTCATAACATGGTCAATACTGCAGTGTAGTGTTCATAACATGGTCAATACTGATGTGTAGGGTTCATAACATGGTCAACCCTACAGTCTCAGGGGTTGGTAGTTCACTGACAAACACACACACACACAACTACGACATGGATAAGTAGCCTGTTGAGGACAAACAGGTCAAAACAACAACAGCGGAACGAAAGCGAACAACTGCCAGATAAAACAGGAAACCCGTTCGGGACTGAATATATAACTCAAATTACAAGTCATCTTTATGAGATGGTATACGCTGCAGACATGTTCAACTCACCTGCTATCTGTTAGAATATCAGTAGGATATGCCTGTATATTATCCATCCATTAGCATAGCAGTAGGATATGCATGTATATTATCCATCCATTAGTATAGCAGTAGGATATATGCCTGTATATTATCCATCCATTAGCATAGCAGTAGGATATGCCTGTATATTATCCATCCATTAGTGTAGCAGTAGGATATGCCTGTATATTATCCATCCATTAGTGTAGCAGTAGGATATGCCTGTATATTATCCATCCATTAGCATAGCAGTAGGATATGCCTGTATATTATCCATCCATTAGCATAGCAGTAGGATATGCCTGTATATTATCCATCCATTAGTTTAGCAGTATGATGTCTGTATATTATCCATCCATTGGTATAGCAGTAGGATATGCATGTATATTATCCATCCATTAGTATAGCAGTAGGATATGCATGTATATTATCCATCCATTAGTGTAGCAGTAGGATATGCATGTATATTATCCATCCATTAGTATAGCAGTAGGATATGCCTGTATATTATCCATCCATTAGAATAGCAGTAGGATATGCCTGTATATTATCCATCCATTAGTGTAGCAGTAGGATATGCATGTATATTATCCATCCATTAGTGTAGCAGTAGGATATGCATGTATATTATCCATCCATTGGTATAGCAGTAGGATATGCATGTATATTATCCATCCATTAGTATAGCAGTAGGATATGCATGTATATTATCCATCCATTAGTATAGCAGTAGGATATGCATGTATATTATCCATCCATTAGTATAGCAGTAGGATATGCCTGTATATTATCCATCCATTAGTATAGCAGTAGGATATGCATGTATATTATCCATCCATTAGTATAGCAGTAGGATATGCCTGTATATTATCCATCCATTAGTATAGCAGTAGGATATGCATGTATATTATCCATCCATTAGTATAGCAGTAGGATATGCATGTATATTATCCATCCATTAGTATAGCAGTAGGATATGCATGTATATTATCCATCCATTAGTATAGCAGTAGGATATGCATGTATATTATCCATCCATTAGTATAGCAGTAGGATATGCATGTATATTATCCATCCATTAGTATAGCAGTAGGATATGCATGTATATTATCCATCCATTAGTATAGCAGTAGGATATGCCTGTATATTATCCATCCATTAGTATAGCAGTAGGATATGCATGTATATTATCCATCCATTAGTATAGCAGTAGGATATGCATGTATATTATCCATCCATTAGTATAGCAGTAGGATATGCCTGTATATTATCCATCCATTAGTATAGCAGTAGGATATGCATGTATATTATCCATCCATTAGTATAGCAGTAGGATATGCATGTATATTATCCATCCATTAGTATAGCAGTAGGATATGCATGTATATTATCCATCCATTAGTATAGCAGTAGGATATGCATGTATATTATCCATCCATTAGTATAGCAGTAGGATATGCATGTATATTATCCATCCATTAGTATAGCAGTAGGATATGCCTGTATATTATCCATCCATTAGTATAGCAGTAGGATATGCATGTATATTATCCATCCATTAGTATAGCAGTAGGATATGCATGTATATTATCCATCCATTAGTATAGCAGTAGGATATGCATGTATATTATCCATCCATTAGTATAGCAGTAGGATATGCATGTATATTATCCATCCATTAGTATAGCAGTAGGATATGCCTGTATATTATCCATCCATTAGTATAGCAGGATAGCATGTATATTATCCATCCATTAGTAGCAGTAGGATATGCATGTATATATCCATCCATTAGTATAGCAGTAGGATATGCATGTATATTATCCATCCATTAGTATAGCAGTAGGATATGCATGTATATTATCCATCCATTAGTATAGCAGTAGGATATGCCTGTATATTATCCATCCATTAGTATAGCAGTAGGATATGCATGTATATTATCCATCCATTAGTATAGCAGTAGGATATGCATGTATATTATCCATCCATTAGTATAGCAGTAGGATATGCATGTATATTATCCATCCATTAGTATAGCAGTAGGATATGCATGTATATTATCCATCCATTAGTATAGCAGTAGGATATGCATGTATATTATCCATCCATTAGTATAGCAGTAGGATATGCATGTATATTATCCATCCATTAGTATAGCAGTAGGATATGCATGTATATTATCCATCCATTAGTATAGCAGTAGGATATGCATGTATATTATCCATCCATTAGTATAGCAGTAGGATATGCATGTATATTATCCATCCATTAGTATAGCAGTAGGATATGCATGTATATTATCCATCCATTAGTATAGCAGTAGGATATGCATGTATATTATCCATCCATTAGTATAGCAGTAGGATATGCATGTATATTATCCATCCATTAGTATAGCAGTAGGATATGCATGTATATTATCCATCCATTAGTATAGCAGTAGGATATGCATGTATATGTGCTGTCTGGTGAAATGCAGTAAGTGTGAGAGGGAAATAATAGAGATATTGAAAAAAAACAAGAAAAGTAAAACATACTTTATCACTGCTCTTGCTGGTGTTTGAAGAGACTGTATGATCCAATCATTTTGTGGCTAACTACTTTCACTCACACACAGCACCTCTCCATTTAGCAAGCAAGTGTATTTATAAAGCACAATTTATACATGAAAGCAATTTAATGTGCTTTACAAAGGAAAAAGAAGAGATAATAAAATACATTCATTTTATATTCATAGCGACCTGTTTACCGGCTTCTTGGCCCATTGTATTATTTACAGTTTCCATTTTCTCAATCTTTTACAACTCAAGTGGCGATAAGGGAAGGTGATCCGGACATAAAGTCATAAAGGCTCCCCCAGGGTTCATCCAGGGTTCGTCTTGTTCTCTCTCTTCTACGGTATCTGCTGATGTAACAGCACTGGCTACCTTTATGGCCAGTCATTTGAGAAACAATAAAAGCAGGGACATGTTTGCCAACAGTCAAAAGTCAATATGTATTTATGCGTCTCCCTGATGTTTAAGATGATTAGAGACAGGAGGTGTAAATCACCCTCAGATCACCTAAAGAGAGGGTAAAGACCTGGCCAATCAGTCCTGAACCACTGGGGCGACCATCATCATAGCTAGCCAATCAGAACTAAAGGTCCTCTGTGACTCAGCAGGTAAACAAAACACACGCGTCACTAAGAGTCTCTACGGCTTAAAGAGCCCGACGAAAAGACACAAAACACCTCATGAAGAAAACTCGACTTCCATCAATCTGCCGTCAGTCCAGTGACTATTTTCCCATCCCGTGACAATGACAAATAATGCACCTGGATAATGAGTAAGCAAGCAAACAAACGGATAATCAGTAACCTAACGGTTTAGGAAGTTTTACAGGGATTTATAAAACCACCTCTTTATCCCCGTCCTCCTCCTGCCTCCTCGGCTCAGCCACTAAGCAAACAGGAGGGAACCTAGAACCGCACATTCTCAGTACTGACACCATCACTCTGACCGACCGCTGTGGACACACACGCTCTCCCGTTCCTCTTCATCTACCGGGACGGACAATAACACGGACACAGCTGTGAGCCACTCCACGTCAAGTGGAATTGACTGTTTTAAATGGGAACGGAGGTCGCAGCCATTGACAACTAAAGCCATCGTATGTTAGTGTTGTTTGGTTTCCAATCAATAGAACAGCAAGGAAAAGAATGGAACAACAGTTGTCTAAACCAGTTCAGGTGCGTGTGTGCTTATGTAGTTTTATCTCTGGTTGAATATTCTGTGAATTCTGATGCTGCCGAATTTCACAGATGAACTAAAGTATTTGTGTATCACATTGGAACACTTAAACTTGCTTTGGGACTCTGAAAAGGACTACACCCCATATGGTGTTCTGACCTAAGAAACAAGTCTGAACAAAGCAGCCCAGTAATCATAACAGATGTACGAAACCGCCTAAAGAAGCTACCTAGATGCGAACCCTATAGCTCCTATAGCAATAGCCAAACAGAAACCAATTCAACTTGGTTATAGTGAAAAGACAATCACCCTGATACAGACTCAGCAACCAAACATTAAGCATCCTAGCGCTCACAGAGATCAGCGCTCACAGAGATCAGCGCTCACAGAGGCCGGCGCTCACAGAGACCGGCGCTCACAGAGACCGGCGCTCACAGAGATCGGCGCTCACAGAGATCGGCGCTCACAGAGACAGGCGCTCACAGAGACAGGCGCTCACAGAGACAAGCGCTCACAGAGATCAGCGCTCACAGAGACAAGCGCTCACAGAGACACGCGCTCACAGAGACACGCGCTCACAGAGACAGGCGCTCACAGAGACAGGCGCTCACAGAGACAGGCGCTCACAGAGACAGGCGCTCACAGAGATAGGCGCTCACAGAGATCAGCGCTCACAGAGATCAGCGCTCACAGAGATCAGCGCTCACAGAGATCAGCGCTCACAGAGATCAACGCTCACAGAGATCAGCGCTCACAGACATCGGTTCCCGCTGGCAGAATAAGCATCCTTGACACTATGAGCCTGTGTTGTTGGCCATCATCACGCCGTCAGAATAACTATCAGGATTAACACAGCGGGATCAGCACAGAGGATCGAAGACAATACAGAACTATTGATTAGCAAACATTAATATTCCTTATGGGGTTTTGTGACCGAGTACACCGGTGAAGTACTCCAGGGAAATCCGGCCATGGGCGGGGGAGCTCTGTGGACTGGAATGGGTGGTGCAAGCCTTGGTAACAGCACTGACGAAGATCAGGGAAATGAGACTGATGGGGTGAAGGTGATGAGGGTGATGGTTCCCGTCCTGGACAGCCTCATCCTGGTGACGGGCATGCTGGGACACTTCCTGGTCGTCACCATCCTCATTCGCCGACGGAGGACTCAGGGTAACTCACTTTTGTCATTTTAAAATGTAATAAACCCAGAGACTCATAAAGACACAGTAAGCATTAGAACTCCTGGACGTGTTAAAGAGAACCCGACACAGAACACCAGTTTAGACCGGACACCTGCGGGGCTCTAATGAAATGTAGTAAACGTATTGTTATTTCTTGGTTCTGGATCCAGGTGGCCGGGTTCTCCGCGGGACTGACGTTCTGCTGTTGGCTCTGGGTGCTGCGGACCTGCTGCTGCTGTTCTGCCTGCCGTTCCACACCACTGCCATCGCTCTGGGTTCCTGGCCCTTCGGCAGCTTCCTCTGTAAGGTCTGTAAGCCTAGAACCCGGCCCGGTTTGCCGTCCATCACATGCTTCGTGTGACGTTAACGGAACTCCCAGGTTAATTGTCCTATGTTGCTTTTGCGTTTATAACTCTGTGCTTTAATCATTTATATTATCATAATGTCCAACGCCGGTGTGGCCTCAGGCTGTCAGCTTCCTGGGCGTGGCCTGTTCGGCCGCATCCGTCTTCACGCTGGCCGCACTCGCCGTGACCCGGTACGTCGCCGTGGTGCACCCGACCTGGTCCTACCACGCCTTCATGCGCCGACACCTGAAGCTGGCGGTGGCGCTCCTGTGGATACCCGCCACGGCCCTGGCAGCGCCGCAGTTCGCCTTCCGCGTGGTCGGCATGTCCTCCACCCTATACTGCTTCGCCTTCCTAGGCAACCTGGGTCAGCGGGTCTACGGCACCACGCTGTTCCTGTGTGCCTTCGCCATGCCGCTGGGCGTCATCGCCGGGATGTACGCCAGGATCTACTGCTTCCTGCGCCGGATGAGGCGTCTGGGACACGCCCCGCAGCTGGACCGCTACCAGAGCCAGGTAAAGTGACCCGCATGCCAGCATAACTGTTGTTCCGGGTGCCTCGGAGCATCGGGGTGTTCTAATGACCTCTGTGACCCCCCCCACAGGTGACCCACACCGCCGCCCTGCTGGTTCTGGTCTTCACTCTGTGCTGGCTGCCTTCCTACAGTCTCATGTTCTCACTGTTAGGTGCCTGGATGTTGATCGGTCATTATATCTGCTCAGTGGGTGTCACACTGTGGAGTAAACGTCTCTCTAACACTCCATTTATTTCCTCCATCCATCTCTCCTCCTCCTGTCTCCTCCTCGCTCCCCCCCCTCCTCTCTTCCCCCTACAGGGCGCACCTCCATAATCACACCCACATACCGCTACGTGGCCATCTTCATCAGGCTGATGGCTTCCTCTGCATCCGTGTTTAACCCCGTCCTGTACGTGTTCATGTCCAACCGGTTCAGGGGAGATCTGGAGGTGTTGCTAAGGGAGTGTGTGGAGGCGTTCAGGAGGCGTGTACAGGGCTGTAGGTTGGGGGCGTTGGGCGGGAACATGGTGCAGCCCTTTAACCCGGCGCAGGTGGACACCCCACCCCCACGTCTACCCGGGTTCTAATGTTACTATGGAAACTACGGACAATCTGTGGGTGCATAAGGAACGATCTCTGAGGATCTACTGATCCTCTGGACATTATGGAAGATCCTGTGGACTTTAATGGTGAAATACATTGTTTTGAAACTGTTTGCTGTATTAACACCACGTGTTTTGGCATTTTGTTTGGCATCTTTGCTGAGCAGAATGTGGAGTGGACATCCTTCCCCTGATGTATAACGGGGTAGTGGGGGAGCAGTAATGTCACGACCACTACAGGCTGTCTATAGTGCCCTTAGAGGACCAATATGGACCCACTAGGAAAACAGGTCTGGTTTGAATAAGATCGCTCTCACAACTTATTGAACATCATTTCATGTCAATAAACAAAATTCCCGTGGCTAAGGATTTTTTGTTTACATCTGTGTACGTGTGTGTGTACGTGTGTGTGTGCGTGTGTGTGCGTGTGTGTGCGTGTGCACGTGTGTGTGTGTGTGTGTGTGTGTGTGTGCGTGTACGTGTGTGTGCGTGTACGTGTGTGTGTGTGTACGTGTGTGTGTGTACGTGTGTGTGTGTACGTGTGTGTGTGTGTCGGGCAGAAATAGCACCGTTCGATCAAATAGTTCAGCGAGAACGTTTGGCCTCAGGTGAACCACTAAACCGAGCTATAGTCCCAGGTAATACTCACTCTCCACCACCTTCTTGAGGTCGGTTCCGTCATCGTTGATCTGCTGGATGTTCCCGAAGTGTATGTCACTGAAGAAGATCCGATTGGATCCTCCACGGTAGTCAAAGGCCAGGGCGATGACGTTCTTCATGTGCTCCGGGTCCTCGAAGGGCTTGATTGGGGCGTTGAGGTTGGTCTCATCCAGCAGATGGATGCTCTTCAGGATGGTCCGCTCCGAGTAGAGCAGGAAGCTGTCGTAATCACGGCAACCGCAGCCGTCCTCCGCCAGCATTCCGTGGGCACAGGCGCACGTCCGACTGGTGCCGCCCTGGAACAGACACAGCTGCTCACAGCCGCCATTGTTCTCCTTACAGATGTTGGTGCCTGAGGAAGAACATGAGCATGTCATTAGACAGTCTCCGACACACCAATCCAGGAAGTATCAGACAACACGTCATTAGACAGTCTTCGACACACCACTCCAGGAAGTAACAGACAACTCGTCGTTAGACAGAGATTTTAGTGGCGTCTCCAACCTTGTTGCCTGTCCCTGTTGAAGACCTTGATGTCCTTCAGCTGCACACCGATGCCTGTCCTCAGGTACACATAGTCAGTGGCATTGTCTTTGTTCCCTCTTTTGATGGACCCATTGGCATGAGTCCTGGTCCAACACAACACAACATGGGTCAGACACTTCCACAACAGGCATCCTTTGTTACAGACACAATAGAAAACAACCAATTACAGCAGAGAGGTACAGACGGGTGAGTGGGGTGGTGAGTCAGTGGTCTCACCGGTCACTCCAGTAGATGTAGTCCTGGAAGACCGAGACGGCAAACATGTCCATGTTGTTACTGGCCAGCACCAGCTCCCGGCTGTACCCGCTCTCCAGGTCGATCCGTTCTATCGTGTCTCGCCGAGCATCACACCAATAGAGGAGGTTCTCCTATAAACACAGGCAGACATGTTCTGTTCAAACAACCAGGCTGCCCAGACGTGAATGGAGAATGCTGTTAAATGTGGATTTTATGAATGCAGTTTAAGCTGCATACAGTTAAACAGTGTGTGTGTGTGTGTGTGTGTGTGTGTGTGTATAGAGTACCTTGTAGTCAATGGAGATTCCGTTAGGCCAGCTAATGTTGTTGCTAACCAGGACCATTCTTTCAGATCCGTCTAGACGAGACCTCTCGATGCGGGGAACTTGGCCCCACTCTGTCCAGAACAGATACCTGAGGAACCCAACCCGATATCAGTACGTCTGAAGGCAGTACAGGAAAGCCATGTTGGCTCGACTGATTAAGTTTAATGACAAGTGTTGCTCAGTATCAACATGTCATGAAAGGTTAACCCAGTAGCCCGGACCCAGTAGCCCAGGCACAGTGGCACAGTAGCCCAGGCACAGTAGCACAGTAGCCCAGGCACAGTAGCCCAGGCTATCCCCAGTCACTCACCCTTTCTCTGGGTGGACAGTGATGGCACGGGGCTTGTCCAGCCCATGGGAGATGACCACATAGCGGAAGGAGCCATTGAGTCTGGCCACCTCGATGACATCAAAGCCCTGGTCTGTCCAGTAGATGTTACCTGACAGGGAGAAAGTCAAAGGGTCAGTGTGTGTGCATGAGTGTGTGTGCATGTGTGCATGAGTGCGTGTGCCTGTGTGCGTGCGTGTATGTGCATGTGTGTGTGTGCATGTGTGTGTGTGCATGTGAGTGTGTGCATGTGAGTGTGTGCATGTGAGTGTGTGCATGTGAGAGTGTGCATGTGAGAGTGTGCATGTGAGAGTGTGCATGTGAGAGTGTGCATGTGAGAGTGTCCATGTGAGTGTGTGCATGTGAGTGTGTGCATGTGAGTGTGTGCATGTGAGTGTGTGCATGTGAGAGTGTGCATGTGAGTGTGTGCATGTGAGAGTGTGCATGTGTGTGTGTGTGTCAGCGTGCCTCAGCCTGCACATGTACTCCCACACAGCAGATGTGACTGGCCCCTAACCTGCTATCCAGTCCACAGTGATGCCCTCCACCCTGCCGATGCCATTAGTGACCACATCCTCCCTCCACGTCTGGTCTCTCTTGGCTCTGCTGATGGTGCTCAGACCCATGTCCACCCAGTAGATGGTGTCATTATCTGCCGGACAGACGACATGACTGAACATACTGCGGTTACACAGCCAGTAGGCCGGTCCAGTGGAACGTCTGTGCAGTACACTCTGTGTGTGTGTGTGGTCACACTTCCCCCTCAAACAGACCTGCGAGCTCAAAGGACACTTACCAGCGTGGAAGTCGATGCCCACGGCCAGAGAGGTTCCAGACACTGGCACCAGGGCATCAGATTTATCAGTCGGGTCCAGGGGGATTCCTCTGATTCCCTCGTGGACCGAGTACAGCAGGAAGGAACCCATACCTGGAGAGATACAAGCAGAACACAGATCTACCAACATGCAGTATGGACACCCAGAACAGCTTGTGTGTGTGTGCGCGTGTGCATGTGTGTGTGTACACATCTGTGTGTACATGTGTGTGTGTGTACACGTGTGTGTGTGTACACATGTGTGTGTGTACACGTGTGTGTGTGTACACGTGTGCGTGTGTGTACACGTGTGCGTGTGTGTACACGTGTGCGTGTGTGTACACGTGTGCGTGTGTGTACACGTGTGCGTGTGTACACGTGTGTGTGTGTACGTGTGTGTGTGTACACGTGTGTGTGTGTGTGTGCGTGTGTGTGTACACGTGTGTGTGTGTGTGTGTACACGTGTGTGTGTGTGTACACGTGTGTGTGTGTGTGTACACGTGTGTGTGTGTGTGTGGGTGTACACGTGTGTGTGTGTGTACACGTGTGTGTGTGTGGGTGTGTACATGTGTGTGTACACGTGTGTGTGTGTGTGTTTGTGTGTACACGTGTGTGTGTGTGTGTACACGTGTGTGTGTGTGTGTGTGTGTACACGTGTGTGTGTACACGTGTGTGTACACGTGTGTGTGTGTGTACACGTGTGTGTATACGTGTGTGTACACGTGTGTGTGTGTGTGTGTGGTCCTACCCTCACAGGACTGCTGTCCACTCTTCAGGCTGTAACCAGCAGTACACATGCAGGCTCTGCTAGTGGGTGAGGTGGGCAGGCACAGCTGGGAACAGTCGCCATTGTTGTTACTGCACATGTTGATCCCTGGACACAGCGGAACACACAAATGAATATATCACCAAGGAAACAGGCCTACGCACTCCGCTACGCACTCCGCAACGCACTCCGCAACGCACTCCGCAACGCACTCCGCAACGCACTCCGCAACGCACTCCGCTACGCACTCCGCAACGCACTCCGCTACGCACTCCGCTACGCACTCCGCTACGCACTCCGCTACGCACTCCGCTACGCACTCCGCTACGCACTCCGCAACGCACTCCGCAACGCACTCCGCAACGCACTCCGCAACGCACTCCGCAACGCACTCCGCAACGCACATCACTTTGTGTGATCATGGCTGTGACATCATCATCATCACGTGACCACCTACCTGTGCCCGTCTGCAGGCTCTCGTTGTAGATCCTCATGTGCATGATGGGAGAAGTGTTGTTACGCAGAACCTTCCAGTTCCCCCCGTCGCTCTTATCACATGTCCCTATCTGGTCCGTCCCGTGGTCAGCCCACCAGAGTTTGTCCCCTGTAGACACAACAACAAACGCTCAGTACATTAAAGTGTGTACCTCAGAAAACATCACCGAATTAAAGTGTGTACCTCAGAAAACATCACCGTATTAAAGTGTGTACCTCAGAAAACATCACCGAATTAAAGTGTGTACCTCAGAAAACATCACCGAATTAAAGTGCGTACCTTAGAAAACATCACTGTATTAAAGTGTGTACCTCAGAAAACATCACCGAATTAAAGTGTGTACCTCAGAAAATATCACCGTATTAAAGTGTGTACCTCAGAAAACATCACCGTATTAAAGTGTGTACCTCAGAAAACATCACCGTATTAAAGTGTGTACCTCAGAAAACATCACCGAATTAAAGTGTGTACCTCAGAAAACATCACCGAATTAAAGTGCGTACCTTAGAAAACATCACTGTATTAAAGTGTGTACCTCAGAAAACATCACCGAATTAAAGTGTGTACCTCAGAAAATATCACCGTATTAAAGTGTGTACCTCAGAAAACATCACCGTATTAAAGTGTGTACCTCAGAAAACATCACCGAATTAAAGTGTGTACCTCAGAAAACATCACCGAATTAAAGTGCGTACCTTAGAAAACATCACTGTATTAATGTGTGTACCTCAGAAAACATCACCGAATTAAAGTGTGTACCTCAGAAAACATCACCGTATTAAAGTGCGTACCTCAGAAAACATCACCGAATGAAAGTGTGTACCTCAGAAAACATCACCGTATTAAAGTGTGTACCTTCATTAATAAGCTTTTAACCTTTTAGCCCTAACATAATAAAATTAAGCTTTTTCAAATCTGAACAGATTTAAACAGAATATATTAGACACATTGACGAATACATTTAATATGAACCAAACAATGTCTCTTCAAATGACACTAGACTCAACATGCTGTCCGTCTCACCCATGACAGCCAGCGCTGAGGCTCGGGTCAGTCGGCCCGGTTTGATCCCATCCAGAACCTCCAGGCCGGAGCCGTCAAGCCGACAGCGGCGGATTGTGCCGTTCCCTGAGCTGATCCAATACAGCTGATGCCTGTCATAATCGATCGACAGGCCTGAAGGTGACAGGAGGGAAGCAGTTAGCACAACATGACATCTCTCTTATGACACAGTTGATATCAGAGGCAAGGGTGAGGAAGGATTCTGGGTACTGTAGTCCAACTAGGCACCGTACCAGACACACTGTGCTAGCTGATATGTTTTGTGATTATAATCTAATTATAAGCTATAAACTACTTAAACACCCCTTCCAAAATCCGACAGGGAGTTTTTCCTAGACATCGTGCATTAACCCAGCCTGTTCTTCTGGGTTTCCGGCTGGGTGTAAAGCACTTTGTGACAGTCGCTGGTGTAAACAGGGCTTCATGTAATAAATGTGTTCAGCTGCTTATTCCCCATTGGTGTTGGTGAACGATCGTCCCTCCCTCACTCACCCACAGGGCCCTTCTGATTGGTGAAGAGGGTGGTATGGTTGCTGCCATCCATGTTGGCCATACTGATGTTGTTGCCATCTGTCCAGTAAAGCTTCCTGGAGAAGGACACAAACCAATTACGGCTCATTATACAGGCGCCATGGCGACAAACAAACATCATTTGATTTGTATTCTGTTGTGGTGTTCCTCATATATTGTGTGTGTGTGTGTGTGTGTGTGTGACTGATCCACCCAACTCACCCCAGTATTGGATGGAGAACCAGGCAGTGGGGTTTGTCCAGACCCTGGATGACAGCATTCTTAAAGGATCCGTCCAGTCTGGCCACGTTGATCTGTTTTTTAATGGCATCATAGCTGGTCCAGAACAGGTTCCTGGACACCCAGTCCACAGCCAGACCGTGGGCGTTGGGAAGATCTACTCGGGCAAACACAGAGCAAAACATAACCACCAACTAGATCACTAATCAGCTTTTGTTACTCGTCTTCGTCTTGAGCGTCGAAGCCAGCATTGCACATTGCTCGAATCAGATACGAGACAGAAAATAAACACCAGGCGTATTTGTAAACCCGGGTCAGCACGTGAACCCGGGTCAGCACGTACCGGCAGACACCACCGTCTCCACCCCGGTTCCGTTGATGAAGGCTCTCTTGATGGTCTGAGTGCGGACGTCCGACCAGTAGATGCGGTGCTCCAGGGCGTCGTAGTCCACCACGGTGACGTTGTCGATATCCGGCACGGTGAAGGAGATGATGTAGTTGTAGTAGGGGTTGTCTATGTCCACACCTCGGATCTCGATCTGACGGGCGTACAACAGGAAGTGACGGGACTCTAGGGGGGAGGTGAAGGAGACGAGGGGGGCGGGGTTAAAACAACACCGCGGTGTCCTAACACTACTCTTGATCATTCCCAGAAACACGCGTGCGGTAAAGGGTTCTGAGACATTACGGTCCCGAGGCCGCGGGTTCCTACCTTTGCATGTGCGCTTGTCGGCCTGTAGCTTCATGAGATGAGGGCAGGCACAGGAGAACGTCTGATTGTAGTTGATGAGACACAGGTGAGAACACAGCGTCTGGCCTTCAGCAGAGGCACACGGGTTTGGAGCTGAGGGGAGGAGAAAAGGATTACGGAGGGTCCGCGGAGAACCAACACGGACCGGGGGGTTCCGTTCGGTTCAATCGCAATGAAACCACAGAGAAATAAAACGACATGTCGGTCTATCCCAGAACACATTAATCACAGAGCAGTGAGGAGAGTGATGTGTCACACCTCGTAGTGTGTGAGATTCTGCTGTACATGCGGAACATTTCACAGCATCTTGAGTTACCACACCTGACAGGGCCTCTATCAGCATGTCTACAGCAACACATGTTGACCTCGTCTCGTGGAAACACCAGACGACTCACATGGTTCCACCTACCTGATTCAATTAGTCACGGGCTTAGTGAAAGTTAACTGAATGAATCCGGTGTGTCCACAGGGAGATAAACAAATATGTGAAACATCTGCTGGTATCAGAGGACACAGTGAGACATGTCCTGACTACCACAGATCAACTCTACACGGGACAACGAGTACTGGCCTTCCGGCTGTTATTTCAAACGTGGCACAATTCCGGGACTTTCCAGTATTCGTATTATCAGATTTTCTTTTCCAGTCATCGTGCTAGATAAGCCTGGTTTCCAGTCTACTGATCTTCTTTTACAAACATAATAGTAACCAGGCTAACATGACATCCCATTTGCATATATTACGTGTGTGTAACCTATCCTCTGTCTGTCTGGAGGAATGATAAACCCAAACCTGAAGGTCAAAGGGCTGTGTGTGTGTTATATGTGTGTGTGTGTTATATGTGTGTGTGTGTGTGTGTTATATGTGTGTGTGTGTGTGTTATATGTGTGTGTGTGTGTGTTATATGTGTGTGTGTGTGTGTGTGTTATATGTGTGTGTGTGTTATATGTGTGTGTGTGTTATATGTGTGTGTGTGTTATATGTGTGTGTGTGTGTGTGTGTTATATGTGTGTGTGTGTTATATGTGTGTGTGTTATATGTGTGTGTGTGTTATATGTGTGTGTGTTATATGTGTGTGTGTGTTATATGTGTGTGTGTGTTATATGTGTGTGTGTTATATGTGTGTGTGTGTTATATGTGTGTGTGTTATATGTGTGTGTGTGTTATATGTGTGTGTGTGTTATATGTGTGTGTGTGTGTGTGTGTGTTATATGTGTATGTGTGTGTGTGTTATATGTGTGTGTGTTATATGTGTGTGTGTGTGTGTTATATGTGTGTGTGTGTGTTATATGTGTGTGTGTGTGTTATATGTGTGTGTGTGTGTGTTATATGTGTGTGTGTTATATGTGTGTGTGTGTGTTATATGTGTGTGTGTGTGTGTTATATGTGTGTGTGTTATATGTGTGTGTGTGTTATATGTGTGTGTGTGTGTTATATGTGTGTGTGTGTGTTATATGTGTATGTGTGTGTGTTATATGTGTGTGTGTTATATGTGTGTGTGTGTTATATGTGTGTGTGTGTGTGTGTATATGTGTGTGTGTGTTACGTGTGTGTGTGTTACGTGTGTGTGTGTTACGTGTGTGTGTGTTACGTGTGTGTGTGTTACGTGTGTGTGTGTTACGTGTGTTGTGCGTGTTATAGGTGTGTGTGTTATATGTGTGTGTGTGTTATATGTGTGTGTGTGTGTGTGTTATATGTGTGTGTGTGTGTGTGTTATATGTGTGTGTGTGTTATATGTGTGTGGTATATGTGTGTGTGTGTGTGTTACGTGTGTGTGCGTGTTATATGTGTGTGTGTTATATGTGTTACGTGTGTGTGCGTGTTATATGCGTGTGTGGTATATGCGTGTGTGTTATATGTGTTATGTGTGTGTGTTATATGTGTATGTAACCTACCCTCTGGCTGTCTGGAGGGATGATAAACCTGGAGATCAAAGGGCTGTGTGTTTGTTCTCTGGACCACAGTCACATTGTGGCCGGTCCATTTGTTGGCCTTGGCCAGGGTGTTGGTTCTCCAGTCGGTCCAGTACACCTCTCCTCCATACATGGTGACAGCAAAGGGATGGGACAGGTACTCATGACCCCTCAGAACCTCAATCAGCTCCCGACCGTCATACAGAGCCGAGTAGATGGCATCAGACCTGGGGCAGAGAGGTTATGACAATAGATGAGTGTGTGTGTGTGAGAGTGTATGTGTGTGTGTGTGTGTGTGTGAGTGAGAATGTGTGTATGTGTGTGTGTGTGTGTGGGTATATATGTGTGTGCATGTGAGAGTGTGTGTGTGTGTCTGTCAAGAGTGTGTGTGTCCGTGAGAGTGTGTGTGCCCATGAGAGTGTGTGTGCCCGTGAGAGTGTGTGTGTCCGTGAAAGTGTGTGTGTCCGTGAGAGTGTGTGTGTCCGTGAGTGTGTGTGTCCGTGAGTGTGTGTGTCCGTGAGAGTGTGTGTGTTTACTACCTGGCATCAATCCATACTATGCGTCTCTCCATGTAGTCGACAGTCAGCCCATTGGGCCAGCCACCGCTCCCAGTCTCCTTGTGGATGGTTCTCCTGCCCTCACCACTCATAGACGCTGCCTCTATCCTGGGCAGGCTGGCATCCCAGTCGGTCCAGAACAGAATTCTGTACAAACACCAAAAACACCAACGTGAGTGGGACAGTCAAAAATATGCAGCTGTGTTGTTGTTGTCATATCTACAGTCTCTGAGTGGCACTTCTATGGTATCTGTTCTGTAGTTCTAAAGTATCTGTTCTGTAGTTCTATGGTATGTTCTGTAGTTCCATGGTATCTGTTCTGTAGTTCCATGGTATCTGTTCTGTAGTTCCATGGTATCTGTTCTGTAGTTCCATGGTATCTGTTCTGAAGTACCATGGTATCTGTTCTGAAGTACCATGGTATCTGTTCTCTAGTTCCATGGTATCTGTTCTCTAGTTCCATGGTATCTGTTCTCTAGTTCCATGGTATCTGTTCTCTAGTTCCATGGTATCTGTTCTGTAGTTCCATGGTATCTGTTCTGAAGTACCATGGTATCTGTTCTCTAGTTCCATGGTATCTGTTCTCTAGTTCCATGGTAACTGTTCTCTAGTTCCATGGTATCTGTTCTCTAGTTCCATGGTATCTGTTCTCTAGTTCCATGGTATCTGTTCTCTAGTTCCATGGTATCTGTTCTCTAGTTCCATGGTATCTGTTCTCTAGTTCCATGGTATCTGTTCTCTAGTTCCATGGTATCTGTTCTCTAGTTCCATGGTATCTGTTCTCTAGTTCCATGGTATCTGTTCTCTAGTTCCATGGTATCTGTTCTCTAGTTCCATGGTATCTGTTCTCTAGTTCCATGGTATCTGTTCTCTAGTTCCATGGTATCTGTTCTCTAGTTCCATGGTATCTGTTCTCTAGTTCCATGGTATCTGTTCTCTAGTTCCATGGTATCTGTTCAGCAATGTAATAATATATGTTCAGTAGTTCTAGGATATCTGTTCTGCAGTGTAATAATATATGTTCTTTAGTTCTAGGATATATGTTCTGCAGTGTAATAATATATGTTCTGTAGTTCTAAGGTCTCTCGAACATGTGTAGAGGTCTGGTGTGATCTCTAAACAGTCCAACTATCTAGAGGTGAACAACTCTATACCACAGACTGAAGGCTTTACTGTTTGTTAGGTGTTTCCTCACCCTTCCCGTGGGTCCAGAGCGATGGCACGGGGGTGCTCGACCTCCCCAGCCAGGAGGGTGGTCCTCATGGTTCCATCCAGCCTGGCCACCTCGATCTGATCCAGGTTACTCTCCACCCAGTAGATGTTCCCTGCAATCCAGTCCACTGCCAGACCCTCAGGAGTGGCCAGGCCATATTGGATGACAACCTCGAAACTGGTCAAAGCTGGACAGAGGAGGGGCAACAAAACACTGACAAACTAAAAATGTGTGTTATATTCTGCTTCTGTGGAAGCTTGGATTGTCAGAATAACTCCAATCATAGTTCTCCTGGAAGAACGATGTTGCATCATGCCAAGTTCCAGACGCTAGTCCGGTCCAAGTTCCAGACGCTAGTCCGGTCCAAGTTCCAGACGCTAGTCCGGTCCAAGTTCCAGACGCTAGTCCGGTCCAAGTTCCAGACGCTAGTCCGGTCCAAGTTCCAGACACTAGTCCGGTCCAAGTTCCAGACACTAGTCCGGTCCAAGTTCCAGACACTAGTCCGGTCCAAGTTCCAGACACTAGTCCGGTCCAAGTTCCAGACACTAGTCCGGTCCAAGTTCCAGACACTAGTCCGGTCCAAGTTCCAGACACTAGTCCGGTCCAGGCCAGTTTGGCTGCCAACTGTGGCCCTATGCCCTATTAAGATTTTATTTTGGTAAATCCTTTATTTTGGCAATATTCTGAGGCTCACTATGAACCCGGAAAAAACTGTCACCCTGATGATGAAGGATTAAAGGATTATTGAACATAAATTGAACTTCCACTTTTGAGCCAACCCTTTCAACTTCTTGGTTGTTGTCATAATGCTGTGTGAGTGTTTGTGAGTGTGTGTGTGTTCGTGTGAAAGTGTCACCACACAGTTTAGAAGACATCTTCAACATAAAGCAGCAGGAGCTCCACTAAGGTTGGACACAGTCCTGTCTTCAGGAGGGTGGCGCAGTATATCGGAAGAGGAAAGCATGTCATATATTGGCTCCGATACTAGGACATAGTGTGTGTCTGTGTGTGTGTGTGTGTGTCTGTGTGTGTGCCCAGACTTTGTTCTAGCCCAGGCTAACTGCAGTCACGCAGCAGAGCGTTGAGACAAATGGAGAGAGACAAAGCCTTCCGTCAATCTCTTAATGTGTGCCCCTAGTGTACCTCAGGGGATTCTGGGAAAAAAAGGAAAATAACCTTGATTTGCCAGAACTAATTGGGTGGGTGGGGGTTAGGCCAGGGACAATAATAAAACGAAGGAGAAAAGACTAGAATGGACTGAAAAGGCGACTATAAAACAAACTTTTGTTTGGGAAAAGGCAACAGAAACTCTGCAAAACATTATTGCGAGTCCAAAGAGCCAGCCTAACGAAGGACGAAACAGTAAAGCTTTGAGAACACGCTAACACGCTGCTAATGTGTTTTCCAGAACAATCCAACACATCTCAGCCAATATCCTTGTCACTTTCATGGGGTTAAATAAGTGCAGTAGCTCTCCCAACCTCCATTCTCTGAGAGTTTCCCACGGTAGATCTTGTCCTCCACCACGTCGGTCCAGTAGAGTGTGCTCTGGTTCAGGTGGAAGTCCAGAGCGATGGTGTTTCTCAGGTTAGGTACCAGCACACTGAACTCCCCCTTGTGGAGATCAATACGACGGATCTCATGACGGTTGGAGAAGATAATGAACGGCTTGAAAGGATCTGAGGAGGAATATCATGAACAATGTAAATGCTCACCAGTTGGGACCTGCAGGGTTTCCAGGGGAAATGATAACAACAAACCCCTAGTATATATTGGAGCTTCTATATCCAGATGTACAGTATGTTCACTAAATGCCATAAAACACACTTTTCCAATTCCCAGGCCATCAAAACATGATTCTCTCCTCTCCACTCCCTCCTCTCCTGTCCCCCTCTTCCTCGTCCCCTCCCTTGTTCTCTCCTCTCCACTCCACTCCACTCCCCCCTCTTCCTCGTCCCCTCCCACCCTCCTCTCTACTCCCCCTTCCTCGTCCCCTCCCTCCTCTCCTGTCCCCCCTCTTCCTCGTCCCCTCCCTTGTTCTCTCCTCTCCACTCCCCCCTCTTCCTCGTCCCCTCCCACCCTCCTCTCCACTCCCCCCTCTTCCTCGTCCCCTCCCTCCTCTCCACTCCACTCCCCCCCTTCCTCGTCCCCTAACCCTCTTCTCTCCTCACCAGAGCTCTTGCAGGTCTCCATGTCGGGCTCCAGCTCCCAGCCCTGGTAGCAGGAACACTTGACACTGCTCTTCTCTTGCTCACACTTCTGGCTGCACTTGAGGTGTTTGGCACAGAGGTTCATGATCTGGCAGGTCTTATTGTCGGCGTCCAGCTCCATACCCAAGGGGCAGGAACACATGAAGCCCTCCGCAGGGACAATGGAGCAGTTGTGGCTGCAGCCTCCGTTATCGGTGGAGCACAGATCTGTAGAAGGTGAGGAGCACCGCAGAAAGACGAGAGAATGGGAGGTTAATTGATATATCCGCGTTAAACGAGGTATTATGGGTGCGTGTCTGTGTGTGTGTGTAATAATACCACAGAGCTTCTCGTCAGAGCCGTCAGGGCAGTCGTCCATGCCGTCACACAGCATCTCGGCGGGGAGACAGATGGAGTCGTTGGTGGCGCAGACGTGGTGGGACAGCTTGCACACTAAAGCCTCACAGTTGTCCTCGTCGGAGTTGTCCACGCAGTCGCTGTCCCCGTCACACACCCAGGCCTTACTGATACACCGAGCTGGTGGCGAGTCAAAGGGGCAAAGGTCAACATAGGAAGGTCTCATGACAGCTGCCATCACGTTGGTTGCCTTCGTCAGAAAAGTATTCTCTTTCTGGTGAAAAGACCACACCCACTCACAAAAGACCACTCCCACTCACCGGAGACCACACCTACTCACAAAAGACCACACCCACCCACAAACGACCACACCTACTCACAAAAGACCACACCCACTCACAAAAGACCACTCCCACTCACCGGAGACCACACCCACTCGTCGGAGACCACACCTGTTCACAGCAGACCACGCCCACTCACAAGAGACCACACCTACTCGATATAGACCACGCCCACTCACCAGAGTCACGGCAGCTGAACTTGACGGCCGGGTCACACATGTGTGTCACCCCCTCACAGTCGCTCTCATCACTGAGGTCCATGCAGTCCGTGTCCCCGTCACAGCGCCAGCGCATGGGGATACACAGGCCGTCTACGCGACACTGGAACTCATCCACATGGCAACCGCCGGGAGGACGCGTTGCTAGGGAGATGGAGGGAGAGAGGTCAGCGTGTCAATAGCAGAGGACAACAAAGCATGGCGAGAATACGTTTTTAGATGAAGTCCATTAAACAGTAGAAACGATCATATGGGTCCAATCTGAATGAGAGAGTTTTACGGCAATGTATTAAACGCCTCGACAAATCCCATGGGAACAATGTGTTTACATCAGTCAGGATGCCCAGCCCTGGGAGGACATTTAGCTCAGTGCAAATGCTCATTTTATTTACTGAAACTAATCAGCCGTTGCCTATCTGTCACTTCAACTCTGATTAACACCAGATTTCAAAACACAATAGTTAGTGTAAAATATTTATACAAAAATTGTATGTTGAAGACGAAAGGTCAGGAGTTGCGTACCCCCCCTGACCCCACTACGCCAACCCCTGACCCCTCTACGCCAACCCCTGACCCCTCTACGCCAACCCCCGACCCCTCTACGCCAACCCCCGACCCCTCTACGCCAACCCCTGACTTCTCCACGCCAAGGAGTTGGGATAGAGGGGTTTGGTATAGAACCTCGGAGATCGAGAAGATAATAAAAATAAATGTTCCTTCTAATCTAATGACTTCCAGAGGGTGTAGTACACACACACACACACACACTGCCAGAAGCTCATTCTGGGCACCGATCACTCATTAGGCCAGACGACCATGCTGAGCTCAATGATGCGTGCTGGACTAAACAGCCAAACACACGCATACACACACACACATGCATGTGGGCTCCAGTGCACGCACAAATACACATACAAAGAAACACACACACACACACATACACACACACATACACACACACACATATGTGGGCTCAAGTGCACGCACAAATACAGAAAGAGAGAGCGAGAGAGAGAGAGAGAGAGAGAGACAGAGAGTGTGAGAGACAGAGAGTGTGAGAGACAGAGAGTGTGAGAGACAGAGAGTGTGAGAGACAGAGAGTGTGAGAGACAGAGAGTGTGAGAGACAGAGAGTGTGAGAGACAGAGAGTGTGAGAGACAGAGAGTGTGAGAGACAGAGAGTGTGAGAGACAGAGAGTGTGAGAGACAGAGAGTGTGAGAGTGTGAGAGTGTGAGAGTGTGAGAGTGTGAGAGTGTGCGAGACAGAGAGTGTGCGAGACAGAGAGTGTGCGAGACAGAGAGTGTGCGAGACAGAGAGTGTGCGAGACAGAGAGTGTGCGAGACAGAGAGTGTGCGAGACAGAGAGTGTGCGAGACAGAGAGTGTGCGAGACAGAGAGTGTGCGAGACAGAGAGTGTGCGAGACAGAGAGTGTGCGAGACAGAGAGTGTGAGAGACAGAGAGTGTGAGAGACAGAGAGTGTGAGAGACAGAGAGTGAGAGAGACAGAGTGTGTGAGAGACAGAGAGTGTGAGAGACAGAGAGTGAGAGAGACAGAGTGTGTGAGAGACAGAGAGTGAGAGAGACAGAGAGTGAGAGAGACAGAGTGTTTGAGAGACAGAGTGTGTGAGAGACAGAGAGTGTAAGAGACAAGGCGTGAGAAAGTGAGAGAGCACTTCAGGAGATCCCAACTACATACCAGGTGGTTGGGAGTAAAAACACATTTATGTTTGGTGAAGTATGTGATTATTGGCTTATTGCAACAACCTCACAGCAGGTAGATGAAGCAGTATCTAATGATCCCACACAGATTACAACGCTGGTAACGACACTGGTAACGACAAGGTTAACGCCACCAGAACCCTGACAAAAACAATGTGTTTAAAATGTGGATAAATGTGCTGTTAAGAGTCGTGTGCTTCAACTGTGGTTTTATTTCTTTCATGTTTATTGCATTTCAAATATAAACAACATCCCCAAAGCGCCACATGAATCAACGGGCTCATCTGAATACGTTTGAGCGAATGAACCCCAACCCCCACCCCCCGGATTAGCCCTCCCACGTCGCTCGTTGTTTACACTTGGGCCGATTCGTTAGAGCGTGACGAGGGTGGCTGCGATTGGCTAGTGTGTGAAACAATGCCTCAGCCCAATAGCGACGAGCCTTACTGAAGAGGCGATCGCTTTACGTAGATAATCTGTCAATCTGTGTGTTACCATATCCCTGACAGCAGCACAGCGGATTTGTAAAGTGACCCCGGGGCGACAGGACAAGCTGAGACGCGCAAAACAGCAAAACACAGAGCCTGTCAACATTCCCACAAACAGCGCAAGGACGCCGAAGCAGCAACATTCCCACAAAGCCTGAAACAGGATACAGGCGTTTCATTTGGTGAAGTGTATGAGAAAGCAAAAACGAGGACAATTCTGACTATTGGGAAACGTAGCCCTAAAATGGTTCGTCTTTCATGTTGGGGACGACGAGAACGATGCAAACACAAGTCACTCCGACTCTCCTAGGTCGCGTACACTGAAGTATGACAACAAATGTGCATGTGTGGTGCAACTGAGGCGGTACGGGGAAACCTAATGTAGCAGAGGCACAAAATGGACGCTTGACTGGCACTTCCCACAACGTGGTCATGATGAGACGTTTGATGAGGGTTTTTTCCACCATTTAACCAATCGAGTTTGAGAATTTCTACACGCCTTACAGGCCTCCGCTTCACTCGTTCCAAAAATTGCATCTCATCGACAATAACAATGTCTAATTTATTTAATGGGCTCATTTCAGGCCTTAGAAATACTCAATTAAACCAATTAGATTATAGCAAAGTCTAAATAGAAGTTCTCCACAACCACAAGACACATTGCTTAAGTCATTAGTTGATGAAGAAACCTTTCTTACAATAATCCCATATCTCGCCTTGAACTTTATCTTAGAAATACTTTTTAGGTAACAAATAAAGATTGAGAAGCCAACATAAATGGACACACACTGAGAACGCTATTGTGACGTGACTAGAAAACATCTGATAAACTCTAACAGAAGGACAAGCCCACACGCAATGCCTTGTTCAAGGGCAGAATGGGTTCAAGTGTGTACCCTGGTTAGTACAGTTTGAGGATATGATCACAGGCAGTATGGAATAACAGGTTGGAGTACGTACCCTGGTTAGTACAGTTTGAGGATATGATCACAGGCAGTATGGAATAACAGGTTGGAGTACGTACCCTGGTTAGTACAGTTTGAGGATATGATCACAGGCAGTATGGAATAACAGGTTGGAGTACGTACCCTGGTTAGTACAGTTTGAGGATATGATCACAGGCAGTATGGAATAACAGGTTGGAGTACGTACCCTGGTTAGTACAGTTTGAGGATATGATCACAGGCAGTATGGAATAACAGGTTGGAGTACGTACCCTGGTTAGTACAGTTGGCGTGTGTCTCGTCACTGTAATCTCCACAGTCGTTGTCTCCGTCACAGGTCCAGTACTCAGGGATACAGCGACCACTGTTACACTTAAACTGGACACTGGAGCAGGAGTGACTGCAGCCAGCCTCATCACTGTTATCACCACAGTCATTATCTGATGACAGAGAGAGAGAGAGAGACAAGAGAGAGAGAGAGACAAGAGAGAGAGAGACAAGAGAGAGACGAGAGAGAGACGAGAGAGAGAGACAAGAGAGAGAGAGACGAGAGAGAGACGAGATAAGAGAGACAAGAGAGAGACGAGAGAGAGACGAGAGTGAGACGAGAGAGATAAGAGAGACAAGACAGATTGAGACAGACACAGAGAAAAAGGGAAATAAAGAGAAAGACAGACAAAAAAGAGACAGCGAGAGACAAAGAGAAATAGATGGAGAGAGTGACAGAGGGACAAAAAGAGAGAGGTGTTTCCCACCACATCTTAGTGTAAAACGAATTTAACAGGTTTCACATTTTTAGGTGTGGGGCTATCTACAATGTGGGCTATTTACAGTGTGGGCTATTTACAGTGTGGGCTATTTACAGTGTGGGCTATTTACAGTGTGGGATATTTACAGTGTGGGCTATTTACAGTGTGGGCTATTTACAGTGTGGGCTATTTACAGTGTGGGCTATTTACAGTGTGGGCTATTTACAGTGTGGGCTATTTACATTGGGGCAGTGGGCTATTTACAGTAAGAGAAATCGCTCACCATTATCACAGCGCCAGTTGACGTTGATGCAGCGTCCGTTGTCACAGGTGAACTGAGTTAGTGGAAAGCAGGTGGGGTAGGCTAAGGGAGGAACAGGAAGACGAGGGTAAAGGACACCTCTATGTAGTGCCAAAAGCATCTAGTCTTCCTGGTTTCTGTTCACACAAAACATCTGACATGATCCATAATAGAGGTGTGTAGAACATCAATATGATCCATAATAGAGGTGTATAGAACATCAATATGATCCATAATAGAGGTGTATAGAACATCAATATGATCCATAATAGAGGTGTATAGAACATCAATATGATCCATAATAGAGGTGTATAGAACATCAATATGATCCATAATAGAGGTGTATAGAACATCAATATGATCCATAATAGAGGTGTATAGAACATCAATATGATCCATTATAGAGGTGTATAGAACATCAATATGATCCATAATAGAGGTGTATAGAACATCGATATGATCCATAATAGAGGTGTATAGAACATCAATATGATCGATAATAGAGGTGTATAGAACATCAATATGATCCATAATAGAGGTGTATAGAACATCAATATGATCCATAATAGGTGTATAGAACATCAATATGATCCATAATAGAGGTGTATAGAACATCAATATGATCCATAATAGAGGTGTATAGAACATCAATATGATCCATTATAGAGGTGTATAGAACATCAATATGATCCATAATAGAGGTGTATAGAACATCAATATGATCCATTATAGAGGTGTATAGAACATCAATATGATCGATAATAGAGGTGTATAGAACATCAATATGATCCATAATAGAGGTGTATAGAACATCAATATGATCCATAATAGAGGTGTATAGAACATCAATATGATCCATAATAGAGGTGTATAGAACATCAATATGATCCATCATAGAGGTGTATAGAACATCAATATGATCGATAATAGAGGTGTATAGAACATCAATATGATCCATAATAGAGGTGTATAGAACATCAATATAATCCATAATAGAGGTGTATAGAACATCAATATGATCCATAATAGAGGTGTATAGAACATCAATATGATCCATTATAGAGGTGTATAGAACATCAATATGATCCATAATAGAGGTGTATAGAACATCGATATGATCCATAATAGAGGTGTATAGAACATCAATATGATCCATAATAGAGGTGTATAGAACATCAATATGATCCATAATAGAGGTGTATAGAACATCAATATGATCCATAATAGAGGTGTATAGAACATCAATATGATCCATAATAGAGGTGTATAGAACATCAACTAATTCTGACCGCTGTATTTCCAACTGTCCACTAAAGGTAATCCAGCACACTGACAGCTGAAACACACACAGATTCACAGACCAGGTAAGCTAAGTCAACGACTTCCTGTTTGGCCTAAACCTGTGACTGATTGACGGTACCGCCCCGTGGGTGTGGCCCACTGACAGGTCAAGAGAAGGACGCCGGGGGGACCCACCACAAGAGGCCGGCTCGTCTGAGCGGTCGCCGCAGTCGTCATCCAGGTCACACTTCCAGGATGTGGGAATACAGCGGCCGCTGGCACAGGCATACTGGTTGGGCGGGCATGTGCGGGCTTGAGATGGGCAGAAAGAGACAGGATTAGAGAGACGGAGGTGACGGGCATTTTGTGTGTGTGTACGTGCGCATGTGTGCACGTGAGCGTGTTTTTGTGTGTGTGTGCTCATGTGTGTGTGTGTGTACCTGAGCAGGTAGTGTTGGACTCATCCTCTCGGTTGCCACAGTCATTGTCTCCATCACAGAGCCAACGCAGAGGGATACAGCGGTTATTCTGGCACTTGAACCGGTCCGATGGACACGTGTGCTGGTCTGGAAGAGGAAAACAATATGTTTCTCACCGTATCAATGGTGCTCTAGCATCTTAGAGGCTTCCAGCGCAGCTGGACGCGCTAGCTTTTATTTTGGTGACTAACGGCAGTTGGACAAAAAAATAACAGATTTGATTCTGGTTTAACTCATTGGACGTGGATGATTGATTGGATGATTCTGGTTTAACTCATTGCACGTGGATGATTGATTGGATGATTCTGGTGTAACTCATTGCACGTGGATGATTGTTTGGACGACTCTTTCGCAGCTCTGACTACTCCCTCATCCACAGGAAGCTGAACCAGTTGATCCCTAGCTGAGCATTTGAACCAACATAAAGAACTGTCATGTATGATATTCCTGACAGTAGTGTGGAGAGAGCGCCAGGCGGATAAACCAGAGGCACATTTAACACTCAACTGGAACGCAGTCGCCTGATAACAACCGAGTTATGGTTCAGGGGCAAGGATCGCTTAAATCACGGTCTGCTGCTGTTCCTTTACAACCCGCCATTCTGTACCGCGTGTGTGTGTGTGATTTATAACTTGTGTGTGTGAGGTAAAAACCACTGCGACGTTGCCGTAGTAACAGTACAACTCACGGCAGAGCTCTGGCGCCTCGTCGCTGTTGTCCAGACAGTCGTTGTCGCCGTCACACTTCCATCGCTCCTGGATACAGCGGTTGTTCTTACAGGCAAACTCTGTGGCCTGGCACTGGGGAGGCGGGACGTAGGACGGATTGACTGTGGAGAGGAAAGGAGGAGACGTTACGGATCCCGGAGCAAAGTTTGACCCCTGTCAATCCAAACACGACCTGGATGTATACCTGCCGAACGCCTCACTGTACACGAGCATCACAAATCAACAACACGTAGTGTGGTGACGACGAGAGAGACGCGGCGAAAACGGGGTGAAGGTTTTTAAACATACTTTTACTTTCATATATCGTTTCCCGGGTTGTTTTGGCCATTTTGTTTCACGTTCTGATCATCAAGGCCGGCCCACCACATAGGCAAATGCTAGGGGCCCCGCTCATCCATAGGGGCAACAAACGGTTTTAAAAAAATTGTCTGCATTGCTAGGGGAGGGGCACGTGCTAAAATCTAGCCTAGGGCGCCATGTTGGTCAGGGCCGGCCCTGCTTATCATTCTTCATTTATGCACATTTCAAAATCCATAGAACATCTCAACGAGAGCAAACTGGACATCCTATAAACCCGGCAGGGCCGGGTCAGCGTCCTCTCTGAAGCTCCGGGAGACCCACGTGCACGTGCACACATACCTTTACAGGTCACATTGTCTGCATCCAGGATCTGGTCGTCAGCACATCCACAGGTCCTGCCCTCTGGGATGGCCAGACACAGGCTGCTACAGCCCCCGTTATTCACCCGGCAGAGGTTGGTGCCTATGGGAGGAAAGCAGAAGTAAACACACCGTCCCTCCCCAGGAATGATTAAACAACACCTTGTGACCTTTGTCCTAAGATGTCACATATCAGGTTTGGTGCAGATCGATAATCAAGTGCCCTGAATAAATGCCTTTCATGTGTTTTCACCGATGACAGTTTGACAGGGCTGTTCGCATAATTAAACAGTGATAATTAATTATTCAACAAATCCGGCATAATGAATAAAATGTTTTAGCTAACATAGAAATCCTGTTTTACGTGACATAAGATGTATCACAACCTTTTATTAAGTACTAATGACACTGTCTTAAATGTGCTGTAGAATATAGGGTATTAATTATAAGTATTCATGTTTTCTCATAATTAGTTGGGGAGAGACAGCATTTGTGTATACTCTTATTCTAGGTACACATGCCTACCTGCATCCAGTTTACATCTGACTGCTCTGTTATATCAGATAGCTAAGCTCTGTGGTAGCCATCTTGTCTGAGAGAAAAGGAATCTTCTCTGACAGAACACTGGCTGTAACGCTCGAAAGTCTGTGCCTTTCCAATCAAACTGACGTCTTTCTCGCTTAATTAAACAAGCGTTTCCTACTTAATTATCCACTATGCCAAACGGCTGTATTCCTACTCCGGGAATATATTCAACGGTGCGTTAGCCAAGTGTTAGCCAGACGTTACCCTGCTGTTGGTGGGCGTCGTACACGCGGATTTCGAACAGGGGTGGCCGTTCGGTACGGAGCAGAGTGACAACGTTGGTGGTGGTGTCCAGTTTGTAGATGCTCCCACTCCGGTACTCGTTCCAAAACAGGAAGTTCTTGTAGTGACAAAGGCCGAAGGCGTGGGTTAGCTCGTTTCCCTCGTACACCATCTGACAGAGAGAAGAGGATGGTCAGAGAGAAGTGGTTAGAGGATGAAGGCCCTGTGCATGGACATAAGATAATAACATATTATCATATATAGTCAGAGGTGGAGGTACTCAGTATGGACATAAGATAATAACATATTATCATATATAGTCAGAGGTGGAGGTACTCAGTATGGACATAAGATAATAACATATTATCATATATAGTCAGAGGTGGAGGTACTCAGTATGGACATAAGATAATAACATATTATCATATATAGTCAGAGGTGGAGGTACTGAGTATGGACATAAGATAATAACATATTATCATATATAGTCAGAGGTGGAGGTACTCAGTATGGACATAAGATAATAACATATTATCATATATAGTCAGAGGTGGAGGTACTCAGTATGGACATAAGATAATAACATATTATCATATACAGTCAGAGGTGGAGGTACTCAGTATGGACATAAGATAATATCATATTATCATATACAGTCAGAGGTGGAGGTACTCAGTATGGTCATAAGATAATAACATATTATCATATACAGTCAGAGGTGAAGGTACTCAGTATGGTCATAAGATAATAACATATTATCATATACAGTCAGAGGTGAAGGTACTCAGTATGGACATAAGATAATATCATATTATCATATACAGTCAGAGGTGGAGGTACTCAGTATGGACATAAGATAATATCATATTATCATATACAGTCAGAGGTGGAGGTACTCAGTATGGTCATAAGATAATATCATATTATCATATACAGTCAAAGGTGGAGGTACTCAGTATGGACATAAGATAATATCATATTATCATATACAGTCAGAGGTGGAGGTACTCAGTATGGTCATAAGATAATAACATATTATCATATACAGTCAGAGGTGGAGGTACTCAGTATGGTCATAAGATAATAACATATTATCATATACAGTCAGAGGTGGAGGTACTCAGTATGGTCATAAGATAATATCATATTATCATATACAGTCAGAGGTGAAGGTACTCAGTATGGTCATAAGATAATAACATATTATCATATACAGTCAGAGGTGTAGGTACTCAGTATGGACATAAGATAATATCATATTATCATATACAGTCAGAGGTGGAGGTACTCAGTATGGACATAAGATAATATCATATTATCATATACAGTCAGAGGTGGAGGTACTCAGTATGGTCATAAGATAATAACATATTATCATATACAGTCAGAGGTGGAGGTACTCAGTATGGTCATAAGATAATATCATATTATCATATACAGTCAGAGGTGAAGGTACTCAGAGGTGAAGGTACTCAGTATGGTCATAAGATAATAACATATTATCATATACAGTCAGAGGTGAAGGTACTCAGTATGGACATAAGATAATATCATATTATCATATACAGTCAGAGGTGGAGGTACTCAGTATGGACATAAGATAATAACATATTATCATATACAGTCAGAGGTGGAGGTACTCAGTATGGTCATAAGATAATAACATATTATCATATACAGTCAGAGGTGGAGGTACTCAGTATGGACATAAGATAATAACATATTATCATATACAGTCAGAGGTGGAGGTACTCAGTATGGTCATAAGATAATAACATATTATCATATACAGTCAGAGGTGGAGGTACTCAGTATGGACATAAGATAATAACATATTATCATATACAGTCAGAGGTGGAGGTACTCAGTATGGACATAAGATAATAACATATTATCATATACAGTCAGAGGTGGAGGTACTCAGTATGGACATAAGATAATAACATATTATCATATACAGTCAGAGGTGGAGGTACTCAGTATGGACATAAGATAATAACATATTATCATATACAGTCAGAGGTGGAGGTACTCAGTATGGACATTAGATAATAACATATTATTATATACAGTCAGAGGTGGAGGTACTCAGCATGGACATAAGATAATAACATATTATCATATACAGTCAGAGGTGGAGGTACTCAGTATGGTCATAAGATAATAACATATTATCATATACAGTCAGAGGTGAAGGTACTCAGTATGGACATAAAATAATATCATATTATCATATACAATCAGAGGTGGAGGTACTCAGTATGGACATAAGATAATAACATATTATCATATACAGTCAGAGGTGGAGGTACTCAGTATGGTCATAAGATAATAACATATTATCATATACAGTCAGAGGTGGAGGTACTCAGTATGGACATAAGATAATAACATATTATCATATACAGTCAGAGGTGGAGGTACTCAGTATGGACATTAGATAATATCATATTATCATATACAGTCAGAGGTGGAGGTACTCAGTATGGTCATAAGATAATAACATATTATCATATACAGTCAGAGGTGGAGGTACTCAGTATGGACATAAGATAATAACATATTATCATATACAGTCAGAGGTGGAGGTACTCAGTATGGACATAAGATAATAACATATTATCATATACAGTCAGAGGTGGAGGTACTCAGTATGGACATAAGATAATAACATATTATCATATACAGTCAGAGGTGGAGGTACTCAGTATGGTCATAAGATAATAACATATTATCATATACAGTCAGAGGTGGAGGTACTCAGTATGGACATAAGATAATAACATATTATCATATACAGTCAGAGGTGGAGGTACTCAGTATGGACATAAGATAATAACATATTATCATATACAGTCAGAGGTGGAGGTACTCAGTATGGACATAAGATAATAACATATTATCATATACAGTCAGAGGTGGAGGTACTCAGTATGGACATAAGATAATAACATATTATCATATACAGTCAGAGGTGGAGGTACTCAGTATGGACATTAGATAATATCATATTATCATATACAGTCAGAGGTGGAGGTACTCAGTATGGTCATAAGATAATAACATTATCATATACAGTCAGAGGTGGAGGTACTCAGTATGGTCATAAGATAATAACATATTATTATATACAGTCAGAGGTGGAGGTACTCAGTATGGACATAAGATAATAACATATTATCATATACAGTCAGAAGTGGAGGTACTCAGTATGGTCATAAGATAATAACATATTATCATATACAGTCAGAGGTGGAGGTACTCAGTATGGACATAAGATAATAACATATTATCATATACAGTCAGAGGTGGAGGTACTCAGTATGGACATAAGATAATAACATATTATCATATACAGTCAGAGGTGGAGGTACTCAGTATGGACATAAGATAATAACATATTATCATATACAGTCAGAGGTGAAGGTACTCAGTATGGTCATAAGATAATAACATATTATCATATACAGTCAGAGGTGGAGGTACTCAGTATGGACATAAGATAATAACATATTATCATATACAGTCAGAAGTGGAGGTACTCAGTATGGTCATAAGATAATAACATATTATCATATACAGTCAGAGGTGGAGGTACTCAGTATGGACATAAGATAATAACATATTATCATATACAGTCAGAGGTGAAGGTACTCAGTATGGTCATAAGATAATATCATATTATCATATACAGTCAGAGGTGGAGGTACTCAGTATGGACATAAGATAATAACATATTATCATATACAGTCAGAGGTGAAGGTACTCAGTATGGTCATAAGATAATAACATATTATCATATACAGTCAGAGGTGGAGGTACTCAGTATGGACACTTGGTGGAACCACCTTCTGTAGCCATTAAAGCTAGGAACTATGTTGATAAATATTATACCAAGTCAACATCCTAAAGGGGAACATATCCATTATTAATGTTGAGATTTGTGTATGTAATATTGCCACGGATGTTTCGAGCAGACTTGACAGTTGATGAAAGCTCAACCCAGCTTGGGAGCGATTCTGGTCTGTCTGGCATTCAAACGTGGTATATCCTTTGTTATTCAAATTAAATAGTATCCTAGTGGTATGCCAGGATTAGGTACGTTCTCCTATTTTAATGGGCCTACGTATTTTGCTTGCGAGCCTATTAATCTGCTCCGTTCTTGCCAGTGACAAGCATAACCAGGTAAAAATAAATTAGGCCCGTGTACTCCTCTCTAAATGTATTTATATATTCTGTTTGCAACACAGTTGTCAAAGAATACAACGAGGCAACACAACACACAACACACAAAACACACTCCACAACACAACACACACTCCACAACACAACACACACTCCACAACACAACTCACACTCCACAACACAACACACACTCCACAACACACACTCCACCACACACACTCCACCACACAACACACACTCCACAACACAACACACACTCCACAACACACACTCCACAACACAACACACACTCCACAACACAACACACACTCCACAACACATAACGAGGGCCGAACACGACGAGGGCGGAGGTTAGACTTGAGAGGTGAGTAACCAGTCCAACTGACCTTTCGCTCTGAGGTGTTGAGGTGGACCATCTCGATGCGGTCATAGTAGGCGTCCACCCAGTACAGGATGCCCTGTGGGATGTCCAGACTCAGGCCGTTGGGCCACAGCACCGTCTTACTGGTCAGCAGAACCTGGTGGTGCGAGCCGTCCATCCACGCCTTCTTGATCTTCCCCCGGTTGGTCTTCTTCGGGTCCTCCTCCCAGTCCGTCCAGTACATCCATCTGGGACACAACCACAACCTCTCTTAGTCCAATACTACAGTTGCAAATCCAAGTGGAACATTCCTAAAACCATAATGCTGGAAGTTCCCAAAACTGGTATTCCCGGTTAACCTGGGAATTATAGAGGGGGAACGTGGATGGTGAAAATGTCTAACCCGTGCTGGGGGTCCACAACGATGGCACGGGGGTGGGTCATCTTCCCCTCGATCAGGGTCATTCGTGTCTGAGAGGCCTTCTCCAGCCGGGCCACGCTGATCGTTTTCATGGGCCCGTCGTCTGTCCAGTATAGGTTACCAGCCATCCAGTCCACCGCGATCCCTTCCACGGTGTGAACGCCTACGGCCAGGAAAGGAGAGGAAAGGAGAAAGGAAAGAAGGAAACAGAAGAACAGGGGGGTGAAAGAAGGGGAGAGAGGTGGACCGTTTACCAAATAACCTGTTGTTAGCTGGATGCACAATAGGATTCAATACGACTTTCGTTTTGGTTCTGCTACAGGGCGAGACTAGAACCTACCGTCCTTCAGGATGGTGTCTCTCTCAGTGCCATCGATCTTCTGTCGTCCAATGATGTAAGTCTGCGCGTCGGCGAAGTAGATGAACTCGCTCTCGGCATGGAAGTCCAGTGCCCTCGGGTTCATCAGGTTCTCGATGGGGATCATGTACTCAGCCGGGACCTTGGAATTCATGTCCATGCCACGGATGATGCCGGGGCGACCCTTACCGTACACCAGGAACAACTCGTGTTCAGGTTCTGAAGGGGGAGCATAGAGAACATCACATCCTACTCACATGACCGCATTGGGAGATGATTATTTACGACGTGTTGAACTACGACGATGTCCATGTATTTGACGTCAGGACAGCTTGACAATATAAAACGTGTACATAGAGAATACATTAAAAATATATCTGCAATTTTATTTACAGGAATGCTGGCCAAGGTTGTGTTGTTTTTTATACTATGCTAGTGCTGAGCAATGCTGATTCAGTGCTAATGCTCTTCTAATGCTAATGCTAGGCTAATGCTACGCAAATGCTAGGCTAATGCTACGCAAATGCTACGCAAATGCTAGGCTAATGCTAGGCTAATGCTATTGCTAGGCTAATGCTATGCTAATGCTATGCAAATGCTATGTGTGTGTGTGGCCTTTATTTAAACTGAAAACACAATGTCAGTACTCACTCTTGCAGGACTTGCCGTCACTCCCAAGGCTGAATCCAGAACGACAGCGACATGTCCGGGTCTTGTGGCTGTTCCCCAGCAGACATATGTCAGAGCAGCCCCCAGGCTTCTTAAACTGGTCAGGGGCACAAGCATGGCTCTTTTCTCTCACTGGAACGAGTGAACGAAAGATTAATCGAAGTCACTGGTCAGCGCCGGCATGGAAACAAATAATTACAATATACAAAGATAGACTCTGAACAATTTTAACCAGGATTTTGCAACAACAACAAAATATATTGTGGAGAGTGACTTTTTCACCCATATGCCTGTCTGGCGACAGACATACAGGGCTGAAATAAAAGCCCTGTGAACAGACTTAGGTGACGGGTCAGCACCTACCTGGAGGCTGTCGTCTCTGATGGTATACATGCAAAGCGGTACCGCGGTCCACCCGGGTCACCACTGTGAAGTCGGTGGAGTTGAAGCGGTTGACCCGGATCACACTGGTCTTGACGTGGTTGAGGTTGCCCTCGTCTGAGTTTGTGGCGTACAGGTAGTTCTCAAACACCGTCAGCCCATACAGGTGCTCAATCTGACCACGGGGAACAAACAACAGACAGTCTGAGTCAGTAAGTCGGGGCAGAACCGCAAGGGGTGTTTTGGGAGGTCACGGTGTGTGGGGTACGGGACACCCCTCACCTGCAGACCCTGGATAATGGTGTGTCTGTTCTTCCCCTCGTAGTCCACCACCTCGATGTAGTCCAGGTAGGCGTCGGCCCAGTAGACCAGCCGGTTCACCAGGTCCAGGGTGATTCCGTGGGGGAACACTATCTTACTGTCTACCAGCTTGGTCCGGTTCTGACCGTCCATGTCACACCGCTCCACCTTGGGAGTCTGGCCGTAGTCAGTGAAGAACACCTTCCTGTGGGCGGGGTCAATTAAAGTCACACCAGGCACTACTGGGACCAGAGACAGCTGGACGGAATGCAGGAATTAATTGGCTCCGACGATTAAACGGATGAATGAAGGACTGTATGAACGACGGGACTAGTTTTACCCAAAACATATTTCCACTTTCCAATTGAATCTACAAGCCTGTCTTAGAGCTACTAATTTGTTCATCACGGGTGACGACCCGCTCGCTTGACAAACAACCTTAGTTAGACCTTGCAGGCATTTGACCTACTAACATTATGCCCAGTCTGAGGTAATTCTACTGAAATAATACATTCAAAACTAAGCAAAAACCATCAAGAATGGAGAAGTGATACTTAAGGAATAATATCAGCTGGACAATCTGTTGACAAGTCAGCAAGAACAAGTGACGATACATATCACGTGTGTGTACATGTGTGTGTTTGAGATGAGTAAGTGTTTTCACTGACTACGTCCTGGCTAGATAGACATCTGACCCAAAAGACCAAGGGGAAGTAATGTCAAAGGACATTATTTAGGGATTTATTGGATACTTACTTAAAGGATCTAACCGGTATTTATTTAGAGATCAGACCGGTACTACTGTAGAGATGTAACAGTTATTACAGTAGGAATGTAGCAGGTACTACTTTGTGTATGTAACAGTTATTACTGTAGGAATGTAGCAGGTACTACTTTGTGTATGTAACCGTTATTACTGTAGGAATGTAGCAGGTACTACTTTGTCTATGTAACCGTTATTACTGTAGGAATGTAGCAGGTACTACTTTGTGTATGTAACCGTTATTACTGTAGGAATGTAGCAGGTACTACTTTGTGTATGTAACCGTTATTACTGTAGGAATGTAGCAGGTACTATTTTGTGTATGTAACCGTTATTACTGTAGGAATGTAGCAGGTACTACTTTGTGTATGTAACCGTTATTACTGTAGGAATGTAGCAGGTACTACTTTGTGTATGTAACTGTTATTACTGTAGGAATGTAGCAGGTACTACTTTGTGTATGTAACCGTTATTACTGTAGGAATGTAGCAGGTACTACTTTGTGTATGTAACCGTTATTACTGTAGGAATGTAGCAGGTACTACTTTGTGTATGTAACAGTCATTACTGTAAAAATGTAGCAGGTACTACTTTGTGTATGTATCAGTTAAAACTGTAGGAATGTAGCAGGTACTACTTTGTGTATGTAACCGTTATTACTGTAGGAATGTAGCAGGTACTACTTTGTCTATGTAACCGTTATTACTGTAGGAATGTAGCAGGTACTATTTTGTGTATGTAACCGTTATTACTGTAGGAATGTAGCAGGTACTACTTTGTGTATGTAACCGTTATTACTGTAGGAATGTAGCAGGTACTACTTTGTGTATGTAACCGTTATTACTGTAGGAATGTAGCAGGTACTACTTTGTCTATGTAACCGTTATTACTGTAGGAATGTAGCAGGTACTATTTTGTCTATGTAACCGTTAT
Organism: Dallia pectoralis; assembly: GCA_029465975.1. Lineage (NCBI taxonomy): Eukaryota > Metazoa > Chordata > Actinopteri > Esociformes > Umbridae > Dallia > Dallia pectoralis. The sequence goes on along the minus strand of CM055728.1, from coordinate 26,922,706 downwards.
TACTGTAGGAATGTAGCAGGTACTATTTTGTGTATGTAACCGTTATTACTGTAGGAATGTAGCAGGTACTACTTTGTCTATGTAACCGTTATTACTGTAGGAATGTAGCAGGTACTACTTTGTCTATGTAACCGTTATTACTGTAGGAATGTAGCAGGTACTACTTTGTGTATGTAACTGTTATTACTGTAGGAATGTAGCAGGTACTATTTTGTGTATGTAACCGTTATTACTGTAGGAATGTAGCAGGTACTACTTTGTCTATGTAACCGTTATTACTGTAGGAATGTAGCAGGTACTACTTTGTGTATGTAACCGTTATTACTGTAGGAATGTAGCAGGTACTACTTTGTGTATGTAACTGTTATTACTGTAGGAATGTAGCAGGTACTACTTTGTGTATGTAACCGTTATTACTGTAGGAATGTAGCAGGTACTACTTTGTGTATGTAACCGTTATTACTGTAGGAATGTAGCAGGTACTACTTTGTGTATGTAACAGTCATTACTGTAGGAATGTAGCAGGTACTACTTTGTGTATGTAACCGTTATTACTGTAGGAATGTAGCAGGTACTACTTTGTCTATGTAACCGTTATTACTGTAGGAATGTAGCAGGTACTATTTTGTGTATGTAACCGTTATTACTGTAGGAATGTAGCAGGTACTACTTTGTGTATGTAACCGTTATTACTGTAGGAATGTAGCAGGTACTACTTTGTGTATGTAACCGTTATTACTGTAGGAATGTAGCAGGTACTACTTTGTCTATGTAACCGTTATTACTGTAGGAATGTAGCAGGTACTATTTTGTCTATGTAACCGTTATTACTGTAGGAATGTAGCAGGTACTATTTTGTGTATGTAACCGTTATTACTGTAGGAATGTAGCAGGTACTACTTTGTCTATGTAACCGTTATTACTGTAGGAATGTAGCAGGTACTACTTTGTCTATGTAACCGTTATTACTGTAGGAATGTAGCAGGTACTATTTTGTCTATGTAACCGTTATTACTGTAGGAATGTAGCAGGTACTACTTTGTCTATGTAACCGTTATTACTGTAGGAATGTAGCAGGTACTATTTTGTGTATGTAACCGTTATTACTGTAGGAATGTAGCAGGTACTACTTTGTGTATGTAACCGTTATTACTGTAGGAATGTAGCAGGTACTACTTTGTGTATGTAACTGTTATTACTGTAGGAATGTAGCAGGTACTACTTTGTGTATGTAACCGTTATTACTGTAGGAATGTAGCAGGTACTACTTTGTGTATGTAACCGTTATTACTGTAGGAATGTAGCAGGTACTACTTTGTGTATGTAACAGTCATTACTGTAGGAATGTAGCAGGTACTACTTTGTGTATGTAACCGTTATTACTGTAGGAATGTAGCAGGTACTACTTTGTCTATGTAACCGTTATTACTGTAGGAATGTAGCAGGTACTATTTTGTGTATGTAACCGTTATTACTGTAGGAATGTAGCAGGTACTACTTTGTGTATGTAACCGTTATTACTGTAGGAATGTAGCAGGTACTACTTTGTGTATGTAACCGTTATTACTGTAGGAATGTAGCAGGTACTACTTTGTCTATGTAACCGTTATTACTGTAGGAATGTAGCAGGTACTATTTTGTCTATGTAACCGTTATTACTGTAGGAATGTAGCAGGTACTATTTTGTGTATGTAACCGTTATTACTGTAGGAATGTAGCAGGTACTACTTTGTCTATGTAACCGTTATTACTGTAGGAATGTAGCAGGTACTACTTTGTGTATGTAACCGTTATTACTGTAGGAATGTAGCAGGTACTACTTTGTGTATGTAACCGTTATTACTGTAGGAATGTAGCAGGTACTATTTTGTGTATGTAACCGTTATTACTGTAGGAATGTAGCAGGTACTACTTTGTCTATGTAACCGTTATTACTGTAGGAATGTAGCAGGTACTATTTTGTCTATGTAACCGTTATTACTGTAGGAATGTAGCAGGTACTACTTTGTGTATGTAACCGTTATTACTGTAGGAATGTAGCAGGTACTACTTTGTGTATGTAACCGTTATTACTGTACCCCATGGCCGGGTCCAGGGCAATGCCTTTGGGATTGTGAAGCTCCTGATCCAGCAGGGTGACACAGGTCTGGCCATCGGCATTGCACACGAAGATACGATCATCCATGTTGTCCTCAAAGTAGAAGTTTCCTGTCAGCCAGTCAATAGCCATCTGTTCAACATCTGGTGGGAAAGACAAGAGGATGAGTGGGACAGAAATACACAGGGAGACAAGACAGTGGGATGAGTGGGAGAGAAATACACAGGGAGACAGACAGGGGGGTGAGTGGGAGAGAAATACACAGGGAGACAGACAGGGGGATGAGTGGGAGAGAAATACACAGGGAGACAGAGAGGGGGATGAGTGGGAGAGAAATACACAGGGAGACAGAGAGGGGGATGAGTGGGAGAGAAATACACAGGGAGACAGACAGGGGGATGAGTGGGAGAGAAATACACAGGGAGACAGAGAGGGGGATGAGTGGGAGAGAAATACACAGGGAGACAGAGAGGGGGATGAGTGGGAGAGAAATACACAGGGAGACAGACAGCGGGATGAGTGGGAGAGAAATACACAGGGAGACAGAGAGGGGGATGAGTGGGAGAGAAATACACAGGGAGACAGAGAGGGGGATGAGTGGGAGAGAAATACACAGGGAGACAAGACAGGGGGATGAGTGGGAGAGAAATACACAGGGAGACAGACAGGGGGGTGAGTGGGAGAGAAATACAAAGAGAGACAGAGAGGGGGATGAGTGGGAGAGAAATACACAGGGAGACAGACAGGGGGATGAGTGGGAGAGAAATACACTGGGAGACAGAGAGGGGGATAATAAACCCTGACAACCAACCCAGAGACATAAATCCTCTTGTGGACCAGATGTCCTGACAACCCTGGCTTATTTATACTTAGCAAAACCGTTTCAGCCATGTGGAAAAGCTACACTCTTTTTACTTCAACAACTGAGTGCTGAAGGAACCTCACATGTAATCTCCCCTTAAGCAGGTCGTAGGGTTGGAGGTTAGAGCCATGGCTAGTAATGGTGTGTTTCTTTATTAATAAGGTCGTAGGGTTGGGGTTAGAGCCATGGTTAATAACGACGTGTTACTTTATTAATAAGGTCGTAGGGTTGGAGGTTAGAGCCATGGTTAATAATGGTGTGTTACTTTATTAATAAGGTCGTAGGGTTGGAGGTTAGAGCCATGGTTAATAACGACGTGTTACTTTATTAATAAGGTCGTAGGGTTGGAGGTTAGAGCCATGGCTAGTAATGGTGTGTTACTTTATTAATAAGGTCGTAGGGTTGGAGGTTAGAGCCATGGTTAATAACGACGTGTTACTTTATTAATAAGGTCGTAGGGTTGGAGGTTAGAGCCATGGTTAATAATGGTGTGTTACTTTATTAATAAGGTCGTAGGGTTGGAGGTTAGAGCCATGGTTAATAATGGTGTGTTACTTTATTAATAAGGTCGTAGGGTTGGAGGTTAGAGCCATGGTTAATAATGACGTGTTACTTTATTAATAAGGTCGTAGGGTTGGAGGTTAGAGCCATGGTTAGTAATGGTGTGTCACTTTATTAATAAGGTCGTAGGGTTGGAGGTTAGAGCCATGGCTAGTAATGGTGTGTTACTTTATTAATAAGGTCGTAGGGTTGGAGGTTAGAGCCATGGTTAGTAATGACGTGTTACTTTATTAATAAGGTCGTAGGGTTGGAGGTTAGAGCCATGGTTAGTAATGGTGTGTTACTTTATTAATAAGGTCGTAGGGTTGGAGGTTAGAGCCATGGTTAGTAATGGTGTGTTACTTTATTAATAAGGTCGTAGGGTTGGAGGTTAGAGCCATGGTTAATAATGGTGTGTTACTTTATTAATAAGGTCGTAGGGTTGGAGGTTAGAGCCATGGTTAATAACGACGTGTTACTTTATTAATAAGGTCGTAGGGTTGGATGTTAGAGCCATGGTTAATAATGGTGTGTTACTTTATTAATAAGGTCGTAGGGTTGGAGGTTAGAGCCATGGTTAATAATGACGTGTTACTTTATTAATAAGGTCGTAGGGTTGGAGGTTAGAGCCATGGTTAATAATGGTGTGTTACTTTATTAATAAGGTCGTAGGGTTGGAGGTTAGAGCCATGGTTAATAACGACGTGTTACTTTATTAATAAGGTCGTAGGGTTGGAGGTTAGAGCCATGGTTAGTAATGGTGTGTTACTTTATTAATAAGGTCGTAGGGTTGGAGGTTAGAGCCATGGCTAGTAATGGTGTGTTACTTTATTAATAAGGTCGTAGGGTTGGAGGTTAGAGCCATGGTTAATAACGACGTGTTACTTTATTAATAAGGTCGTAGGGTTGGAGGTTAGAGCCATGGTTAGTAATGGTGTGTTACTTTATTAATAAGGTCGTAGGGTTGGAGGTTAGAGCCATGGCTAGTAATGGTGTGTTACTTTATTAATAAGGTCGTAGGGTTGGAGGTTAGAGCCATGGTTAGTAATGGTGTGTTACTTTATTAATAAGGTCGTAGGGTTGGAGGTTAGAGCCATGGTTAATAATGGTGTGTTACTTTATTAATAAGGTCGTAGGGTTGGAGGTTAGAGCCATGGTTAATAACGACGTGTTACTTTATTAATAAGGTCGTAGGGTTGGATGTTAGAGCCATGGTTAATAATGGTGTGTTACTTTATTAATAAGGTCGTAGGGTTGGAGGTTAGAGCCATGGTTAATAATGACGTGTTACTTTATTAATAAGGTCGTAGGGTTGGAGGTTAGAGCCATGGTTAGTAATGGTGTGTTACTTTATTAATAAGGTCGTAGGGTTGGAGGTTAGAGCCATGGTTAATAACGACGTGTTACTTTATTAATAAGGTCGTAGGGTTGGAGGTTAGAGCCATGGTTAGTAATGGTGTGTTACTTTATTAATAAGGTCGTAGGGTTGGAGGTTAGAGCCATGGCTAGTAATGGTGTGTCACTTTATTAATAAGGTCGTAGGGTTGGAGGTTAGAGCCATGGTTAGTAATGACGTGTTACTTTATTAATAAGGTCGTAGGGTTGGAGGTTAGAGCCATGGTTAGTAATGGTGTGTTACTTTATTAATAAGGTCGTAGGGTTGGAGGTTAGAGCCATGGCTAGTAATGGTGTGTTACTTTATTAATAAGGTCGTATGGTTGGAGGTTAGAGCCATGGCTAGTAATGGTGTGTTACTTTATTAATAAGGTCGTAGGGTTGGAGGTTAGAGCCATGGTTAGTAATGGTGTGTTACTTTATTAATAAGGTCGTAGGGTTGGAGGTTAGAGCCATGGCTAGTAATGGTGTGTTACTTTATTAATAAGGTCGTAGGGTTGGAGGTTAGAGCCATGGCTAGTAATGGTGTGTTACTTTATTAATAAGGTCGTAGGGTTGGAGGTTAGAGCCATGGCTAGTAATGGTGTGTTACTTCATTAATAAGGTCGTAGGGTTGGAGGTTAGAGCCATGGCTAGTAATGACGTGTTACTTTATTAATAAGGTCGTAGGGTTGGAGGTTAGAGCCATGGCTAGTAATGGTGTGTTACTTCATTAATAAGGTCGTAGGGTTGGAGGTTAGAGCCATGGCTAGTAATGACGTGTTACTTTATTAATAAGGTCGTAGGGTTGGAGGTTAGAGCCATGGTTAGTAATGGTGTGTTACTTTATTAATAAGGTCGTAGGGTTGGAGGTTAGAGCCATGGTTAGTAATGGTGTGTTACTTTATTAATAAGGTCGTAGGGTTGGAGGTTAGAGCCATGGTTAATAATGACGTGTTACTTTATTAATAAGGTCGTAGGGTTGGAGGTTAGAGCCATGGTTAGTAATGACGTGTTACTTTATTAATAAGGTCGTAGGGTTGGAGGTTAGAGCCATGGTTAATAATGACGTGTTACTTTATTAATAAGGTCGTAGGGTTGGAGGTTAGAGCCATGGCTAGTAATGGTGTGTTACTTTATTAATAAGGTCGTAGGGTTGGAGGTTAGAGCCATGGTTAGTAATGACGTGTTACTTTATTAATAAGGTCGTAGGGTTGGAGGTTAGAGCCATGGTTAGTAATGGTGTGTTACTTTATTAATAAGGTCGTAGGGTTGGAGGTTAGAGCCATGGCTAGTAATGGTGTGTTACTTTATTAATAAGGTCGTAGGGTTGGAGGTTAGAGCCATGGCTAGTAATGGTGTGTTACTTTATTAATAAGGTCGTAGGGTTGGAGGTTAGAGCCATGGTTAGTAATGGTGTGTTACTTTATTAATAAGGTCGTAGGGTTGGAGGTTAGAGCCATGGCTAGTAATGGTGTGTTACTTTATTAATAAGGTCGTAGGGTTGGAGGTTAGAGCCATGGCTAGTAATGGTGTGTTACTTTATTAATAAGGTCGTAGGGTTGGAGGTTAGAGCCATGGCTAGTAATGGTGTGTTACTTCATTAATAAGGTCGTAGGGTTGGAGGTTAGAGCCATGGCTAGTAATGACGTGTTACTTTATTAATAAGGTCGTAGGGTTGGAGGTTAGAGCCATGGCTAGTAATGGTGTGTTACTTCATTAATAAGGTCGTAGGGTTGGAGGTTAGAGCCATGGCTAGTAATGACGTGTTACTTTATTAATAAGGTCGTAGGGTTGGAGGTTAGAGCCATGGTTAGTAATGGTGTGTTACTTTATTAATAAGGTCGTAGGGTTGGAGGTTAGAGCCATGGTTAGTAATGGTGTGTTACTTTATTAATAAGGTCGTAGGGTTGGAGGTTAGAGCCATGGTTAATAATGACGTGTTACTTTATTAATAAGGTCGTAGGGTTGGAGGTTAGAGCCATGGTTAGTAATGACGTGTTACTTTATTAATAAGGTCGTAGGGTTGGAGGTTAGAGCCATGGTTAATAATGACGTGTTACTTTATTAATAAGGTCGTAGGGTTGGAGGTTAGAGCCATGGCTAGTAATGGTGTGTTACTTTATTAATAAGGTCGTAGGGTTGGAGGTTAGAGCCATGGTTAGTAATGGTGTGTTACTTTATTAATAAGGTCGTAGGGTTGGAGGTTAGAGCCATGGTTAGTAATGGTGTGTTACTTTATTAATAAGGTCGTAGGGTTGGAGGTTAGAGCCATGGTTAGTAATGGTGTGTTACTTTATTAATAAGGTCGTAGGGTTGGAGGTTAGAGCCATGGCTAGTAATGACGTGTTACTTTATTAATAAGGTCGTAGGGTTGGGGTTAGAGCCATGGTTAATAATGACGTGTTACTTTATTAATAAGGTCGTAGGGTTGGAGGTTAGAGCCATGGTTAGTAATGACGTGTTACTTTATTAATAAGGTCGTAGGGTTGGAGGTTAGAGCCATGGCTAGTAATGACGTGTTACTTTATTAATAAGGTCGTAGGGTTGGATGTTAGAGCCATGGTTAATAACGACGTGTTACTTTATTAATAAGGTCGTAGGGTTGGGGTTAGAGCCATGGTTAGTAATGACGTGTTACTTTATTAATAAGGTCGTAGGGTTGGGGTTAGAGCCATGGTTAGTAATGACGTGTTACTTTATTAATAAGGTCGTAGGGTTGGGGTTAGAGCCATGGTTAATAATGACGTGTTACTTTATTAATAAGAGCGGATGGGGCCATTCCCTGGCGCTAACCCTGGGGGGAGGGTCGTCCCACGGAGACACCCAGCTGTGGTGGTAAGGAAGGGAGGGGATTGAAGGGGCTGTGGATGGGTGGGTGGGGGGGGCACATCTGGCTTTGTGTTTTAACAGCTGCCACCATGCTTCCTCTCGGGGGGAATACCAACACACCACACTGTTCTCCAGCCCGGCACAAATCAAAGCCACGTTTAACAAAACACCTTTGATGCTGGGCCACACTCTGTCCCATCTCAGCCCCCTGTAGTGAGGCTGTCCCAGCCTGTGATTTGAGCGGTAACGGACTGTACTGGAACACAGAGTCTTAAACTGGACATTTTCAGCATTTCCCCGGGAAATTGGCTACGAACATACAATTAACAGACATACGGATGATTGTCAGAGTCAATAAAACAAACAGAATTCTCTCTATAAAGATCAAACTTAATATTCTTAAGCTGACCCATGGTGACACCAAGACACCCGAATGAAAACTCTCATACTATTCCACAGATGAGGTGCTTTGATAGAGAAGGCCCAACTCAGTAGATACAAAAGGTGTCCGCAATACTATCCAACTCTGGGATCTAGTATTGAAACCAGATGATCTTGGTGTCAACAGTGATGTTAAATATACCGGAAGCTTCTGGAGTAGTGCTTTGTATACAAAAATAGAGTAACGGAGGGATCGACACACTTTTAAGGAGGTCCAGCCAACTTTCTGGTATTAGATACAGTGACATGTGTTATAACTGTCACCATAGACATGATCAACCAGTAGAGTAGAAGCAGATGCACTTTGGTATATTTCATCCAAACAGTCAAGTACAGGCATGAAAGTTGACGGAACAATTGGTCTCAGCTAGATGTGTTTCTGTAGAAGAAACCCACTTCACACGTAAGCTTTTTAACAAGCTTTCTGTGTATGAAACGTCGCTGTCGATCCAAATTCCGAGGCATTTGTACGCGGGGACCCGTTAAATTCCAGAACCACCCACAGAGTGAAGCTCTAAGTCCGGTGAGCTCATCTGACGAGGGTTACGTTTTTAAGGGCCACCTGCACGTTACTGTTTACAAATTCTGTTGTTGTTGGTCAACGAGTGTAATAACAAGGCGAGCGGCGTGGCCGGATGTGTTCGCGAGGACACCACTTTATCTCCAACGTTCCCAAGCCTGCTGGGAGTTGCTGAAGTGAACCAAGGACAAGATTGTGAGGCGATTCGGGAATTGGAGAGTTCAAACTGTGCAAAACTGGGGAAACAAAAGACTAACAGTTGAGAAAAGGCTGTCCAAACACACTCAATGTTTAGACATCCGAGAGCTTACATCTGTCTGTGACGTCCCACATACTCGAGTCACTGTCACATCTATGGCATTATAACAGATCTCAGATCAGGCCATGGCAGACACATCTGTGCCGGATGTGTCCTCATTCCTCTGGTTCTCTGATGCACAGCGTCAGGGGTAAGACTCCGGTGGCTGGTGGTCGGACTTGGTGCTTTTTGAAACAACAGGGCTGTGTGATTAATAGCCCGTCTCCATGCCCAGTCCCAAAACCTCAAACTCGCCACCAGATCATTGCCAGAACTATTGCACAAGCACCATTAAAGTGTTTGTGAAACACCAACAAGGAAATCAATCATTGACAATCACCCAGTGTGGTTTTGGCAAACCTCTCACAAACATGCATCCCAAATCGAAGACTATTCCCTATGAACTGCACTACGTTCACAGTGCTACATGTCAAATCGGGTACCATTTGGAATACTTCATATAGCATGTTACTGCAGACACAAACCCATAAGCCAATGAAAACAAAGCATAAAAAGTGCTGAGCAAAAGTCGTTTCTCACACACACTGTGACGACTAGAATGCACTACACTCCTGAGTTTGTGAGACACACACACACTGACACTGACACTGACACACACACACACACACCCCCGCACACACAAACCCAGAAGCAACAGCACTATATACTTCAATTGACTTCCATGCTTTGTTAATGTTCTCAACGCTTTCCCCTTTGATAATGTACCGGTAACTTCCCAGAGTTCTGGCTTGTTTGCGGTGGATGTGGTGAATTGAACTGGGTCCTTTTTGCCATTAGGTGCTGTGTTGTTTTGGGACAGATGGGAGAACCAGAACAGAACAGACAAACACAGACCCACGTGAGCTGAGCTGAAACAGGACCTGGATTTGGAAGAGACGCCCGGCTGAAATATGGAACTGATTTAGTGAGAGACGCTGCCACTGCCCTCGGTTATCCTTTATATTCCACTATAAACCACTACAACAGATATCATTAAGTCATAAGAGAAAGAGAGAAAGAGAGTGAGAGAGAGAGAAAGAGAGAGAGACGGGAAACTGTATAGAGATTTATAGGGAGAGATAGAGAGAATAGAAAAGATATAAATGCAAATAGAGATACAAGAAAGAAGGAAAAGGGAGACAAAAAGTGTTCCCCAACACTCCACTTTGGAGTACAAGCTTCTTTCAAAGCGTTTCCTCGTAAGCTCTTCAATTTCGGAGAAATGGAAAATTATTCCTTTTCCGGGAACCATGACCGCACATGATACCTAACATTTGTTCTCAATCCTCCCCACACAACAGAGGGGAACATTTATTTGACAGATAAACACTCAGACACACACAGACACACAACCTCCTGAGGCATAAACTCTAGAAGACCCTTAAAGGTGTTCTGTGGTATCTGGGACCAAGATATTAGCACCAGACCCTTAAAGGTGTCCTGTGGTATCTGGCACCAAGACATTAGCACCAGACCCTTAAAGGTGTCCTGTGGTATCTGGGACCAAGACATTAGCACCAGACCCTTAAAGGTGTCCTGTGGTATCTGGCACCAAGACATTAGCACCAGACCCTTAAAGGTGTCCTGTGGTATCTGGCACCAAGACATTAGCACCAGACCCTTAAAGGTGTCCTGTGGTATCTGGGACCAAGACATTAGCACCAGACCCTTAAAGGTGTCCTGTGGTATCTGGGACCAAGACATTAGCACCAGACCCTTAAAGGTGTCCTGTGGTATCTGGCACCAAGACATTAGCACCAGACCCTTAAAGGTGTCCTGTGGTATCTGGCACCAAGACATTAGCAGCAGATCCCTGAAGATCTGGCACAAAGACATTAGCACCAGACTCTTAAAGGTGTCCTGTGGTATCTGGCACCAAGACATTAGCACCAGACCCTTAAAGGTGTCCTGTGGTATCTGGCACCAAGACATTAGCACCAGACCCTTAAAGGTGTCCTGTGGTATCTGGCACCAAGACATTAGCACCAGACCCTTAAAGGTGTCCTGTGGTATCTGGCACCAAGACATTAGCAGCAGATCCCTGAAGGTGTCCTGTGGTATCTGGCACAAAGACATTAGCACCAGACTCTTAAAGGTGTCCTGTGGTATCTGGCACCAAGACATTAGCAGCAGATCCCTGAAGGTGTCCTGTGGTATCTGGCACAAAGACATTAGCACCAGACCCTTAAAGGTGTCCTGTGGTATCTGGCACCAAGTCATTAGCAGCAGATCCCTGAAGGTGTCCTGTGGTATCTGGCACAAAGACATTAGCACCAGACCCTTAAAGGTGTCCTGTGGTATCTGGCACAAAGACATTATCAGCAGACCCCTAAAGGTGTCCTGTGGTATCTGGCACCATGACATTATCAGCAGACCCCTAAAGGTGTCCTGTGGTATCTGGCACCATGACATTATCAGCAGACCCCTAAAGGTGTCCTGTGGTATCTGGCACCATGACATTATCAGCAGACCCCTAAAGGTGTCCTGTGGTATCTGGCACCAAGACATTAGCAACAGATCCGTCCAGTAAGTTGTGAGGTGGAGCCACTGTGGATCAGCCTTGTTGCTCCAGCAAATCCCACAGATGCTCAATGGGATTGAGATGTTGGATATTTGGAGGCCAGGGCAACACATTGAACTATTGATCATGTTCTTCAAACAATTCCCAAATCATGTGTGCAGTGTGGAAGTGTGCAATATCCTGCTGATAGAGGCCACTGTCATCAGGTAGCACCACTGCCATGAAGGGGTGCACCTAATCTGCATCAATGTTTAGGTAGGTGGCTCCTGTCAAATTGACATCCACATGATGAAAAAGAAAACCTGTCCCATCTGAGCAGCAGACCATCTGGACAGGGGTGGACAGGGGTCACCATGGAGACTGGTTGGACAGGGGTCACCATGGAGACTGGGTGGACAGGGTTGGACAGGGGTCCCCATGGAGACTGGTTGGACAGGGGTCACCATGGAGACTGTGACCGGTTGATGGCTACACTGTCCCATATGCAGCAGGTATGAGGCACTCTGTTGTTGTGACACATTCCTCTCATAACCATCATGACAACTTTCAGTGGACCTTCTGTTGATTCGGACCAGATGGGAGAGCCATGGTTGGCCTCACACATTGATGAGCCTTGGTTTGTGGTTTGTTAGTCCTCACACCACTGGCCAGTGTCAAAGTTGCTCTGGACTTTACTTCTGCTCACACGTGGGCTACAGGAACCAATTGTTTATTTACCCCGGTCAAAATGTTTTGGGTCATCAGTGTATAAAGACAAATACAGCCTTCTGGATTCACCAGAATTCAAGCAAAACGTTGTCTCAACTGCTACACGCTGCAAACAGTCCTTTTATGTCACTTATCAATCTGTGTCAGTTATGTAATGTACATCATTAGGGATAGTGTGTATGTGGGTCAGGGTGGTGTGTGTGTGTGGGGGGGGGGCTCTACAGCCCATCTCCCCCTACCTCCTTTCTCCTCTCACCACCTCCTCTCTCTCCTCCCACCACCTCTCCCTCAGACCTCATCCTCCGTACTGTAGAAACCAACAGCTGTCCCGTACTGTTATGTAGAAACTAACCGCTGTCACATATTGTACTATAGAAACTAACCGCTGTCACATAATGTACTATAGAAACAAACCGCTGTCACGTACTGTAGAAACCAAACGCTGTCCTGTACTCTACTGTACTGTAGAAACCAAACGCTGTCCTGTACTCTACTGTACTGTAGAAACCAAACGCTGTCCTGTACTCTACTGTAGAAACCAAACGCTGTCCTGTACTCTAATGTACTGTAGAAACCAAACGCTGTCCTGTACTCTACTGTACTGTAGAAACCAAACGCTGTCCCGTACAGTACTGTAGGAACTGCCCACTCTGGGACAAGTGCCAATCCAAAACGACACACTGGTAACGTGCCTAGTCTGAGTGTACCATGCAGTGCACCAGGTAAGGACAAGGAATGTGGCCCTGGTTTATATGAAGACAGAACAATGTAAACACAGCTGCTATCATGTTGTATTTGTAAATTGTGCTATCGTGCTTCACTGACAGTCAGACTGATTTAGCATCACTGGTGTTCAACAAGAACCTTTACTGGAATACAGCTGAGCTCTAAACTTCTCCCAGGCATATATATGCAACCAAAAGCACATTTCAGTGCTGGGTTGTGGGGTTGTGTGTGTGTGTGTGTGTGCCTCAAACACTCACGGTGAAGGCTGAGGGTGACGTTGATGATTCGGATGTCTGTCACACTCTTCAGCTCTGGGATGGAGGCACACTTAAGATAGGTGGTGCTGGGTGTGTCTCCCACGTCAATCCAGCACACCGTCTCCTGGGCGTAGTTGAAGTCCATGGCGGTGGTCTAATATTGGACGGGGAAAATCAAACAAAAATGAGTTCCAATAACAGTATTTCCATAAATGCTAACAGATTAGGCCACCATAGGCATATTAATGGTTAAAACTACAATGGATAAAACATGGTAATCATACTAAAGTGCCGTGGGGGGGGGTCAGATTGTCCACATACAACATGAAGAACATCAACGTGAGGCGTAAGCTAATATGCTAACATGCTGATATGCTAGGCTTACAGAATACATAATGGCCTTCTTATATACAAAATATTGATTAAACATGATTAAAATAAATAAATATAATATACTGAAATAGGTCCAACCTGCTTGGTGCTGATGGCTGGTAGACGAGTGGGCATACCACTCAGAGATGTACAGCGAATGTCGTTAAGATTCGTGATCAACAGCACCGGGAGCTGTTCAACTGGATCTGAGGGAGAGAGAGAGGATTTAGGGAGAGGAGGGAGATTGAAAACAACTGGTTAAATGAACCTCTTATAAACTACCATGTATTTACCACAACACCACTACCATACATACATGTAGAGTATCTGGTAAACAGAGAGAGAGAGAGAGAGAGAGAGCGAGAGAGAGAAAGAGAGAGAGATGTGATTATTGCGACATGTTCTCCTTCAGGCTGCGTATTTGTAAAACCACATGTTGACAACTGAAACTGTCCTTTATGAAATACATGTGATTGATGCTAAACCCCAGGGAAGGTTTACAGTTTAAGGGGGTGTTAAAATGTATAATAGCTATAATAGCCCTGCAGAAACCCCAGGGAAACAGTCACACACACCTGACGACTTTACTCTAGTTACAGGGTGTGACCAGTCAGGTACCGTGACTAAGTCGAAAAGGGTCTTCTAAATTATAGTATCACCTTGTGCAATTCGATTTTACGCAATACGGAACAGCATGGCAGAACAAATCAACTGAAATGCAATTATCCATTGCTGACAGGGTTGGAACCGGTCTAGGGAACAGAACCAACAAAATAGTTTTTATTCAGGACCATGAGAACATTTAGGAACGAGACATCTTTAGTGTTCTGGAACTGATCAGTCATTCCAAACCATGGGACATGTTCCCGTAGTAACATCCATTCTGACGAGGGATTTGAAATGATTCACTACACAATTGCATCCCTTATTTCTCATATATACGTTGGTCAAACCGTGTCTACATATAGCATCCAAGAAATGACTGCCACGACCACAACACAAACAGGACGGTCGATCACAACTCTGGCAGGTAAATAAACCTGTGAAACCATCGGAGACGTCAGGGGGCGGAGACGTCAGGGGGCGGAGACGTCAGGGGGCGGAGACGTCAGGGGGCGGAGACGCGAGGGGGCGGAGACGTCAGTGTTAATGTGTGTCTCTCACCGTTCTTTGCTTTGCAGGAGCGGTTGTCTGGCTGCAGCAGGTATCCTTCCACACAGCTGCAGGTATATGAACCCTGGTTGTTGGAGCACGTCTGACTGCAGGTCCCGTACACACTGCACTCATTGAAATCTGAGACCGCAAGCAGGAAACGGTTTTTTTTTTTTTTTGGTGAGTTGGTCAAGGAGTGGTCATCACAGTGAGTCGGTTGGTTGAGCAGTGGTCATCACAGTGAGTCAGTTGGTTGAGCAGTGGTCATCACAGTGAGTCAGTTGGTTGAACAGTGGTCATCACAGTGAGTCAGTTGGTTGAGCAGTGGTCATCACAGTGAGTCAGTTGGTTGAGCAGTGGTCATCACAGTGAGTCAGCTGGTTGAACAGTGGTCATCACAGTGAGTCGGTTGGTTGAGCAGTGGTCATCACAGTGAGTCAGTTGGTTGAGCAGTGGTCATCACAGTGAGTCAGTTGGTTGAACAGTGGTCATCACAGTGAGTCAGTTGGTTGAACAGTGGTCATCACAGTGAGTCAGCTGGTTGAACAGTGGTCATCACAGTGAGTCAGCTGGTTGAACAGTGGTCATCACAGTGAGTCAGCTGGTTGAACAGTGGTCATCACAGTGAGTCAGCTGGTTGAACAGTGGTCATCACAGTGAGTCGGTTGGTTGAGCAGTGGTCATCACAGTGAGTCAGTTGGTTGAGCAGTGGTCATCACAGTGAGTCAGTTGGTTGAACAGTGGTCATCACAGTGAATCAGTTGGTCGTTTAGTTTCATATGGCTACTGTGACTGGTATGTGTCCAGGACTGAGGTCTTACCCCTGCATGTCTTTCCATCCTGGCCGATTTCATAGCCGAGGCTGCAGTAACACTTGGGTCCTTGGTGAGTGACAGAGCAGTTCCCCTTGCAGCCGTGGGAGGCACAGTCTGGTCTGAGTTCTAGCAGAGAGAGACAGACGTAAAGGATCACAATCAGATCGAACACATTAGAGGAAATCTGCTTGGAATTAAACGTGGCACGCACGCACGCACTGGGTCCTTTGAGCACTAAAACAGAGGGAGATCTTATGTTATGTATAATGTTACATTTGTATAATTTTCAATCAAGGACGGGGTAGGACCTTATTGGTTGCACCAGGACGGGGTAGGACCCTATTGGTTCCACCAGAACGGGGTAGGATCAGACTTAACACTAGCGACACACACACACCTTTTAAAGAGAGCCTGGACTAGCTTCTGAGCCAACTTTAATAAAAGTTGTATTTGACTTGTAATGTTAGAGATTGGTGGAGTAGGCTAATATGCAACGTGTGACAGAGACAAACACACACACACCTTATGATTGCTGGTAAACGCTCTGCGAATTCAGCCACGACCACATAAGGAGAAACATGATAAGCATTATCTCTGTCACCCGGCAGGTCAGCACCAAGGCCTCTGTCACCCGGCAGGTCAGCAACAAGGCCTCTGTCACCCGGCAGGTCAGCACCAAGGCCTCTGTCACCCGGCAGGTCAGCACCAAGGCCTCTGTCAACCGGCAGGTCAGCACCAAGGCCTCTGTCAACCGGCAGGTCAGCACCAAGGCCTCTGTCAACCGGCAGGTCAGCAACAAGGCCTTTGTCAACCGGCAGGTCAGCCCCAAGGCCTCTGTCACCCGGCAGGTCAGCCCTAAGGCCTCTGTCAACCGGCAGGTCAGCACCAAGGCCTCTGTCACCCGGCAGGTCAGCCCTAAGGCCTCTGTCAGCAGGTCAGTGACCTCACCAGGTCTACAGGTGACTGGGGACACGGGGCCCCACTGTCTCCTCACCAGGTCTACAGATGACTGGGGACACGGGGCCCCACTGTCTCCTCACCAGGTCTACAGATGACTGGGGACACGGGGCCCCACTGTCTCCTCACCAGATCTACAGATGACTGGGGACACGGGGCCCCACTGTCTCCTCACCAGATCTACAGATGACTGGGGACACGGGGCCCCACTGTCTCCTCACCAGGTCTACAGATGACTGGGGACACGGGGCCCCACTGTCTCCTCACCAGGTCTACAGATGACTGGGGACACAGGGCCCCACTGTCTCCTCACCAGGTCTACAGATGACTGGGGACACGGGGCCCCACTGTCTCCTCACCAGATCTACAGATGACTGGGGACACGGGGCCCCACTGTCTCCTCACCAGGTCTACAGATGACTGGGGACACGGGGCCCCACTGTCTCCTCACCAGGTCTACAGATGACTGGGGACAGGGCCCCACTGTCTCCTCACCAGGTCTACAGATGACTGGGGACACGGGGCCCCACTGTCTCCTCACCAGGTCTACAGATGACTGGGGACACGGGGCCCCACTGTCTCCTCACCAGGTCTACAGATGACTGGGGACACAGGGCCCCACTGTCTCCTCACCAGGTCTACAGATGACTGGGGACACGGGGCCCCACTGTCTCCTCACCAGGTCTACAGATGAACCAGATGATTGCACATTCACCTAACACCACTTTCAGTGACCTTCTTCAATGGATTGGCAAACACCAAATGAGGAAGAATACCAGTTATTTCTTAACATGCGACATTATAATCAAAAATTCAGTGGTAAAATTATCAGTCATAAATCTAGTTTTACAACACTGACCTTCCATTGAGTATTAATCACAGAATCATTGGGACACTATGAAACACTATGACACACAATAAAACTCATTGTTTTGTTTTTTTAAATACGTTTTTAATATATAATTCTTTGTGTGATTGATAACAAGTATTCAATCCCAAACGCATCTGTTTTAACATTCCAACATTATGTTTTGTAACATTATACAGATACTGCTTGCCTGTCCTCCCATGTCAACTATTTGTGGATAGACAGGGAGACATTTGAGGCAGACAGGGAGACGTCAGAGGCAGACAGGGAGACGTCAGAGGCAGACAGGGAGACGTCAGAGGCAGACAGGGAGACGTCAGAGGCAGACAGGGAGACGTCAGAGGCAGACAGGGAGACGTCAGAGGCAGACAGGGAGACGTCAGAGGCAGACAGGGAGACGTCAGAGGCAGACAGAGAGACGTCAGAGGCAGACAGGGAGACGTCAGAGGCAGACAGGGAGACGTCAGAGGCAGACAGGGAGACGTCAGAGGCAGACAGGGAGACGTCAGAGGCAGACAGGGAGACGTCAGAGGCAGACAGGGAGACGTCAGAGGCAGACAGGGAGGCGTCAGAGGCAGACAGGGAGACGTCAGAGGCAGACAGGGAGACGTCAGAGGCAGACAGGGAGACGTCAGAGGCAGACAGGGAGACGTCAGAGGCAGACAGGGAGACATCAGAGGCAGACAGGGAGACATCAGAGGCAGACAGGGAGACATCAGAGGCAGACAGGGAGACGTCAGAGGCAGACAGGGAGACGTCAGAGGCAGACAGGGAGACGTCAGAGGCAGACAGGGAGACATCAAAGACAGACAGGGAGACATCAGAGGCAGACAGGGATACATCAGAGGCAGACAGGGAGACATCAGAGGCCGTGCGTGCGTGCGTGTCTGGTCACCCCAGTCACAGAGGGACAGCTGGACGAGTGTGTCTGTCCAGGACAGTCAGTATCTGTCCACAATGTTCTTATACATTGTCACAACGACTTATTATGACACTAATTAATCATTAAATAAACATCTAGGAACTTAAAAACACCATATCTTTGTTGGCACTTGTGTATTGGCAGGTCCTCGTGTGTGCTCAGGTTTTTTCCCGGGCCTGTTTTCTGCAAGGACTTCGGTCTCAGTGACCTAGTTTATGCAGAAATAGGTGGGACAGGTGTAATTAGCGGTTGTATATCCCTGACAAATATTTGGGAACTGTCAAACGGGACTGTGTTGACTAGCGCTATATCAGTTCTGATATAGATTATCTCAGAGAAATAAAAAATAAAATAAAGGCCTATTCCTTAATTCATGCATTTGGTGCTCCCTTCATAAAACATTGGTGACTAATCTCTGGTATCCACAAAATTCCATTCTCATTAAGAAAGTACTTTCTTTTTTTACTTTGAAACAGTTAGCTCTAGCATTTTATGACCCATTTACAGAAAGAACAACTCTCCATACTCAAAAAACAACTTGTCTCACACACACTTGGCTCCCAGCCACGAAACAAACTTCCAGCCTTCCTACTTAAGTTCAATAAACGTTCTCTTCCTTTGTCTGCCTGGAGCAACAGAAACTGTCTCTGTCCTATGAACTCTGCCTGCTTCCATCAACGGCTTTAATAAGATGGTCTCTACTATCACATGGATCATCTTCCATCTTCTCTCTGACGAAAAATTCATTATTTACCAATCAAGCCCCAGTGGCTCTAAATCCACCCAGGTACACGGTCACTTCCTGTCTCTGTCCGAGCATCGAGTCTCCACGGCAGATCTCTCTCCTTAAAACTAGAGTCCCAGACACAAGCTTCTTTCCGTGGAACCAGAAAATCCAGCCGAGTCATACAGAGACGTACTGTGCCCAAAATAGCGCCCTATTTCCTGGCCAAAAGCACATAGTCAGGATGTAGGGCTGTGTCACTCTGACATGTAGAGACCACAGTCTCACTGTGGAAACAGATCAAAGAGGTGCAGTGTCTCTGGCAGGGCCACAGCAGGCTTGACTGGCCAAGTGTTCTCAATGAGTTCGAAGGACCCCGGTAAGAAGCTGCCCGAGCTGTGCCTGCTTAGATCGTACACTGTACGTCTGTACAGTCAGTGTGTGTGTGTGTGTGTGTGTATTACCTCTACAGTGTGGTCCCTCGTCCCAGCCGTCTGTACAGTCAGGATTCCCATCACACAGTCTGCTCATGTGGATACACACATCGGTCCCCAGACACTCAAACTCGTTGGCCGGACAGCGGGACGCTCTGTGTGGACCTGCGAAACATACACACAGCAGACCTCGGGGCAGTGAGAACTACTGCAAGCATCCACACGTTCAACAGATCGGCACACAGGCGAACCCATATGGGATGTCATTCCCATGGTAACACAAGCCGTTACGGGGATCCAGTTGGCCGGCAGGCGACGATCGATTTAGAGACACGGCTGTTATTTTAAAAATGACAGCATCGGTTAAAGGACCAATCAGAGCATCGGTCAGTCTCAGAGGGATTTTATCTTCTCATATATTCTCTCTGAGGGCGAGATTGTAATGTCCAAGCGTTTAGTGTTATCTGGCCTGCCAGGCTTAGGCCTTACGGATGCCCCCCTACATGGTGAGTGTAGACGTGGTGAGGTAGACGTGGTGAGGTAGACGTGGTGAGGTAGACGTGGTGAGGTAGACGTGGTGAGGTAGACGGCTGTGTGTTGGTCCGTCACACGATCGCTAGCGGGACATACAGAGATATGAGCTTTACATAACTGCAGTTTGTCGTGACTATATATATGGGCTTAGGGGTTCCAGGTTTCCCTGCCAGTCAGATGCAGCTGTAGGAGATGGTTTTATTGTGGCTGAACATTAACGGGTGTTCAAGCAAACACAACCTGCAGGAACCAGGAACTTCCAAGACTACTGCCTGCTGTCATACCCTTATCAATAATCTCAAGAACCATGATATGGAACCATGATATGGTAGAATACATCACAGCACATCCCTGACAACAACCTGAGGTAAAAGGCCTGGTGAATGGGCTCAAAGTTTAAGGAAATGGCTGGAAGCTGATATAAAAGGAAAACTACAATAAAAACATTATTCATGGACAAAGAAATAAATAGTAAACAAACACAACAACCATATATAGAAAACCCAGTTGTCTCAATCTAACAACCTCCCCTCTGTCTCCCCCCACCTCCTCCCACCTCCGTATCTTTGCAACTCTGTCTCTCAACACGTTAAAAAAAGCAGCCGAGACAAACGTTGCTTTTCTCAATATCTCTCTGAAACCACTCCTCACGTTTGTAACAGTTGCTGACCGATTTTAGACAAACATTTATCTAGAGAAAAAGAGAGAGAATAAGTAGTCTAAGAGTCTGTTCACCAACCACACAGTAAAAACATTATGTTTGGAAACCTTTGGACTTTATGAGATTCCTTAACGTATCTTAATATGTTATTTTATTGAGGCCGTGCAAGTACAACCAGGTGTTAAAGTTAAAACAAAAACTAACCTCACAGACTATTAAGGTCTATATTGTGGCTGAACAGAGAGAGAGAGAGAGAGAGAGAGGAATGTAGAGGTTCCACTTTGTGACCCCGTCTTGGTGTCAATCCCTTAGGTCACATTGTAACAACATGTGCTGCTGATATGTTATTGGTCAAGATATAACCCAGTAAAGACATCCGCGGTAGCCAGCCTGAACTAAATGCTTTTTATAAACAAGACTTAACAACATGCCTGGAAAGTTGACTGTACAGTTGACAATAAAGGATATCTAAATTCGTCCCTGACAAGGCACATGTTAATTATACTAGGTGTCCGTTAGGGTTTAAGCAGGATTCAAATAAACCATATTTCCACCGCCAAATCACATAAGGCAATAACAGTCATTTTTTTGTATTTAAAAGAATAATAAAACATCCAGGTGCACCAGACAGGGCTACTGTTTACCCACTAAACCACAGCCGTGGTCCTCTAAAGCTCCTGCTCTACATTAAATAAAGTAGCCAGGCTAAGTCACATGCGTAAATAAACCCGGAACCAGGCTATGTCACATGAACTGCGAGGCATATAAGTGCATCCAGCCAACCTATAGTACAGGAGCACTCCAGTTGGGACACCATTACTGGCTGCTGTCCAGTAATCAAAAAGTCACAAAAACATTACTCAAGTGAACCAGTTGAACCAGCACATTTCTTCAGACATCCACAGGCTAATAACAACGGCCGAACTATTTCGACAGCAGGAGGTCTGACGCACATTAAAAAAGTTTGAGAAATACTGGGAGTGGAAAGAGCCCCAACCCAGCAGAACTAGAGTGACACTCTGGCCTGGGTTCCCGTTGGGGAAGTTGTTGGTCGAGTATTGGCTGACTCAGACCCCAGTCCCCCGCAGTACTCAGACCAAGGCTGTCTAGTGCCTTCCTTCCTGGAAGTATCGGTCAGAGAGTTTGATTGATAGCCTCTGGCCTCGCGCTCAGCCTAGCCTGCCGTCTCTGATCAATGTGTCCTACCGCGTTCCTCGTCCGATGAGAAATTGCCTAATCTATAACAAACCATATTAATGTGACACGTCCCGAGACAACTAGACATGTAAATGCGTCATCCAGAAATAACGAAAAGACAGGATGTATTGTGCAATCACATAAGGAGAACTAAATCCTTCATTCCAGAATTTAAAGAGTCAAACTTACGTCTTACTGTGGGCTCAGCAATACTCATTGTTCTTTCACAATCCATTTTTCAAACAAATCTTTCTACATTTGATCTCCAGTGTGTGTGTGTGTGTGTGTGTGTGTGTGTGTGTGTGCGACGTATAATATTCATGCGCACACAAGTTGCATTGTCATCCTGGGAGAATCACATGAACAGATACCGGGTGATGAATCAGTGCCTCCCGTGAACAACAATGAAACCATGACGTCCCCCGTCACCTGATGGAGAGAAGAGAACATGGAAGGGGTGCCCATGTGCAGGGATATCTGCTCTCTCATTACATTTTAATGTTGGGATATCTGCTTTATTGGGGCGTCTCCCTTGGTTCAGATTCAGGCACGTCTCAGGTCGAAGAGGAGACCAAACCGAATGGGATGTAGGACATGTCGACGAATTAAATCAGACTGTACCTCAGATTAAAGTCACAAGCTGTCACCGCTGTACCCGACCGCTGTACCCGACCGCTGTACCCGACTGCCCCCAACCCTAAAAATACGTCCCATTAACCCCAAGGGCACATTTACCTATGTAGACATAAGGGCCCTGCGTTGCTTAATCCCAATGTGACCTAGAAGCCAAACAGCTCGACTCCCCAGCCCTGTACCGAACCACATTCACTCCAATAAAACCCCTCTGCAGTCACCTCAACCAACCCCGGTTACACAGCCTGACTCTGGACCGGTCCGCTACGGTTACATAAGCACCATAAATTGTGATTCCCCGTAGAGCCTTTGTCCTTGGTATAAAGCTTTCTACCCCCAACCCCCCCACACACACACACACGCGTCCCCCCGACTCACAGGGGTGCGTGACTCTACTGCCTGGCTGCTTTTGGATATAATGAACATGTTCTCTGGGCAGAACCACAGGTAATCCTAGGACAGGTCACAGGTGACACGCTGCCTGCTGGACAGTCGACCTCCCCAAAGGTGATAGTCCCCAGTGGAAGGTAGCGCAGCATGAAGGGATTGGACCTTCTGATCGGAACGACTCAGGACGCTCACATGACCCGTCAGAACTTTCAGTCCCACATCTGACAAGCACAACTCTCTTCTGAAACAGCCTCTAACTAATGGAACTCATAAATACAATATGAACGGCTTATGGAGTTGCCATTAGGACAGAACAAAGTGTACATGGCAAAAGCAGGACACAGAACACGAGCAGGTGGGAAACGTTACGTCTAATAGGGGACAAATTAACTTGGTTTTAAATCACTTCAAAATGCCATTTCGCGAACACTTCACGTCGCCATAGGTTGTTGTCATGGCAGCCTGACATGAGAATGTATCTACCGCGTTAACGTCGCCATTTTATTTAAAGCTCCAGAACACAACATGGCAGAATCATATGGAATATCTCCCGGTGGCAAACAGAAGCAGACAGCCAGGAAGACAACAGCAGATTAGAACCACAACCACCCAGGTCTGATTGGCAGTGAAAAACCACCAACACAGGAAGAGAACTAGAGAGATGAGATCTAAAAAGGGAAATGATGCAGGTTTGATCGGTCTATTTGTGAGTGTGCATAACACGTGTGTGTGTGCGTGTGTGTGGCTGTGTGTGTACGCGCACGCTAAAAGACTGTAAACAGGGGGACATGGTGCCTGTCTGGCTGTCCTGGCCTGTGTTTTCTGCCCACTGATAGACCCTGGGG
Source organism: Dallia pectoralis (assembly GCA_029465975.1). Classification (NCBI taxonomy): domain Eukaryota; kingdom Metazoa; phylum Chordata; class Actinopteri; order Esociformes; family Umbridae; genus Dallia; species Dallia pectoralis. The sequence continues at coordinate 26,899,025 of CM055728.1, read as the reverse complement.
GGCCACAAGAGCTCAACACCAGGAAGGACTGACACTCTGGTGGATTAAAGGGCTTTGCTCCTTCCTGTGTAAGTCTGTCTGTCTGTCGTACTGTGTGTCTGTCTGCCTCTCTAGCAGTCTCCTACACCATCACACTCCTACATCATCACACACACACACAGATAAACCCCCTCTCACACACAGATAAACCCCTCTCATACACACATAAACACACACACACACACACACACACACACACACACACACACACACACACACACACACACACACACACACACACACACACACACACACACACACACACACACACACACACACACACACACACACACACACACACACACACACACACACACACACACACACACACACACACACACACACACACACACACACACACACACACGGCTACTGGAATGGCTCTCTGCTTAACTCATGACCACCAGCAAGGATCTGAACATAAACCCACGTCCATACATCCGTCTCTGGCTGAGTGACTTAACCCTCTCCGGTCACTCGTCCACATCATCATCATCCTTCAGTGCATTACACGTCATCCCCACCATCATCCACACCGCTGCTCAGGGACACCAAATAAACAAATAACCTTGATGTTTGGTTGTCTCACCCAATGGGTACGGAGCGTACGAGAACTGGCTGCCCACAAAACTAAAGGGAATGAATAACTCAATCACCCAGAAAAAAAACAAATAGAGAGAATGAGAAGAGAGCAAATGAGAGGTGAAACAGAGAAACAAACAGCTTTAGAAGGAAAAAGAGAGTGAGGTGAAACAGAGACACTAAAAGCTTAAGAAAAGAGAGAGAGAGAGGGCGATTGGTGAGAACCACAGAGCTAGGGGCCAGGGGGAGTGTGTTTCGTGAAGCATAGCATGCTAATTGGAACACAGGGCCTTCCCCCTGGGCTAGGGGGCCCCAACAGGACTAGAACGGACGGACTTTAACAAGTGTTAATTGACTGCGCTTATAAGCACATTTTCACCCACTGACTCAATAGAAGTAGTTAACATACGACCTGAATATAAGGCCAAGTCATTTACATGACTCTGTGTATATCTCAAATCTGTCTTGGAGATTAGCATGCTAAATGGGGAGAAGAAGACAGAGGGAAAGACACTGGAAGGGGGCAGTGCATTTTTGCATAAGATACATTAAGTTTTAGAGGTTAAAACGGAAAGGGAGAGTTAGAGAAAACTAGAAACATATGAAGGAAAAAGAAAGTGCTGACATGCAACAAAGGCCACTGTCACATCTGGTCCCTGTTACTGAGTGTTCAACCAACCCAACACGAACAAGCTGCTGCGACACCACATGACAAGCATCCACTAGATGTGTGTGTGAAGTTGAACAAGCACCACATGACAAGCATCCACTAGATGTGTTGAACCAGCACCACATGACAAGCATCCACTAGATGTGTGTGTGAAGTTGAACCAGCACCACATGACAAGCATCCACTAGATGTGTGTGTGAAGTTGAACCAGCACCACATGACAAGCATCTACTAGATGTGTGAACCAGCACCACATGACAAGCATCCACTAGATGTGTGTGTGAAGTTGAACAAGCACCACATGACAAGCATCCACTAGATGTGTGAACCAGCACCACATGACAAGCATCCACTAGATGTGTGTGTGAAGTTGAACAAGCACCACATGACAAGCATCCACTAGATGTGTGAACCAGCACCACATGACAAGCATCTACTAGATGTGTGTGTGAAGTTGAACAAGCACCACATGACAAGCATCTACTAGATGTGTGTGTGAAGTTGAACAAGCACCACATGACAAGCATCTACTAGATGTGTGTGTGAAGTTGAACAAGCACCACATGACAAGCATCTACTAGATGTGTGTGTGAAGTTGAACAAGCACCACATGACAAGCATCTACTAGATGTGTGTGTGAAGTTGAACCAGCACCACATGACAAGCATCTACTAGATGACAAGCATCTACTAGATGTGTGTGCACCACATGACAAGCATCTACTAGATGTGTGTGTGAAGTTGAACAAGCACCACATGACAAGCATCTACTAGATGTGTGTGTGAAGTTGAACAAGCACCACATGACAAGCATCTACTAGATGTGTGTGTGAAGTTGAACCAGCACCACATGACAAGCATCTACTAGATGTGTGTGTGAAGTTGAACCAGCACCACATGACAAGCATCTACTAGATGTGTGTGTGAAGTTGAACAAGCACCACATGACAAGCATCTACTAGATGTGTGTGTGAAGTTGAACCAGCACCACATGAACAAGCACCACATGACAAGCATCTACTAGATGTGTGTGTGAAGTTGAACCAGCACCACATGACAAGCATCTACTAGATGTGTGTGTGAAGTTGAACAAGCACCACATGACAAGCATCTACTAGATGTGTGTGTGAAGTTGAACAAGCACCACATGACAAGCATCTACTAGATGTGTGTGTGAAGTTGAACCAGCACCACATGACAAGCATCTACTAGATGTGTGTGTGAAGTTGAACAAGCACCACATGACAAGCATCCACTAGATGTATGACTGTGAACCAGAACCACATGACAAGCATCTACTAGATGTGTGAACCAGCACCACATGACAAGCATCCATTAGATGTGTGCACCAGAACCACATGACAAGCATCTACTAGATGTGTGAACCAGAACCACATGACAAGGATCCACTGGATGTGTGCTCCAGAACCACATGACAAGCATCTACTAGATCCATTGAGTGTAGAGTGGTTTACGGTTCCATAAAGTCTGAATATACAGTACATTTAGTCCCATTCAGATTTCCCATGAATGCCCAGTAAATACATCAGTGTGACAGCACAAGTGGCCGACAGTAGATCATACTGAACACCGTCAGGCCAATACATCACTAATGAGTTGTTTGCTGGCCTGTCACCTGTTTTAATAATGTGTGTTAATAGTGTGTCATCGCCTGAGAACAAGACAGGGAGCGTGTGTTTGGCCCAGTCAACCTGTAGTGAATCAGATTGGCCAAGACATACTCACAGGACACAGCAGCCCACCAATGTAAAGACGACATTCAGCACAAGCTGACAAATCATTTTTAAAAACACAACGCTGGCCCTCTGAGAACGCTGTCTGTCAATATCTAGAACTAAACAAACTAAAAATGATTAAATCATGCTGTGACTCTCTGCACATTTTCCCGGCGGCCATCTAGATACAACGCATAACTGTTCAGTTACGATTTGCCTCGACTTCATTCACACAATGCTTCAGTTTAAGCTTTGGGCAATATTCACTAACGTCAGCAAATGACAATATAGTCCCAGGAACTCGACGCAGGCCCTGCAAACTGCCCTGACCTCAAACTTCAATACATTTCAATCCATTATCTCCACGACAGGAATAAAATGAAGGAAAAACGTGGGATACATGACTCTGAGAATAAATACATGTGTATTTGCTGACAGTGTGCTGTAGCTACACATCAGACATAGCAGAGAGACAGAGAGCTTACTGAGCAGTTCGGTCAAATGGACTTATGGTCGTTTTTCTTCTCAGCCCACCTGAAAGAGACTTTTGCCCTCCCTCTCCACTCGGCTCCACTTCCTCCCCCACTTCACCCTTCTTTCTCCCTCTACATTGTTCCGTTGAAGAGTCCAACCGTTACATGAACTCTAAACCTAACCCAGACCCTGATTTAAAGGCACTATCGATGGCCTGGTATGAACGCAGGCAGCCAAGTGTAAAGGCTTTGGCCGTCTGTTCAATAGCTCCTTGATAATGTATTCATTATTCGATTCTTATACATTCATTATCCTATTGGATGCTGTCTTTTCTCTGTATAATTAAAACATTGTGTGTAATGACGGACATGTCTTTCTTAGTCAACATCAACTTGTTTTCTTTATCAGTGTTCACGGACATTATAGGCTTGCACGCACGCACGCATATTTTTTTAGCAAATCTCTGTTTATACAGGATCACCCAGGGACAGTCAAGAACATGACTGTCACTGGCATTTACTATGTTTAGTCCCCAAGGTTGGAGTCTTTATAAACCACCTCCTGCAAACTCACAGAGCTGAAGTGTTTTGTGAGGTGACGGGAGGAGGGAATCATGTTCTTTTATAAACAACATGAGTCTTGTGGCTTTGCACTGCATGCTGGGACCCAGGAAAACAGGGTTAGACAGAGGCAAATCAGATGACACCTGGCAATGCAAGCCTGGACATGTTGGGAGCAGTGAGGCTTTGGGAGAAAGAGGAAATGAGAGGAAATGAGAAAGACGAAATATCTAATAATATAACATTTAAAATGACTTTATTAATTTTAAATGTTTATGTGTAGTGTTAACTTAACATTTCGTAATTTTCTTTTCCACCTATGTATTTGAATTGCATTTTTCTTATTTCCCACTTGCTTAGGCAATGTAAACTGCTGTTCCTCATGTCAATAAAGTAATTTCAATTGAAACCTAAGACAGATTACATCAGACATTATTGGATAAAGAATGTATTAACACTAACTGAACCCGTGTCTGTCTGTCTGAACCCGTGTCTGTCTGTCTGAACCCGTGTCTGTCTGTCTGAACCCGTGTCTGTCTGTCTGAACCCGTGTCTGTCTGTCTGAACCCGTGTCTGTCTGTCTGAACCCGTGTCTGTCTGTCTGAACCCGTGTCTGTCTGTCTGAACCCGTGTCTGTCTGTCTGAACCCGTGTCTGTCTGTCTGAACCCGTGTCTGTCTGTCTGAACCCGTGTCTGTCTGTCTGAACCCGTGTCTGTCTGTCTGAACCCGTGTCTGTCTGTCTGAACCCGTGTCTGTCTGTCTGAACCCGTGTCTGTCTGTCTGAACCCGTGTCTGTCTGTCTGAAACCGTGTCTGTCTGTCTGAAACCGTGTCTGTCTGTCTGAAACCCGTGTCTGTCTGTCTGAACCCGTGTCTGTCTGTCTGAACCCGTGTCTGTCTGTCTGAACCCGTGTCTGTCTGTCTGAACCCGTGTCTGTCTGTCTGAACCCGTGTCTGTCTGTCTGAACCCGTGTCTGTCTGTCTGAACCCGTGTCTGTCTGTCTGAACCCGTGTCTGTCTGTCTGAACCCGTGTCTGTCTGTCTGAACCCGTGTCTGTCTGTCTGAACCCGTGTCTGTCTGAGCTTCCCCCTCTGGTTGATGATTACAGAGTGACTGAATAGACAGAAGACAATAACTACAATTAACCACTGCAGACTAATACACAAAAACAGCCAGCCAGAAACAGACTGATACACAGAAACAGACAGCCAGACGGAAACAGACAAACAGAAGGAGAGTAACAGACAGACTGAAACAGACAGAAACAGACAGACTGACAAAAAGAGACAGACAAACAGAAACAGATAGAAACAGACAGAAACAGAAGGAGAGTAACAGACAGACTGAAAAAAACTGAAACAGACAGTCCAGTACTGGTCTGTTGTCCTGCAGCACGGTTTCGTTTCTTGCACATTGAGTGGCCGGTTACTTATAAAGTATTGACATACTTCAAGATGAAAGCTAGGGCTGTTTTGGCTGCCAGCTCTGCCGGAGCTTTCACAACATCTGATGTGCATTCAATGAGAGTGCAGCAGCTTGCTGAACTAGGAAGAACAAAGCAACAGTAAACATATCTGCCCCTATGAGTGATGCAGCCCACCTCAATGCCAATGGAGATGTGACCAAAATACTTCAGTGGATTTCATAGCAACTCCACCTTTAGCGAATCAATGACATTTTGGAAATGCCCAATCTTCAGGTGATGATCATATAATTAGAATATCATCAAAAAGTGGATTTATTTCAGTAATTCCATTCAAAAAATGAAACTTGTATAATGTATACATTCATTCCACAGACTGATATATTTCGAGTGTTTTGATGATATTCTAATTATATGACCAGCACCTGTATATAGTAGGACACAACATTTAAACATGTAGTGTGTGAAGTGAACCCAACATATTTTGGGGCCAACTTCTGTGACTTTAGTGCTATGGTTTCAGATAAGATTGACAAATACACTTTGGTCAAGCAATTTAAAATGATACGATTGGGAAAGAAAAGAGTTTTGTTTGCCACTCCTGACTTCTGAACTAAAGTTCTCTGTAGACTGGCAGCTGTCTGTTTAGTGGACACATGTGTAGAAACAGAAAGAGACCTTTGATTCAGTGGCAAACTAAACTTTCCGCTTTTGGAACAAACAAGGTACACATTGAACTCCCCAAACACAAACACGAGGAGTTGTTTACACACAGCTTTTTCCGTAAGAGGCTATCGACGGACTTGTTGGGAAATAGTTATCGTCATGGTGATGCGTCATGGTCATGTACGAGAAGGAGAGCAACAGAGAGTCATAAATGACAGGCTATAAAACGGACCTATGTTCCTGGATGTGTTGTGGTTGGTATGTAACATGTTATATGTGATATATGGGAACACATGTTATTTGTTACGTGTCCTGTTCTAATTCCTACCATGGGAATTAACACATCCCCCTGCTTGGTTCCAGTAAACTCTATGTTGAGATGCTGCCATTTGGCTGGCTTCATGGATTATACTATTCTGAGTGCTGGGTTCTGGCCATGTACTGTTCTGCTGGGTTCTGTGCATGTACTGTTCTGCTGGGTTCTGTGTTGGTCTGTGCTGTGTTGTTGGGCTATGGGTCTGGACTTTTATCCCTGGGTGTGGGGTCTCTACTCTCAGGGATAATACAGTAAGATCAGATGTTCTGTTATCTCCATATGATGTTTGACGCTATTGTAGAACAAGGAAGATGTTCCATTATAATGACCTAAACTCTGCTCTTCTAGACAACCATATCTGGGTTCTGGACCTGCTCAAAAACTGCAATGAATCATAAAATACTGTAACAAGTAAATTAAATATTTCCTAAAAACAAATGGATGTGAGTGAAATTTGCAGACTACTTATGTATTTAGTCCAATGACAAAGCAGTGTTTAATCTATCTGAAAAGGAATGTATTTTATCTGACACCAGCAAAACAACAAGATCTGTTCTGGTCAATTAAACCCATAACATACCCTTAACATACCCTTAGCATACCCTTAGCATAGCCTTAGCATAGCCTTAGCATAGCCTTAGCATAGCCTTAGCATAGCCTTAGCATAGCCTTAGCATATGCACCAATGCTCCTTCTGAATTAAAATTAAACTGCACACCGGCAATGTTGATGTGCCACAGATAACGGTTGAAACCTCTATCTGTTCCATATAACATTTCAAGTCATCATCACCACCACCACCATCATCTTCTACTGAAAATAGGAATGATATATCAACCCTTTTGTTAAAATCTAAATATATGAGTTGTACGGATATTTCCATGACAACCATATATGTATGACCTTTTTTACTCATCTTTACTAATGGGGCTAAAATAAATAGTGTCTTGGAGATGATCTCCATGTTATGGTATATATTATTAAGATATCTAACTCACAACAAATGAAATGTCCAATAACTCAGTGAAAGCCAGCGGGAACATTAAGCAACTGGGAATTTGCAAGACAAACTTCTGCTGGATTGTTGATTGATTCGTGATAGTCTGAGAATGTTAGTTCAACATAACGGATGATAGACGGGAGAGTTGGAGAGTCAGTATGTCTAGACGTGAGACGGAGGAAAGGTCAGAGAGACAGAGAGAGAGAGAGAGACAGAGAGACAGAGAGAGACACACACAGAGAGGGACAGAGAGAGGGACAGAGAGAAAGGGACAGAGAGAAATGGACAGAGAGAAAGGTACAGAGAGAGGTACAGAGAGAAATGGACAGAGAGAAATGGACAGAGAGAAAGAGACAGAGAGAAATGGACAGAGAGAAATGGACAGAGAGAAATGGACAGAGAGAAAGAGACAGAGAGAAATGGACAGAGAGAAAGAGACAGAGAGAAAGAGACAGAGAGAGTGTGCGTCTATACGAGTAGGACAACGGAGGAGCCAGAAGGCGTGTTGTCCTGGCGACACCTAATTTAAGTGTCTGGTCTAAGAAAGGAGAATGAGAAACCTGCTGCTCTTCTGTGTCCACCCATGTGTTCCATGTAAGGGACAGTAAACAAGACCTGGGTTCAACCAGTATCTGTATATAGCTGATCCCAGACAGATAACCTCACCCCAGTGCATGAACAGACAGTGGAAGACACAGTAAGTTTAACCATGACTGTTTTTCTAGTTTTATTGCCAGTCAACACATTGACTTAGACTGTGGTAACCAACATGTTTTGGTCGGTGGTTTTATTGTGGCCATCAAAATGCCAGAGAAGACATCTGAAGAGGGAAATGCGGTAAAACAAGTCCAGTTTCCCGTCAGTTCCTGCTGCTGTTCCATCCATCTATGGTTACAGTCATGCATAAATGTCAGAACGGCATAATTATATCTGGAATCAGGCTAGACTATAGAATTACTCAACAGAGCAGTTTGTGACCCATGAACGGGAAACAATTGATTTACACGGAAATATAAACTTAGCAGATTTCGACTCCACCATTAATGTTGTGTTTATCTATAAACACGGGATGATTGATCACACTGGATTCTTTCATAACAGCAGAATGCAAAATGGCCAACCAGAAGGCCGACCGTGAGTACCTCAGGGTGTTTGTCTCTCCGGAAAGAAAACAGACGTTGTCGATCCAGGAGTCAGCCACTCTGTCTGATCACTAGAGCCACATGCCAGAGGCTGTTCCTGCCATGACAGACATGAGGTGTGGCACCCCACATGGTTGGTATAAGGAGCCTTAGGCCGGTTACACACTGGAAGCGAGCGTGTTGGAAGCGTTTCCAGGCAAAATAGAATAGGAAAATATGTTTATATGTCATTTAGACACGAATGCATATTAATAAATGACATATTGATGTTTGAAAGTCACTAGGTTTTGACATCAATGTAGAAATGTAATAAAAAATAATTTTCAAATATTTCACCTGTCATACAGAAAATATTCCTTAACATATTTTGCAGTCAATACTGCCGACGTTGTTTTGCTTTAATCAAATCAGTAGGCTATATATTTATGTTTTAATTTTCCATGGTAACATATGTATACATGTAGCCTATATAAAGGGTAGGATAGGCTCCAAAAACAACGTAAACACTTTTCAGAGTTTGAATCTGTCGGCGCTATGCCCAGGAGCAGCGCCGCGTCAGACACGCTTCTGGTGTGTAGGACACAGAAAAATACACGAAGCAGCCACGCTTCTGAGATGCAACAGAAACGCCATGCTCGCGAGACGCTTCCAGTGTGTAACCGGCCTAACTACACTGAGACTCTTGCACGCACGCACCAGTATGAGTCATCTTTATAAACACCTCCATACCATGCGCTAACACACTTAACAGTGTCTGTGTGCAGAAATGGAGAGGGCGGCTGTCAGATGTTGAATATCCCAGACATGAGCAGACGCATCCCTCTGAACCAGACTAAACATTAGAGAGCTAGAACACGGCAGGCCGCAACTACCAGCCAAGGCCAGTCAGATGAGCCACACAGAACTGACCCTGCGTTACAGAAACTGACCCGGCGTTACAGAACAGAATCTGACCCGACGTTACAGAACCTGACCCGGCGTTACAGAACCTGACCCGGCATTACAGAACAGAATCTGACCCGACGTTACAGAACAGAATCTGACCCGACGTTACAGAACCGGACCCGACGTTACAGAACCTGACCCGGCGTTACAGAACCTGACCCGGCGTTACAGAACAGAATCTGACCCGGCGTTACAGAACAGAATCTGACCCGGCGTTACAGAACAGAATCTGACCTGACGTTACAGATCCTGACCCGGCGTTACAGAACAGAATCTGACCCGGCGTTACAGAACCTGACCCGGCGTTCACATAGACCTGGTTCTGCAGAGAACAACCTTTTTCTGTTAACCACCTATTGTTCCATCTGGCTGTAGCGTGTTTTACAGTACGTTTTGACCATGTAAAATATCTACTGTGTTGGGGAACCCCTAGAATCTCTTTACAGAACACTTCAACTAAAAATGTATTGAATGAAATGTTCAGTTTTGGGATATTTTGGTTCCATCTAATGTTTCTTTTCTGATGTGTAAAAAGGAAGCTAACACGATTAAAAAGGCTACTTGAGCAGAGTAATGAACTGATGTTAAACATGCAGCTAGGCTAACAATGCTAACAGATATCAGGAACTGATGTAAAACATGCAGCTAGGCTAACATTGCTAACAGATATCAAGAACTGATTTTAAACATGCAGCTAGGCTAACAATGCTTACAGATATCAGGAACTGATTTTAAACATGCAGCTAGGCTAACAATGCTTACAGATATCAGGAACTGATGTAAAACATGCAGCTAGGCTAACATTGCTAACAGATATCAAGAACTGATTTTAAACATGCAGCTAGGCTAACAATGCTAACAGATATCAGGAACTGATGTTAAACATGCAGCTAGGCTAACATTGCTAACAGATATCAAGAACTGATTTTAAACATGCAGCTAGGCTAACAATGCTAACAGATATCAGGAACTGATGTTAAACATGCAGCTAGGCTAACATTGCTAACAGATATCAGGAACTGATGTTAAACATGCAGCTAGGCTAACATTGCTAACAGATATCAGAAACTGATGTAAAACATGCAGCTAGGCTAACATTGCTAACTGATATCAGGAACTGATGTAAAACATGGATGCAGCTAGGCTAACATTGCTAACAGATATCAGGAACTGATGTTAAACATGCAGCTAGGCTAACATTGCTAACTGATATCAGGAACTGATGTAAAACATGGATGCAGCTAGGCTAACATTGCTAACAGATATCAGGAACTGATGTTAAACATGCAGCTAGGCTAACATTGCTAACAGATATCAGGAACTGATATCAGGCTAACATTGCTAACTGATATGAACTGATTAAAACATGGATGGATGAACATGTAAAACATGCAGCTAGGCTAACATTACAGATATCAGGAACTGATGTTAAACATGGATGCAGATATCAGGAACTGATGTTAAACATGCAGCTAGGCTAACATTGCTAACAGATATCAGGAACTGATTTTAAACATGCAGCTAGGCTAACAATGCTTACAGATATCAGGAAGTGATTTTAAACATGCAGCTAGGCTAACAATGCTTACAGATATCAGGAACTGATTTTAAGCATGCAGCTAGGCTAACATTGCTTACAGATATCAGGCGATTCATCTGATCCATCCGGACAGTCCTTCTCTCCGTCACAGCGCCATCCCTTAGAGATGCATGTGACCTGGTCCTTGCACACAAACTGCTTTGGGCTGCATGTCTTCGGAGCTGGAAAGTACAGAACAATCAATGTGTTACTACTGACACAGTTCTTGCTGAAGTGTGGCATCTTAAAATACACAATCAATAAATTGCCATCTGCATGTCTTTTAGCATGTTGCGTTTCTGTACAATCATCAACTCAATTGAACAGCCAGTAGGTTCGTATACCAACTCTAGATATAAACACCTGGAAGAGGTGTTAGTGAGGCCAGAAGGGGCTGCACACTGGTCTGTGTGGGTCCTAACGCCCCAGTATAGTGACGGGGACACTATACTGTCAAAAAGCACTGTCCTTCGGATGAGACGTTAAACCGAGGCCTTGACTCTCTGTGGTCATTAAAACCCCCAGGATGTCCTCTGTCCATCACGGCCTCCTAATCATCCCCATATATATATATACACTAATTGGCTTCATCATTGTCTCCTCTCCACCAGTAAGGCGCTCTGGCGCAATATGCATCATCGCATCAGGTGGATGCTGCACATTGGTGGTGGTTTAGGAAATTCCCCCTTCCATGTAAAGCGCTTTAAGGGTCCCAGAAAAAGCGCTATATAAATGTAACAAATTTAAAAAATCTAACGAATTATATCTCGGGTCAGGACTGCACGTGGTTTTCAAAACATACTGTCAGTGTTTTGTGGGAAGATTGATAAAGTGACAGTAGACAGATTCACAGACTGACTTAATTAAAGTGAATCTGTACAGGGTTTCCCTCCCTCCACACGTCTGACTATCCAGACCTGGGTTCAACTCCAGTTCACGCTCGTTCAACAACACTCATGAGTTTGAAAAAGCCCGTCCCAAAGTGTACGCTGGATGGGGTTGCCACTATTGGAACTGTATGTTGGTGCCACTGAGCCAGGCCAGTCTGATGCAGGCCGGCTAGAATCATACCAGCTCTTATTTGAACCCAGGTCTGAGTTTGAGAGTGCGGCAGTGCCAGACAAAGCTAGTGGGCTATCAGGCCATCTAAATCTGATGCTACCATGCGGTACACAAACATCGACAACCTCCGCTGGAATCCAGCGCACAGAAGAACCACACTGAGCCTCTTACCCAGGGGTCACAGAGAATAAGTGAATGCTCACTTGTGGGCATGAAGAGTGCTGCTGTGGTGGAAGAGAGTGTCACAGCGGCGGTCGGTTCTGTTGAAAAACACCTCAGAAGTAATAAAAAGCAGAAGGAAAGAGCTAGGTCTGGGAAAAGGAAGGGCCCGGAAATAAACTAAATCCTAGCCAACTCTTAAAGGCTCTAGTGTCTAGGGTGAGCGAGTTGGTCAAAGCGGAGGTTCTCTAAACGGGATGTCGCAATCCTTATGGTGGGTTATGATATAGAGCATGCTTGTTTGAACTTGTGTTGACCCTCACATGGTCCCCAAAGTCCCAGCGTCTCTGTGTGTGTGTGTGTGTGTTTCCTACAGTATTACAGTATTTCCATAAGCCTGGAACATTCCATCCCAGGTCTTGAGGCGGGCAGCCTGGTTTCCTGCTGACAGCCAGGTCTTACATGAAAAAGATGCTAGTTTGGCAGACTGAGGCTGGCTGACTGCATTTCCTTATTGTCTCTGGTCCCTGCCTTTCACTCAGTGACATTTGTATTCAGATAAAGGCCGAGAAGGTGTGGGGGAGTGGAGGAGGGGAGGGGGGTCTCTGTTGGGAGACAGAGCTGAATGCTGAACGCTCTTGGCATTGCCTCGACTTGTGAGTCATTTACATTTTAGTGTTCTAGGTGATCCTGTTATTATTCAGAGCGACATACAGCGATGTACATTGTGTAATTGCCTATCTCTTAGTACAAATAGTACTTCACCAGTTCTTGTAAAGGAAGCCGAGGCGGAAATTATGAGCCAACAGAGCTGGAGATGATTAGAGGGCCGTCACAATATCAGTGGACATTTTGCCAGGGCTTCAGGGTTAGCCCCAGTACTGCCTGTTTTCTGCTCTGGGGCTTTGGGATTCGATAAATAAACCAGTGCCCCGAACAAGCTGTCCAATACCCCTTGCAACACCATATGGTCGGGTTAGTCGGCAGAAAACTTTCCTGATTTAATAACAAGATGCAAATGACGTTGTCTTCAGATGTTTTAAACCAATAAAAAAAAATAAGTTAAGAAACTTAAGATGAAACAACCATTATAGTTCCAGTACTTGTGTTCAGTAATACTCAATTTCATTATTAACAGTCATCTCCATTACTGAGAGTCATCTCCATTACTGAGAGTCAGCTCCATTACTGACAGTCAGCTCCATTACTGACAGTCAGCTCCATTACTGACAGTCAGCTCCATTACTGACAGTCAGCTCCATTACTGACAGTCAGCTCCATTACTGACAGTCAGCTCCATTACTGACAGTCAGCTCCATTACTGACAGTCAGCTCCATTACTGACAGTCATCTCCATTACTGACAGTCAGCTCCATTACTGACAGTCAGCTCCATTACTGACAGTCAGCTCCATTACTGACAGTCAGCTCCATTGGGTTCCCAGGATAGGAATTCTGTTGAGTATTTATCGTATATCAACTTCTGTTGGGATCTAATTGTTGCTGTTGTTTTAGAAAACTAAAAGGCTAGAGCACGCACGCACGCACGCACGCACGCACGCACGCACGCACGCACGCACGCACGCACGCACGCACGCACGCACGCACGCACGCACGCACGCACGCACGCACGCACGCACGCACGCACGCACGCACGCACGCACGCACGCACGCACGCACGCACGCACGCACGCACGCACGCACGCACGCACGCACGCACGCACGCACGCACACGCACGCACGCACGCACGCACGCACGCACGCACGCACGCACGCACGCACGCACGCACGCACGCACGCGCACGCACGCACGCACGCACGCACGCACGCACGCACGCACGCACGCACGCACGACGCACGCACGCACGCACGCACGCACGCACGCACGCACGCACGCACGCACGCACGCACGCACGCACGCACGCACGCACGCACGCGCACGCACGCACGCACGCACGCACGCACGCACGCACGCACGCACGCACGCACGCACGCACGCACGCACGCACGCACGCACACACGCACGCACGCACGCACGCACGCACGCACGCACGCACGCACGCACGCACGCACGCACGCACGCACGCACGCACGCACGCACGCACGCACGCACGCACGCACGCACGCACGCACGCACGCACACACACACACACACACACACACACACACACACACACACACACACACACACACACACACACACACACACACACACACACACACACACACACACACACACACACACACACACACACACACACACACACACACACACACACACACACACACACACACACACACACACACACACACACACACACACACACACACACACACACACACACACACACACACACCTCATTGTGATTCTCTTCAAGGACTGAGTTCTCTCCTCACTGGCCCTGGGTGACCTACCTCTCCCTCACTCCTTTACCCTTTATATGTATTGTTTCTCCCCTCTGTCTCCCCACATCTCCACATCTCCCTCCCCCACATCTCCCTCCCCCCACATCTCCCTCCCCACATCTCCACATCTCCCTCCCCCACATCTCCACATCTCCCTCCCCCATCTCCACATCTCCCTCCCCATCTCCACATCTCCACATCTCCCTCCCCCATCTCCACATCTCCCTCCCCCATCTCCACATCTCCCTCCCCCATCTCCACATCTCCCTCCCCCATCTCCACATCTCCCTCCCCCATCTCCACATCTCCCTCCCCCATCTCCACATCTCCCTCCCCCATCTCCACATCTCCCTCCCCATCTCCACATCTCCCTCCCCCATCTCCACATCTCCCTCCCCCATCTCCACATCTCCCTCCCCCCATCTCCACATCTCCCTCCCCCATCTCCACATCTCCCTCCCCCATCTCCACATCTCCCTCCCCCATCTCTTTCTCCCGCACATCACTTGGCAGGCAGAGAGGTGTTTCAGGAAAGGGAGGGCTCAGTGCACTGCACGAGGTGTGACTCTAATCACAAGAGAGTATAAAAGCAGAGTATCATTGCAGTCACGTTCAGTCTAAACTGTCAGACTAAGGGATTTAGGCTGAATAACCCAGGGAATGTGTGTGTGTGTGTGTGTGTGTGTGTGTGTGTGGGCGTGGGCGTGCATGTGCGTTCAAATGGCGTGACTCATGTCAACTTTAAAAACAACAATAAGCAGTTTTCCTGCAGATTAAATGGCAGCTCTCCTCTCTAAAATACTTTAACACTGTGTTATCTGAACCAATTACAAGAGTAATGTGCTAAAATTAGGATTGTACATGAGTTATAATACAATTAATCTCAGAAGGCTTTGTTTCAGAAAGTACAACTTCTTCTAACATGAAAGTACAACGTCTTGAAACCTACTTCTTGTTAGATAAAAAATAAATTCACTGTTAAATCCATGCTTGATATCTTGCTAGTTACAAACACACAGGAGTGTCACACAACCAGTCTCCCCTTGTACATAACCTCCGTACGCCCGGCCCTCCCACCCTCCGTACGCCCGGCCCTCCCACCCTCCGTACGCCCGGCCCTCCCACCCTCCGTACGCCCGGCCCTCCCACCCTCCGTACGCCCGGCCCTCCCACCCTCCGTACGCCCGGCCCTCCCACCCTCCGTACGCCCGGCCCTCCCACCCTCCGTACGCCCGGCCCTCCCACCCTCACCCTCAGCTCAGACATGTGTTCAATACAGGTTCTAATTTTATCAACGCTCTACAGAACACACACACACGCACAGGTAAACAGACACACAGGTAAACAGACACACAGGTAAACAGACACACAGCCCAGTGGGGAGAACATCCAGGGGTAATTGGGGGTTGTGGTCAGAGTGGGGGGGGGTGTAGAGTAGGGGGTTCTAGCTAGCTTAATCCAAAAGCAGGGCAGCCACAAGCAGTTTGATTGATTGATTGATGATTGTCTATAAACTGGTGCCAGGAGTCAGATTGATGAAGAAATGCTTTGAGAATGACTGAGTGATCTGAGTTTGTGTGTGACAGGGTCACATCAGGATAGGACACTGCAAATGATCAAAGAGCCTCAACCTTTAAAAAACAAGAGGTGCTAATAAATTGCACCGGAGAACGTCATTTTCTTCCAAAATAGACGGGGGTGATATTGTTGAGCTTGGCCTCCCAATGTCATAATAGCTCCACATGGAAGGACAAAGTAGACTTGAGTACACTTGAAGAGTACGTTATACATAAATAAACAGTAATATGCTACGCAAAAAAATGATTCATGCAAAATTGATGCGGCTGCAATAATGAGCGTGATATTTATTTAATAGCCACATCCCACTGATAACAGCCTGTTCTAAACCACTATTCCCATTTATTTCAAAAGAAATTTCCTTCGATGAGAAAAAAAACGAGAGTAACATGTTTTGGTGACCACAGCAAGCAGCTGTGAGAGAGAGAGAGAGAGAGAGAGAGAGAGAGAGAGTGAGAGAGAGTGAGAGAGAGTGAGAGAGAGTGAGAGAGAGTGAGAGAGAGTGAGAGAGAGTGAGAGAGAGTGAGAGAGAGTGAGAGAGAGTGAGAGAGAGAGAGAGTGAGAGAGAGTGAGAGAGAGTGAGAGAGAGTGAGAGAGAGAGAGAGAGAGAGAGAGAGAGAGAGAGAGAGAGAGAGAGAGAGAGAGAGAGAGAGAGAGAGACACGAGAGAGAGAGAGAGAGTCGTACTGTGTTATCCAATACAAATGCAGAGACGCCCTCTCCGTCTTCCAGCTCGTTTTCCCTCTCTCTCTGTCGCTCTCTCTCTCACACTCACACTCAGTAGCCTAGAAGCTAAAGAATGTTCTCAGTCAGTCTGCCCACTTTGTAAGATTTGTCATAATATTTGTCCAAGGAATACCTGAGAAGTGGAAGCCTTTGTGTCTGCATCTGTGTGACTCGCGAATCAGGCTCCGCTCGGCCCAGCTAGCATTCCCAAAGCAAAAAGTATTGACCTGATTCAGTGGCCCTGTGTACATTTTGCCTTACTTATATAAACACACACACGCACACACGCAAGCACGCACGCACACCTGATTATCATCTGATACAATAGACATTGGTGGACATCCTGAACTACATCTGGACATTGCTCTAATTGCACAATAGATTATATCTTATTTGCACAACTGTATATACACAATCAAATATTGCCCTACATTGTGATCTTTGCACTTTTATGAAACCTGCTCTCACATCTAGACATTGCTCCATTACACTACTCAAATATATATGACACACACTATATGTATCCATTACTCTGATATATGTGACACACTATATGTATCCATTACTCTGATATATACTGTATGACACACACTATATGTATCCATTACTCTGATATATATGACACACACTATATGTATCCATTACTCTGATATATACTGTATGACACACACTATATGTATCCATTACTCTGATATATATGACACACACTATATGTATCCATTACTCTGATATATATGACACACACTATATGTATCCATTACTCTGATATGTATGACACACACTATATGTATCCATTACTCTGATATATATGACACACTATATGTATCCATTACTCTGATATATATGACACACACTATATGTATCCATTACTCTGATATATATGACACACACTATATGTATCCATTACTGTGATATATATGACACACACTATATGTATCCATTACTCTGATATATGACACACACTATATGTATCCATTACTCTGATATATATGACACACACTAAATGTATACATTACTCTGATATATATGACACACACTATATGTATCCATTACTCTGATATATATGACACATACTATATGTATCCATTACTCTGATATATACTGTATGACACACACTATATGTATCCATTACTCTGATATATATGACACACACTATATGTATCCATTACTCTGATATATATGACACACACTATATGTATCCATTACTCTGATATATATGACACACACTATATGTATCCATTACTCTGATATATATGACACACTATATGTATCCATTACTCTGATATATATGACACACACTATATGTATCCATTACTCTGATATATATGACACACACTATATGTATCCATTACTCTGATATATATGACACACACTATATATATCCATTACTCTGATATATATGACACACACTATATGTATCCATTACTCTGATATATATGACACACACTATATGTATCCATTACTCTGATATATATGACACACACTATATGTATCCATTACTCTGATATACAGTGCCTTGCAAAAGTATTCGGCCCCCTTGAACTTTTCGACCTTTTGCCACATTTCAGGCTTCAAACATGAAGATATACAACTGTATTTTCTGGTGAAGAATCCACAATAAGTGGGACACAATCATGAAGTGGAACGAAATTTATTGGATATTTCAAACCTTTTTAACAAATTAAAAACTGGAAAATTGGGCGTGCGAAATTATTCAGCCCCCTTAAGTTAATACTTTGTAGCGCCACCTTTTGCTGCGATTACAGCTGTAAGTCGCTTGGGGTATGTCTCTATCAGTTTGGCACATCGAGAGACTGAAATCTTTGCCCATTCCTCCTTGCAAAACACCTCGAGCTCAGTGAGGTTGGATGGAGAGCGTTTGTGAACAGCAGTTTTCAGTTCTTTCCACAGATTCTCGATTGGATTCAGGTCTGGACTTTGACTTGGCCATTCTAACACCTGGATATGTTTATTTGTGAACCATTCCATTGTAGATTTTGCTTTATGTTTTGGATCATTGTCTTGTTGGAAGACAAATCTCTGTCCCAGTCTCAGGTCTTTTGCAGACTCCATCAGGTTTTCTTCCAGAATGGTCCTGTATTTGGCTCCATCCATCTTCCCATCAATTTTAACCATCTTCCCTGTCCCTGCTGAAGAAAAGCAGGCCCAAACCATGAGACTGCCACCACCATGTTTGACAGTGGGGATGGTGTGTTCAGGGTGATGAGCTGTGTTGCTTTTACGCCAAACATAACGTTTTGCATTGTTGCCAAAAAGTTCGATTTTGGTTTCATCTGACCAGAGCACCTTCTTCCACATGTTTGGTGTGTCTCCCAGGTGGCTTGTGGCAAACTTTAAACGACACTTTTTATGGATATCTTTAAGAAATGGCTTTCTTCTTGCCACTCTTCCATAAAGGCCAGCTTTGTGCAGTATACGACTGATTGTTGTCCTATGGACAGAGTCTCCCACCTCAGCTGTAGATCTCTGCAGTTCATCCAGAGTGATCATGGGCCTCTTGACTGCATCTCTGATCAGTCTTCTCCTTGTATGAGCTGAAAGTTTAGAGGGACGGCCGGGTCTTGGTAGATTTGCAGTGGTCTGATACTCCTTCTATTTCAATATTATCGCTTGCACAGTGCTCCTTGGGATGTTTAAGGCTTGGGAAATCGTTTTGTATCCAAATCCGGCTTTAACCTTATCAACAACAGTATCTCGGACCTGCCTGGTGTGTTCCTTGTTCTTCATGATGCTCTCTGTGCTTTAAATGGACCTATGAGTCTATCACAGAGCAGGTGCATTTATACGGAGACTTGATTACACACAGGTGGATTCTATTTATCATCATTAGTCATTTAGGTCAACATTGGATCATTCAGAGATCCTCACTGAACTTCTGGAGAGAGTTTGCTGCACTGAAAGTAAAGGGGCTGAATAATTTCGCACGCCCAATTTTCCAGTTTTTAACTTGTTAAAAAGGTTTGAAATATCCAATAAATTTCGTTCCACTTCATGATTGTGTCCCACTTGTTGTGGATTCTTCACCAGAAAATACAGTTGTATATCTTCATGTTTGAAGCCTGAAATGTGGCAAAAGGTCGAAAAGTTCAAGGGGGCCGAATACTTTTGCAAGGCACTGTATATGACACACACTATATGTATCCATTACTCTGATATATATGACACACACTATATGTATCCATTACTCTGATATATATGACACACTATATGTATCCATTACTCTGATATATATGACACACTATATGTATCCATTACTCTGATATATATGACACACACTATATGTATCCATTACTCTGATATATATGACACACACTATATGTATCCATTACTCTGATATATATGACACACACTATATGTATACATTACTCTGATATATATGACACACACTATATGTATCCATTACTCTGATATATATGACACACACTATATGTATCCATTACTTAAGCTAGGCAGGGTCTCCTGTCCAACTGTTTGTGTTGTGTGTTCATGCGCTGTTTGCACGGTCCATGTACGTTTAAAAATGTGTGTCCTAAATGCGGCTTGGTAAACAAACCTGATTCTGACTACCGTTCAGAGGTTGGACTCACTAATAGTTAGATTTATTTGTTACCAGAGTCATTACCAAAAAAACAACGTGTACAACATATTTCTGATCGATTTAACATAGTTTTAATAAACCAAAATGTTGGCTTTCTAAGTGAACCTTTACTTTTGAACGGTGGTCTGCATGAACATAGACTAGACATATGACACCAATGCAGAAGGCACATCTGAGGTAACTATCAACTCCATACCATACGAGGCTGTATGAGAACAACAGGAAACTGATCGGCCAAATCACCCAGCGACTGTTTCAATGCGTGTCAGTTGTTTAAAAGAAAGGAATGAGACAGAGAGAGGAGAGAATGCCAGGAAAAAGGAGAGAAGGCCAGAGAAAAGATACAGATGATAAAGAGATGACAGCAGAGCAAACACTCAGTCAGTAATGACACACACCTAACCCGAACGCTAACCTGCAGGAAAAGCAACCAAATGAAGAAGGCCTAGAGACACAAAACCCATCTGGGATGCAGCACATTACTGACCCACTTTCACTGACACACACACACACACACACACACACACACACACACACATTTGCCCTGCCAGACTCCCCTGTGTGGCCGTCCCCTCTCTCTCCCTCTCCCCAAATCCAAACCAGACTCTCACAGCACATTCCAGCACCTTTTAATTGATTTCATGTGTATGGCTTTCTTTTGAGCTCTCATTCTCTCTCCATCTGAGTGTCTCTCTCACTCTTCTCTTTCTTTTGCGCTCTCATTTTCTGTCCATCTGTCTGTCTCTCTCACTCTTCTCTTTCTTTTGCGCTCTCATTTTCTGTCCATCTGTCTGTCTCTCTCACTCTTCTCTTTCTTTCTTTTGCGCTCTCATTCTCTCTCCATCTGATTGTCTCTCTCTGCATGTCTCCTCTGACTCTTCGCCAGCCCATCTCTTTCTGTCTTACTCAGACTCAGTGGTTAATGGAGAAGGTAGAGTTACTGTACATACAAAGCTACATCTGAACTAGAGAGTGCAGAGGCCACTGACTAGTATGTCTGGATTACAATGTCTCCACATTGTAAATGTTCTGTTAACAGAGCCTGTGAATTGGCCTGATTTCGGATCAGTTTGAGCTTGAATTCAGCCAGAACTCTACAGTCCATGTCAGACAGTATGACATGACAGCACAAACCGATCTCGGACCAGTCTAAAGATCCAAACTCCACTGGAGTTCCTAGAAGTGCAGATCGGGACCAGCCTGCAGATTCAAACATGAATGGATTACATAAGTACAGATCTGAAACCAGCCTGCAGATCCAAACATGACTGGCGTTCCTAGAAGTACAGATCTGAGTTAATCATTTTATCAGCTTGATGTAGAAGAACCACTTTCACTAGGAAATATCAACCTGTCCAAAAATGTCAGAGGCTAATTTTCCATATACAAAGTTATATTTCCAGTAACCATGGAAGATTTTTGGTAACCAGGTGAAGGACTCTATAGACTGAATGGGGTGTGGCTTTGGAATTTAAAACAATAATAGTGGTTAACGTTTGCTTAGAGCCTGACAAGTTACAGTGTTATTATGGAGTATTCAGAGCTTCTGGTGAGCAGTACATAAAGTAGCTGTAACACCTATCTGGTGAGCAGTACATAAAGTAGCTGTAACACCTATCTGGTGAGCAGTACATAAAGTAGCTGTAACACCTATCTGGTGAGCAGTACATAAAGTAGCTGTAACACCTATCTGGTGAGCAGTACATAAAGTATGTGTGTTACTTATATGGTTAATTTGGTAAATTAATGATTAATGTGTCGTTTATACCTCTATTGGTGTGTGTGTGTGTGTGTGTGTGTGTGTGTGTGTGTGTGTGTGTGTGTGTGTGTGTGTATATATATATATAAATACAAATCTTAGGTCAGCCTCATTTTCAGGTCAGTCTCAGGTTCTAACATTGATCTGGTCAACAGCTCCAGAGAATGTACTATGGATAGCAACAAATGCTTTCGATGACCCCCTAACACTAACAGGGCCAGCTCATATGTTTTCACTAACTTAACGGACCAGAATGTTCTTGCACTGAGCTCACCAAAGTGGAACGGCAAGCGGCATTTTACCTCTTTCATTCCCCAATGGGTTATTTCCTGCGCCGGTTGATATTGATTTGATTCTATTACACGCGTTCAAAGATAAAGAGTCCAAATGGGAATCTGAAATAAACTAATTAAATCACTGACTCTGTGTTTTGTTCCCCAGTCCTTGCTGAGTGTGTGTTGTAACTCAGGGGTTACAGAGAGGTGGATGTCTCTGCAGGAGGGGAAGTGCTAAACCACCCCCAAAACCAGGAGGCTGTTTTCCTTCACATTTTACTTCTCTCCTGCCAGGTCTTTCCATTATAAGGAATTTGGACCTTCCACAACTTCCCAAAGAGGGCCGTGCAGTTCTACAAAGTTCAAAGCACCACCCTGAAAGAGCAAAACCAGTATCTATTTCTCTGTTAACTTGGTATAAGCGTCATTTCAAAGCTCAAACATTTAAAACAATATCAGACAAGAGACAACCCATGGATATCAGAAAGTAAAAGAGAAGTACTGAGAAGCTAGTTTCTATTCCTGTGTCATCTGTAGTTATTCTGTATAACAGTGCAGAACACACATTTGGAACATATGTATAATTGGGATTGAACCATTTCTGCGGTGAAATACGATCCCAAACATGGGATCCACGAAATGAATCGACACAGAACCACATAAGTTGATTCACGAATCCTTGCAGCTCCCCAGAAGCCATTAATAGAAGTCCCAATACATGCCATTATGAGTCCCACTGAAACAAAGAAAGCCAACGAAGACTGGGGAGAATTTGGCTATATAGTTCTGGTTTCAAATGGTAAAGGTTATTTTATTCAACATCGTTCTTAAAGTTACATGACTAAAGTAGGATAAAATGTCAGATAACTGTCCAGGTAATTAATATTTACACAGCTGCTCAGTATGGAGCTCTCTAGAGTGTCGTCCCAAGCACTCATTAGAATTACATATTAATACACTCAAATTCTCTTTAATGCAAATAGTCACTTGGTGAAGTCACATTGCTGGGTGAGAACAGGCTTGAAGCGAACAAAGTGTCTCTCAAAATGTCGTCTGACAAACTGTAGCCCGGCGGGACAAAGTGCACCAGACGTCCAGTGAAGGGTGTGTAAACAGAAAGTTCTGGACGTCAGAAATCACCTGACCCACCGTGGCTCCCCACTGCCCCATCACTAAGTGCACACATCGATTTATGCCACATGCATTGTCAGCCCGCGACTCGAGTCCTGAATCGCACTCTACGGACCATCCGTGTGTAATGTGGCGAACTACAAACGGAGATGGGGTGGCATTTGGGAGGCGGCCTGAATCTGACATGGATGCATGTGACTCTAACCAAAGCTGACATGTCTGACACATGGCAGTAGTCCATGAAATTGGAATCTTCTCACCACACGTCAGATACGGCGCCCATCAGACACCCTGTGTTCCTCCCCTGGCCAGGTGTGAAAGCGCTTGCTGCCTGCTTTTCAATCAATCCGTCAGTCAAGCACAAACACATGTGTGAACACACACACACACACACACACACAAATTGGCATTTGGAAAAGCAACAGTTACCCGGCGCTAGAATCAACACGTTAAGACTGGAGGACTGCTGATTATATGATCTACCCAGAGAGTCTCATCAACCCACTCTAGATGGGAGGTCAATAGAACGTTACGATCAGAGACAATGTTCAGTCAGAAAGGCAGGACTCACAGATTGGTGTCAGGCAAACATTGTGACCAGCTGCTACATCTGAATAGTTATGCATTCCCCCCCAAGTGAAGAGCACAGTAAAGACAGATGAGGATTGTACAGTACTGTGTGTATTGATTATACAGTGGGTTGGCTTGGGACCTTTTTCTGGGGTGCTAACATTAAGTAAGCTAGCTCTAGCTCCTAGTCCTATATCACAGCTACTGTTGCTAAATAGGGTTTCATCTCCTACTAAAGTTATAGCATCCTTGCAATTACACTTTTGACATTTTTATGTTAGGACTGGAGCCATGTTAGGATTTCACAGGATACTCCAGTGACACGTCACTCCAGTGACACGGTACTCATGTGACACGTTACTCATGTGACACGTTACTCATGTGACACGTTACTCATGTGACACGTTTTACTCATGTGACACGTTACTCATGTGACACGTTACTCATGTGTCACGTTTTAATCATGTGAGACGTTACTCATGTGACACGTTTTACTCATGTGACACGTTACTCATGTGACACGTTTTACTCATGTGACACGTTTTAATCATGTGACACGTTACTCATGTGACACGTTTTAATCATGTGACACGTTTTAATCATGTGACACGTTACTCATGTGACACGTTTTAATCATGTGACACGTTACTCATGTGACACGTTTTAATCATGTGACACGTTACTCATGTGACACGTTTTAATCATGTGACCGTCATTTCATTTCTCTCACGCTTCTGCTTTCCATTTTGGTGACCACGGTTTTAAAAGCTACGGTCATCATAAAGCAAAAATAGAAAGATGAGAGCACATACGAACAGGATACTGACAGAGTAAAAATAACAAACAATTAATCACAAGTTCCCTATAGAAGAAAAGTTTCAAAACGATTCCATTAGTTGCGTATTTTATACAAACTTTTGTTAAATAAACAACTATAAAACCCGCTTAAGATGTGTTATCGTTTACATCAGTGGTTCCCAACCAGAGGTACTAAGGACCCAGGGCGCACATGGCTTCTCAACAGGGGGTACTTGAGAAAACAAATAGGTTTGCTATAAACAGGGTACTTTTGGGGTGGTTTAAAGAGAGCAAAATTACTGCTCAGGCGAAAACCAGCTAAAAGCGTGTCTACTGGTAGTTTACATGTTGCCCATCTATTCAGGCGATAATGACAAACCACATTCACCTATCAAAACAGTGTAGCAGAAGACGCCAGTCTAGTTTAAATAACCTAAAGATAAACCCCGGCGTTTTCCCACCACCATCACACCACACCCACAGGGTTCCTGACATCATTTTCAATAAGCCACTGTGCTTCCTGCACGGACTTATAGGGGCAAAGCAGAGTCAATAGTCATGTAGCTGCAAACAGAAAACACCAATTACAACACACCCCTGCTATTCACCATCAACAAACAGTCTTTCATCTGCGAGCCTTGCGCCTTCATACAGGAGTGTTACACCAAAGGCAGCCGGGGTAATCGGCGCCTCGGCCCAAACACCACTATGAACATTGGTTTGGGGTAGTGCACTAGTACACGTGAGCCTGATTCATTGGTTTGGGGTAGTGCACTAGTACGCATGAGCCTGATTCATTGGTTTGGGGTAGTGCACTAGTACACATGAGCCTGATTCATTGGTTTGGGGTAGTGCACTAGTACACATGAGCCGGATTCATTGGTTTGGGGTAGTGCACTAGTACACATGAGCCTGATTCATTTGTTTGGGGTAGTGCACTAGTACACATGAGCCTGATTCATTGGTTTGGGGTAGTGCACTAGTACACGTGAGCCTAATTCATTGGTTTGGGGTAGTGCACTAGTACACGTGAGCCTGATTCATTGGTTTGGGGTAGTCCTGCTGCATAGTGATTAAACACGTAGAGACATGCATCACAACTCCAAAAGGCTCGGATAGATTTAAGCATCACATATTTAAATCCGCATTAAGAGCTCTTTCTGAAACATCATTACAGAGTAAATGATTTCAGAGTATTTGGTGTGCCATTTTAGAGTCAGCTCAGAGCTAATTTAAAGCATAATCTGGGTGCCGCAGCAGACAGGGCAACATCGCAATGAACAGATATTCTCCTGAGACTTGACGGCCAGGCAGACCGCACCGGGCAGACCACACCGGGCAGACCACACCGGGCAAACAACACCTAGTCGAGAACCTCTGTGGTCATCACATCACTCTGTGGCTGTCGCAAAGCATGACAATCCCAGAAATAGCAGGAGATCGAGCAGAAACCAAAGATTAAAGTAGAAAGTCCAAAAAGAGTACCGTCAAATATATGACGAATTGAATGTGTGAAAGATTCAGAAAGTTCTACAGCAGTTTGCAGACCAAGTTCTGAGAGGAGGCCAGGAGCTGTAGACCATTATAGGGTCAGCAAAACAAAGTTGAGGCTTCTCAGGAATTCACCCCGACCCTTCACCTCTTGACCCACAGACAGGGTTGTAATCATAGAAGGCATTTTCTTAGAAGTTCTTCGGCACTTTCTCTACAGGAGAACATCTAGTAAAGATCTCGCCACACATCAAATATGATACTTAGTATCCAAGTACACACATCAATTAGAAGTCGATGGGTAACTGGCCATCTTAGATTTTTCAACATGACAACAAACACTAAATGATTAAGGCTTATTTGCAAAAAAGCCTGCAGATGGAAGACCTACTGTACTAAATCACCTCAGAGAGGCCACAGAAAATGATATTGTATAAAATATATATAAATATTTGTCAATACTGCATCGTATTTCTTTTCAAATGTGCCACAAAAACAAATGACTTTAAAAACACATCTCCGATGGCCTAAGACTTCGGCGCAATACCGTAAGCCACCTGTTTCCTCATTAAGTGGCGTTGAAATGATCCTGACCCAGGATCTGTGGGAAGACAAGGCCCCACCAGAGTGTGTGTCTGTGTAACACACACCGTATGGGTTGCTCAGGGTCTCAGCATGTACTGCTCAAATGATCCGAAAACACAGCGAGAAGGTCAAAACTCAGTGTTCTACACATTAGTTGTATTCCACCACTTTCCCGTCACCACACATAGGCTACGGTATCTCCCATTAGACCACATCGGTGTGCGTATTCATGCATGCCAAGGGAAGCCAGGCATCCACGAAAAGGGCGATAAAACGAAAACATAATCACGTACGTACTTAGAATTTTGCTTCGGACTTCTTAATTTTAATGCTATTTCACACAAGGCTAATTCTCGACCAAAGAGAAAATTGTAAAATAGATCTTCTCTGTCTCAGTATGTGTAGACCGGGTTTTTCATGCTGTCTGGTTTGATTCACTGACGCCAAGTCAGGTGTTTGTCATCCTTTTCTGACCTTTTAATTCTCGATTATGTCCCAGGACTCACAAATATTCATTTAATCTCTTGTCTTTGGCAAGGGTTAAAATCAGTAACAGCATTTAGCCAGGAAACTAAAAAACAAGTGTTATTGCAAGTCGATCAATTTTAGCACGATGACAAGATGAAGATGAGATTGTCATGGGGCTTCCACTGGCGAGATGAGTCCAGAAAGTGTTTTGTAGTGAGCACACCACACAGACAAACAAACAAACAGAAAAGTGGCCTGCAACACACCGTCAAACAAAGTCAATGGTGTTACGAATGAAGGTAAGTGGTATTGCCACCTTAAGGCGTCACTGCTGTAGGTTATGAGAAGAAGCTGTTTACATTTTGTTGCAATAATGGAGGCAGGTATTATCGATCTCTTTTGACATTTTCGTGCTTTATTTGAGAGAAAGTGGTGAAGACAGAGGTGAGTGTGAACCTCCCGCTAACCAGGAGAGTCCTAGAACGGAACGGACCACTGAATGGGGCTGAAATATAATCCCTGCCCTCGGCTTGTGCAATCGTCTCATTACAATTCAAGCTGTGTCCAGCCAGCTGAGCCCTGTGGTGATCCAGATGAATCCACATGTTTGAGTGGCTGACCGTGGGTCCCTGGCAGAGTGGCTGACCGTGGGTCCCTGGCAGAGTGGCTGAACGTGGGTCCCTGGCAGAGTGGCTGAACGTGGGTCCCTGGCAGAGTGGCTGAACGTGGGTCCCTGGCAGAGTGGCTGAACGTGGGTCCCTGGCAGAGTGGCTGAACGTGGGTCCCTGGCAGAGTGGCTGAACGTGGGTCCCTGGCAGAGTGGCTGAACGTGGGTCCCTGGCAGAGTGGCTGAACGTGGGTCCCTGGCAGAGTGGCTGAACGTGGGTCCCTGGCAGAGTGGCTGAACGTGGGTCCCTGGCAGAGTGGCTGAACGTGGGTCCCTGGCAGAGTGGCTGAACGTGGGTCCCTGGCAGAGTGGCTGAACGTGGGTCCCTGGCAGAGTGGCTGAACGTGGGTCCCTGGCAGAGTGGCTGAACGTGGGTCCCTGGCAGAGTGGCTGAACGTGGGTCCCTGGCAGAGTGGCTGAACGTGGGTCCCTGGCAGAGTGGCTGAACGTGGGTCCCTGGCAGAGTGGCTGAACGTGGGTCCCTGGCAGAGTGGCTGAACGTGGGTCCCTGGCAGAGTGGCTGAACGTGGGTCCCTGGCAGAGTGGCTGAACGTGGGTCCCTGGCAGTGGCTGAACGTGGGTCCCTGGCAGAGTGGCTGAACGTGGGTCCCTGGCAGAGTGGCTGAACGTGGGTCCCTGGCAGAGTGGCTGAACGTGGGTCCCTGGCAGAGTGGCTGAACGTGGGTCCCTGGCAGAGTGGCTGAACGTGGGTCCCTGGCAGAGTGGCTGAACGTGGGTCCCTGGCAGAGTGGCTGAACGTGGGTCCCTGGCAGAGTGGCTGAACGTGGGTCCCTGGCAGAGTGGCTGAACGTGGGTCCCTGGCAGAGTGGCTGAACGTGGGTCCCTGGCAGAGTGGCTGAACGTGGGTCCCTGGCAGAGTGGCTGAACGTGGGTCCCTGGCAGAGTGGCTGAACGTGGGTCCCTGGCAGAGTGGCTGAACGTGGGTCCCTGGCAGAGTGGCTGAACGTGGGTCCCTGGCAGAGTGGCTGAACGTGGGTCCCTTAAAAACAGCATGCCCCTCACACACTAGTCATACCCCTCCTATTCCTCAGACATTAGCTTAGCATGAACATCTACTTGTGACTGTTGAGAGTTTACCAATATTCAACCAATCTTATCCAAACATGATGGGATCTTCAGACGGACCGATGGCCGGCCGTTGGGTTTCTTCTGTGTACATTTTCGCATCAGTGGCGACTGGTAACTGGTAGCCAGAACTGAGGTCAGACATTGTGCTGCAATTCCCAGTGTTTCTCCAACATCTCCCTTTACCAGGAGGTAGAGTACATAATGTTCCTGAGGACAGAATGCCTATAATTCAGCTTGACTGACTCCTGCTGAGTTTTTTTAACTTATTATTTTGATGCGTGAGGAGTGAACAGGAGTGAACAGGAGTGAACAGGAGTGAACAGGAGTGAGTAATCCCACCCTGGCATAACATAACATACACTGTCATACACAACTAACATAACATACACAACACATACGCTGTCATACATACATAACATACACATACACTGCCATACATACATTACATACATAGTCATACATGCATAACATACACTGTCATACACAACTAACATAACATACATAACACATACACAACATACATAGTCATACATACACAGACATACATACATAACATACATAACACATATACTGTCATACATAACATACACACTCTAGATTAATGGTCTTGTTCAGCCAAATGTTTCCAGGGAGTTTGGAGGTGGGAGACATGAGAACGGGGTGCAGTCCAATGTTCAACATGACCTCCAAAAAAAAGGTTATTTACAGTAGATTTCAATCAGCGTCTGTTACAGGATCAAGAAAGCACCCCTTATCACCTAACTTGTGTTTAAACCTCGTCGAAACCAGCCCAGGTGTGCTTTAATTCTACATGTTGGCTCTCACAGTCTTCATAGTTCAGACTATCCCAAACATCTCTGTTGTTTCAAAGTGAAATTGGTCATTTACACATTCTTGCCATTGGTCCAGCTAAATGCTCAAGTCATTAGACATCTAAAGAAAGCATGAGTACCAAAAGAGAGGGGGGGGGCTCATTATAATTTTCTCTTGCAAATTGCCTTTGCATTCCCATAATGCCGTGGTTAACAGCAAAGACGGTCAATATAAAGTTAACAACACTAAGAAATACCGACTTATTGTCACAGGCATTTTGCTGACGTTACAAACAGTGATTGTAGCACTCCTCTTTCTTGAATGCAAAAGCTATGACAGTTGTGTTTCGCTTGGTCAACAACACTTCATCATTGGGTTGGCTACATCTATGGAGTCCATCTTAACAATATGCACAACATGGCCGAAGTGCTTCGAGTTGGAGTGCAACCTACTGCAATCTCACTTTCATTAGTTTAAAAACAAAATGAGCGGAAGTAGGCCAACTCTATTATTCAAATCAGTCGGGACCTTGACACACACACGCACACACTGCCAATGCCTAGAAATCCCGCATTATTTATGCATGTCACTAAAAAGAATGTGGGGCATTTCGGTCAATGCATTTTAGTGGGCTGAAAAGTTTAAATGGGTTTTCTAAGTGGCGTAGCCCGCTCACTACACCAGTAATGGGGTAGTTTAAAAATACACTCCTAAAACAACAACGGAGCAACATGAGTAAAACAAGGATAATACAAAAAACTATTCTCAGTCTGGTTGTGGATTGATTAGACGTGGCTAATATAGTACGCGTAGGCCAACACCTTAATGCACTAGGTCTGATTGGGGTATTTAATTCTACCATAAATGTGCCGGTGACACTAAGAGAAAAGCCTGTCTACTTGACTCTTCATGTAGCCACTATGTCGCAGATTCCTTAACCAACACTACAATGTTCCGACATCTAAAGAAATCTGTGTAAAAAGCCTGACCTGTACAATATGTATCAGTCCGCTTACAGTAATACATCCATGTGCAGATAATGTGTCAAGCTAAAGATCAGTCCCATGCAGGCCAGACAGGCACATGCGGATGTTAGACTGACAATGACTTGATTATTCCATTCAGTTCTCTGAGTATTTGCCTGACTGTCATTGAGTGTGTAGTTTAAATTCAAGTGGCAATATAGTCCCCAAGTCATTCTAACCGTGGTAGCACGTCGGAACATTCCAGGACAATAGCATACCTATCTATACCATACCTATCTATATTCTATAGCATGCCCATCTATACCATACCTTTCTATAGCATGCCCATCTATAGCATGCCCATCTATAGCATGCCCATCTATATTCTATAACATACCCATCTATAGCATGCCCATCTATAGCATACCCATATATAGCATGCCCATCTATAGCATACTCATCTATGGCATACCTATCAATAGCATACATATCAATAGCATACCTATCAATAGCATACCTATCAATAGCATACCTATCAATAGCATACCTATCAATAGCATACCTATCAATAGCATACCTATCAATAGCATACCTATCAATAGCATACCTATCAATAGCATACCTATCAATAGCATACCTATCAATAGCATACCTATCAATAGCATACCTATCAATAGCATACCTATCAATAGCATACCTATCAATAGCATACCTATCAATAGCATACCTATCAATAAACAGACACGGATATTTCAACAATAGGACCCGGTTTGAATTGATGCCGCGAAGGCGCAGCTTTTCAATCACAATCTTAAGAACAGGCAAGACACTGATTCTGAAACATGAACGATTCGCAGTGCAGAAACAGGGCACCAAATACATGTTAGGGAGCATTGTAAAGCGGCGGAATCGGTCCATCTGGTTCACTGAAACATGTTTTGTTGTTTTGTCTAGCCTACCTACAACTGGGGACAGACGGGTGTTTTTCCTAGACAATGTGACAATACCAGCATGTCAACAACAGAGGAACAAAGGGCATGCACATTCTGAATAATTTCAGGGGCTGCTCCTGCTCCTCATATAGGAGTCAACCCGGGCTGCAGGCAGCACAGCACATCACAGTGAACCCCCCTGATTTAAATGGAAACACTGAATCTACATGAATCTCAAAACATCTGCAGGCCAGATAACGACAGTGATTTTGTCATGTCAACCCGATAACGGGTTCTCGTGTGTTACCCTACAGACAGGTGGTTAGGAAAATAGCCAATGACAAAAGGTGGGAAGTGCAGACTGACATTCCTCGCTATGTCTCACAAAAATGGCACCAGTGATGACTGGAGGACTATATGGATCACTAGATCACTATATCGATCACTGGTTTAGGAGAGACTGAAGGCTGTGGCCCTTAAGGAGAAATGTGGATTCGAGCAAAAAGCAGGTTTGGCTGTGGTGAACATACCACAATGACTTGCATTTGGGCCTATTGCTCAAGACTGGTAATGCAGTTTCCACCAGCACCAGATTGTCACTTACCATCAAAAGCTCCTGTAGGAGATGGTATCTCCAAACTGAGCAGAAATCCCACGAAGAGCAACCTCATCGCAAACGCCTTTGCAATGCCTGCAGGCATTGCCTCTCTATCAGATACTGAATAAAAAGTTGTCTTGAATTGTAAAATCAGAGAAGATATTCAAACGCCTCATCCGAATGCTTCCAGCCACCACGCACAGCAAACAGCTACGGTCGCTTCACGGGCAGCAGACTGGGGATGAACTATAAGAAATACGTGCTTTACAGTCCGGCCAGGCTATGGATCGTGCTCATGCACAGTCATGTACATCTCATGCATTTTGAGGATGCACGCTCCATATCAGCCCACACATAATGTGTCTGCGAAAAAATCTATCGTGAACACACACAACGTGTGCGGCGTCACATTCCTCGCGAAATATCCACGAATTGTTCACGAGCTCGACACTGCCGAAATATCCATAAAATAAAAACAGAAACCTATAGCGCCTTTTTCCTCGGGAGCTACACCACTTCTTCTCCGGTGCGGTTCCAACACGCCGTGAGTGGATGTGCAAGAAGCTCCCTAACACACTGCGCTCTGGAAGCGGCGGATGACGTCACCAAGACAAATCCTACAGAAAACGGGAGAACTACGCGGCAGGCGCGCTCTGCGCACGCGCCAACCCTCCTTCCCAGCGATACTTTCCAGAGGATGAAACTGGAGCCCATCACCAGCCATATTGGAGCAAATAGTTGTGTTCGACTTTTCCGGTCTGATAGAGAGAACATTATAGACCTGGGCATGCAAACAACAAGTGGACCCCCTTCGAAGGTGAAATGGTCACACACACACAGACACACACACACACACGTGAATAAAATCAACAAGTTGCAGCACAGTGAAACCTTTTTTTCTATCTTCAGCAATTATAAATGTGCTTGGAAGAGCTCTCCCATTGCTGGATTGAATTTACATGAGAGTTGGTTCTATTTTTTGTGTCTGAAATGTCTATATTTACGTGCAGGATCACCACAATACAGAAATGAACAAGATTACAATATTTTAGGCACGTATATGCTACACATCTTCGGTGGTATGTGGGTTTACTCCACGTTTCAATCCTATCTTTACCTAGATTACTACGTATAATACCATAATAACATCTCAAATTAATCCGTAGCCAGACTAGGACGACCTATACTAAAAACCGGTCTTACAATTTTCAGGGACATCCATATAAGAGAACGTGTTCTACCTCGGACCCACTCCATGGCATTTCTCAGGAGATAACCCCCTCTAGTGGTCATATAAGGCGTTGGCACATAACTCAGTTCCTCGACCGTGACAGCCTCCTAGGTTCGTTTAAAACAAGAGGCTAGAGGACGCAGGAGAAAATAAACCAGAGCTTGAATTGGTGACGTTCCTTTTCCACACACTGCATATGCAGGGTCCACACACCGCGTTTACAGGGTCAAAATGTGGGTAACCAACCCTGAATTATACAACAACACGGGGAAATAAACATTTAAGTCAATGGGATCTGTCAGGATGGACCTGAGAGGCCTACCAGTGTTTATAGTGGTAGGTGATTCCTATGTGGTAGTAGGGAATAAGGATGTTGCCTACATGCCTCCTCTTATAGATACTCGACAGAGGGATGGAAGAATGGAATATTGTCACAGCACTGGGGATAGCCTATATGTAGAATAGAACATAAACCTAACCTAAAAATGCTGTTTTCTTCAGAAAAACATCACAAATTACCTGATATTTTAAGATGTTCTGAGGAAATCCACAGAGAATGTCAGCGCAGTACACAACATGAAAAGAAAACATCCTATTTGGCCTCATATTCATTTTATGGTGCACTACTTTTGACCAAACCCCAATGTGCTCTAGTCATAAGTGGGGGCCAGTTAGGGGGAAAACAGGGATTGGTTCAGTAGAGGAAGCAAGTTTCCATCTGGAGCTGTGAGACAATGAGACTGTCTATATCGCCCTCAGATATAAACAAAGAGACGAGAGGCTAGATGAATAGCAGAGAGAAAAAGAGATTAGAGGCTCGCCCACATAGCAGATTGAGGTCTGAGGCTGATTTGAGAGCCGAGAGAAAGCGACAGAGAGAGAGAGAGACAAATAGTTGAGAGAGAGATGTGAGGCTGAACAAATAGTAAAGAGAGAGATGTGAGGCTGGCCAAATAGCAGAGAGAGAGAGATGTGAGGCTGGCCAAATAGTAAAGAGAGCGATGTGAGGCTGGCCAAATAGCGGGGAGAGAGATGTGAGGCTGGCCAAATAGCAGAGAGAGAGATGTGAGGCTGGCCAAATAGTAGAGAGAGAGAGATGTGAGGCTGGCCAAATAGCAGAGAGAGAGGTGTGAGGCTGGCCAAATAGTATAGAGAGATGTGAGGCTGGTCAAATAGCAGAGAGAGAGAGATGTGAGGCTGGCCAAATAGTAAAGAGAGAGATGTGAGGCTGGCCAAATAGCAGAGAGAGTGATGTGAGGCTGGCCAAATAGCAGAGAGAGAGAGAGAGATGTGAGGCTGGCCAAATAGTAGAGAGAGATGTGAGGCTGGCCAAATAGTAAAGAGAGAGATGTGAGGCTGGCCAAATAGCAGAGAGAGAGAGAGATGTGAGGCTGGCCAAATAGCAGAGAGAGAGAGAGAGAGATGTGAGGCTGGCCAAATAGTAGAGAGAGATGTGAGGCTGGCCAAATAGCAGAGAGAGAGAGATGTGAGGCTGGCCAAATAGCAGAGAGAGAGATGTGAGGCTGGCCAAATAGCAGAGAGAGAGAGAGATGTGAGGCTGGGCAGAGAGAGATGTGAGGCTGGCCAAATAGCAGAGAGAGATGTGAGGCTGGCCAAATAGCAGAGAGAGATGTGAGGCTGGCCAAATAGCAGACAGAGAGAGAGAGAGATGTGAGGCTGGCCAAAAGTAGAGAGAGATCAGGCTGGCCAAATAGTAGAGAGAGAGAGAGAGATGTGAGGCTGGCCAAATAGTAGAGAGAGATGTGAGGCTGGCCAAATAGTAGAGAGAGACAGAGAGATGTGAGGCTGGCCGAATAGTAGAGAGAAAGAGATGTGAGGCTAGCCAAATAGCAGAGAGAGAGAGAGAGAGATGTGAGGCTGGCCGAATAGTAGAGAGAGAGAGATGTGAGGCTGGCCAAATAGTAGAGAGAAAGAGATGTGAGGCTAGCCAAATAGCAGAGAGAGAGAGAGAGAGATGTGAGGCTGGCCGAATAGTAGAGAGAGAGAGATGTGAGGCTGGCCAAATAGTATAGAGAGTGAGAGAGATGTGAGGCTGGAAGAAAAAGGCAGGCAGAGACTAGCTGACCAGGAGAGAGAGACATAGCGATGTGAAGCTGACTCTCCCTTTTTTGCTTTCTCTTCTCTATTTCATTCTCTATGTGTGCCTCTTCACTCTTCCTTCACTCTCCCTCCCTCCTCCTCTCTAGTTTTTTCCGTTTTCTTTCGGTCTAGTCTGAACACTGACTTTAGAATGTAAGTGACATAGTCTGGTGATTATAATGGTACAGTATGCACTAGTGTGACTCCCAGTAAGTGACATAGTCTGGTGATTATAATGGTACAGTATGCACTAGTGTGACTCCCAGTAAGTGACATAGTCTGGTGATTATAATGGTACAGTATGCACTAGTGTGATTCTCCCAGTAAGTGACATAGTCTGGTGATTATAATGGTACAGTATGCACTAGTGTGGCTCTCCCAGTAAGTGACATAGTCTGGTGATTATAATGGTACAGTATGCACTAGTGTAACTCCCAGTAAGTGACATAGTCTGGTGATTATAATGGTACAGTATGCACTAGTGTGACTCCCAGTAAGTGACATAGTCTGGTGATTATAATGGTACAGTATGCACTAGTGTGGCTCTCCCAGTAAGTGACATAGTCTGGTGATTATAATGGTACAGTATGCACTAGTGTGATTCTCCCAGTAAGTGACATAGTCTGGTGATTATAATGGTACAGTATGCACTAGTGTGACTCCCAGTAAGTGACATAGTCTGGTGATTATAATGGTACAGTATGCACATAGTCTGGTGATTATAATGGTACAGTACACACTAGTGTAACTCCCAGTAAGTGACATAGTCCAGTGCACTAGTGATTCTCCCAGTAAGTGACATAGTCTGGTGATTATAATGGTACAGTATGCACTAGTGTGACTCCCAGTAAGTGACATAGTCTGGTGATTATAATGGTACAGTATGCACTAGTGTGACTCTCCCAGTCTCCCTCTCAGAGATATATGAAATTCAAGGTGGGCAGTGATATGAACGTAAGGCGTGCAGACAGTGTGTCAAAACACATGTTGATCTAACAAACTTCAGTCCATTCATAATCCATTATCCTGGAGTTAGAGAACACAAGGAGGGATCTGGCTGGGTTTCCAGAGCCTGGGGCGAGCGGAAGTCAGAGATTCTGTGTAGATCCCCCTCCAAGAGAATGTCTATATCCTAAATGCCCTAAATGCACTGTACTGCACTTGTTTTGAACACTGTGCACTATGTAGGTACTAGTAAGCCATTTGGAAGTTTGTTACTGGTTTTTTTCTGTTATAAATTGTATTCAACTATTACGAAGGAAGGAAATCTGTACAGTATGTCTTGGTTCAATGTATCCTTTTCCAGGCAGTCTCTCATAATAATAACAATATTAATTTAATCTATTCATCCAGTGATTTACAAAGAATCGCAAAGCACTTGTGATTGTACTGGCCATATACCATACCAGTTTATTTCATAATAGAATACACAACACCAGTATACACCACACCAGTATACACCACACCAGTTCATACCACACCAGTATATACCTTAACAGTATACACCACACCAGTATACACCACACCAGTTCATACCACACCAGTATATACCTTAACAGTATACACCACACCAGTATACACCACACCAGTTCATACCACACCAGTATATACCACACCAGTATATACCAGTTCATACCACACCAGTATATATATACACCACACCAGTTCATACCACACCAGTATATACCTTAACAGTATATATCACACACCAGTATACACCACACCAGTATATACCTTAACAGTATATACCACACCAGTATACACCACACCAGTATATACCTTAACAGTATACACCACACCAGTATACACCACACCAGTATACACCACACCAGTATACACCACACCAGCTCATACCACACCAGTATACACCACACCAGTATACATCACACCCATATGTATCACACCAGTATATACCACACCAGCATATACCACACCAGCATATACCACACCAGTATATACCACACCAGTATATACCACACCAATATATACCACACCAGTGGAAATGGAAACCGGATGTAGTTCCTTACATCCGGCATAATAGTATAGCAGCATAAATCTTGAAACTGAGACAGGGGTCCAGTAAAACTGGGACCCTGAACTGGGCCCAACAAGTTGGAAAACACAAGGACTTCTCTGGATTTGAATAGGAAAACATGCGAAAAACCCTTTCAGTCCTGTAGAGGGCACTGACTACTTAACATATATTTACAAGGCTCACTATACTGTAAGTTTAGACTGAAAACCGATATAAACCAACAACACACAATGGCTATACAGTATTTATTAAAAAATAATAATAAGGGAGTTAAAGTTCCAGCTTATGAATGTTGGAGTTTTTACTCTGGTGACTGATGCCTGTAGTGTATGAAGATATATACAGTATTTTTACAGTGTTAGATGGGAAGAAGGACCCAACCAGGGAGATGAGATATGTTTGAAGAAAGGGAAAAAAGGCAGAATGTGAGATATGGGGAGAATCTGTGAAAAAAGTGTCCTGCCGAACATCCTTTAGTAGACATTATATAAGACTACAGAAAACATGGTCTGATTGGCTTTTATTTTTTAGTTTTGCATGTCCTTAAATGTTTCCAAAATACAAACAATTAATTTTTACACATTTTGGTAGTTCTTTAAAGAATCAAGGTTGAACGTTTTTGTTCTGTAGTCTATCACGTTTGAGAGACAAATAAAATTGTTATTTTTTGTGCAAAAAAAATACCGATAAATTCCTCACAGATAAATAAGCACTGTAAGATTTTACACTGTAAAAAGTAACAAAAAAGACATTCATTTAAAATGACAAACATTTTCATATTTGTCAAAAATAGAATAACGAAAATGGATCAGTGGAGCTGGTAATGCCCGGCCAGCAAGGAGTTCAGTAATGGCATGGTGAAGTCGTCATGGATACAGCGTGTTCTCTCAGAGACAGCCTGAGAGGGTGCCAGGATAAACACTCCCGACCACATGTTATTCCAGGCTAAAACACCTGGCCGTCCTCGAGTTGGAACAACTGCAGCAGTACACAGTTAATGTCTGGTTGAGGGTGGGAGAGGGAGAGGAGAGGGAGAAAGGAGACAGGACAGGGCGAGGAAAGGCAGGAAGACGTGAAGGAAGATGAAGAGGTGAGAAAAAAATCCCCAGATGGAGAAAACCTGACCCATCTCAGCTGATATGAGTGTCAGAGGTCCCTCTGAAGCCACTTCTCCTGCCATCTAGGGGCAGGCTTCAGCATTCGTCCTCACCGGTCTTCTAGCACCACTGTTCCTCCCATTACATTATTGTCTGGTCTCGTCACCACTCAATGGGCACACCTGGTGCCCATTCCCTCATTAGTAAGAGTATATAGGTTTCCTGTGTTTGGTCATGTCTTTGTGTGGAATTGTTTGATGTTACATGTTTGTTTCTGTGAGAGTTATCTGTTATTGATGTGCTTCAGGCCATCTGTTGATTAATATTGTTTATGGGACATTATTGCGCTGTGACGCACATTTTCTTATTTTCAAGTATGTACTTTAAGATGCATTTACTCTGGTGAGTGACTGTTCTCATTCAATCACCAAAACGCTATCGGCAGCTGTGTCTGACTCTGTCGTTCCTCGCCTTCCACTTCACTACAACCTTGACAATGAGAAGTAGCCTACCTGCTGATCTATGGAGTAACTTAACAGATAAAAGACAAAACTAATGGAAGAGGTGAATTACAATAACATAATTATTATGGTTAAAAATCAGGTTGTTTGAATACTGAATACTGATTGGCTGCAAGACTTGGTACATGCAAGCAATAAGTACATGGTGGTGTGTGTTTCAAACCAGCCAGTTTATAAGAGATTGTTTACCACGGGTATGACATCACATCACCATGGTTGGTCCTAAACTTTTTGGTAACCAGTTTATAATAGCAATATGGCATCTCGGTGGTTTTAGGAATATTGTCAATTCTGTAGTGGCTGAATATTGTCAACCGTGTCGTGGCTTCAAAAATAATATGTAACCTTTATTTTACCAGGTAGGCTGATTGAGAAGAAATTCTCATTTGCCACAGCGATCTGGGCAAGATTAAGCAAAAACATGCAAGGCAACATACAGTTACACAAAATACAAAAGTGCAAATAGCAGTGGGTCACAACTAGGCAACACAGGATCAAGTGGAGAGTCAATATACAGATAATACAGAATGAGGTATAAGTAGGTCAGTTGAGCAGCATCTATATTGCAATAACAACAATACAAAAACAAAAGAGAGGCTATATACAGATTGTAAAATTTAAATTGTATCTAGCAGTCATTAATATGCAGAAATTGTATGATCGTGATGATGGGAGGAAGAAAATGTGACAGTGGTTGAGATGGGTGTGAAACCTCCCGTGGGCTAGCGCCATAACCATGTTCCACTCCTGGAGCGTGGTCAGATGGTCATGTTCCTTCTCAGCCATGACTTGCTTCCACTATACAATGTGTTACATCTGCACAATGTTTGCCAGGAAACATACAGGAATGTGGCTGTTGAATGAACACAAAGCCTTCAATTCACCAGAGACATGTGGAGTATGTGTGCTTGTGGAAAGAGCCGGAAGGTAATGTCATGTCAAGAGAGTGTGTGTGTGTGTGCACATGTGTGCGTGTGTGTGCTCATGTGTCTGCTCGTGTGTGCGTGCAGCCATGCATGTGAAGGCATGTGTGCAGTAGTGTGTATCGATCAGGCATCCATCCTGGTACCAGAGTGTGTCACAGGTCAGAAGTGACCACATAGTAGGAAACACAGACAACACCTGAGGAATGTCGAGGAGATCAGTGTTAAGACCCCCCAACCCCCTCAGGTCCCCCTACATCCCCCTCCGCTCTTCACTATGCTGTCTCCCTCCATTTTCTCTGAGTTCCTCCCCCATTCCTACAGCACACCCCTCCGTGTGAGGCTCAAAGTTCCCCCTGACGCTTTCATAATAATTCATAGATTACCTTTAAAAGAAGGAAACCAGACTTGTTGATACAAGGAATGAGATCCATTTGATACAGGGTTGTATAGAAGGTTGTCTGAATGGACAATCCGAAGGAACTGTGCGTGTGTGTGCGTGTGCGTGTGTGTGTGTGTGCGTGTGCGTGCGTGTGTGTGTGTGCGTGCGTGTTTGGGTTAAATTGTAAAGGTGGCATATAAGGAGTAAATAAACAGCACACCATTGCACAATTCCACATTGATATGCCCAAAAACGGCACTTTCTCTAAACGTCGAATCAGTTTGCTTTTATTTTCCAACAATAACCATTCATCTCAACCTTTAGTGGCTGTGGCTTGGCCCCTTTCCTGAATATTTTCACGTTACTAGTGACGGGTTCTGCTGAAAACCCATGTTGCGTACAAAACAGCACTCTATTTCCCATTTAGTTCCCTATTTTTGGTAGTCCAGCGTGGTTTTATTTAGAATGCACACCCTGTGTGGGCTGTAGGCTGCATGGCTTTGACGCAAACTGACTGAGTCACTCTACAAACTGCCCTTGAGCAGCGGAAACACAGACAAACAAACCCTATCTGTGAATGGAACGAACATCAACACTACCGGACCACTCCCGACCAACAGTTCTGACCCCAGTTGAGCTCCAAACAAATGCTCAGAAATTAAAAACCTGAGTTAATTCACATGCTCGTGAATAGGTTGCGAGAGACATAAAAATACAACTGTAGATTTATACCTACAGAAATTCAACTATGGAAGTACACCGATGAGCCAAAACATTAAGACCACCTGTCTAAAGCGCTGTCTGTCCTCCGCATGCCGCCCAAACAGCAATGACCTGACAAAGAGGTCGACGCAGTCATGTGACACATTCCTCCTGTAACCATCAGATACATTTTCGGGTGACTTGTGCCCCAGTAGAGCTATTGACGGTTTAGACCAGACATGATAGCCCTTTTACATCAGTTAGCCTTGGGCGCCCAACACCATGGTGTTTGGTATGTGCTGCCTCGGGCCAATGTTGGTAGGTACTTACCAGTGCTGAACGGGAGCTGAACGCGAGCAACCCAAAAGCCTTGTCAGGTCTTTACTCCAGCGCGTTTCTCATGCATCCCACACGTTCAATTGGATGGTATTGCTTGCATACCATCCAACCCTCCCAGACCGTGTTCGGAGATGATAGAAATAGAACCGTACATACAGAACTATTGATGTACAAATGTCAATATAGATAACATAATGTATATATATATAGGGA
The DNA here is from genome assembly GCA_029465975.1 of Dallia pectoralis. Lineage (NCBI taxonomy): Eukaryota > Metazoa > Chordata > Actinopteri > Esociformes > Umbridae > Dallia > Dallia pectoralis. Next base: position 26,856,661 of record CM055728.1, on the reverse strand, counting down.
ATTATACTCATTCATGAAACTGTTGTGTTGTCTATTATGAATGTACTATATGTGGGTAAATCCCAATCTCCTTCTAATGGCCGATGCACACACATGCAAAATGAAAATGAAACAGTATCTTCCGAAAACGTCTGATGTTTCAGACATTTTTCTGTCATCCCAAATAATAACTTGGGTCAGAACGCCAGAGTTCAGGAATCGTGTTTTTGCATTTAAACAAACTTTCCTGGCTCAGAACAGACGGATAAGAGTCACCCAATCCACCCTGATTATACTAGTAGTTGTCTGACTAGACAATATGAACAAGCGCTCCACTGTATTTGGTCAGACTACACACTAGGAAAACATTTCTGAAATCCTAAGTGGTTGATATATCAACAAGATTGACGTAAGCATTATTTCTGATATGTTCCTAGTGTATGGTGGCCTTTGAAATACTGAATTGATTGTGCAGTTTTATCTTATCTGGATGCCACAGACGCAATTCCCTTGAGAAACGATTACATTATTCTATTCTGTTTCATTTTACGCACATTAAAACTATTATTAGGCTGATAGCAAACACATGCATACAAATGTGAAGGGCCAGATTAAAAAATGAACAGGGCCTTTCATAATACAGATATTTTACCCCAGTGTTTTGTCACAGTTTACAGTTGAGCCGGGTATTTTTGGGTGAGTTTCACCAGGGTAAAATACAGACCCAGAGGAAATGGTGCCGTTTTTAAACAAAATAATTGGAATTCTATGTCGCTAACACGGCTGAATACAAAAGCAGATCTTTTGGCAACATGGACAAACTGAGGTGAATAAAAAACACAGAATTGTGATGCAAACAATACTGCAGTCCAGTGACAGCTTGGACTATATATATATATATATATTAATATATATATATATACACATGAAGCCAGGTTACTAAACAGTGGTGGCTGTTTGCAGTACAACATCTCTCACTTTCTCTCTCTCTTAAACTCTGATATATATCCATCTTAATGAGTTAGTTTGGGTACACAGATCACAAGGTGGGATGGACATACAGATAAACAGAACATCATCATTATGTCTGTACTGTGGAAGTACAACAGTACTTGTGCTCAGCATATGTTGGCACTGGTTTGAAAAAGCATTCCAGGTGACTAGATCATGAAGCTGGTGGAGAGAATGCCAAGAGCGAGCAAACCTTGCAGAATCTAAAAGACAAATGTGTTTTAACTTACTGAACACTTTTTGGGGTTAACATATATATATAATGATAATAAAACACATAATAAAATATAAATCACGGTTTTCCTTCTGTCTCTCGGGCCCCATTCTGCTTCAGGCTTCAGGCCAGACACCTGAGAGCTAATCAGGGAGGATACACATGGAACCAAAGCAGAGAGGGGTCCAGGGACTGTGTTGCCAAGCGACTTGTAGTTGATTATAAAAGCACTCTCATTACATGAGTACTATAGGGCCAAAGACTTCAGTGTCCTGAACATGACGTAAGGCCCGGAGATTATAAAGACCCAATGCTATACTGATTTCGGGGGGATGATGTGACCGGTTCTGCCAAAATACCAAACTGGATCAGGGTCAATAACAGTATATTATTTTAGATGTGATTATTATGTGTAGCCGACCATATAAGGTATACTCTTTTCAAGGCTATTATAAGGTTTCTAAAAATACCAATAAAGGTAACTTTTCTACTAATTAGAAACACAAAGCTATACCCTTAAACAGCACAGACTCATTGACGGGCGATCCAGCGAGGACCAAACCGTGCACGATAAGTGGAACGCACAAAAGCGCTCACCTATGTCTATGAACTGCTCTGGACCCCAGTCAGATTCCAGGCTGCATGTCCCCGGCTGACGTCAGCTGACTGCTCTGACTGGCTGCTCTGACTGGTTGCGGTGGCTGACTGCTCTGCGCTCCGGACATAGTGGTGCTGCTGCTCGGAAAATGCTGCTCTCTGTGCCGCCAAGGACAGGAGGACTCAACCCATACAACGGATACACCAGCAGGACCAGCAAAAAGGTAAAGCAGCACACAATTCTATATTATTACTATGCTATATTATTACTATTCTATATTATGAGCCAACTGTACTAGATGTGCTGCTATCGTTCCTGGATCCGTTTGGGCAGCTCGGCTGCTCGGCTTAAGCTGCAGTGTCCTTGGAAGTGGATCATATATACACATGAACAGCGGGCAGTCTGGTAGATTTAGCATTGATTTAATCTGATGTATTTTTTGGAGAACAACATTGGAAATAGAATGGATATTAGAGTATATTTATAATGGGTGTATTTTTCCCACATTGGCGTATGCTTCCCCACTATCCATGGGCTATAGAAACTAAATGCACGGATCACATTTGCACAGCGAATACTATCATTTTTCTTTCGGTCTTGGTCGAGTTTTATAGGGTGCCAGCGGTTAGTTTTGATATTTTTCAATTTGACACATAGAATGTACAAGTTAATGAGAATGAGGTGTTTAAATAGACCGACGAGTTAAACAAATAAGTTTCTTTACGCATAGAGAGTTGCCCCACCCCTTCAAATCCCACTATGATGGTTGTTTTCCCAGAAACCAAAACTGTTACTTAGAAATCCAGAATACACTACTGGCATGATTAACCGATAATTGGTCGGAGGATTATCCTAAATTACAGTTGTTTGTACCGTTACAACTGCAAAGTGACCTATACATAATTATGCATAATCCCGAATAATTTATTAAATGTAACAAACGTATATATTTGTAAAAATGTAGGTGCTTTATGTGTCATTAACTATAAAATAAGATTCAGAATTTTTATTTTAAAATGAACTATTTAAACGGCCTATTTTGGATTCATTCATTCATAGCCTGGTGGTTAAGATTGGGCCCTTAACTTATTGGTCGCTGGTTTGAAACCAAGATATGGAGGAAAAACACGTCTATTGTTGTGCCCATAAGCAAGGCACTTCATCTGAATTGCTCCAGTAATTAGCTCTGGGTAAAAACTAAGTGTCCTATATCAGTCTGTCTGTGCATGCATAGATTGCTCTTTTGGCATTGGAGCTTGAGGGTAGTATATTTATCTAGGCAAATCGCCCAGCATTTTACCCAAACAGTGGTACCAGTTTGTATTGTTACAAATACTCATTGCCTTTTAAAATGTACCGGTACTCTGATTGCAGTAGAACACTTAGAGTACCGGATTTAAATACGCACTTCTGGACATTTTAAGATCAGAATTTAAAGCAAGAAAGTACACATTTTAACCGGGAAATTAGAAAATATTTTTTTTAATCGACTAGTTTTTTATGCTTTACCACATTTCATCTGTAACCAGCATAATTTCTTATTCCATATGTTATTCCACATGTTATTTCACATTGTGAATAATTGTTCTGCAGCGTTGCTGATACAGGCCTAGGTAGTGTTTGAAACCTTTCATGGGAAAAAAACAGCTCCCTCCTCCCCTGATTGGGTTATTCCTTTTCCTGCCTCATGGTTGGCTGCTACTCAGATAGCTCAGATTAATGGACCGGAATTCCTGGAATTCTGTCCTGGTCCCAAATGGCACCATTACACCTATAGTGCACATATTTTAACCCGTGCACTGTGGGCCCCGTCAAGAGGAGTGCACTTCTTTGGGAATGTGGGTGGGCATTTGGGATGTGGACCCTGGCTTCAAACAATGTGTTCATTTCAGGAGAGAAGAGGTGTCGGTTACTCTGCTTTGGCAAAGCCAACCCGTTTTGAGATGTTCTTATTGTGAGAGCTCAAGAGTCACTCTGAAGGAAACCTTGTAAAGCCTTTGCTCTGTGTGTTTTTACTACTAAAGAAAAGGGCGGAGGAAAGAGAGGGATTAAGAGATTTTTTTCTTTCATTCTTCTGCTTTCGATTACCCCCCACCCCTTCCTCTCATCGCCCCCCTCCTCCAACATTTTTTCTTTTGTTCCTCTTTCTGTTTTACATACCTTGACTTTTTTGGCTGACAGGGGTTCCGTTCTCTTGGACAGGGCAGCCTGTACATTATTTCTTTTGTAGAAAGTGAGGCCAATATCTCAATCCCGCAGTGTTTGTAGCTCTCTTCCGATGCCTCTTTTAATTTTGTCTTTCTTCAATGTCTTTTCAGCACTCGCTCCCACACACACACACAAATAAAACTGTTTGCTGGTACAGTGTTTACACTTTATACTTGGACTTCATTGAGAGAGTATCGAGGAAGACTCAGAGAGAGTATCGAGGAAGACTCCGAGAGAGTATAGAGGAAGACTCGGAGAGAGTATCGCGTAAGACTCAGAGAGAGTATCGAGGAAGACTCAGAGAGTCTAGAGGAAGACTCAGTCAGTTTGTATTCCTGTAGAGGTGATTATGTTGACGGTTCGTGTAGACACATCAGAATAGCACCAATGCTAAAGGTGGTTTTCTCTTGTCTGGTTTTTCATGAAACATTATTCTGTCACACACTGTGACAGAATATGTTACCAGACAGCAAATGCAGAGAGCTTGTGATTTTATGAACATGGACTTGTCTTTCTCAGACTGAATACATTGTTTCAGTCATTTTAAAGTAAAAAACATATACATAATTTGGCGGAGATGTACTCATATTCAATTTGTTTATTCCAACGAAGCAATATTAAAAACTTTTAGAGTACGTATTCATTAATAAATCATTAAGATTGTTCAGTAGAAGTTGAAGGTTTTCCTTTAAGATGCAGGCATGGACTGGATGCTAGCAATAAAAGAACATACCATTGAGATTCACAGCAGCTGTCAAAAATGTATAAACAGAATGAATACTATTATATATACAATGTAAAAACATACAGTACATACGGGAATGGACCCAGTAACCTGTTGGACTGTAATGCTTAACACCAGAAGGAACGGAGAAAACACAGGATGTTGTGTTGTTTAATTCCGTATTGTATTGTGCTGTGAGCCCTGGCGGCTGTTCAGGCTGAAAGCTGTGGTATATGGGCTGGTGTAACATGACATCACAGCACTTTTCTCTGCTCAAATTGCATTGGAGACTGGTTAATAAAACCAATGAGTCACCTTAGTTGTTGGTCGTTTGAGGTTTTAACGATAATACATCAGGGCTATGCACTGTGTCCAGGCACTTTTCTTTTGTAAAACACTGACAATCCAACACGTCAGAAGTGGACTCATGACTTTGTGTCGAGACGCCTTTCTCTGTGTTATTCAGGGAATCATTGTTATAACAAGTTGAAAAGCAGTGTACATACACCTGACTATGTACGCAGGTGTTTCCTAACCTGGTACTGGCTGCAGTTGTCTGCTGCTAACAGGCTACTCCTCTCTGTGTTCAGTGTCTCCTAATAGAGTGGACTGCTGTGCATACAGGCAGTCATGTACCAAGACCAGGATGTTCCCAGCACTCTGCCTTTCATTGTCCCAACAGACACATTCTATAGCCTGTCTACGTTTTACAAGTAGCTGAGGCTTTGAAGAATGCGGTGCGTGAGAAAACAAATGTACAAACGACATGCCCTGTGTTGTGCCAGCTACATTTGTTTGGAGCGTGGGAATGTGAAGGAGCGTATAGACACCTCGTTGTATTTGAGGTGACGCGTGAACTGACATGTAGCCGGCTGTGTGTTTACACAGGAAGAACAGGATGGATGGAAGTCCATCAGACACGAGAGGAGCCCTAACTGATTATCACACAGTGACCAGGAGCGTGTGCACTTGCTCACCACACGTTGCCGCACCAACCTGGCTGATGTACAATGTGGCGTGATACCTGGGGTTAGCCTCTGTCTACTGGGATGTAGTCAGCCGAGGCTACAGTATGGAAACACGTTTCTGTACACCAACGCTAGTTTGATAGTGGCCGACCATGTTTGATGTTTAGTTCTCATTTAAGAGGTCGAACATGGATTCATTCATGTGTCTTTCATGAGCGTCCTGCTGTGCTGGGCGGCGGACGAGGACACCTGGAGCTGGAAACCAGGGCTCGGGCAGATGTGAGCCGGGTGGCTGTGGATCCAAACCTTATTCTGGTGCTCTGCCATCGTCTTTTTCTCGAAACGAACGGAGCAGAGCAGCCTTAATGAGACAGCACCTTCTGACTGGAGAGCACATGAGAGGGATTAGCGTCGTCCGCTAACAAGCTCTCAAACCCAATTAGATAGGCCTCAATGGCCCGCCCATCCATCCGTCAGCGCATACATACATCCACCCGTCTCAGCTTCATCCACCCGTCTCAGCTTCATCCACCCGTCTCAGCTTCATCCACCCGTCTCAGCTTCATCTCCTCGTCTCAGCTTTATACAACCGTCCAAGTTTCATTCATCCGTCAGTGCATACATACATCCACCCGTCTCAGCTTCATCCACCCGTCTCAGCTTCATCCACCCGTCTCAGCTTCATCTCCTCGTCTCAGCTTTATACAACCGTCCAAGTTTCATTCATCCGTCAGTGCATACATACATCCACCCGTCCCAGCTTCATCCAGTGTTACAAAGATTCTACAGCCATAATCCAAGACCCAGCTTCATCCATCTATCACTGCATACATACATCCACCTGTCCCTGCTTCATCCATCCATCACTGCATACATACTTCCACCTGTCCCCAGCTTCATCCGTCCAAATTCCCAGACCCAGCATTCCTATCCTATCTAGCCAGCACCCATGCAGGTGCAACCCTCCTGATAGCGTCTCCAGGAAGGCAGCACCCATTCAGAGAAAGAACAGAGCAGCGAGCCACAGGAAGAGGCTGTGATTGTGGGAAAACAAACAATGAGCGGCCAGCTATGGACGCTAAAGAGAGACTGATTAGGTGTGTAGACCTTTTAGGGTGAATTAATGGGCCCTGTGAGAGAAACGGCGGTGATATTTAGTTATTAAGGTAGGGAAGATGTTTGGGAAAAGGGAGCTTGTTTTATTACTGCTGGTCTGTGACCCCGTCTGGGACAGCACTGAATGAGCATTCCCATTTAAGTCATTCAGTAGACACTGTTATTTATCGAGACTTACAGTAGTGAGCAAACACAGTTTTCACACGGGTCCCCTGTGGGAATCAACCTGACTACTTTGCCGTTGCAAGAGCGTTGTTCTACAAACCGAGCTACACAAGGTACCAGGCTGTTGTTTACTAGGTACCAGGCTGTTGTCCACAAGGTACCAGGCTGTTGTTCACTAGGTACCAGGCTGTTGTTCACTAGGTACCAGGCTGTTGTCCACAAGGTACCAGGCTGTTGTCCACAAGATACCAGGCTGTTGTTCACTAGGTACCAGGCTGTTGTTCACTAGGTACCAGGCTGTTGTTCACTAGGTACCAGGCTGTTGTTCACTAGGTACCAGGCTGTTGTTCACTAGGTACCAGGCTGTTGTCCACAAGGTACCAGGCTGTTGTTCACTAGGTACCAGGCTGTTGTCCACAAGGTACCAGGCTGTTGTTCACTAGGTACCAGGCTGTTGTTCACTAGGTACCAGGCTGTTGTTCACTAGGTACCAGGCTGTTGTTCACTAGGTACCAGGCTGTTGTTCACTAGGTACCAGGCTGTTGTTCACTAGGTACCAGGCTGTTGTTCACTAGGTACCAGGCTGTTGTTCACTAGGTACCAGGCTGTTGTTCACTAGGTACCAGGCTGTTGTTCACTAGGTACCAGGCTGTTGTTCACTAGGTACCAGGCTGTTGTTCACTAGGTACCAGGCTGTTGTTCACTAGGTACCAGGCTGTTGTCCACTGGGTACCAGGCTGTTGTTCACTAGATACCAGGCTGTTGTTCACTAGGTACCAGGCTGTTGTTCACTAGGTACCAGGCTGTTGTCCACAAGGTACCAGGCTGTTGTTCACTAGGTACCAGGCTGTTGTCCACAAGGTACCAGGCTGTTGTCCACAAGATACCAGGCTGTTGTTCACTAGGTACCAGGCTGTTGTTCACTAGGTACCAGGCTGTTGTCCACAAGATACCAGGCTGTTGTTCACTAGGTACCAGGCTGTTGTTCACTAGGTACCAGGCTGTTGTCCACTAGGTACCAGGCTGTTGTCCACAAGATACCAGGCTGTTGTCCACTAGGTACCAGGCTGTTGTTCACTAGGTACCAGGCTGTTGTTCACTAGGTACCAGGCTGTTGTCCACTAGGTACCAGGCTGTTGTCCACTAGGTACCAGGCTGTTGTCCACTAGGTACCAGGCTGTTGTCCACAAGATACCAGGCTGTTGTCCACTATGTACCAGGCTGTTGTTCACTAGGTACCAGGCTGTCCACTGGGTACCAGGCTGTTGGGTACCAGGCTGTTGTTCACTAGGTACCAGGCTGTTGTCCACTAGGTACCAGGCTGTTGTCCACTAGGTACCAGGCTGTTGTCCACAAGATACCAGGCTGTTGTCCACTAGGTACCAGGCTGTTGTCCACTAGGTACCAGGCTGTTGTCCACTAGATACCAGGCTGTTGTCCACTAGGTACCAGGCTGTTGTCCACTAGGTACCAGGCTGTTGTCCACTAGGTACCAGGCTGTTGTCCACTAGGTCAGTGCTGGTCCAGAAAGATACACTGGCTAATCATCACAGCGGGAGGTGGAAGTTAATTAGGCTAATTAAGCTTTAGCCAGTTAGGTCGTCACTGCTCACTTTCACCCTGTGTTATCTCTAATTTTAATATTATTCAAAACCAAATTACCTTTTTTAACATCAGAACTGACATCAGAACTGGCATCTGGAGCAGATATTGGATCAAAAAGTAATATCGTTTTTTTTAGCTCAGTATAACTATGAATTGAGATGTGGAGACTCAGGTGGCAGAGTCATGTAGGCGACCGTAGAACGTCTTCTGTTGTTGGGATGTTACCACGGCAGCCTGTGCATAGTACCGATTCAGCGGAAATGTGATTAAAAAAATGAAGAGTTCTCCGTCTGGAACTATATCCATGGACCGGTGATTATAGATAATGATCGTTTATGTGATTATTGTGCACATTTGCAGAGCAGGGTGGGCTAAACTGGAAGCTGATTGAGCAGACAGTCTAGCGATATAACCTAGTTGCTATTGATTTCTCAGCCCTGACCTCCGCATCCGCTGGATATTATATTGATATGTTGGCACGGTATCCTGCTAGCTGCTGAGCTAAAGCCTATTCTGGCACAAAGTCTCCTGCACGGTTAGTCTACAAATCGCGTAAATTGATTTAATCCAAAAACTCTTGGATCCAAAACAACAAGACACATACTGTCTAATCTCACCAGGAGCTCTAGTGCATCCTGCCCAGCAAACCACCCAGTGTCATCACATCCTGTCGCTGACGTCATACTCCGATTCTTCTTGTTTCCCAGCCGACGTATGTGTCCTCCAGCTACCAGGTGAACCCACCCAGCCCGGACCTCACCACCGGGAGTAATGGCAGTTTGAGTGGGGAGCCGCTGAGCAAAACCAACCTGTACATCCGCGGCCTCCACCCAGGAACCACAGACCAGGACCTGGTCAAACTGTGCCAGCCGTGAGTATCTCATCACTCCTCCTAATATGTACATGGCTCTGGGGAATTAAATCAAAGGTGATTGGGATGGAGGAAATTGTCGGATTGAGCGGTTTGAAGCTACGCTGAAGCTGAAAAGGGGGATTTTTAGGGGATTTTTGGGGGGGAAAGCAACACTAAAAGCACAGGCTTCCACACGATCCTTGAGGAATTCCTAAAATTACAAATTGGGTGGTTTCATCGTGATTGGCTGAAATCTATGGTATATGAGTAATATACAACAAACCTTTAAGAGATCTTATTGCTATGATACATTATAATTTTATTTGAAAAACAGAGATAATATGTTTATGTTGAAGGTTTATCGATTCAGAGTAGCCTATGCTGAAAAGACAACATTAGCAAAGGATTTATCCATTTATTCTACCAGTACGTTTTCTGAAAGGTTCATTTCCGACATAACTTTAGTTGTGCGATCCTGTGAAACGTGTCTTTGGCGGAAATAAAAGTTTGGGATTATTTTTCTTAAACGTGCAGAAAAACTAAATCTAAATTATTGAAGAACTTCATGAAAGATAAACAGCAGAATAACTTTGAAAGTCCTGTCGCTGTTGCCTACCGCTTAAACCGAGAGAAATGCAAAAGCGACTTACGACCGAGAGCTATCCGGATTTCTGTGGGGAGGACTAATACACAAAGGCAGACAAATCTACAGCATTACACTGGGAGGCTAAAAATAAACAAAACTATGAATGATAACAATGTGACCACAGACCGTGGAGATAGATAGTTAGCTGAGATCCGGTCCAGACGTCTCCACAGTATGGCCACACCCCTTCAGACGTTCTCTCAGATCTGAGCATCTGCTTTATAGTGGACACAGAGGGAGACAAATATGACTGTTATGTCACTTCTCCCGGTCGCAAGACTGTCACAGTTCTTAGGTTTATAATTACGGGTATTATAGTTGCTGTCAGTCAAACGTCTCCTTTTTTCCAGGGGAAACTGTGGTTGGTTACAGTTGCATTAGAGTGCTTTATCCCCAGCGTCTCTGCACACTTTCCCGTCATGTTGACACATGCACGGTTTGTTGTACATTTTCTTTGCAAAAAATGAACCCAATTGTACACTTAAGGATTCTGTCTAAGAACAGTTGCTGTTAGCCGTGTCACACTGTCCATGTACAGAACCACACCCTCATGTTCTTTACTACTTACTTTATACATGCAGCAGTGACAGTGAGAACTGACCGCCAGAGACACTCGGCCTTTGTCCGTTCGAAACTTCAGCGGAACAGATGAAAGAGACATTTGGGCGAAAATGAATGAGCCGACTTCTCTTAATTAAATACTGGAGCCTGACAAGACACAGAACGGTTAAAAGAGAACGAGACGTGAGAGATGGAAGGCAAGAGATAGAGGGGGTGGAAAGAAATGGAGGGTGAAAGTGAATGAAGAAACAGGGCTGAGAAAGAGAGAGGGGGGGAGAGAGAGAACCAGAGATAGGGGCAAGGAGGGGGCTGTTATTTTACAGCTGTCTGGAATACATGTCTCACATGAGGCTGGCCAACCCTACAGGAAACCCTGATCTCAGGGGAAAGGGATGAACAAACAAGGCCAATGGCAGAAATGGAGTGAGAGAGGGGTGTGTGTGAGGGGGGTGTGGAGGGAGAGAGAGAGAGAGAGGAAGAATAAACTGGAGGACGAGTTTCACTGTGTGTGGGAGAATCTAGCGGAGGAAATGGTCAGGTGGTATACAAGTATTTGTGTTTGTACTCTGGCATTTTCACGGTAGATACAATCACTGCATGATGTTTGCAGTAGGAGTAGAGGAGGGCAGGAGTGAGGCACCTGGTGTGTCCGTACTGACACGTAAATATATGGTAAAATATATGCTGTTTTTGAACTTGGCATGACCGAAAAGATGGTGATATGTGTAGTTCCTCTGTGTTCACTCAGTCTTACTACGGACGGTTTAGCGATATGGAGAATGGACCTCCATTGGACAGGGCTCCCAGCGTATCAGGAGAAAGCTCCGTCCTCCCCCCTCCCACGTGACGCTGACATGAAACTGACTGCCAGTTGCTCCACGTGAGCCGAGGGGCTCCAGCCTCGGGTTGGGGGTATCAAACCTAGGTTCAAATAACATTAGAAATCGTTCATATGCTTTTTTCCCGTGCCTAATTAGCCTTGGCTGGTGCAAATGGAACCGAACTTAAGAGTCTTATACGGTTGAGTTCAAACCCCACAGAACTGACACGGGCAGGGCAACGACAAACTGTTTTCCGGTAAACAAATACATTTTGAACCCACCGCCAGGGTGGTTCTGGCTCGTAGGCAGACTGACTCTTTGGCTGACTGACTCTGGCCTATCTTACCATAGCTATGATATGCCGGACTGGACACTGTACTCTGTCACACATGGATAAATCTTCTGCCTCTCCAGTCTCCCTCACACTTTACAGAGCCAGTCCGCTCAGTTTAATGCAATAGTGGACGGGCAGCTCTCCATTGCAAAACTAAGGAGGCCAGCAAATGCTAAACTATTCACAGCATACAGTATGGATTCTATGGGTATATTATTTGCTTAGCCAATGAGGTCTCAGTGGGCGGAGCCAAGAGCAGGTTTCCCCATTCAGTCGGTAAATACTCGTGACTTTATACAGGTTATTCTGTACTCTATTTCATGGCGTCCTTCTTGAATCAGAGGAGATATAACATGAACAGCAATTTTGAATGGTGGTTGCGGCGGGAACAAGCCCGCTCCCCACAGAGGAGCGTCACGCCAACGCCCTCAACTGTGAATGCTGGTAGCTTCCAGAATCTTCTGTGGCATAGCACACATGACAAGGCAGGACCCCACAGGGTTAAAGTTACAGATTTACACTCTGAAATGTAAGGATATCAACACCTGGGTGATTGCACTCTGAAACATGAAGATATAAACACCTGGGTGATCGCACTCTGAAACATGAAGATATGAACATCTGGGTGATCACGCTCTGAAACATGAAGATATGAACATCTGGGTGATCACACTCTGAAACACGAAGATATAAACATCTGGGTGATCACACTCTGAAACACGAAGATATAAACATCTGGGTGATCACACTCTGAAACACGAAGATATAAACATCTGGGTGATCACACTCTGAAACACTCTGAAACATGAAGATATAAACACCTGGGTGATCGCACTCTGAAACATGAAGATATGAACATCTGGGTGATCACACTCTGAAACATGAAGATATAAACATCTGGGTGATCACACTCTGAAACACGAAGATATAAACATCTGGATGATCACACTCTGAAACACTCTGAAACATGAAGATATAAACACCTGGGTGATCACACTCTGAAACATGAAGATATAAACACCTGGGTGATCACACTCTGAAACATGAAGATATGAACATCTGGGTGATCACACTCTGAAACATGAAGATATAAACATCTGGGTGATCACACTCTGAAACATGGATATAAACATCTGGGTGATCACACTCTGAAACATGAAGATATAAACACCTGGGTGATCACACTCTGAAACACGAAGATATGAACATCTGGGTGATCACGCTCTGAAACACGAAGATATAAACATCTGGGTGATCACGCTCTGAAACACGGATATAAACATCTGGGTGATCACACTCTGAAACACGAAGATATAAACATCTGGGTGATCACGCTCTGAAACACGGATATAAACATCTGGGTGATCACACTCTGAAACACGGATATAAACATCTGGGTGATCACACTCTGAAACATGAAGATATAAACACCTGGGTGATCACACTCTGAAACACACTGAAACATGAAGATATAAACATCTGGGTGATCACACTCTGAAACATGAAGATATAAACATCTGGGTGATCACACTCTGAAACACGGATATAAACACCTGGGTGATCACACACTGAAACATGAAGATATAAACACCTGGGTGATCACACACTGAAACATGAAGATATAAACATCTGGGTGATCACACTCTGAAACACGGATATAAACATCTGGGTGATCACACTCTGAAACACGAAGATATAAACATCTGGGTGATCACACTCTGAAACACTCTGAAACATGAAGATATAAACACCTGGGTGATCGCACTCTGAAACATGAAGATATGAACATCTGGGTGATCACACTCTGAAACATGAAGATATAAACATCTGGGTGATCACACTCTGAAACACGAAGATATAAACATCTGGATGATCACACTCTGAAACACTCTGAAACATGAAGATATAAACACCTGGGTGATCACACTCTGAAACATGAAGATATAAACACCTGGGTGATCACACTCTGAAACATGAAGATATGATATAAACATCTGGGTGGTGATGAAACATGAAGATATAAACATCTGGGTGATCTGAAACATGAAGATATAAACACCTGGGTGATCACACTCTGAAACATGAAGATATAAACATCTGGGTGATCACACACTGAAACATGAAGATATAAACATCTGGGTGATCACACTCTGAAACATGAAGATATAAACATCTGGGTGATCACACTCTGAAACATGAAGATATAAACATCTGGGTGATCATGAACATCTGGGTGATCACACTCTGAAACATGAAGATATAAACATCTGGGTGATCACACTCTGAAACATGAAGATATAAACATCTGGGTGATCACACTCTGAAACATGAAGATATAAACATCTGGGTGATCACACTCTGAAACATGAAGATATAAACACTGGGTGATCACAGAAACATATAAACATCTGGGTGATCACACTCTGAAACATGGATATAAACATCTGGGTGATCACACTCTGAAACATGAAGATATAAACACCTGGGTGATCACACTGAAACATGAAACACGAAGATATGAACATGAAACATGGATATAAACATCTGGGTGATCACACGCTCTGATCACACTCTGAAACACGAAGATATAAACATCTGGGTGATCACGCTCTGAAAAACGAAGATATAAACATCTGGGTGATCACGCTCTGAAACACGGATATAAACATCTGGGTGATCACACTCTGAAACACGAAGATATAAACATCTGGGTGATCACGCTCTGAAACACGGATATAAACATCTGGGTGATCACACTCTGAAACACGGATATAAACATCTGGGTGATCACACTCTGAAACATGAAGATATAAACACCTGGGTGATCACACTCTGAAACACACTGAAACATGAAGATATAAACATCTGGGTGATCACACTCTGAAACATGAAGATATAAACATCTGGGTGATCACACTCTGAAACACGGATATAAACACCTGGGTGATCACACACTGAAACATGAAGATATAAACACCTGGGTGATCACACACTGAAACATGAAGATATAAACATCTGGGTGATCACACTCTGAAACACTCTGAAACACGGATATAAACATCTGGGTGATCGCACTCTGAAACACTTTGAAACATTTTCAACCCTGTTTTCAACCCTGTATTCAACATTCACTCACCACATGATTTTCTACAATTTCCACACATCCAATATGGAGTTCAAACCATTGACTCTATCCCTTCTGGACACATCTAACCTAACTTTAGCAGGCGTTGACAGATTCTAAACAGGAATAAGAAAAGCTGTCTGGGCAGGATGTCTGCTGTAATATTCAAAACCAAAATATAACAGGAATCGCAGGACATGCTCTCTTATTCCATTTTCACTGCACAGTAAATATTCTACTTGCTGGGGCGGTACAGATCTAGTTCAGTTTCTTATCTATTAGCGGATGATATGCAAAACAGACCTGAGGTCAGTGTCAAGAGGAAGACAGAAATTTATTGTGCTGGCAGAATGAGAGTGTGGATGTTGATCCATGTCAGACTGGTTGTATTTTCTTTTCAGTACATAATAGAACAGGACCCCACGGGTTTGAGTTACAGGACAGGACCGTTATGGGTTTTAGTTACAGTACAGGACAGGACATATTGTGCAGAACTTGAATTCTGTCTGAGAAAGCTTGATTTCACTGCATGCTTTGTCTTGAGCTTCTGGGGTGTTTATGCATCTCGTGTGCTGGTTCTACTGCCCACTGGATTCTCCATGACTAAAAATGAATCTCCACAAATGAGTTAGTTGAATGACCATAACATAACCACTGTGAACTAGACAGCACCAAACAGCCTGTACAATACCAACCCTTAATTTAAAAGCCTTCGTTGGTCACCAGAAATCCTGAACATTCATCCAGATGTGTCTTTTCCAGATATGGGAAGATTGTGTCCACTAAAGCCATCTTGGACAAGACCACCAACAAATGCAAAGGTAAGGAGGTGTTGTTGTTGTGACAATTAGACACACACACACACACACACACACACACACACAATCACATATACATACAAACACAAGGATTTACCTAGTGTGCTGTGATGTCATCATAAAGCCACCGGGGGCAGTGGTGGTTACATAATTCAACATCTGGCCACTCGTGGTGAATTATTATGCTGAACCTTAAACCTGCTTCCACCACTGTGGAGATATACTGTTCTGGAGTAAAATCCCAAACCTTAAACCTGCTTCCACCACTGTGGAGATATACTGTTCTAACCCTGATGCCTGCTGTTTGGCCTGGCCTAGAAAACCTCCAACCAATTAGGCCCTATTTCATTGTTTACATAAAATATTTACATAGCCTCATACAGTGTGTGTGTCTCTATCTTTGCAGGTTATGGCTTTGTAGACTTTGACAGTCCATCCGCAGCGCAGAAAGCTGTAACGGCACTGAAGGCTGGAGGAGTACAGGCACAGATGGCTAAGGTAAGACTCTCCTCCTAGCTGGCTTGCACACAGTGGCTCTGCCTGGGTGTGTGTGTGTGTGTGTGTTTGTGTTTCCCGTTATGGAAAGGTGCTTAGGGAGTGCATCCCAGGCAGCTGCTCTCTGCTCTGTGAATAAAGGGCTCCTGTTACCTTCAGAGGAATGAGACAGCTGAGTCACTGTCTAAGATGCCTGGGTTACCAGCCTAATCCCACCAGCCTACCTACCCTCCTCATCCCACCCCAATGGCACTCTGTCAAACCACTGCCTTACCTTGAGCCACTCACCAGCTCTGACACATGCTATGCGTGGCCACCACACAGATACACACATGCTATGCGTGGCCACCACACAGATACACACATGCTATGCGTGGCCACCACACAGATACACACATGCTATGCGTGGCCACCACACAGATACACACATGCTATGCGTGGCCACCACACAGATACACACATGCTATGCGTGGCCACCACACAGATACACACATGCTATGCGTGGCCACCACACAGATACACACATGCTATGCGTGGCCACCACACAGATACACACATGCTATGCGTGGCCACCACACAGATACACACATGCTATGCGTGGCCACCACACAGATACACACATGCTATGCGTGGCCACCACACAGATACACACATGCTATGCGTGGCCACCACACAGATACACACATGCTATGCGTGGCCACCACACAGATACACACATGCTATGCGTGGCCACCACACAGATACACACATGCTATGCGTGGCCACCCACAGATACACACAGATACACACATGCTATGTGGCCACCACACAGATACACACATGGCCACCACACAGATACACACATGCTATGCGTGGCCACCACACAGCACACATGCTATGCGTGGCCACCACACAGATACACACATGCTATGCGTGGCCACCACACAGATACACACATGCTATGCGTGGCCACCACACAGATACACACATGCTATGCGTGGCCACCACACAGATACACACATGCTATGCGTGGCCACCACACAGATACACACATGCTATGCGTGGCCACCACACAGATACACACATGCTATGCGTGGCCACCACACAGATACACACATGCTATGCGTGGCCACCACACAGATACACACATGCTATGCGTGGCCACCACACAGATACACACATGCTATGCGTGGCCACCACACAGATACACACATGCTTCACACCACACACACTGATCCAACCACACGCGCACATATTTCTTCAAACAGACACACTGTTGGCACACAAAGAACAACACTGTAGAGAAGTGGATCTATTTTACCGTTGTATCGACGTCTCTGCCCTTCTGTCTCTCCTATTGTCTGCCTATACTGTATATCTGTTTGTCGATTTGTCTTTCTGTCTGTATATAGATCGGTCTTTCTCTCATTTGCTGGGTTTTGGTCCTATATTCTGCGTGTGTTCCTTGGAGAGAATACTCACCTTCACTTTGGGTTGCAGTGATTGGTCTATGCATAATTCATGAGATGCAGATCATTATGATATATGCTTTACAGCCTATTAATCACATATGCACATTAATGAATATGCAAAACAGATTTAGTTAAGATTCAGATATGCCATCATGCAGCTATCTTATCTAGCATTTATTCCAATTCAATTTGTTGTGGGCTGGTAGGCAGTACATTAGGCTGAACTGAAAAAATATATTGATATAATCGAAAGCATATTACGTAATTCAGGAATTCTGAGAGAAAGCTCCATATGTTTTTCTCAGAACTTCTTTGTTCATTGAGATTCAGATTGTAGTTGTCATGGCTGCATAATTTTACTGCCAGATCTGCTTCTTGCGTATGAATTGTCAGGATGTCAGGAAGATTCTTGTCATTGGGACGTGTTTTCAAGCCTTTGTCAGATCATTCCCGGAAACCGGGTGCAGTCCGAAGCCCTGCAACTCATCAGAACCACTTCCAAATGTCAGAACCTGCCTGTAGACAGCATGGAGTTCTCCTAAGTGACCTCACAGTCATTATAGAAATCATCCATGGAGAGCCCAGTGGATGTTCCTGTGATATCATATTACCTGACTGATGCACCAACCATGTTAACAGTGCCAGTCACACACACTGGGTCTGTTAAGTTCTCTCTCCTCATAGACTGGTCAGATGTGTGTTAAATGGAGACAGGGTGGACATAGAGAGAGGCACTGAGGCAGAGAGGGGGGAAGAGGGACTGATTCAGAGAGGGGGAGAGAGAGAGAGAGAGAGAGGGACTGACTCAAAGAGAGGGGAAGAGGGACTGAGTCAGAGAGAGAGAGAGAGAGAGAGAGAGAGATAGAGATAGAGAGCCTGAGTCAGCAAGGGGGAGAGGGTGTGAGGCAGAGACTTGGGTAAAGAGAGACAGCGAGGCAAATAGGGTTATATAGACAGTGTCCGAGAGAGAGTAGCCCCCTCCAGTCCGGTCAGATTCCAGACTGATTGCCATCTCTATATCTCCATTTCATTGCCCCCCACCCAGATCTATTGACTCATATGCCGCCCCTCTGGCTTACAACTGCCATTGAATAGCAGGGCCTTTCCAGCATGGCCTTTCCATGTTCCTACACCTCAGGTGTTTAGGTGGTTTAACGTATCTCCTCTCTGTCTGCGATCCAGCAACAGGAGCAAGACCCCACCAACCTGTACATCTCCAACCTCCCCGTGTCCATGGACGAGCAGGAGCTGGAGAACATCCTGAAACCTTTTAGCCAGGTCATCTCCACACGCATCCTCCGAGATGCCAGTGGTGCCAGCAGAGGTGTGGGCTTTGCCAGGTAAATTCAAAACGCCTTTCATCTTCAACAAAATGAATATCCGGTCACAGGTGTGAAAGTCCAGCAAGAATGGATTTGTGCGTACTGTTTAACGTATAAGTCTGTGGTTATTAATGTACTGATGTTATTTCTGCATACGTATCCGTGGCTGGCTCGTCTGGTAAACTCAACCATCTGCCCTCTGCTGGTCAGTGTGGGTAGTACAACACGTATTTATCGAACACTATTTGCAGGATGGAGTCAACAGAGAAGTGTGAGACAATCATTCAGCATTTCAATGGCAAATACATCACAACTGCACCAGGGGTTCCAGGTGAGAGCGCTCAGTCTACGTTTGTCTTGTTTTCTTGTTCTGTAAGAATTGTTCTGGAATAATTGAGTCAGGAGAAGCAGTGAACAAATCAGGAGACAACAGCAGCTCTAAAAAGCATTCATCCCCTCTAGGGTTTCCCACCAAATATCCATATTTTTTAAAGTGAAATGTAACATCAAATAAATGTGAGTTAATTACAAATGCAAAACACTTAATACAGGTGGACTTATCCAAGTAATTATGTGACTTCTAAAGACAATAGGTTGTGCCACAGCTCATTCAGGGGATAGTTAGAAAATCATAATAATAATGTTTTATATTTCTCATTAATTTAGACCAATTTGCAGATTTTATTTATCACTGTAACATTATGGCCCATATATGACCTTGATTAAATACATTTTGCTATCCTGTTGCAACAGAATAATATGTGAGATGGCAAAGGGTGAATGCTTTTGAGATCCACTAAAACGGGTACCTTGGTGAAACATTAATATTTATTATGTAAATAGAAACTTGTACATTATAGTACGCTATTTGCTGGTTGGCATTTAAACAACAAACAAGTATATTATATTTCTATATTAAAGGACCCGGCTTAAATATAGCTAGCGGAAAAAATATGTTGTGACACAAGCACTGTGTGACTTTGGCTGACAAGTCCCAGGAGAACCAGTTTCCCAAAGCTAAAGATGCAATTAATATTGAACAGCTGTGACGGTTTCTAGACAAAATGTTTACTCTTTCTGAGAAACATTACATAAATTACACCATACTAATACTGTTCAATGTGATAGAGAAGGGCTCAGGCAAAGTACCATAGCATGCTGTATATACATTTTAATGAAGTCGATTATGATTGAAAAGGCTTTCTCAAACACTTTATGGTTAAAAAGGCTTTCTCAAACACTTAATGGTTAAAAAGGCTTTCTCAAACACGTTATAGTTTAAAAGGCTTTCTCAAACACTTTATAGTTAAAAAGGCTTTCTGAAACACTACAAACATAATTATCCATCCTGTTTTTATGAGTAATGTATTATCCAGACAGAGTGCCCCTTCAGTGCCTGCAATTAGCCAATCGCATTCCACTTCTCTCCTCTCCTTACAACCTCTCTCCTCCGCTCTTCTCTTTCCTTACAACCGTTTTCCCCTAAATTCTTTCCTCCTCTCTCCTCCTCTTGCCTGCAGTGCCCTTGGAACCACTGTTATGTAAGTTTGCAGACGGCGGCCAGAAGAAGAGGCTGAGCCAGGGGAAGTTCCTTCAGAATATTCGTCCCTGGACCAGAGATGGAGAAACAGTGAGTCCTCATCCACCCTGTAGTTTGTCTGTATCTTCAGATGTTATTATTTCATTCTTCAACTGCACAGTAATATATACGTGTGTGTTGGTCTTGCTACAACTTATCTGAAAGACATATTACTGTATGTGTGTTTGGTCACAGGCAGGAATGACATTGACCTATGACCCCACGTCAGCTTTACAGAACGGGTGAGTTAATTCCCTCCACTTCATCTCGTTGAGACAATGCCAGATATACATTATTTAATGCTTACATGTCTTCTCTCTTTGTCTTCCCCACTCTACTTTCTTCTCTCTCGTTTCCTCTCCCTCTCTATTCACCCCTATCTCTCTCTCTCTCTCTCCCCATTTCTCTCTCTCTCCCCTCTCTCTCTCTCTCTATTCATCCCTCTCTCTCTCTCTCTCTCTTCCTCTCTATCTCTGTTATCTCCAGGTTCTACCCATCCCCCTACAGTATGACCCCTAACAGAATGATCTCCCAGACCTCCCTCTCTCCCTTCATGCACTCTCCTGTCAATCCCTACCAGGTCAGAGCAGTCAGTTACACTTTCTACATGTTACTGTGTTCTTACTCTGAAAACAATGCAATTACACATCCATGTTATGTTCTGCGTCTCCTCCCCGTCCAGGTCCACTGTCCACAGTCCTGGATGCACCATCAGTCCTACCTGATGCAGCCATCAGTAAGTTTTACCCTCCAGTGCTACAGCCAGTCAGCCAGACACTGCCTGCTAATGACCCGGTCATACTCTCTCTGTGTGATGCCAGTCAGAAGATGTGCGGCCAGTCAGACAGGGTGTGGCCAGTCAGACAGCTTGACTCCAGTCAGACAGCTTGATGCCAGTCAGACAGTGTGTGGCCAGTCAGACAGATTGACGCCAGTCAGACAGTGTGTGGCCAGTCAGACGGTGTGTGGCCAGTCAGACGGTGTGTGGCCAGTCAGACAGTGTGTGGCCAGTCAGACAGTGTGTGGCCAGTCAGACAGTGTGTGGCCAGTCAGATAGTGTGGGGCCAGTCAGACAGTGTGTGGCCAGTCAGACAGCTTGACGCCAGTCAGACAGCTTGACGCCAGTCAGACAGTGTGTGGCCAGTCAGACGGTGTGGGGCCAGTCAGACAGTGTGTGGCCAGTCAGACAGTGTGTGGCCAGTCAGACAGTGTGGGGCCAGTCAGACAGCTTGACGCCAGTCAGACAGCTTGACGCCAGTCAGACAGCTTGACGCCAGTCAGACAGCGTGTGGCCATTCAGACAGTGTTTGGTCAGTCAGACAGTGTGTGGTCAGTCAGACAATGTGTGGTCAGTCAGACAGTGAGGGGCCAGTCTAGGAACATGACATATTACATGACATGACATATGCATACACATTGTCTCATTGCAGTGATGTTAACTCTATGTGTGTGTGTTTATTTGAAGGGCCAGGTCCTGACGCCCGGCCTGGAGCACACTATGTCTATTCAGCCCACCTCCATGATGGGTCCTTTGACACAGCAGCTCAGCCACCTCTCTGTGGGCAGCAGTGGCACGGTCAGTCCCCACACAACGCCACAAGGCTGTTTAGACACGCAGCTCACATCTGATCATCGGATCTGATGCGAATTGATCTGATGTTATTTCGTAACAGTTAAACAGACATGGCTATGGTTAAAAGTCTTTGTGTTTATATACTTTAAGGCCACTATCCATCCCTTAGTGAAGTCTGTTTTAAATATGTGAAATAATAATTTATTTATAAATAATAACGTATTGTTTATTTCCTTCAGTACATGTCAGCCAACGCGTCTATGGCAGGAACCTATATCCCCCAGTTCACACAAGTGCCTCCGAACAACATTTCTGTGGAGGTAAGAGACATCCTCCCAGAACCATGACGAGAAGAACAACTGGTCACTTCCTTGTTGACGGAGTGATTGATGAATTGATCCTCCTCACTTTCGGTGTGTTACCAGGAAAGTGCCGTCCAACAACAGGTTGCCCTGGAGGCGTCAACGGAACACCCAGGTTACTCCTACCAGCACAGCAAGTGAAGAGGTTTTTTTTGTTTTAACTTGAGGCTGTGCCCTGGGCAACGTGCCGTCCGTTTAGCTCACCTAAACCCATGGTGAGTCTGGACAGTACCACCACACACTAGGAGGAGAATGGACCAGACAGTCCAAATAAGGAAAAAACACTTATTTTTAAATCAGAGGTTATGGATCCGAGTTTGAACATCTATTTAAAAAACAGAACATTTTTACAGTCGAAGAAAAAAACACAGTCATTACATTTTTTTTGTGCATGTATTAACAATTTTTTTTTAAACAAGCAACCTGATGTTTCAACACCATGTGTCGTTTGAGTTTTGTTTATCTTTTTTTGTAAAATATGATGATGATGTTGTTTTTTCATTTTGTCGTTATTTTTAGGCTTTATCTTGTTTTCTTATGTGCTGATTCAAATAATTGATCAAGGATTTCTGTTTTACATTTTATAATGCCATTGTTGCTTTTGTCATCTTTACTTGGTTTGTTTTAAGTTGTGTTAGTGTTTGATGAGAGAAAGCTGAACTGCTTCGGTTTGATGTGTACCTGATCTGGTTCTGTCAACTCAGAAACGGGAAATGTTGGAGAATGAGAGAACAGTGATTATATTGTGAACAGCATTTGGGTCCTTATTGAAAATGCTCGCAATAATTCACAACCGATCTAAGTAAATATGTAGAAACGAAGCTTAGGACAATCAAATATATTGAATTGATTATTTCGAGACGCTGAGCAATTATAGTACTGTTATACAGAGACATTTTAATAACCATGACTAAATTTTACAGTGAAAGTAATTTCCTTTGATTGTCATATTTGGAGAAAGTATTTCCATTTGCTGGGTTGACGCTGCTACCATAGTCTCCTGACCCAATGTTGTTCATCAAAATTCACAATTCACAAGTGTTAGAAATAGGTGAGAAAATTAAGCTTGTAAAGAAACTTTGGCCAGTACTGAGATGCTTTGCTATGTCTTTTTGCTGCTTTCTCTGTTGATTCTTCTGTTTAAGTTTGTTTCAAGTGAAAGTGACTTTTTCTATTTAAAAAACGTTCTTGCTTTTTGAAATTCAATTTCAAACTGTTCGGATTGATCAATTTTAATTTTGGTAGTGTGAATTGAATATAGGTAGTGTGAATTGAATATAGGTACTTCTGTCTTGGGACAGATGGTATTTTGGAGGGTAGGGACTCTGTAAAAATGGTCATTTATGTTTTTTCTAAATCTCTGGTTCTGTATGAAATTTCATGGAAAGCTTTTATCTATTTTAAATATCTGTGTGTGAACTGTTTTTACACTTTCTCTCATTATAAATGGTGTGCTCACTGCTCATCAGTCCAAGATAATCATGTGATACCTCTTAAATATTAATACTGTCCCATTTTAATTTAGTCAGGACATTTCTAGGGAATGCAGCGTCTGAAAAGTAATATTCGGCTACCTCCTACAAGAGCAATGTAACGTGAACCAAGTGTTGGTGCGCAAGGTCCCCCGAGATGTTGTTACTTCCACGGTCCTTATGGCTGCTTCCTGGTCTTACGGCTGCTTCCTGGTCCTTACAGCTGCTTCCATGGTTCTTATGGCTGCTTCCTGGTCTTTACGGCTGCTTCCATGGTCCTTATGACTGCTTCCACTGTCCTTACAGCTGCTTCCTGGTCCTTACAGCTGCTTCATGGTCCTTACGGCTGCTTCCTGGTCCTTACAGCTGCTTCCTGGTCTTTACGGTTGGCTGCTTCCTGGTCCTTACGGCTGCCCTCTGGTCCTTATGGCTGCTTACTGGTCCTTACAGCTGCTTCCACTGTCCTTACAGCTGCTTTCTGGTCCTTACGGCTGCTTCCTGGTCCTTACGGCTGCTTCCTGGTCCTTACGGCTGCTTCCTGGTCTTTACGGCTGCTTCCACAATCCTTACGGCTCCTTCACAATCCTTATGGCTGCTTACTGGTCTTTATGGCTGCTTCCTGGTCTTTGCGGCTGCTTCCTGGTCCTTACGGCTGCTTCCACGGTTCTTACAACTGCTTCCATGGTCCTTACGGCTGCTTCCATGGTCCTTGCGGCTGCTTCCACTGTCCTTACAGCTGCTTCCTGGTCCTTACGGTTAACTGATTCCTGGTCCTTACGGCTGCTTCCACGGTCCTTATGGCTGCTTCCACGGTCGTTATGGCTGCTTACTGGTCCTTACAGCTGCTTCCACTGTCCTTACAGCTGCTTCTTGGTCCTTACAGCTGCTTCCTGGTCCTTACAGCTGCTTCCTGGTCCTTATGGCTGCTTTTTGGTCCTTATGGCTGCTTACTGGCTTTTATGGCTGCTTCCTGGTCCTTATGGCTGCTTCCTGGTCCTTATGGCTGCTTCCACTGTCGTTACGGCTGCTTCCACTGTCCTTATGGCTGCTTCCTGGTCCTTATGGCTGCTTCCACTGTCGTTACGGCTGCTTCCTGGACCTTATGGCTGCTTCCACTGTCCTTATGGCTGCTTCCTGGTCCTTATGGCTGGTTCCACAGTCTTTATGGCTGCTTCCACTGTCCTTACAGCTGCTTCCTGGTCCTTACGGCTGCTTCCACAGCACATGGTGTCAATATCGTCATTTTTCCGTCCTATGTTTTAAAATCAGGCCTAGTTCCAAGGTCAAAATGGCCGGTCAGACTGGTTGGTTTTTCAAAATGGCCAGTGATCTATGCAATTTTTTGTCAACAACAATGCAATACTTATACTGAAGTGACTTTAATCTATCATTCTGCTTTTGGTGGCTTTCATTAGTTTCACTTAATGCAAAAACAACTAGCCTAATTGTGCATCTAGTTATGGTTAGATAGCTGTATAAAGGGAATGCTTTTTTGTTGGTGTACATCGTGGTTAGAGAATCAGCAAAAATCACTCAGCTATCTAACTTTTGGCCTTAGCCCATTTTGGAAATAACAGGATTCCAACTACCAATTGAATTGTCCATCTTGTTGTTGGTCGACCAAATATTGGTTCTTGATTATGTTGTTATTACCGGAGAAATCCTGTAGGAATTTGGAGAATTTTAAGTGATAAATGTCTGGTGTGGAATACATCTGTACTTTTGCTACAGATTATTGATAGATTATTTCTGAATCAAGTTTAGATTATCTGGCACTATTAATACCCTACAAATTGTCCTATTATATCAAGTATGGTAGCAAGTACAAATTGTATCACAGAACTGCCTTACAGATTTAACGGGTGCTAAACTTAAGTGGTATCTAAAACGTTAACCAATAGGAATACTTTCCTTTATGGATCTCTAATGTATTAATATGATTATTAAGAAATAACAATTCTGTTTATTTTACACTATCTGTAATCTTTATTTCCCGGGATTCCTCATTCCAGATTTAAAAAACTCAACCTTTGGGTGAAATTGCTCATATCAGACAGTTAAGAGTCCACATCAAACACCTTGCTGATCATTTAGAATCGGCGAGGATCCCACTTTCAATACACTGGGCCACTGACCGTCTAAATGCAGCCTAATGAGGAAATCATCTGAAGCTATGTCCAGCAATAAGTCATCCATTTCTTACATGGTCAAGGACAGAGGTGGCCTTTCTAATCATTACATTATACATAGTCTCTACCAAAATAGGCAATAAGATATCAACAGTGACTTACTCATTATTAAAAACATGTCCCAAAAAACATTAAACTCCTAGCAGGCAGTACATTTTATAATACCCACACAAATAAGTGCTTTTTAAAAAATGCAGAAGAAAAGGTTAATATCAGAATTAGTTTGTGCTGTGATTGCAACAAAAAAAATGCATGTGCAAATGAAATAGGTGTTTTGTAAAAATATTTAGTGAAAACGGTTGAAATGCATTTGCATGAAGTCCTTGTGCATTTATTAATGACAGACTATTGTTCAACTTAAATTCATATGAGAGTTCCCCATTAACTGTCAACGTAAACCTGCCCAATTACATTGTAAAGCATTCATGTATAAACAATCATGTTCTCCTTCATTCATTTGTCTTAGCGCCACACTAGCAGGTCATACCGCCAACCTAAACCAATAGATTCTTCAAATGTTATTTGTTTTGATGTTTTTGAACTTTTTTTAATTAAAAGGAATCTTTTGCCTCAATTTTGTCCATGTGTATTTTATTACCCAGAGTTTACGCTCATTTACAGTAAACCTTCCAAAACAAATACAAAAACACCAGGACAATATTTCTAAAAAGAATTTGTTCTAGATACAAAACATAAAAAGGTACAAAATGTATATTAAATACATTAAGAAACAGTATAATTAGTATGTACAAAAGTTAAAAAAACAAATTAGGAAATAAAATGTTTTTTTTGCACAAGGACTCAGTCCTCGCCTGGATCGGACCAGGACCAGCTCAGAACTGTTGAACGGCACCAGGAGGGTCTTGAGCCTGACAAGGATGTTGTGTCTGAAAGTTGTTTACAAAAATAAAGTACAGTCCAAAAAAAGTTTGATGTTTTCTTATGTGACGATGACTGTTAACACCTTAATTTTATACTGCTTGTGGTTAATTCCCCTTCCTGGTCCAATAAACTCAGAGATTAAGATGCATTGACTTTATTTTTTTTACAAAAGCTGGAGGATATATTACATAAGAATATAGTACATGTACCATTACCTCACAGTCTAATTTGTTATGGACTTTCTATTGGGTTCCACTTGAGGTGCTCCACATATCTTTCCTGTTAATTGGGCCCTAAACCGATAAGATGCAGTAATGCTTCCATGACCTAGAGGAGTCGTTCCAAGATTACATTGTGACTTAAGAATATTCTGTTTAAATGAGCAAAGCAAAAATCCAGGAGAGGACTGAGTCCTTGTGCAGTCCAGCAGCCACAGCAACATGGTACGACCATGCCTTCAGATACTCCCGCTTTCTCCCCCAAACAGGATCTAGACATTCTAAAAAAATCTCCCAGGTTTCATCACAACAGTGTCCGATTCAAAATCTCCCAGACCATCCGTCGCCTGAAATAGGGCATGTGTTTCTGTTTTTTTTGGAGGGAAGGAACACAGGCGTAGTTACTTATAATGCAGCGTTACTCATAGACATTGCCTATACTAGCAGATCCAATTGTTTTCAAAGTAAACCTTTCCATGCAAGTATCGTGATGGGCCGCGCCACCTGACTAGTGTATTCTGTACCAGAAATATTGTCAAAATGGAAACACTTATGATTTTGTGGCTGCGCAAGCAGCAAACTGTGAAATATAGTTTTGACAGCAGTTTAGAGCCAGGGTGTGGGAGTTTTTTTTTTTTTTAATAAAACACCACAGGTTCTTATAATTAGCACATTAGGGAGAGATACAAAGCATTGTTAAACGTAATGTGGGAGATAACGGAAATATTTATCCTTGCAACAACAATTCAAAACACCGGTTACAATCATCAATCAGGGAAATTGGAGACCGAAATTATTCACGCAGGAAGCTGTTTGCATCTGCCATTATGCTGAAGTAAAATTAAAAAACAATACTAACTGAATTTACATATATCCAAAAGATAGCCAGCTCAGCAGAAGTCCTGCCTACAAAACGCCAGTTTTAAGGTACGTACTTGTGTGAATGTGATTGGCTTGTCTCTGGTGATGTACTCTGCATATTTGCATGTGAACATTCCACAGTCGCTTCCATTCATCTGCTGAGGTATCTCCTGTTAGAAAAAGCACATTTCAGATTACATTTTATTTTTTTAAAGACGACAACTTCAAGTGAGTCTTAACGAATGTTAAATAAATATAATAATGTAACAAGTACATTGCGTTTCTTGCTTTGCAGAGTCCAATCTGAGGCATCCATGTCCTTGCCCTTCTTGTCCTTGCTTTCCTGCTGGAGGTATTGCAGCAATATCTTACAAGCATCATCGTTGTTTCCTCCCATGGAATCAAAATAGGTGACACTTCGTTTACGGAGATCCACCACCTAAAAATAATAATAATAAATATGAACTGTGTAGATCAGATTCACAGAGATTAACCAG
This sequence comes from Dallia pectoralis, assembly GCA_029465975.1. NCBI lineage: Eukaryota > Metazoa > Chordata > Actinopteri > Esociformes > Umbridae > Dallia > Dallia pectoralis. The sequence continues at coordinate 26,828,015 of CM055728.1, read as the reverse complement.
CCAGAATATGCTAACCGCAGTCGTGCGTCATTCATCTGAATATGCTAACCGCAGTAGAGCGTCGTTCATCTGAATATGCTAACCGCAGTAGAGCGTCGTTCATCTGAATATGCTAACCACAGTCAAGCGTCAAGAAAATAAGTAACTAAAAATACTTAGAAGTATGATAATGCAAAGTAGGACTGCACAATTAATCTAGATCAAAAGTAAACCAGTGCAGTACTCACAGCCAGACACCAGTGCACCCCCAGATGGACAGGCACCAGTATAATGTCGACAGAGAAGATGTCCATCTTTTTGGTCCAGCGGCGTACCGCAGAGTAGCCGGCACTGCGCAGCTTGGGGAAGAAGAAGGTGTTGAAGGTGTGGACAGTCGGCATGCTTGGATTCTTGCTGCGCTCCACCAGCAAGTTCATGTAAAAATTGATCACCTGCAGAGGAAAGGGTCAACCAATGAAGAGGAGAAACAGCCGGGTTGCCTAAAGGTCAAGATGCCGGTAGTCCCAACGTTGCTGGTTCTAATCCCCCGGAAGTTAACATTTGATCATCCTGATTCTCAGTAAAATATTTGTACCAGAATTGCTCCATAAGCGATGCTGTGTTTTTGGGTCTATATTCCCAAGACAATAACAGTAGAACATAGCTGCACCCGACCTGTACACTTAAAACAGCTGGTTGATGCGAGTGGTGAGTCTAAGTGGCCCTCACCTCGTCATTGAGCCAATTGAGATGACTGAGCGTCTGCAGGTCTTTGCGTGTGATGGTCAGTCTAAATCCTTCACTCAGCACTTCATCCTGACTGCCCACCCTCAGGGCCCGGCCCACCTGCCCCTCCATCTCCTGGGTGACACAAACAAGCTCTCAGCTTAACACCGTGTTATATATTCACATGTCTGATTGGTCAAATCGAAAGCGTTGGAAAGATTCCAGTGCATTTCAGAAAAACACCAACAATGTATTTCATCTGTAATGCAGTCTCTTACAAACCGGAAAATGCCAGCAATGTCTACACAACCGAAACAGGGAATTTACCTCAGTGAGCGGGGGAAACTCTGGTTTCTCCTCTGTGGGTTTGGGTAGCTCTACGAGGGGAGCCAGAGGAACCTCCTTTTCAAGAGGCACTCTGACATGGACCTCCACATCCCGTGAAACCAACCCACGGTCATCTGACAAACGCTTAACCAAAGCACAGAATGATCAGGGTTAGCACTCACCACCACACCACATCTGGTGTCATAGTCTAACATAACAAACCCCAATGACATTAGTCATCGAATAATTAGCTGGACAAATGCCTAAATCAGGTTAGTCACAAAACGAGCCGAAGAGAAAACCGACGACGAGCCCAGGCCAGGACAAAATATATCTGGCTATTTCAGTAGGCACGCAGCAGCCACATTAGATGGAGTCCACCTATAAACACACCCACAAAGACACAGAACAACCCGGAACATAACAGAACATACCTGTCTGAGGAGCTGATTAGTCAGGGCTTCCTGCTGATCAATCTGCCTCCGCCTCTCCCGCGCACGAGAGTCATACAAGCTAGTCCTGGAAAACACAGAAGAACAGACTTCTGGGATGAGCTACAGTTGGATTTCCTTTGCATTTTGACACTGCATTCAATTAGGAATCGGCGTACGCCAACATGACAGCAGAATGACCAAAGGGGAGCAATAAAAAGGGCTCTTTTCAGAAATTAGACTTACAACTCTTTAATCCAGAGTTCAGCTTGGAAGCATGGCACACTGGAAAGAAAATAGAGAAAGTGTTAGATACACAGCATGTCACAACAAATTTAACAAAAAAAACATTCAAAATCACGTACCTTGATCGGTCTGGCTTTTTGCCTTTCTGCTCACTCACAATGATGACAGAGTCTCCATCTGGAGCTGCAAAACAAGACATAGTCAAAAGGAGTGAAGCAACAAACACAACACTCTGTCCACACTAGAGCTTCAATCGCATCCTGTCCCGTGGTGAATCTCATGGACGGAATAATTGAAATATTACAACTCAAAAACTCAATTGTAATATTCCAAGGAAAAGTTTAAACAAGAAATTCCGTAATTGGGGTCAAACTATTACATCCACTAGCCTCGACAAGCAGCAGTTTATGGATCTTCACCTGATGACTGTGTGTCCTGAGAAGAGGTGTCCTGAAGTGTGGCTGGGGAGGGGGCAGACTGTGGTGTCTGCAGTCTGTTGGGGCTACGGTCTGAGTCAGGGGCCCATGGCTGCTTCCCTGACCCACTGAAGGAGCTCTCCTTTGGGCTGGCGACATTGCTGTAGCTAGGGCTGGTCTCTGGAGAGGGGCTGGAAGGACCACTGATGCTCTCTAAGGGATCTCCTAACCTTGACCCCAAACGGGAAGAGCACTGAAGCGGACGCCTGCTAGAACTCAGAAAACTTGTACTGACACAGAGAGAGAGACAAGACAGACTGTCAAAACCAAAGAACGATGATGTTGAATGCCATAGGCAGTGTGAGTGTTTTTCAGTTGGTGTACTCACAAATCTCGATGTGAGCGTGGAAAGACGTGCGAGCTGCCATTGTGGAACGAGGACGACTGTCCACCTGAGACCATGGAAAGCAGCTGCCGGTACACCTCTTTCTCCTCATCACGGACCGACTGCAAGATCACAGAGAGAACACAATGCAATATTAATGTAGCTTCATATGGCAAGGAGGAGATTTCTCTAGCTGTAATGAACGCCACAGAATTAGCACGGATTGACCAATTAATGTCAAAAGAATCAAAACTTCTAGTGTGACAAGTACAACCCAAAATCGGTATGCTTTGAAACGTTAATATTTAGAACAAATAATAATGAAGTCATATTTAACCTCTCGCGCTGTGCAGTGAGCCTTGGCACTGAGTAGGCGGCTGGAAGAGCTGCTGTTTGAAGGACTCTGTATCACACGAATGGGGAAAGTCTTCTCATACATACTGGTGAAAGAGTTGCTTCCTGGAGCAAACCCTGCTGAGGTAATCCGACTGCAGAGAGGAGATACAATTATTACATGGAAAATGTAATTGTTTTTTAGTGTGAAAAACAAACAAATTAAAGATAGAAAATACCAGAACCGATGGGCTTTAGAAAATCAAGAACTTTTGAAACATGACCGGTCAAAAAGCCATTCAAGGGTTTTAAGTACCCTGACAATGCTTAACTTCTAGCACAGTGACATTGTCATCACTGAGACTAAAGTGAATATCCATTGCCAGTAAGTCTACCTGGTTGTTGCAACTGATCTGATGTGGGTCCTCCCCAGACGTGGAGAGGGACATGGCTTAGGGGGACTGTGAGTGGAATGAAGCAGGCTGACAGAATGCCCGTTGGTTTTGGGTGTTTCACGATGTGTCGGAGCCATGCACACTTGCCGCCTGCAGGGCTTTGAACCAATCATAGACTTCTCCATCCTTAAAGCCCCTGAAGTGATGAAAAAATGACATGAACAGCATGTGCGTAAAAAAAAGGTTAGGGTTAGGTTTACATTTGTGTTCCATTACTCTACAGACATGACAGAATTCTCCAGCCAACAGAAGGAATGTGTTCTGGAACAATCATGGGATTATAACATGCTTGCCTGATTTAGAGCTTTTCCATTCCAGAGTTGTTGAGGGAGCAACAAATGTCCCTTTTAGAGGAGCAGAGTTCCTCACCTCGAGGACCTAAAAAAAAACACAGAATGAAACTAAATTACACTTGGTGCAGATAAACATATATCAAAATCCTTAAAAGCACTCGCACCAGAGTCCAGAACTAAAATATTAGACCTAACCTAATAAAAAAAACTGATTGGAAGCTCATAAGTGCCACTTCAGGATGTCCCGCAAAACAATGGACTTTGACAATTAGATGAAATACCTCAGTTTCTTCCCAGAACGTTGAGACAGGGCGTGCAGAAGTTGAGGCTCTGGGCTCCTCCGCGGGTTGTTCTTCCAAAGGAGGTCCAGGAGAAAGGGGCAGCATGCTCCTCAGGGTGGGGCTCACGTTGGTCTTTACCCAGAAGGCCACACTGGCACTATGGCTCTTAACCCCTTCAGCCGCGGTCTTCACTGTGTCAACCAAGTTTCCTGTAAAATAAATACAGTCACCGATCCTTAAGGAAGAACCCCCACCGAGAACGAATCAGACTTACTGCCGAGAACCCGGACATTGCACTACATGGTCATTTATCTTAAATACCTCCTGCGCTTAGGATAATTTAGGGGCAACCATTGTGACTAAGTGATGGCCAAAACATATATTCACTAGTGGAATAAGTCCACTTAGTTGAATCTTTGTTTTAATGTCAATGATCCATAATATATTTTAAGAAAAACAACACTTCAGAAATGTGGGTACGATTGTAGCAAAGCTTCCTTGGCACATGATTATCTTATGAGACAGCTTTTCCACTCAGGCTTAAAATCCAACAATTGTTATTTCCTTTAGCAAACTCTGATGACAGTAAGCATGTGAAAGTACATTTGTTATTCACAAACATCTGAGCCTGCCAGGGTGAAGCTTACCCATTCGAAATCTCTTCACTTCCAGGAGTTGATTATTATGGTCAAGGGACACTCCATCTTCCAAACTTCGGGGAAAAAAGTGAAACACAAATATTAATCAAACAGTAAGCGATGGGGATGATCTGTATATCACTTTTGACAGCAACATACAATCCCCATTGTAAAAGCTGAAGACATTTTACACCAACATGGTCCTGAGTTGACATCCTACAATCCACAAGTTATAATATGTCATGAATTTCCACAAGCGTGGGTTAAGTTAAGTGAGAACTTTAAACCCTTCAACACCGCACATGTCAGAATATATTATACATATCAGGAAGATAAACGGTTGATAAAAGTATCAAACGATCCTTTTATCAACCGTTTATCTTCCTGATACTTTTATCAACCGTTTATAAAAGTATCAAACGATCAAAACATACATTTGCCCGAGATTTTACAACAGTCGAAGCGAGGACAAGTAACTCCATCAAACAAACTGGTCATCCAATACAGCTGATGCCAGAACTACGGCACCCCCAGGAAAACAGTTAAATTAGACAACTAGCCATCTTAATATAATGTTTGCAGTGCGGGTATCTGCCAGCTGTAGCCAACACTACTAGCATAACCTGGCGTTACTTACCAGTCGATAGGTCTTTTTCTCTTTATCGGACCCCGTTGTATCCCGTGCGTGTCGACGTTTACGTCCCGTTGGTCGGGAGCTGGCACTCCGTCGCGGAGATTGGCGAATCCCGTTTCAATCCATTCGTAAAATTTATTGAACATGTTGCTATAGAGATTTTAAATCTTCCGCCCGCGAAAAATGTTCTCGCTACGGTTGTTTCCAACCCGCTGGCCAGCGCAGCCAAAAGCACAGAAAGCCACCCAACGTCATCCGGCCGGGCACGTAAATCGTAACTATTTCGTTGGTGAACCAACCCTGCTAATCATAGATATCAAATTACATTCCTTCACATGAAATTAGCTAGCCAGCTATTTAGCTCGCGAAGCCAACAAGCTATTTAGCTGTGAGCTAAACTAGCTAGCTAACAACACCGGTTGTGTGTAGCAACAAGGAAATTAATCTGAGTGAGTTTAATAGCTTCTACCACAGTCCACGGCACAATGTTTCACACTTAAATATCACTTCAGTCAAAAGTAACTCACTGTAGTACTTTAAATACAAAAATACGGTATATAAACTCGTTAAACGATAAGCGCTCCCGCTTCTTCCTCATTCAAAACCACAACATGGCCGAGCTCGACACTCCACCATGAAGCGTTTTAATTGGTTTAGCAAATCGAGTAGATTAAAGTATTCTGAAACGTGATTGGCTGGTTGGAGTGGTTTTTAATGGCGCGTCTTTGATGGACATGTTATTACCTCCCATCTATTCCATTCTATTTCGTGTCTCATATAGAAAGTAAACTACAGTAAAGGTGATTCAATATTTTCTTTATTTCATATGTAATTTCCATTCACATTTCCTATCTAATGAATTACATATATTATGTAGTGACAGCTGTAAATTGTAATCAATTTCATAACACCTTTAATATGGAATAACACTCCTTGCACAAGATCATTAACAAAAACAATTTCTTTAGATGAGACTAAGGCCACAGCTTTCATATACAGACAATCCAAGGTATTAAGAAAATATAAGTTTCCTGATCAAATGTTTTTTTTTAGCATGTTAGCAAACTCTTTCTTGACACAATAATCAAAACTTTTTGCTTTCACCATATTTTTTCATTTACAAAAAATACACAACTCTTTTATTCTAATAAAACAGAAGTATCAGTAATATCCACAAAGCAAAGCCATTCTTTTTTTAAACCTGGAGCCAATACATACATTTATCACATTAACATGTAAGAGTTCACCAGCTACATGCCCTCGACAGACTCAGTAAGGAATGTGCACCAGATTGGTTTAGACTTTCTGTAAATAAACAAGTGCTGTGTGAAAGAGCAGCCAAACTTGCTGAAAAAACTGTAACAAAAAAAACACACAATACAGACTAGAATTTGGACACAACCAAAGACGGTAGTCTAGTAGCAACTCCCCTACCTCCATCATTGGATGTTTAAACTCATGGAGAGGATTTAATCTCCAAAGTTCAAAATCTCGTGCAGCTGCAGCCATGGGAGGATAATTGTTCTTTGATAAAGTTATATGAATTAGATCCAATGGGCTTCGTGGCCTAATATGTGTGTTTTAAGCATAGAGACCAGAGAAACAACACACTGCCCAGATACTATGTAAACAGGCGCCACAGACAGACATCCGAAGGGTCCGGAATATCAGATGAGTGTATTCAAATTAAAAGGGGCCCTTGTACTGTACATCGATGATATTGGACGTAGCCTGCCCTACACTGCTAACAAACTAGCAACATGGTGTTGCAAAAGACATGTCCTGCAACATCTGCAGATATATCTGTGCCATGCATAATTGTTCTCTCTTTTTTGTTGCCATTTATTAAGGTGCATTTCAATCATGAAATTATTTTTCAATACCGCTGAATCTAATTATGTGTAACTGTAGCTGATGAGAAAAGATGATTCTGATTTTCATGCATTAAGGAGTGACGCGTTAATCTCCTAGAGCTGTGTCATAGATACCTGTTGTTGTTAACAGACTGGAGAACAAAAGCAAATCACATCTACATAACACACAAACAGCTAAAGCTTCTATACATTGTATATTCACACCTAACTATGGTTAGCCTTGTAGACTAACATCTGTAACCCTATGGGTGAAATGTACTGTACATTAGTGCTTGAGGTCCTAACAGACAATATAGTACAGTGGAGTAGAGCCATATCATGCTGGAGGGGTCAAAGACTGTTGGAGAAGTGGACGGATATGTACATCATGAGTGTGACACCAGTGTCTGTATTCATACAGTGTCTCGGAGTCATGTTGATCCAGAACCAGATTCTATCTACATCACTATTTACCTGGAACCGAATGTCACAACTGATTCTAGATCAGTACCACCGCTCAGAGACTATGAATATGGGCCTTTCTTGGATAGGGTGAGCTGGAGGTGTATTCAGGCGGTCCGGTCTGTTCCAAACACGGAGAGTGAGAAGGAGAAGATGTAGATGATGTCAAGGTATATGTTCAGAGTGGCAAAGACATATTCCTCTGGGCTTATTGTGTAGCGCTTGTTGCCCATCAGTTGCTGGGTGTCAATGGCCAAGAACTAAACAGGGACAAAAAATAATGCATCAGAACATGGCCCCTGAATTTCTGTCTAAGTATGAAGTGAACAGGACTACATTTTACTTGTACCATAGTAAACAGCAACGCCCCCAATGCTCCGTAGACCCCATGCAGCCATGGCACCTATAAAGCGCAAGACGGAACATGTCCAATTTACATACAACATTTTAAATATGACCAGAACCAGCTATGGGCAAATTGTAGACACCTCTGTCTCCATCTCCAATAACATGAGCAGATTTATTATAAAAGGTAAATAGCAGGCAATTTTTTCTGCACACTATAGCATCTTCAAGTCTTTCTGAATGAACATGTGCTCTGAAATATGACTATTATTAATTAATTACATTCTATTTTGGTACTTACATGTCCATATGGCAGGACTATGGCCAGAATTAGTCCAGACAGCATCATCACCAGGCATAATGTAAACAAGACACCTCGATAGGATGTCACATCAAACTGATGACATCATAGGACACAAAGGAATACAGGAAATAAACATGGCCATTAATATACTATACAACAACTGGTGAATCATACAAGCACAGAGACTCTTCTGGCAGACTAACCTTAGTCTGGAAGCTGACGAGGGTGACAATAAGACAGACCGCAGCAGTTATACCCAGACAAATCACCACTGACTTGGTGTTGTAATAACTATTAGGAGGAAAATAGGTACAGATTATTCCATTAAAGTATTTAACATTTCCGAATTTCCTTATCTGAGCCACAGCAATTAGGGTAAACAATTGATAATCAGTTTAACTTTTTTGCCTCTTGATGTAATCAGCCATACAGTTTGCTTTGGTTAAAGTTCCATTGCATTCTTTCGCTGGCTTCGTCACTTGTGTGAGATTCTTTAATGGTGGTTGATGGATTCACCAAAAAACAACTGCACAAAAAACTCTAGTCATCCTAATGTTTTTTTATAACTGTTTTGATACTGACAATTGTGAATGTATATATAACTGGATTTTGTATTGTCCCTAAAACAAGAGAAAAGACACCGCAGCAGCACATTTAGGTGAAACATTTGAATACTCCTTTAAGATAGCTTTATGGGACTTGCTCAAGTTCATATTCACAGGACACGGATTAAAACCAGCCAGTTGCGTAAGAGACAGAGACAACAGAGTGAAGAAACAACAGTGGGAGTGTACCTGGATAGCATCCCAGTCATATAGGAGAGTGATAGGGTCTGCAACAGGACATATTACAAAGACAAGAGATGTTACTGTCAAAGGCTATTGTAGATTACATGCCACAGTATAAGTTGTGATGAATGAGAAAGTGAAACGTTGTTATTGTCGTCGGGCGACGTCTATTACATCACAGAGGTAAAGACCGCTTCACACAAGTGGCCAAAATAATACTTACAAAGATGGTGAGCAGGATCAGATTAAATGGAAACTGTCTCCTAAAAAGTATCCAAATAAAACTCAGTGAGTACTGTGCGTGAGAACCGTTTGTAAGACCTCCCACAACGATATCCGTCATCATCATAATAACAGATGTGGCCTTCTGATTCGGATTAATTCAACTCACCGTGGTCCAGGACAGCAGGCCAGTGTAATATACGTGACAAAGAACACGGCACTGTTTAAAAAAAAGAATAGCCATTTTAGATATTTCCTGGAAAATGTAAATGACCCAATAATATGTTAGATGAACCTTGTGACTCACTATGACGCCCAGTACCATCCAGGGTTTGACTGAATGTAGGTCCGTACTGGTTCACTGATGATGGAACAATAGAGGATTGGTTAGTATGCAATACTGGCCTGCCCGCTGTGTTTTCCTGGCTATTAAGGTAATTGGTACTGTCTGTTCTGCAATCCCTACTGCGTTCCGTTTGAATAGCAATTAACTGACCAACATATATATTGGTAAACGTTAGAATGACGTCTCTGATGAAATATTACTATGTCTCAGTGTTGACGATCATATTATTCGCAACTTCCTGACAGGGTGATCGTTTTTGAAGGATTATATGTAGGTTCTAGCTTTATACAGAGAAGTATTATTAAGAAACCTCACCAGAATGTGAAGAGGGACACTATAGAAAGAGTCACTAGAAGCTGGACCATCAAGATGGTGTAAACCTAAAAAGAGGAAAAGAAAAAGACAATAAAAGAACACTAAACAAGACAATAATATTCTTTGGGTTCTGAAAATTCGAAGTCCACCCAGACAAAAAGTCTTGACATTTAACTAGTGGTAATAACAGTGTTATATTTTAATAAGTCAGTCAAACGACACAGTAGTAATATGTTAACATCACAAAGTAATATGTCTTGATGGACTATTTATCCCTCACAAGGTTGTGTTCTCTTATGGTTTCCACCAAGCACTGTCCATAACAGCAGAAGTAGCCAAAGTTTTAACCTACCTTTCGGATAAAGATCCTCCGGATGTTTTTATCACTCCAGCTGAATTCTGTGAGCATCTCCCCGTCACCAGGATACGTTCCATTGTAACAGGGGCTGCTGGTAACACCTGTCAACACAGTCAGTGGACAGAGGTTTTTAACAATATTCATGAAGACAGGGAGGACTATATGGTGACACAGAAACATGTCTCACCTGAACCTGTGGCCTCCTCGTAGGTTGGAGGAGAAGGTAGGCCTCCTGCTTCGCCACTTGAGGTGCCATACTGCTTCTCTCCTGCTTCGGCTGCTTTGTTGGCAACTGTAAGCTGACAACAGAGAAGATAACAATTCAGGACAATATAATGGTCCAATATAGTGGTTCACTATTCAGTCCACTCCGGCAGAAGGCTTCTGTCCATCAGGACCAAAACCTCACACCATGAGAACAGTTTCTTCCCATTACCCCCTCAGCCCCTTAGTATAATTTATATTGTTCTATTCATATGTTTTACGTACGCACCTTCCTGCCAAAGTAAATTCCTTGTCTGTACACACATTAATGGCGATTTAACACTTTAACACACTGAAATGTCTTGGCAAACACTTTCCAACCTCTAACTAATCCACGTCATACTTGGACAATTAGCCCCAAATTGTAAATCCAACCAAACCAACCACATCTTAAAAACCAAAACAAGGAAATTATATTCACAATTTGGAAGCTTTTTAAAAAATTACATTAATCCGATTCAGTGACTACTGACTATGAAATGTGGACATCTGTTACTTGTAAATACTGTCAAATGTGGACATCTGCTACTTGTAAATACTGTAAAATGTGGACATCTGTTACTTGTAAATACTGTAAAATGTGGACATCTGTTACTTGTAAAAACTGTAAAATGCTCCAGAATCAGTAAATGAGCCAACGATGTCCAGATGTAATGTGCCAACAAATATGTCTCTCTGCCTTGACCTATGTACTTCCTGAAATCAAATTTTATTGCGAACTAATTAATAGTGATTACGACAGGTAGATAAAATGTGTTACATTTATTAATTGAAAAAAAGCTATCTGTGGTAAAGGGATTTGCACCAGTGACGCAGGAAATACATGAACTTTAATCTCAATATAATTGAGTTTAACACCAATGTCATTCGCATAATGAATCCTCTGACAACCCTACTTTCACGGCAGCCGAAGAGCTTTGGCATCATTGCTGAGCAACACAGTGAGATAAGCCTCGTAACAGAGGCGAAGGAGAGGATGGAGAGCAACACAGCCTACGTACATTCAGCCGAAAACAATTACATAACATTCTGGACACACACACACACACACACACACACACTAAAGAGAAGCCAAAAACCTTCCCAGTCACTACATGCAAAATGGCTGTACAATGAGCAATGAATGAATGAATGGAGTGTAGAATGCCATGTATGTAATGTGTCTATATGGTCCTTACCTTGCCCTGTGTCATAACAGCAGTGTCTGTTATCTGAAGAAAAATCTGAAATGTTTTTATCTTCGCTTCAGTCCAAGTAGTTTGGCTTTTCTTCCTTTTATTGTACCCTGTTGTAGTTATCCCTGATGCACTACCGTAACAGCACAGTCAAAATAACAGGACAAAAACGCTGGAAAACAGGAGCCTGAGAAGTTATGTCTGTCTCTTTTAGTGATTCTGTTAGATTAAACCCCTTCAGATGCTGCAGCAGTGGCTTAATCCATCCATCCACGCAGTTAGGATTCTTACAGCCCCCCCCCCCCAAACCTGAAAAAAGGAACATTCTAGCAACATCCAGGTGAAGCAGTAGTGCTGTGGGAAGATTGGACTGTACCACTCGATAACAAAATAGGGGTGGATTATATTTCTGAGTCATGAGAGGATATGGCCAGAGAGAACTGGAATATTTGGTATGCAGTAAAAAAAGAAAAATAGGGTAGAAGTGATAAGATTTTCTGAAAGTTACATGTTTGTCCTCAACATCCCTTTACCAGCAGTTAGGTCATATACGTTTCTCTTCTCACATACAAGAAATGTTCTGACACTAGAGCAAGCAATAGCGTTACTTAACATATTCATATCTAAATAATGCATAATACAGCATTCTGTTTTTTTATTCATGGAAGTGTACTACATTCAGGAAAATGCCAGAATATCTAGCTACTAAAATAACACAATTCATGACTAAGATATGTCTGTATTTTATCTTATTTATTAATTTTATCAATGAGGGAGATTAGAAAATTAAGAAATATCCATGCTTCTCCAAAACACATTCCTTAAGCATTCAGAATATAAACATCAATAAAGACGATTATGCTCCATTATAATGTCTGGTTCAAAATTGCAACACTTGCTTGTAAAACAGAACTGGTATCAGTAAAACGGAATGACCCAATATTGGCCCAGTCAACAAGCCATTTATAAAAGAAAACACATTTTAGACATTACTGACAATGACAAGAACTCCAATGTGTGATAGAGCTGGGGATATTTCTGCAGGGGCAAGCAACTGTGCTAGCGAAGTAAGCCCTGTTTTGATACAGCGGGTGGTACAAACTGAAACAACGCAGTTGATAAACACTACACTGCTATGACGTGCAGACTGACAATTGAAAAACATCCTGCGGTTACTCTAGTGCCACCTACTGGCACAATATAATGATTACACCAGTGCATGCGCGTGTTTCATGAGGAAAACCACCATTAGAGATGACGCAGACTGCAGCACAATAGCTGTAAATAAACTATACCTCAGACACGCCGGACTACACCATGACGCCTGCTAGTGCCAAGTATAAAAAAACATCCGGAAATACTGGAACTAGAAACATACAGCTCCCTGAAGCCAGATTATTTAAAAAAAAATTGTTTAACATTGGCAACTGGGTTGATTGTCATTTTTTTATCCCCACAAAAGTAAACCATATCTTCCCAAACTGATCTTTATGACTGTCAACGAATCAGTAAGTGTTCTCCTTCATAGCAGTGCCTAGTGTTGGGACAGAAACAGGTTTGGAATGTCAATGTCACATCTCTCCTTCTCCTTTAGGTCCCTCCAGTCTGAGATCCACATCATTCCTTCCCAGAGTAAAGAGACTGACTACAGCCAGGAGTGCAGCTAGCATCATGACAGCACAGCCCCCAAACATGTGCCGAGTCCCACTGCCACTCTCCCCCCCTCCGGTTCCTGACACCTCCCCGTGGAGGGCCAGCAGCCCAAGGCAGGCCAGCAGGTGTAGCGGGACCCTGAACCAGGCTAGCGTCCCGGCCCTCTTCTCCTCTGGGATCACCCTCCCCTGGAGAAAGCTGACAGTAGGGAAGTAGAGGCCGCTGGCCAGCTCCAGCAGCAGGAAGGCCAACAATGACTCACGAGGTCTGGGCTGACCTGGGGAAGTGGAGAAAGTCAGCATGAAAAAGGAAAAAAAAGCCAGCAGCATGGAGAAGCAGAGGAGGTGCCCAGGCTGAAGCCGGTAGCGAGAGGAGGTGGCCAGGCGGTACAGCAGGGAGCCTGCCATACTTGCTGCCATCAAGCAAGAGAAGACGATGCCTAGCGGAGGGCCATGGGGGTCCAGGACCGGGGTCCACAAGAAGATAAATATATAGAGGACACTCTCAAACAGAGCCTGTACTCCACCCAGCAGCATCACCCGTCGGTCTGATAGAAGACAGCGAAGACCTTCCTGGCAGCTGCGCCAGAACTGGGCACGTGCCGACACCCGAGGAAGAGGGGCTGGACCCAAAGGGCCCAGCAACGGTGTCTTGTTGAGGTCCCCCTCCAGGCCTCCTTCCTTCTCCTCCAGGCCCCAGTCCGTCAGCACCACCCAGCCACAGGCTGCGAGGCAGGGTACAGCCAGGAGAAAGGGGGCCACGGGCCCCAGATGGAGCCACTCGGCCAGCATGTTAGCCACCAGGCCGGCCGCCACCGCCAGTCCGTGGTTCCAGCTGGCTGCCTTGGTAAAGGTGTTGGGGATCCATTCTTTGGGGAAGTCGTGGGCCTCCACATGGCGGCGCACGTACCAGGCCTCAAAGGCTGTGGAGAGCAGGGATGTGGACAGGCCTCCTAGTACGCGACCCGTGATCAGCACAAAGTAGTCCCGAGATAGCTTGGTGAGACAACAGGCTGAGTAAGCCAGGCAAAAGATCAGGCAGGTTTGTCTGCGTCCCAGGACCTGAACAAAGAAATGCATTTATACTTGATAAATGTTAGATCTTTTATGTATTTGCCCAACACTAATACATTATATTTAACGTATAAGTTTATCACCAGGCCTTTGTTGTCTTTATGAGATACCACTATCGCTCAAACATAACTGTATTCTGATAACCTTTTTTATCGTGGTCCTCCTGATTGTTACCTGAGGTAGCCAGCTGGCCACAGGGGCAAACAGCACGCAGGAGGCCAAGCCAACCACATACAGGATGGCTATCTGGGACTCCAGGAAGCTGTAGTGACGGTAGAGCTTGTAAAGGTACGGCCCCTGCAGCCAGTCGGCCCAAAGGGCCAGGAGGTAGCCTCGTAGAAACAGGGTCTGGAAGCGGCGGAAGGCAGGGTTGGTGCCTGCGGCAGATGGGGTGGGCTGAGGTGGAATGAGGCGACGTGCGGTCAGCTCCAGGCCAACACATAGCGCCAGGAGGACTATGAAGGCCAGGTAGGCTGTCAGCAACATACTGGGTGTCAAAATGTGACTGTTTGGGGATGTGTTTTAACGTCAGTCATGTAACGCAAGAAGTCTCAGTCGAAGGCTGTGAAAACAGAAAGGATATCACGGATCTTTAACTTAAGACCGTCCAAAAAGAGTTGTCATCTCAATAATCTGTCGTTTCTTCACCGAACTAATTAAACAAGGAGCACTTGGTTAACAGCCAGACTATTTGCTATAAACAACTACCGGTATGTACAGTACGCGTCAGATCTCCTCTACAACCACTAGTAGAACCAGATTGACAAGCATTGTGACGCTAAACAAAGTTTGCAGGCAATCCTCCTCACTTTGAGCGTCAGAGTAAATAAACCATATTAACACAGTAACTCTACTAGTGTGATTTATTTGACAAAACCCTCTTTTGAAGGATGAATTAAATTAAGCAGACACACACACTGCCTGAACCAGAGCGAAATAGGGGCAACTAGCTAAGCAAACGTTATATATATATATATATATCAGCTAGCTAATACCCTCTTGCCACATATTACTAAGTCAGTAAAACACTAGTATTGCTTACCATATTTATTTCTCTCGCTCCATGCCATTTTTAGATAAGGTAATGTTTAAACTATTGAGCGAAAAGCTTCGAAACTGGATGCACAGTGCTTTACCACGACATTGTCGTTGCTACCATCCATCAACTTCCGGGTTCTTCCGCAGATCAGATGTGTTCTTCATAACGAGCCCACGTGACCTATACGTCACTCTCTACAACTAATCAGTCGCATGGATTTTAGAAATCCCTTTTTTACACCAGCAGTTGTTGTTACTATACATATATCCAGCATGAACCCCTAAAAAGGTAAATCCAAAACTCATACTTAATATTCTAGCTTGAATAACTAACGAATAAATCAAGCCAGCCAACTATGGACATAAGTTGAAGGCAAGCTAACTTGGTACAACACAGTAGCACCTGGAGAGATGTTGCCTTCTCTACGTGTGCGTCCGGGTACTTGTCAGGCTAGGTCCAATGTTGACCATTTGTTTTATTGTTTTGTGGGAGGTTCAAGTAATAAGAAAACCTGTTAATGTTGTATGCGCTGCATTTGCGATAGCTGGTTCATTAGACTTTCGTTTGACTTCAATAGAACATCACATGACTACTAAATCAAGGTAGCCAATATACACAGCACTGCCCCTGTTGCCCCGAAGTGAAACAACGTTAGCATTCACAGGCTAAAAATTAATGTGGAGTAGAAAATGAGTGACCAATGATGTAAAACTGGACTATTTATTAGCTGGGACTCACAGTACAGTTTACCAATACCACTTGACTTATGGTGTTCGAAGCGTCAGACAACCACTTGACAAATCTGATCTGCTAGTTTTAAAAAGTGCTGCTTTTAGAGAATATAAAATATAAATCCCCACCCCAAACACGTTTCATAATATCGTAATAGAATACACTTTACACTTTCATTAACTTTGTCCAGTCTTTTATGACAGTCATACTATAAATATGGAAATATCAAACATGCGTTATTTTGTTTCTGACCAGCAGATGTCACTGCTGTACCCTGTTTTGAAAGCTTGTAATGTAAACTGGTCGAGACTAGCCTCAAGTGTATGAGAGAACCTTCCGCTGCGCCCTTCTTTTTTCATCCACGGCCCTTTCAACATCAGTTCACAGACACGAATTTTCTGAGTATATCGAAAAAATATTAAAGGTGATATTAGCTACGTGAACTTAGCACATACCAAATTCGATCCTACATGCGCTGTATCAACAATATTTTCATCTTTTGCAATATGTCTGTTCAATTAATACAACTTAGTTTGAATAAATTGTATTTTATTAACCCAGGTTTGTATCAGCAGTTGTCACAGTGCTTATACAGATATATCCAGCCTAAACCCCCACAGAGCTTTCCAAAACAAAAAATTGAAGTAACAGTGGCTACAGAAAATCCTATAGTAGGATCGAAACATAAAGGTAGAAACCTAGAGTGGAGCCAGGCATGTGCAAAGGTCGAGGTTAACCTAAACAGTGCACATTACTTTTTAACCCTTCCACTCAATAGCCCTCTTCAGGTTGTGTCGGGTGAAGATTATAAGTGAACTCTTAAGATTCTCTTGGCAGAATCTAGATCACATGCACATCCTGGTAGAAAAGTGGCTACCCTTCTCATTTTTTTGCATGCCTGATGACAGCTCTGCCTGGATGTTTTCCCAGCATCTCAACTAGGACAAGGGGATGTCGCTCACACTCTAGACATGTCTGCTCCAAGACTTCTCCATCACAGTTGACAGCCCTTTGTTGACACACTGGTGCATTTCTGAACATGCTGTCGTTCCCCACAAACAGTGATTTCTGGTTCATTTTCTATAACACATCCTGTTGTACAATGTAACCCCAAACTGAAAGTGGAACAGGTACTAATCAGGACACCTGCAACTTGCCTTCTGCCACCCACTGTTGGTAAGGCGTGGCACTTAATGCAGAACGCTCCAGGCTGCTTATTGTAAAACGAGCAGAGGAGCTGTGTTCTATAATGCTGCAGCAGTACATGTGCACTGGATGCAGTGACACGCAATCATTACTGTCATTCTCTTCCTTCTAAGACTGACATTTCTGATATCCAAGTAAGATGTATGTGCTAGTACTCCTTGTTTGCTGTGTATTTTCTGAAGTGCTAGGGATGGTATAACTTATTTACTTGATTTGCCATTTGCACAATGCATTCTGTTTGTACTTCTCTACCTACCTATTGCTACCTATTGCCCTACATACTGCTAGCATATTTATTTTAGTTGCATTTGCACAATGCTTACTGTTACTATCCATTTACCACTTGCACGGAAGTTTTCAGCTTGTATTGCCCTCCACACATTTGCAATTTGATACATTGTTGAACTGAACACCTGCACATTTACGTATTCATGTCAATTGCACATCCTTACATAGTACTCCATCTCATTAACTCATACATTGCCACATTGACACACTTCCAGGCATATCATTTTTGCACTGCTATTTTGCACTTTTGGTTGGATGCAAACTGCTGTACTTGTTCTGATCAGGGACAATAAAGTTGAATCGAATCTAATAAGGAAGAAGGTGCCTGCTACAGTAGGAAGTGCTGGTGAATGGTGGAATTCTGCTGGTTTAACATCTGATCTGGTTACTGTCGCAGCACTAGACTAAACTGACTGTACTGTTTATATCTCTCCTTTACACTGACTGTACTCTGTATCGCTCTCCTTTACACTGACTGTACTCTGTATCGCTCTGTTTTACACTGACTGTACTCTGTATCGCTCTGTTTTACACTGACTGTACTCTGTATCGCTCTGTTTTACTCTGACTGTACTCTGTATCGCTTTGTTTTACTCTGACTGTACTCTGTATCGCTCTGTTTTACACTGACTGTACTCTTTATATCTGTTTTACTCTGACTGTACTCTGTATCGCTCTCCTTTACACTGACTGTACTTTTTATATCTCCTTTACACAGACTGTACTTTTTATATCTCCTTTACACTGACTGTACTTTTTATATCTCCTTTACACTGACTGTACTTTGTATATCTCTCCTTTACACTGACTGTACTTTTTATATCTCCTTTACACAGACTGTACTTTTTATATCTCCTTTACACTGACTGTACTTTTTATATCTCCTTTACACTGACTGTACTTTGTATATCTCTCCTTTACACTGACTGTACTTTTTATATCTCCTTTACACTGACTGTACTTTGTATATCTCTCCTTTACACTGACTGTACTCTGTATATCTCTCCTTTACACTGACTGTACTTTGTATATCTCTCTTCTCTTGTTTCTGATCTTGCCCAGCAGAACCATCATATTGTACATAATATAGAGACATTGGTATTTTATTTACAAAATAACAAACAAAACACAGAGTACAAAACCCAACGTGGTTCGGGACAAAGCCCTGGGTCTTCATCTATCATTTCTGATGCAGACCTATTAATATAGGAATAAAGCATTTCCATATGAAATAAATATGTTGAATATATTTCTGATTAAATTGCATATTTAAAGTGAAAAGGGAGTAACGTGACCATAATGTGTGTAACATTTAATTGTGTATTTAATATATACAGGGGCCTTTTCTCTTAATTAAACCCACACATTATGTGACGGATTACGGCTCTCATCCTATCAGAGCCAACAAGCATCTGCTCATATTATCTCTTAACTGGTTTGGCAAAAGGTCAGGCGGTTAGGTTTTAAAGAAACTAGTACGGTAATTTAAGTAACTGGCTTTTATTTTTCTAATTTCTAAGAAATAAGTTGTTAAAACTGCTATACTGCACATAAAGCTGTCACAATTGTAATGATTAGCCTAAAACATTGACGTACGTGCTAAATGACCACCAAGTGGAGATCTTGAGGTTTTTGTGTATAAGCATAGGTGTGCATATATTGGATAAAGATCCAACTCTGTTCATCGTCTTTCTTTTTTGTATGATTTTCTCATTTGTATTAATTTGCTCAAGTCATTGTTGTTCTCGTGGTGAGTCTCCTGGAAGTTGTTGCCCTGAGGAAGTGGTGGTGGGCTAGTTCAGAATCTCTGTGTATCAGCGTGAGTGTCTGTGCACATACGTGTGTGTGAGTCTGCATACATGTGTGTGTGTGTGTGTGTGTTCAGGCTGGTTCAGGGGTCGATGCGGAAGGCCAGCAGCTTGTCGGAGTGCAGGTTGTTCAGGGTGCGCAGGTCGGGAAGACGAAGGAGCAGCTTGGGGAAGATGGCGGCGCTCTCGTCAGGACAGCGGCGCTGGATGAGGGAACGTAGGGCGTGGATCAGACACTCCTGGAGCTGTTCTACTGCACCCATGTCCGAAATTCCCGAACGGTCTTAAGACAAGGAAAGAAGAAGACAATGGTTTAAAATGCAGGACACCTAAACCCTCCAATGCCGTATGTTAGGACAGCATGATCATATGATCTAAAAAAAAAAACAACTGGACTTCGGCGCTTTCGATTGGGGGCTCTTTTTCTCACCTGCTGACACCAGCACCACAGCCATGAACAGGGCCATCTCATCCGGCTCCAGCCTCAGAGCTCCCATCTTCTCACTGAAGTTGAACATGGCATCAAGCAGCGCCCCCATCCCCAGGCCCCGCAGGGTGGACAGAGGGTACGTCTGGCCATTCAGGAAGGTCACCGTTCGCTCCTCAGGGTTGAAAAGGGTGCAGAACCTCACCATCAACACCTGAAGAAGACAGAGGAAACAGTGGAAAGGTTAAACAAGGAGTACGATTACATTGTTTGCGAGTGTTTTGTAGCTAAATTTAGCAGCAGGTTTACAAGGAAATGTATGATTTTGGGCCAGTTTCCCGGTTGCACATAAAGCCTAGTCCTGGATTAACAAAGACTAGAAACATGTATAACGAAGTGGTAAGTACCTGGAATGTGCCTGATTTGAGCAACATGACCTGGTCTTGCTGGCTAAGCTCCTGGAAGCCAGGGATACCCTTGGCGAACTCCACCACTTCCCTCACTGCCGGGGTGAAACACTGTGAGAAAGATTCCCATATCTGTTGTCCCGAACAACTGGCCGCGGAGACAGGACACATGTTGAGAGGGCAGGCCTGGCATGGGGACAGAAAGTGAGTCGATTGGAATCTGTTACACAACGCTAGTCTCGCAGAATCATGGATGCGAACATAAAAACAACTTCTTTAGCACCGTTACATATACTTACCAGCACTTTGGTGCCTGCTGCCAACTTCCACGGACAAAACGTCTGGGTTTGGGGCTCTTGGGTCTCTTCCTTCATGGAGAAACTGATGTGATTGGACATGATGGGCTGTTGAGCGCCGCCCACTACGCACTCTCCATTGTTACGATTTGATGTCGCAGAGTAACTATAGCGACTGTCGTCCACGGAGAGGAAGGAATGCATATTGTCATTGGTCACTGGGCAGTGAGGGGCGGGGCCCGCTAGACAGGCTTGGTAACTCGGGGCGGAGCCAGAGCTGGGGTAGGAGGGGCCATATGAGGTCTCCTCAGGTGTGCTGGTGTTGACGGTGCAGTTTGTTGGGAGGCTGTTTTTGTTGTTGATGTTGATGCCCCTCGTTGCTGCTCTGTCCTGGCTACTGGCAAATATGTCCCGGTAGGCCTGTGAAATGGCTCCGATTGCCTCCTTACAGGGGACCTCGGCGGGGCTGGGGAGGTTTTCCGAGACAGTGGAGTCCACGTCCATGGGGTCGTTAGACTCGTTCATGCTGTTCATGTAGCTTTGCATCTCGTCCAAAAGCCTCTGCTTTTCCCTCTTAGGGATACGGCCAAAACGCACAGCTGAGGAACAGAGAATTAGAAGGGACTCATTCAATCCTGCCGGCCTAAAAAATCAGGAGATGTTATTACCAATATATAGAACCCCAAAAAAACGTGTAGAACAAAATAATGACAGATATTTGTGCAGAACCGAGGTCCAGCGTTCACACTCCCAGGTTAGTTGGCACGTATGTCTCCCTGCCAGAGACTAGTGTTCAATCTCCACCTTCACCGCCTCTGTGTTTCCACTTTACCTGTCTGATACCTACTCTCAATACATGAAACAAACAAATAAGCAATAGGCACTGTCACCTATCTTAAAAAATAATATTGATCCATCTTTCATTGATTACTCTAATACGTTACAGTATTTTCAATACACATTCATTCATGTTGATTGTGTCTTTCACTTGATATTTTCAGTAGATCTTTTCAGTAGGTCATTTCAGTAGGTCCTCGTATCCGTCCATTTTATCCGGCCCCCCTCTCCACTCCCCCTTCTCTTCCCCCCTCTCCAAGAATATCCATCAGCTGGAGATGCTATTTATAGACACTCTATCCCCCTCCTTTTCCATATCTCTTTTTTCTTTCCCTCACTCTGTACTCAGTACTCTGTACTTTCTTCTCTGCTCTGTAAGTAGGCCAGTGGGTCATTAAGAACGTGATGTTACAGCTACTGCGACAGACGGAGGGGAAGAGAGAGATAGGCTCTGAGCACGCAGGAGAGTGAGGTAGCGGTTGCAGAAAACAGGGGAGGGAGTGAATGGAGGAGAAGTGAAAGTAGGAGATAGCGGAAAGAAAGTAGCGAGTGAGAGAATTGAGACTCCACAGGGTGGGGGGTGTGATAAGATGCCTCGCCTCGTGATAGTTCTTGATCCAAGTCAGTAGAATGCATGAGGCGACATTTAAATTCTGCATAACGAACGATTAAGAGTATGAATATGCACATTCACAGAAACGGGCGACCTGTACTATTTTAGAGTTATCGGCTTGCTGCTTTAGTTACAAGCACCCTTGTGTAGTAATGCGGTACTAATGTGTGCAACAAACTGTCACTAATGATCAGAGCACAAGAGAGGACTATAGAGGACATGAGAGGACTAGTGGACTAGAGAGGACAATATGACTTGAGACTAGCTAGGACTAGAGAGGATATGAGCGGACTAGTGGACTAGAGAGGACAATATTACTTGAGACTAGCTAGGACTAGAGAGGATATGACGGACTAGTGGACTAGAGAGGACATGAGAGGACAATAGGACTAAAGGGGACTAGCTAGGACTAGATGACAAGATGACTTGAAGAGACTAAAGAGAACTAGAAGGGACAAGAGAGGACTAAAGTACAGCAGAAGACTAGAGAGGACTAGTTGACTAGAGGACTAGAGTGGACATGAGGACTGAGGACAAAAGGACTAGAGACACCAAGAAAGGACTAGAAGACTAAAGGGCTGTACAAAGTGGCATTAGTCAAGAACAGATCTGATGTTAGTTTAAATGTATTTACAATCACGTCTATGTGAGAACAGGCTTAAACGTTACCAAAGCAAGTCTGAAGTGTATCTTTAAGAACATGATCTGGTTGCAGGGAGGAAATGTAGGCCACCACTGTGCCAACCGACATAAATGCTTGCCATGCTGATGGTATCAAAGACAAAGAATCACACAGCACCCGGCTCTAGAGAAATCAGGGCGTATTCTTTAATGTGGACTGTAGGCAGTTGACTGAGGTTTTCCTGTTTTTGCAACAGCTGCAACCGAAGGAAAGAGGTTTCTAGGTTGCGGTTCGTGAAACTTGCGAGAGCGTATTTTTAATAGGGTCAATTTGAGTGTTTGTTCCTTTAACAGACTTCTTCACTAACTTGAATACCCTCCTCTCTTTCACTTCGGCGTTGAGCACCCAAACGGCCCACCGCAAGCAGAATTCACACTTTGGTCTGTTGTCATGACGCTACTAGAGAAAGGTACAGGGTGCAGAGAAGAAGAAGTGTAGAAGACGGGCAAACTAGGTCACCATGTACAACAATGCTATAGGTCAACATTTTGCCTAGCTTTTTTAGGTCAACTGAAACTTCTGCATTCTGGCGTGATGCGTGTATATTTATCTGGTGTATTATGGGATGCTCAATGGTCTTAACCTTTCACAAAGTTGCATTCTTTCCTACAACTATTACTGCGTAGATGTCGTGCCATGTCATAAGCATTTAATTGTTCAGAATGACGCTATGGATATTCAGTGCATTCTTTAATTACACTGACTGAAAGTGCAATAACTTAGTTGATAATATATTTTATTCTATGACTATATCTTACCATATTTGCCAGTAGAAATGTAAGCTAATCATTTTCTAGTAAAAATTAAACTATTGCCATACTGCTTTAGTAACGCACACTCCCAAAAAGTTTTAGAGCCGATCAGAAAGACGTTTTAAACAATGTTATGGAATGAAACTGAAAGTAAAGTAGGCACAGTGGTTAAAAATTAAACTAGTGCCATACTGCTTTAGTAACGCACACTCCCAAAAAGTTTTAGAGCCGATCAGAAAGACGTTTTAAACAATGTTATGGAATGAAACTGAAAGTAAAGTAGGCACAGTGGTTAAAAATTAAACTAGTGCCATACTGCTTTAGTAACGCACACTCCCAAAAAGTTTTAGAGCCGATCAGAAAGACGTTTTAAACAATGTTATGGAATGAAACTGAAAGTAAAGTAGGCACAGTGGTTGTTTAATGTAACCGATTCATTTTCACAAGAGAAGAGGCTTTTTTCTCTGCAACTCGAGCTTAATTGTTTGCCACATCCATTATTAATTGCCCGATATGTTTTACTATGTACTGAAGTTGACCCTGTTCCAATTTCCCAAAATAATTCCTGTGTTTGCTGCAGTTTTCTGGATGACAGATAGCTTTAGGGACTTGAAGTCTCTTGTTCTCATAAATCACTGTCGGACAGGAGAGCAGGATACAGGGAGAAGAGCAGAGTGGAGAGTTGGTTGGAGAGAGGAGAGCTGGGTGGAGGGAGTGGAGAGCTGGGTGGAGGGAGTGGAGAGCTGGGTGGAGGGAGTGGAGAGCTGGGTGGAGGGAGGGGAGAGATGGGTGGAGGGAGGGGAGAGATGGGTGGAGGGAGGGGAGAGATGGGTGGAGGGAGGGGAGAGATGGGTGGAGGGAGGGGAGAGATGGGTGGAAGGAGGAGAGATGGGTGGAGGGAGGGGAGATGGGTGGAGGGAGGGGAGATGGGTGGAGGGAGGGGAGATGGGTGGAGGGAGGAGAGATGGGTGGAGGGAGAGGAGAGATGGGTGGAGGGAGGGGAGATGGGTGGAGGAAGTGGAGAAAAGATAGGAGGGAGTGAAGAGCTGGGAACATGAACAAGAACAACATCTAGAGGGGCGGAGGAGGAGGAGATAAGTGTTGGGGAGGGTCTTAAAGGGGAGTAGGACAAAGGGACTTATAAATGTGCTGGTGAATGTGTGCAGATAGAGTTATATATAGGTTATTCTAGTACGCCCTTCAACAGTAGGTTAGTACAGCGTCTCAGGTAGAACATCAGGTATGCGCAGTGCTGACGTCTGTAACTAGGTACACTGTCAGTGGATGGCCTCAAAACACTCGTCTGTGCCCCATTTTAAACACGCCTCTGGGTAACATCAACTCTTACCATCTCTAGACATGCCCACTCTCTGGGTAACATCAACTCTTACAATCTCTGGACATGTCCACTCTCTGGGTAACATCAACTCTTACCATCTCTAGACATGCCCACTCTCTGGGTAACATCAACTCTTACCATCTCTGGACATGCCCACTCTCTGGGTAACATCAACTCTTACCATCTCTAGACATGCCCACTCTCTGGGTAACATCAACTCTTACCATCTCTGGACATGCCCACTCTCTGGGTAACATCCACTCTTACCATCTCTGGGTAACATCAACTCTTACCATCTCTGGACATGCCCACTCTCTGGGTAACATCAACTCTTACCATCTCTAGACATGCCCACTCTCTGGGTAACATCAACTCTTACCATCTCTAGACATGACCACTCTCTGGGTAACATTAACTCTTACCATCTCTAGACATGCCCACTCTCTGGGTAACATCAACTCTTACCATCTCTAGACATGCCCACTCTCTGGGTAACATCAACTCTTATCATCTCTAGACATGCCCACTCTCTGAGTAACATCAACTCTTACCATCTCTGGACATGCCCACTCTCTGGGTAACATTAACTCTTACCATCTCTGGACATGCCCACTCTCTGGGTAACATTAACTCTTACCATCTCTAGACATGCCCACTCTCTGGGTAACATCAACTCTTACCATCTCTAGACATGACCACTCTCTGGGTAACATTAACTCTTACCATCTCTAGACATGCCCACTCTCTGGGTAACATCAACTCTTACCATCTCTAGACATGCCCACTCTCTGGGTAACATCAACTCTTACCATCTCTAGACATGCCCACTCTCTGGGTAACATCAACTCTTACCATCTCTAGACATGCCCACTCTCTGGGTAACATCAACTCTTACCATCTCTGGACATGCCCACTCTCTGGGTAACATCAACTCTTACCATCTCTAGACATGCCCACTCTCTGGGTAACATCAACTCTTACCATCTCTAGACATGCCCACTTTCTGGGTAACATTAACTCTTACCATCTCTAGACATGCCCACTCTCTGGGTAACATCAACTCTTACCATCTCTAGACATGCCCACAGAGAGGCACTTCTTGAACCGACAGTGTTGGCAGCGGTTGCGATTCATCCTCATGATCAGGCAGTTCTCATTCTTCACACACATCTTGTAGTTGATGTTCTGCTGGATGCTGCGACGGAAGAAGCCCTACGCAGGGAATATGACAAACGTGCTGTGAATACATCTACAATTGTGAGGTAAAGCAATCCGGTCTGGGTCTCTACCTTGCAACCTTCACAGGCGTGAACGCCGTAATGGAACCCAGACGCGATGTCTCCACACACTTTACACAGGAGAACCATCCCACCAGTCTCTGTAGATATGGGAAGAAACAGAGACACTGGTTGTCTGAAACAGGAACAGGTTGGGTGCGGGTGAACGCCGACCAACCAGAGTTCTATTGTCTGCAAGTTACACTAAAGGGAAACGACACACACGGCTCTACAACTCACTGTTGAAAGTCCCTGTGACTCCACACGGCCGTTTCCCTGCCACAGGGTGTTGGTATGTCTGCTGGTGTATGGATGCTGGCGCGGGCACGTTGTAGACGTCTGGGAACTGGAAGATCATTTTGGAGGACGGTGGGGTGCATCCTTCCCCTCTCGGGCCCTTCAGGGACCCCATCGGCCTCAGCTCTGTGAAAGTGACCTCCTCTGGTGAGGAGGGCTGGGAGTGGGAGGACAAGGGTGACTGGGTCTGGTACCCGCTGGAGGGGCTGCCAGGGCTGGGACTGGCGCTGTCAGAGGAGCCTGCGTACAATATAACACCACCTGGCAAGATGGAAATAAGAGTGCGTGTCAGATATCCTGAGCGTTGAGAAAAGACATCCCCAGGGTTTTGTTTGTCAGTGCTGTAATGCTTCACAACCTTTAAAAGTGGTGCTCTGTCACTCCTCTGTCAGAGCTAGAATGTTATAGGCACACGCGCACATTAGGACGTATACAGAGTGGAGCGACGCTATAAATAATACCAGTAGCACAGCAACAAAATCCCAACCACATTCACGCACGTCGATAAGAATATTTCACACAACTATGGAGTTTTTTCGGCAGTCCTATACTGGTTTGCAGTAGGCCTAATATGTTAATGTTGCTTTTTCTTCAGTTCCATCACATTTTCCCCTTTATTCTAATAAACGTTTTGCCAATAAAACAGTGGGATTGTCCAGAACAACCGGTGTCAAAACAATCTGTGTAAGAGGTTTTATTCCGCAGTATAAATACAGACCCCGGTCATTGGTTGTGTTTCTGCGCAGCATCTCGTGATCCTGCGTGAGAGAGTCTGCAGCCTGTGTGCCTGGGCTCCATTTATAGCACAGCCCCGCTCTCATGGCAAGAAGCCCAGATCAACCCACCAGCGCAACACCTGACCACTGACTCACATGGACTTCTGACACGGACCTGCAGTCCCGCGTAGACGTTTACAACAATCATTAGCTGGTGCCATGATTATCAAACACACCTGAGCTGAAGCTGTATATGGGTAACGATTTGCACTGTCACCTACTGGTCACTCAAAAACGTGGGCACTTCCTACGGGATGGAGAGTGAGTCACGGTTTCCCACGGGAGTGAGCTGTAACGCTACCTTCGGGTTTTGGGATTTGTTTCTATCTTGGTGAGTTTGTAGAGCAAATAGAGGTCATCATAAAAACGTGTTCCTATTGAAAATTATTTCATAAGATCAAAATGCATTTTTTTCTGCACATTGTGCGAAGTATAGAAACAGAATTAACTTTTTTTAAACAAATCGAATAACAGTCAGTTTAAGAAAGTCATACATTAAAATGAGTAATATAACCTATATTTGAAGGTGAATGAGACAAATAAAAAAAAAATATATATATATTTCCAAACTCTCATGCAATCTGTCTGTCCATAAGGAAACATTGTTGACCTCTGATGCTGCACCTGGTATTTGTTTAGCTCAAGGGTTTTTATTCCACCAGCCAGTGTGTGCCACGGGAATGATTGTTGACACTATGAGCCTGAGTTAGTCCCAGAGCCAGACATATAGCTGTGTGGGTCCTGTGTTAGTCCCAGAGCCAGACATATAGCTGTGTGGGTCCTGTGTTAGTCCCAGAGCCAGACATATGGCTGTGTGGGTCCTGTGTTAGTCCCAGAGCCTCACATATAGATGTGTGGGTCCTGAGTTAGTCCCAGAGCCTCACATATAGATGTGTGGGTCCTGAGTTAGTCCCAGAGCCTCACATATAGCTAGGTGGGTCCTGAGTTAGTCCCAGAGCCTCACATATAGATGTGTGGGTCCTGAGTTAGTCCCAGAGCCTCACATATAGCTGGGTGGGTCCTGAGTTAGTCCCAGAGCCTCACATATAGCTGGGTGGGTCCTGAGTTAGTCCCAGAGCCTCACATATAGCTGGGTGGGTCCTGAGTTAGTCCCAGAGCCTCACATATAGCTGGGTGGGTCCTGAGTTAGTCCCAGAGCCTCACATATAGCTGGGTGGGTCCTGAGTTAGTCCCAGAGCCTCACATATAGCTGGGTGGGTCCTGAGTTAATCCCAGAGCCTCACATATAGCTGGGTGGGTCCTCCCAGAGAGCTGGGTGGGTTAGTCCCAGAGCCTCACATATAGCTGGGTGGGTCAGAGCCTCACATATAGCTGAGTTAATCCCAGAGCCTCACATATAGATGTGTGGGTCCTGAGTTAATCCCAGAGCCTCACATATAGCTGGGTGGGTCCTGAGTTAGTCCCAGAGCCTCACATATAGCTGGGTGGGTCCTGAGTTAGTCCCAGAGCCTCACATATAGCTGTGTGGGTCCTGAGTTAATCCCAGAGCCTCACATATAGATGTGTGGGTCCTGAGTTAGTCCCAGAGCCTCACATATAGATGTGTGGGTCCTATCCCAGATCACATATAGCTAGGTGGGTCCTGAGTTAATCCCAGAGCCTCACATATAGATGTGTGGGTCCTGAGTTAGTCCCAGAGCCTCACATATAGCTGGGTGGGTCCTGAGTTAGTCCCAGAGCCTCACATATAGCTGTGTGGGTCCTGAGTTAATCCCAGAGCCTCACATATAGCTGGGTGGGTCCTGAGTTAGTCCCAGAGCCAGACATATAGCTGTGTGGGTCCTGTGTTAGTCCCAGAGTCAGACATATAGCTGTGTGGGTCCTGTGTTAGTCCCAGAGCCAGACATATGGCTGTGTGGGTCCTGTGTTAGTCCCAGAGCCTCACATATAGATGTGTGGGTCCTGAGTTAGTCCCAGAGCCTCACATATAGCTAGGTGGGTCCTGAGTTAATCCCAGAGCCTCACATATAGATGTGTGGGTCCTGAGTTAGTCCCAGAGCCTCACATATAGCTAGGTGGGTCCTGAGTTAGTCCCAGAGCCTCACATATAGATGTGTGGGTCCTGAGTTAGTCCCAGAGCCTCACATATAGCTGGGTGGGTCCTGAGTTAGTCCCAGAGCCTCACATATAGCTGGGTGGGTCCTGAGTTAGTCCCAGAGCCTCACATATAGCTGGGTGGGTCCTGAGTTAGTCTCAGAGCCTCACATATGACTGGGTGGATCCTGAGTTAGTCCCAGAGCCTCACATATAGCTGGGTGGGTCCTGAGTTAGTCCCAGAGCCTCCCATATGACTGGGTGGGTCCTGAGTTAGTCCCAGAGCCAGACATATAGCTGGGTGGGTTCTGCACGTCCACCTTAACACATTTTAATTGTCCACCTGAATAGTTGTGTGAACTACTGTTCATCCAGTGCGTACAGGAACTCTGGATGACGCCCCATGTAACCCAGAGAAGAAACGAAAGGAATGTATAGTCACTAGTTTGAGCAGGACAAATTTGAGGTTTGTGAAGTCAGACTGCTAAGGTTAATTGTGAAATTAGCAGCAGGTTATAAGGTGTGACATGCAGCAACCCATCATGAGCTATATTGACCGGGACAGCCACTCATCTGCCTGTGAGTAAGTGGAGACAGACATACTGACACGGATAGACAGCCAAACAGGCAACTGACATCACTGACCTTTGAAGAGTGTGTTTCTATGTCTCGAAAAGACTCCAATAACCCAGCTAGCAAAAGTAGGTCACTATCTCAGTGTGATATGGTATTAGTGAATGTGCTCTGTGACTGAAACAGATGCTCCAGGAGGAAGATGGCTAGCTATTCAACAGCTAGGTGTTACTAGCCTACCTCCTGTAGGTCAACATACCACAGTGGGCGGTGATTCGAAGTTTTACTTGTGTTGTATCATGGATACATTGTGGACTTCATGCATTTCAATTCATGTAGCATATATGTTATATTATTGTAATGATAAGATATATATATATAAATATATACATATATATACACACACACATGTACTGTATGCATATATACTCTATTCAACTTTAAAGGTTGCAAGAT
The DNA here is from genome assembly GCA_029465975.1 of Dallia pectoralis. Taxonomy (NCBI): domain Eukaryota; kingdom Metazoa; phylum Chordata; class Actinopteri; order Esociformes; family Umbridae; genus Dallia; species Dallia pectoralis. The sequence continues at coordinate 26,797,853 of CM055728.1, read as the reverse complement.
ACATAAAGAATAAAATAGAAGGCTCTATTGACCATCTAGTATCCATGGTGAAATTATTGATGCAGTGTTGAAGATTGAAATACACTACATCAATTTCTACACACAACATTACCAAATATACTGTCACAACGTTACTAAAAAATAATGTCACAATATTATCAAAAACAATGTCACCCAGTTCCAGCATTACCCTGCCCCCTGAGGATCAAATAACTGTACGGCGTAAAGCTATATAAGTGTAAAGAGCTTTCAGCAGTAGAATAAGCCTATACTCAATAGCAAAGAAGACACTTTAGTGTAGAACAGATGTTGGGATTTGTGACACAGGAGTCAGACAATAATGGATTTGCTTAGAATTCAATAAGATATGGCATTAGACGTGGAAACGTGAGGAGAGATAAAGCTTATGCATTATTAATTAAACCGCTGACTCACTGACCAGCCCTCCTAGTCCATCACTTTAGGCGGCATCACAATTAACGTGCCAGGGGGAGACATCCAGTGAACTCGGGGGGGCACACGCATCATCACGCTTTGCACGCGGCATAGCAAGTGCATCCACGTGAGCGCAATTCGAGGGAGCCATGGAGCGGAGCGCGCATTCTGTGGGAAAAGACTCGCGCAATGTCAACCTCCCACCCGCATGCGTAAACTCGGGTATAATCTAAAAGGACAATAAATAGAACCGGATGTAGGGTATATAGGGAGAGCGGCGCGTGGGCGCTCGAATCGGTCGTCGTACACTATTTTACCCACCGTGCATAGAGTCAGTAACCCGATTCTGACCACATAGCACCAGTTATCTGACCATGCAGTGGAAAATGGACACTTTAACGATATAGTTTACTGCACACACGTCGTGGTAACACCTGACCTGCATGCTGTAATGTGTGTGCGTGCTTTTCAGTAAAATTCCATCACAAATTCCACATCACAGTGAGGCTTAATACTGTGCCCAGTTAGGCAGGGGGATTGGGAACCAGTATCAACCAACTGAGATCTCTATGGAAAAGTGAACCACTGTTCAGAAAGCATCACAGTGACAGGTAGATTGCATTAGTTCCGGATGCCCTGCAATCAGGCTTAAATATCCCAGATCCTTAAAACAGATGTCTATTACATTCGTCAACTGTATACGTATTTAAGACATTCGACTTATTCGTTTATTATATTAAGAAGCGCGTTGTGAAGCATTTAGTATTTCCTGTACAGGTCATATCTGACATAATAAGGCTATACACATATAGCATAACAATATACAGGGTAATATTGCCCGGTTGCCTTGGTAAACCAAACCACCGCCCTATACGCTCTGCACTTATCTATCTGGCCGTAGGATTTGCGTTATCAACCAATATCACTGCCCCATGTCTCCCAATAACAGCAACAGTTGTATCTCTCAATGCCAAACAGGTTGCACATAATAATTAACAAATAGATAAGAACGAAAAAAGTAATCTGGTCATTTCTAGTTGGCATGGAAAATGCCTGGGTTGCATATAGTCTGGCTATTACAGGTTCACGTTTGTTTTCATGAGTTAAAACAGGCTCCAAGCCGCGTGAGCTTAAAGCATGCATGGTCTTCAAAAATATTTGGACATTTTGGGACAGCACCTCTGTAAGCTTGAAAGGAAACATCTACGTGTTCAGTAAAATAACACTTGCAACGTATCAGGATTCAACATCAAATGGTTCCGCCAGAAATGTAAACTGCACTCCATTATACAATTTAATTGACGCATAATTGGACACAATTGCTGTTTTTAATCTCATTAAACGAGCATTCCTTTTAAGAAACTTTACATAACATTTGCACGCGATACTTTATGGGATGTGTTTAATGCACAGTTAGGGGAACAAGAAATTACAAATAGCCAATGACAAATACAACAAAATAAAATATGGTTATATGACGTTTAAATAGTTAAATTCAACTTTCCGTGTAAAAAAAATTCTCCAATTCGAAATGTATTATTGTGTGAACAAACAGTACACACATGTTTGTGCAATATAAATAGATGACCTAACGAAAACACGGATGGTCATTAATTGCAATCGATGGAGATAACAAATATGTCAAAAGCATACATACCACCGGGACTTTCCATGTTTCCTGATGTGTCCTGTTAGTTGTGGTGAATGACGCTCAACTTATCGATTTGTATTGCTGCTTGAATAAATGTTATTATGGTGGTACTGAAGTTCAGACAACCGGGAGTCCCGAACTATCTGCTAATAAATGCCAGACGCACAGAACCAGCACACAGGGAATGGCACACTTATCTACCAAATGACAGACAACTCCTTAGGGTACTGTAAGCAGTTATATCCAACTGTATACAATGCAGGAGAGTTACGTCCAAATGCCTCAAGTGTGCAGGAGATTCGACTTGGAAGTTCTGCCTGGATCCGATCTGTGCTCCGAATCACTGCGTGTGAGTTGCTCGGTTCAGCACATGCAAGTGTCACAACAACAAGAGAACAAGTACATCTCAGAAATATCAAGAATTAACATCCGTGTACGCACGCAACTGTACGCCAGGCAGGCATGCACACCAACAAGTAGGCTACCCGCATGCATCCCGCACACGCATCCAGATCAATTTTTTTAAGATGGCTGAGAGGAATGTGAGTCACTTCTGTTGTGCCCTCTAAACTTCTGTTGTGTCTGTTTTGGTGTGGGACCTATCGGTTCTCGGTATATGTCCCCCTGTTAACTCTACTTTCCCTCTTTACTGTTGTGTGCATTTTCATTGGCTGATATCTACGACCGAGGGGGAGTTTGGATGCGCTTATGTGACCGTGCAGCGCGCTCTGTAAAGCCACTGTGCACGTGCACTGTGCACGTGCCGGTCTGCGGGAGCGAGCGCTGCTCTACTGACATACATTTGATGCATAACACATAGCATGCGGTAACTAGAGGCTGGATGGAGGGCGAGGCACATGCAGGATGGGCATGGCTCATCGTGACTTTGTCCGGAAGTGCTCAAGTTTGGTCAACAGTCGAGTATGCCCATAGATATTGTTCAACTTTTAAGTGTGTTTTTTGTGTGTATGTGATTGCTTTTATATGCTTATGAGAACCCCCCAAAAATAAGAACATTTGAAAAACATTTTGGGTCGAAGGTTAGGGTTGAAAAGTTATATATTTTTAGTTGCAATATAATGTCCCGAAAGTTTAAATAATTTTCCACATCAAACTGTTCCGGTTTAGAAGAAGAACAAAAACTAATCAAAAGTAAAAAAAATTATGTTTACAAATAATGGTTGCATTCTGGGGCGGACATTGCTTTTTATTAATATTTTTTATTAAGTGTTGAGTTTCACAAATACTACAGTGAGCGGAATCATTTGCAATTGCAACCAGAAATAGTTATTTTCATCGTGCTGTGCTCAAAGGTACCAACACGTGTGTGTCTGCTTGTTTCTTCCCATGCACCCTATTTACACATGTAATCTATTATCCCCATAGACACAGCTGTAAAAGACCATGTACATTTGAACACCAGGCCTTGCAGTCATTTGCAATTTTACAGTGTAATCAATTAGAATGTATGCACTCTAAACGTTTGCATTATGGTCACCTTTCACAAGTTATGCTTCAGGTACCGGATATATATTGTTTCAAGTGTGTCAATGTGCCTATGTATGAGTCAAATGAGATGGAGGACAGGATGTGCAATTGACAATAAGTAAATGTGCAGGTGTTCACTTCAACAATGTAGCATTACAAACAGTAAGCATATTTGCAAATGTCAAATATAATAAATAGTTAGCAGTGTGTATGGCAAGAGACAGCAATGAACGATACAACTCACACACTGTGCAAATGGCAGATCAAATAAACAAGGTAGCAGTGTGCATAGCAAGGTTACCAAATGGTTTCAGAGTTCAGCAGGTAATAAATGAAAACTGTATAAAGACCTTATGCCCACCCAAACCAAAATAAACAGTTCAATCTTTCCCGCTCGCACTTAGAAAGCGATTTTATTAGGTTTGTGAAGCCAATCGCTACATTAAATCATTTTTAAGTGAGAACCAAACATTAACCAAACAGATTAAACATCCTCACGAAATGTTCAATGGAGTATGCTTTATTATACCCCAAAAATGGTTATTACTGCTTTTTTAAGCTGTTGACCACAATTGAAAGAAGTTGAATGTGATGTCCCCCAGAGTGGAACAGACTGGTATATCTTCCTTGAAATCTGATGTTCATCCTGGGTATTTCATGATTCCCATATCCTGTCCTTTGGCAGCCTTACAGAGGCGGTGACATGACTGAGCAAACACGGAAAATGTTTTGCTCCGCGAAGGTTCGCAGGGTGCAAAATGAATATATGAAGATATGCACATATTTGACCTCAATATCTTTCCCTGACAATTTTCATGATAAAGGCCTAAAAAAAGGTCGATACATGTTTCCTTCGAGCACATCTTAGCAAGCTGTTGTGATTTTTGTTAAACTGCTTGCGTAACCATGCTAAACATAGTTGGTTTAAAGAAAGACATGCACATGTTTATACACAAGGTAATACTTATGTAACCAATCAGATGTATTCCAAAACCAGTAATATAAGGTATAACTTCCCCCTACTAAGGATACAGCCCTATGATGCCACGCGAGAACGTGGAGAACGTGGTAAAAAGATCACACTTTCTAATTTCATTCATGCGTTTTCATGCATGTTCATCTGTCTCTCCTCTCCTAAAATGAACCTAAAGAGAACAGATAAAAGATAAGCTCGTAAGTGTGAAAAATTGTATATACGACTGTTTAAATTCCTGTTATACGATTTACTGATTTCTTTAGAAGTAATACGTCCAAAGTACGTCCAAAGGGTTTTTATGAAACGTTTTCTGTTGCATAAATGTCTGAGACGACAGCGCCCCTTGGTGGCAGGAGGAGTAGTTACATCCTCACAGGATGGGAGCTCTCTATTGCAGTTCTATTTTTGGCCCCTAGAGTGAGCTGTAACGCCATCAATACCATTTCTGCTGCGATAAACTCCCCCTACGAGGGTTTTCATGTTGCTGCTTTTGGAGTTTGTGGAGGTACAGTTATGGTTTTGTTTGCTCTTTGAGGAGCAATAGCTCAGTGGTAGGAGGAGTTGGTAGCTCAGTGGTTGAGTGCATGCTTTATATGTACGATGTCCAGGGTTCAATCCCTTGCTTTTTCCAGGTCGCCGTTGCAAATGAGAATTTGTTCTCAGTCTGCCTACCTGGTTAAATAAAAGTTAAATAAAAAATAACAATAATTCCAGTGATTACCAAGTTAGATTTGAGTCCCTCAATTGAGCAGTAAGCAGGGTATTAACCTACTTAATAAAAATCTTACCATGTAAGCCATTTTGCGTAATAATCGGTTGTATATGCATTTATTTGGCCTAACCAACTAAACGATATATAATTCCATCACTGTCCTAGGGTCGACCTCCTCTATCACTATTGTTGAGCCACACAGCCAGGGGGGGGAAGCGTTCTCCGCTCTTAGGTAAATCATTCTCTGACAGGATTAATTTGGTGTCTCGTATTAGAACTGTGTTAAATTATGAAGTGTGTTTGTTGGCTGACTTGCGCACATGAGAACATGTTATGGCAGGACAGATAATTACAGACTGTCCTCGGGTTTGGGGACCAAACAGACCAGAAGTTGCTGCCAACATACACATCTGCAAAGTGCAAAACACCTTGTGCCTGGAGGGCTAAAGAGACAGGCATCTTTGTCTTTCTTTCGTTGACTCACTTTCTCTCTCTCCCACTCCCTCACACACATGTACACACACTTTGTTTCATTTGGTAGAGTTTTTACTTGTGTGATGGGATGCCAGTTCAGCTGTGGATGATGATGATGATGAACATGTTTACACCAGCCTCTGCCTCAGTCACACTGTGTTTGGTCTCCATTAAGGGTGCTCTCTGAAGCCTAATAAGTGAAGAATGCCCGATAATGACTCTAAGAAAGTATGGTATTATTGAAGCGTGGTATTATTCTTGGCTTTGCGACTGCTCTGGAGACAGTAGCTCATCTCTATATTTCCCGTGCTCCAGTAATCACACTATAATCACATTAAGGGTTATTGGCTCAAAGAGAGGCTTCTAAACTAAAGCTTTCTTGTTATTGTACATACGTACATATCTATATCATGTACCTAAGTAGCCTGTTTTCTTACAAGGGTGGTTTTATGTGGATTGAGAGAGAGAGAGAGTGAGCGAGTTGGAAAAGAGAACCTTTTCTAAAGAGCTCACAGATTTGCTGTAGTCACTGAATCACTTCCATATGGGGCTCCGGCTGGTTTTCTGTTGCTTGTCGACCCCCCCATCCCTGCCTCTCTAGATTCTGCCCCTTTCTCTCTCTTTGTGTTTTCGCTTTTCTCCGTCTCTGTTTTTCTGTTTTTCTCACTTTGTCTTTCTATCCTCTTCTGTCTGTGTATTTCGTCCTCGTCTTTCAGATGTTTCTTTCGCTGTTCCTCTCCCCATTTCTCTTTGACTTTCTGTGTTTTCTCTCCATCTCTGTTTCTCCCTCTTCATCTTTCCCCTATTCGTTTCATTTGCTCTTTTCTGTCCCTCTCTCCACAACCCTTACTGTCTTTTCTCCCCTTCTCTTCCCCATTTTACCACTTTCTTTATCTGGCCTTCCTCTGTCTTTTTTGCCTTCTCTGGTCTCCTCTGTCTCTGCCCAGAACTCGGAGCCGGTTTGCAAAACCAACAAAGTCAATCTTAATCAGAACATCCTGGTACATTTGGCTCTGCACTGCAACTTGTGGTGATTCAATTAGATCAAGCCAGCCAGGGAGAGAGTAGTGGGAGAGAGAGGTCAGAGAGAGAGACAGTGGTGGGAGAGAGAGGTCAGAGAGAGAGAGACAGAGGTGGGAGAGAGAGGTCAGAGAGAGACAGTGGTGGGAGAGAGAGGTCAGAGAGAGACAGTGGTGGGAGAGAGAGGTCAGAGAGAGACAGTGGTGGGAGAGAGAGGTCAGAGAGAGACAGTGGTGGGAGAGAGAGGTCAGAGAGAGACAGTGGTGGGAGAGAGAGGTCAGAGAGAGAGAGATAGTTTGGAAAAGAGAGGTGGCGAGGGAGTTGGAAAGAGAGAGCAGAGAGAGACTGTGGTGGGGAGAGAGAAGGGAAGAGAGGTGGAGAAATTGAGGTGGAAGAGAGAGGTAGGGAGAGAGAGGAGGGAGAGAAGTTTAGGGCCGAGCGAGATATGACAAAGAGAGAGAGGGAGACAAACGGCTAGGGGTGAGGGGAAAAATATGAGAAAAAATAAATGAGGAAAGAAAGAAAAATAATGTGGTTTTGGCCTAAATAATTCAGGAAAAGAAAAAGAAGAAGAATGCCGGCAGAACAGAAACAAAGAGGGGAAGAGGTAGAAAGAGATAGAGAGAGAGAGAATGAGGCAGAAAGAGAGAGCGGCAGCGCTATAGTAATGCTTTTTGACAGAGGTAAGTTCGCTGAGGGTTCATGGTGACATCATGGCGGATTTTAGGAAAAGTATAGACAGGAGAGCCGTCCACCTCTGATTGGACACACATGTTAGGGAGTTAGGCTGTGTGCTCATATGCTGGCAAAAATGACTGCCACTAACTATGTGGACAACCTTTTCATCAGACCCCCCCCGCCCCGCTACACACACACACACACACACGCACGCACACACACACACACACACTTATTCGCTCTCCCTTTTTACCCCCATCTATCGGTCTTTACCTCCATTGTAGTAAATGGTGTTGGATCTGCAATCCTCTCTGTCTTAAACATACTGTTTGATTGTATCTATTCCCCTATAGCATCTAATCCTCCTCTGAGTTGTATTCTTCTGTGTGTGTGTGTGTGTGTGTGCGTGTGCGTGTGCGTGTGTCTGTGTGTGTCTGTGTGTGTTTTTCCTTCCTGGCAGTTGGAGTGTAAATGTGTGCAGCAGGCTGAGTGAATGAGCTCCTTTATTTCACAGGATGTGTATTTAACTCTGTAACTAAAATGATGTATAACAGAGTGAGTAGGAAGACTGTTATTTGGAAAAAGCCTGTAGTCAACCTAAAAAGAGTTCCTCGACCGTCTCCATAGTATAACCCTTTAAAGACACGTTTCCGTACCAGTTGAACCCCTTTGGTTTAAGAAAAAGATTTGTTTTTTGGGGAAGAGTATTACCTGGGAGAGTTCCCCTGTAGAACAGAAAGGGTTCTCCTGTGATGATTAAGTGCATACAGTTAGCTAATGTGTTTTGACTGTGCGATTGTTTTTGTTATTCTGGCTCTGTTTTCCAGCATTCTAAATATGATATGATGAAATGCATTTTATGTGCAGACGCTTTATTACATTTCAGGGTATTTACATTCCTATTGAATTAACTTTTTTTCTATAATCCCTTCATTTTAGGGTGCAAAAAACCCTAAACCCTAGCTGTAGTCCCTCTTTGACTGTTCATGTACTTGCCCTGGACTATTTAATAAGACTCTCTGCATGAATTAAAAAAAATAACAATTATTAAACTATTAAAAGGTCACCCAACACAGCCAGAAGAGGACTGGCCACCCCTCAGAGCCTAGTTCCTCGCTAGGTTTCTTCCTAAATTCGAACCATCAGGGAGTTTTTGCTCTGTCGGGTATTAGGCTGGGTGTATGTAAAAGCATTTAGTGACAAATTTGTTGTAAAATGGGCTTCATAAAATACATGTGATTGATTGAAAAAAATTAAGTCATGTACAGTATTATAGCTTTGCATGGAATGATTGCCTGAATCTACAACATGTATCTTGAACTGGTCAGCACTGTTTCAGTTGCTACATTATTCCATGTTTGCTATTTCATAATTTTGATGTATTCACCATTATTCTACAATGTGAAAAATAGTCAAACTAAAGAAATACGCTTGAATGAGTAGGTGCGTCCAAACCTTTGACTGGTACTGTATATATGTATGTGTATGAGTGTAAATATATATATATATATATATATATAATATAAATATATATATATATATTCTGATGTCATTATATTTAGGCATGTTTGTGCTGATTAAAACCTGCCTCCACCACCAGCTCCATCATTTTCACGTTACTCCACTCAACCCCCCCTAGCCCCTCTGATCCCCCCCTCTCCTTCTCTGTCTTTCAGCCCCAGGCGTGTACACATCTATGGCTTCTCAGAATGCAAATAAGTAGAAACAGACACACTGTATTACAATATTCATGAATGTTATATTTATGCAGTGTGTTAGAAAGATCGTCCTTCTGTATCACCAACCACGAGAACATCACTGAGAGCATTGTACCGCGACTTGGAGCTTGTGGATTTGAAAAGTGCTCAACGTTTTGCTGTGGAACCTAAAAAGTCCTGCAAAATGCTATATTTTGTCAGGGTTGATGATGCTAGCCAGGTGGTTATGATGTCACGGACGTGAGGTGGTTCTGATGTCACTGACGTGAGGTGGTTATAATGTCACGGACGTGAGGTGGTTATAATGTCACGAACGTGATGTGGTTGTGATGTCACGAACGTGATGTGGTTGTGATGTCACGAACGTGATGTGGTTGTGATGTCATGGACGTGATGTAGTTGTGATGTCATGGACAAGATGTGGTTGCGATGTCACAGATTTGAGGTGGTTATGATGTCACAGATATGAGCGAAATGGAACAGTAGGTGTGGAGAGAAAGGAGGGGAAAGACAGAGGGAGACAGTAAGAGGGAGGTAGGGAAGGGGAGGTAGGGAGGTGAAAAGAGAGTGAGGACTCTGATCTATCTTCATTAACCTCTACTCTACAGTCCACCAGACAGTCACATCATAAATCTCCCCCTACAGCACACTTCACTGACACTGAAACACAAACACTGCCGACCTCTGACCTGTAGTGGCTACTACTGACAAACACACACACACACACACACACACACACACACACACACACACACACACACACACACAAGTAAGGACTGAGTCACACCCACAAGAATGAGAATGGATACACACACACACACACACATACGAATGAGCCTTACAACACACACATATGAGCATGGAGAAACACATACATACACACATACACACATACACCAAACACACAGATCAATTCACCATTATACACCATTCTCATCAGTGAAGATTGAGTAAGAACCAGGGAATGATCAGTACATCTAAACATGTGAACAGAACACAGCTTCTACATACAACATCTACTAGATTCTAGAACCCATGATATTTATAATGGGATCACATTCAAGTGGCATTATTATAATCTCTATGTAGCATTATGAATTATGCCAATTGAGTCTTTTAACAGTATGCAAAGAAATCTGGCATTTTGTTTCTTCTGTGTTTAGGGGGTATAAGCTGATGTCGTTGGTTCATGTTTCTATTTCTTCATATACAGTGGATATAAAAAGTCTACACATCCCTGTTAAAATTCCAGGTTTTTGTGATGTGAACAAATGAGACAAAGATAAATCATGTCAGTACATTTTTCACCTTTAAAGTGACCTATAACGTGAACCATTCAATTGAAAAAAAACATGAAATCTTTTAGGGAAGAAATAAATAAAAAATCTTAAAATAACCTGGTTGCGTAAGTGTGCACACCCTTTACTTCACATCACCCCACAGATGTTTATTTGGATTCAGGTCTGGACTCTGGCTGGACAATAGGACTTCAACATGGCTGGTGAAGCCATGTTTTTGTGGATTTCTGATGTGTGCTTTAAGTTGTTGTCAAGCTGAAAGGTAAACTTCATCTCCAGCTTTCTAACAGAAGCCTAAAGGTTTTGTGCCAAAATTGCCTGGTATTTGGAATCTTTCATAATTCCCTCCATGCTAAGGCCCCAGTTTTAGCTGAAGAAAAACAGCCCCAAAGCATTATGCTGCCACCACCATGTTTCACTGTAGGTATGGTGTTCATTGGGTAAAGTGCAGTGTTATTTTTGCGACAAACATACCTTTAGTAGTTATGGCCAAAAAGTTCAACTTCGGTTTTATCAGACCATAACACATTTTTCCACATGCTTTTGGGAGACTTGATGTTGGTTTTCGTCTTCGTCTTCCCACCCTACCCCATAGCCCATACATATGAAGAATAAAGGGGATTGTTGTCACATGTAGCACACAGCTAGTACTTGCCAGAAATTCCTGCAGCTCCTTTGATATTGCTGTAGGCCTCTTGGAAGTCTCCCTTCTTCTTGTCTTTTCATCAATTTTTGAGGGGTGTCCAGTTCTTTTTAATGTCTCTGTTGTGCCATATTTTCTCCACTTGATGATGACTGTCTTCACTGTGTTCCATGGAATATCTAATGCTTTGGAAATTATTTTGTAGCCTTCTCCTGACTGATATTTTTCAACAATGAGATCGCTTTGGGATCTCTCCGCGGAACATGGCCTTTGCTCTGAGATGCAACCAAGAAAATGTAAGGAAATTCCTACTGGAACAGAGTCACTTTAAATAATGGCAAGTGTGTAATGGCTTTTATTTAACGTGAGTTTGAATGTAATTGGTTAATTCTGATCACAGCCACATCCCCAGTGTGCACACTTATACAACCAGGTAATTGTAAGGTTAAAAGAAACGTTAAATCCCCCACAAAGAATTTAGTTTGTTTTTCAATTTAATTGTTCACGTTATAGGCCACATTACAATTTTTTCACATCACAAAAACCTGGCATTTTAACACCGGTGTGTAGACTTTTTATATCCACTTTATGCACATGTTCATTAAACACATAACATATATATATAATTATTTTCTTAAAAGTCTCTGCCACATTCGTAAAGACGTGTTCTGTGATGCACTACTAATTCATTCTGCTTGTTATCAACCTGCATGTATGCATTGGAGAAGAACGCAACCCCAAACCAACAACCCCGATGGGCCTTGCAGGATGGCTCCTGGATTCCTGCGCCCCGTTGGCATATACGGACTATCCTGTCCGTTATTGAAAACATGCATGTGTAAACGTATGTTTTTACATAACATACTACATCAACATTTTACATAACATTCTACATCAACATTTTACATAACATTCTACATCAACATTTTACATAACATTCTACATCAACATTTTACATAACATTCTACATCAACATTTTACATAACATTCTACATAAACATTTTACATGACATTCTACATAAACATTTTACATAACATTCTACATAAACATTTTACATAACATTCTCATTGACCAAAATCAGATCGTTTGTGTAAAATGTAAACAGGGGTTATGTGGACGTATTGGCACATACCGGAATCAGTGTATGTACATCAACTATGTCAATATCCAAACTATTGTATGCGTGTAGTGATGCCAACTAATTTCCCCGTCAGTTTGCAGCCACCCTGCAGTTGGCCCTGGATACCAGTGTCAGCCACATGACTTAGATGTAAATGTGCCCTTGCAAATGTGCTCATCAGGCAGAAGATGTGACTCCATAATGGAAGAGAAAGCTGTTTGGCACGAATGCCTCTGGCTGGTGCCCTCAACATTTGGCCAGTGTTTAGGGGTGAAGGCGGCTGGTGCCCTCCACATTTGGCCAGTATTTAGGGGTGAAGGCTGGTGCCCTCCACATTTGGCCAGTGTTTAGGGGTGAAGGCTGGTGCCCTCCACATTTGGCCAGTGTTTAGGGGTGAAGGCAGGCGCCCTCCACATTTGGCCAGTGTTTAGGGATGGAGGCTGGTGCCCTCCACATTTGGCCAGTGTTTAGGGGTGAAGGCAGGCGCCCTCCACATTTGGCCAGTGTTTAGGGGTGAAGGCTGGTGCCCTCCACATTTGGCCAGTGTTTAAGGGTGGAGGCAGGCGCCCTCCACATTTGGCCAGTGTTTAGGGGTGAAGGCTGGTGCCCTCCACATTTGGCCAGTGTTTAAGGGTGGAGGCAGGCGCCCTCCACATTTGGCCAGTGTTTAGGGGTGAAGGCTGGTGTCCTCCACATTTTGCCAGTGTTTAGGGGTGAAGGCTGGTGCCCTCCACATTTGGCCAGTGTTTAGGGGTGAAGGCAGGCGCCCTCCACATTTGGCCAGTGTTTAGGGGTGAAGGCTGGTGCCCTCCACATTTGGCCAGTGTTTAAGGGTGGAGGCTGGTGTCCTCCACATTTTGCCAGTGTTTAGGGGTGAAGGCTGGTGCCCTCCACATTTGGCCAGTGTTTAGGGGTGAAGGCTGGTGCCCTCCACATTTGGCCAGTGCTCATGGGTTTTATTCCACCTTAATGGAGCCTGTATAACAACTCCTGACAACCGCTGATGTGCAAACTGGCTTGTTGCGCAGCGATCGGTCCATTGATTGCATTGCTACGGAGAGGAACGATTTGGGAGCGTTCACTAGAGTCCGGAAGATGGCTCGGTTGGCCCAAAGGGCACACGGGGACAAGGGAGGTAGCTTTCATGTGGTTCTAATGGCGGTGATGTGATTAAAGAGACAGATTGAGGTCAGGGTAAGTCAGGACATTATCAATGTGCACTTCCAGGACCTCATGAGGACAGAAGGAGCTGCGTGGGCCTTTCCAAATCACACCCTGATGCCTGTAGAGCACTGCTCATGACCAGAGCCCCGTATTGTTTCAATGGGGAGGAGCCAGGTGAAGGTGTTGGATTGGATGTTCTGGCCCTGACCCCTCACATCCGAGCCAATAAGATGACTCGTGTACAGGTGTGTATTGAAAGTTAAGTCCCATTTAGACGAACTTCACAGTCTGGAATACATATTCTAGAAGCTCTAGAGAGGTGTCAGAAATGAATGTGATGAAGGATGAGGCTCGTTGAGGTGTGTTCAGTGTGTGTTCAGGGTGTGTTCAGGGTGTGTTAAAAGTTTGAGGTTTTCAGGGTGCCTGCCTCTTCTGAGGTCAGAACCTGACATTGACAAACCGAGGGTACCAGGGCTGCCAAGCACACACCCAGAACCACAGACAAACTGGTCAACAACAAAAACAAACACAGATCTGAAACATATGAGCTCATTTAGAGAGAGACATGGGCACTTTCATGGGCACCACACCCAAAACTGCCGCTGCCTTTTCTGCCATCTTACCAGTGACTTTTCTATTGCCTAGATTTGTTTCAGTTTTACAAATATTTTCATCGTTTTTCAAGACCCTTTTTGTTTGACAGTAATTGATGATTCTTAGCGTTTTCTAATAAACTTTCACACGTGTGTTTTTAGGAGTAGAAAATAATGGTAATGGGTTTATTCTAAAAGCTTTAAGATATTGTAACCAATTACATTATTTTATTGGTTGCAGAAGTAGTCACTGAGTCACTAATTTGGTCAGACATCTTGTAATGCATATCTCTGTATAAGTACGTATATTACATTGAGAAGACTTTATTTTTTAGCACAAATGGTGAACTGTATTCTACTACATGCTACATACAGTGAACTGTATTCTACTACATGCTACATACAGTGAACTGTATTCTACTACATGCTACATACAGTGAACTGTATTCTACTACATGCTACATACAGTGAACTGTATTCTACTACATGCTACATACAGTGAACTGTATTCTACTACATGCTACATACAGTGAACTGTATTCTACTACATGCTACATACAGTGAACTGTATTCTACTACATGCTACATACAGTGAACTGTATTCTACTACATGCTACATACAGTGAACTGTATTCTACTACATGCTACATACAGTGAACTGTATTCTACTACATGCTACATACAGTGAACTGTATTCTACTACATGCTACATACAGTGAACTGTATTCTACTACATGCTACGTACAATACTCAGGTCCCCTGGACAATCCTCAAAACTAAACTGAAGTCCTGTCACCACATGTTTATTTTCCCTACACATGTTGTTTTTTTAATATTTAGTTTCCCCGCTTTAGTAACTTCACTTTCAACATTTACAGTGCAGGATAGGTGTGAGTTTTAAAAAGTGACGAGTGAAAATGGAGTGGTAAGAGAGAATTATAGAGGAGAGAAAATCCAAAACAGAAACTCAAGCTTTCAGTGGCATTTTTCTTCCCTCTAGGCATTTTGTGGCTGGTGGAAAAAAGTTTCTGTACATTTGAAGTGTCTGATCACGTGACAAAGGCTGGCTTTATGAATCACAGTGCATAATTATTTCTTAGTGAGAGACACGGAGAGGGTTGGTTGGAAAAGAGAGAGTTAAAAAGACGGGAAACGAGAGAGCGACGAGAGAAACAGTGTGCCTGTGTGTGTGTGTTTTGAGAGAGAGAGAGAGAGGGAGAGAGAGAGAGAGGGAGAGAGAGAGAGAGAGGGAGTGAGAGAAACTCACTGCTGCCTTTACTTTGCTGTCAAAAGGACTCGGATGAACATACATTCATCCGTCCTCTTCTCATCTTTTCTCTGTTGGATCGGACCAGCAGCACTTCATCTATTGATCAGCCTGTCTGCCTGCCTGCCTGCCTGCCTGTCTGCCTGCCTGTCTGTCTGCCTGCACAACATACGAGTCGGTAAGTACTTCTAGAAACAATATAAACTGTTGTTCTCCCCCTTCTCTGTTCTTTTCTTTAGGAATTTGAAACTAGATTTTGCATTCTAGGAAGAGGAAGACGTACTTTATAAAGTACAGAAAATAGAAAAGGTACCCATGTGTGAGTGTGTGTGTGTGTGTGTGTGTGTGTGTGTGTGTGTGTGTGTGTGTGTGTGTGTGTGTGTGTGTGTGTGTGTGTGTGTGAATGTGTGTTGGCCAAGTGTTTTCTTTACAGTGGTATGTGTGTATTTCTTACTCTGGTTTTTGTTTTACTATGTGTGCGTGCGTGCGCGTGCGCGTGCGTCTGTGCGTCCGTCTGTCATCTGCTGTATTGCGTGCCTGTGTGTTCTAGTTAGTGAGTGTTAGCCAGCCAGAGCCCAGCATGTTCTTATTAGCATGTCTTTAAGTGGATACATGCCTTCCCGGGTCCATTTGATCTACGCCGTGCATGAGTGTGGCGTGTTGCGTGTGTGTGTGTTTGTGTGTGTGTCCCAATTTATATTGTCAAACCTGTCAACCTCAGGAGGAGAGTGGCGTGGTCCGGCGTCTGAACAACACAGCTTAATGTCATTACGTCTGTCACCTCCTTCCAGTCGTCCCATTCATAGCTGGGGGTGTTTTGTTGTGTTATTAGGCTGTGTTCGTGTCCTGGCACCGGCAGACAGAAGTGCCTGGTTAACTGGTTTAGCTTGTTAGCGTGGCGACAGTCAGGCAGGTGGCTCAACTGTAACAGGTAGGGCGGAATGACTGTACCGGTGAATCATGGTTGAAAAACATCAGAAAGGTGTCCAGGTAGTTTCATTCTGAATGTGTGTGTGTGTGTGTGTGTGTGTGGGGGGGGTGTTACTGTAATCCACTGCTCTTTTACTGCATGTCTCTTGGGGTGAGTGTGCGCGTGTGTGTGTGTGTGCACTTGTTTCCCTGCCGGGTCAACACCATAATCCCTATGACCTGACGTTGCATGAAAGCCAAATGCATGGCGTTTTCCAAACATTTTGCAATGCTTTCTCCAGCTGATAGGTAAAGGTTCGGATAAGGAGTTACGTTTACTGTTAGACTGAAAAGTTAGGTTAGTGATGTTAAGTTTAGGTTAAAGATGAGGGTTGGAGGTTAAGGTGAAATATTCATTCATATATATATATATTTATATTAATATGGTATATTCTCAGCTATTATAATGTTTAATTGGACAGAAAAATATATAAAGCAAGTGTGCTGCACCAGAGGAACTCTTCTCTTTACTCTCTTTATTCACTCTCTACTCTTAACTCTCTACTCTTCACACTCCTCTTTTCACTCTCTTCTCTTCATTTTCTACTCTTCACTCGCTTCTCTTCACTCTCTTCTCTTCACTCTCATTTCTCACTTCACTCTCTTCACTCTCTTCTCTTCACTCTCTTCTACTCACTCTCTACTCTTCACTCTCTTCACTCTATTCTCCTCACTCTCTTCAATCTCTTCTCTTCACTCTCATTTCTCACTTCACTTACTTCACTCTCTACTCTTCACTCTCTTCACTCTCTTCTACTCCCTCTCTTTCACTCTATTCTCCTCACTCTCTACTCTTCACTCTCCTCACTCTCTACTCTTCACTCTCTTCTATTCACTCTCTTCTATTCACTCTATTCTCCTCACTCTCTACTCTTCATTCTCCTCACTCTCTACTCTTCACTCTCTACTCTTCACTCTCATTTCTCACTTCACTCTCTTCACACTCTTCTCTTTACCTTCCTTTCTCTCTTCTCTCTCTTCTTTTCTCTCTCCTATTCACTTCTGTCTCTTCTCTTCTCTCTCTGACCTGATCTAAGTGAAATATGTGTAAGGACAGATATAAAGCACCTCGATGTGTTAACTGATTGATTGATTGACTAATTGACTGAGTGAGGTTGTTGTTTTTGTACTGCAGTCAAATTGGCTCGAATCATGTTCACCTACATCAGTCGGTGAGTGACATCTGGAAATCAGGAACAAGGTTACAATATGAAAGACTTTGTAGTTCGTTACTGGTTCAGTGTTTTTATGATGCTAGGTCATACTTCAGGGTTTTCAACTAGACTATCTTGTTTTCAAATCTTGATAAAATCAAATCAATTGCCATGTTTTAGGGAGGTTGTGTCTCCACACATTTGGTAGTGATATGGAAATGTCACAATGGGACAATGAGCTGTTCCTTCACCCGGGGGTTTATAAGACACCAGATTGAGGCACACATCTGGGAGTTGTTGATTCCTGTCTCCAACAGGAATGTCTACAGCAATTAAGTTGATAGTGAGGAAGTGTCTTCAGGAGAACCAGGCTTCGTCATTACTCTATAATTAAAGGGAAAATATTGCTTCACGGTTTCCTGTGGCTATTTTTGCAGGTGTGCGGGCAGCACTGATTGTGTGTGAACACGGGGGTTATATACATTCATTGTTGTTTAAGATTATTGTTTTTGTACTTGTACTGTGCACGTGCGTGCGTGCGTGCGTGCGTGTGTGTGTGCATGACACAATATGTGTATGTTCTTGTTCCGGGCTTAAACAGAACCAGCCACAGATTATTATACCAATTCATTATGTTAAGTGAAACCACACATTTCTTCCAGAGCTGTGTTCCAGCAAACAATCACATTGCACAATGCTTTTGTGGTTTATTTACTATGTACCAACTTACAAAAATAAAAATATACACCGATCAGCCATAACATTCTGGCCACCTTGCGGCAACACAGCCCCACTAGCAACACACCATGATGCACTCTGTGTCCTGGCACTTTCTATCAGAAATCAGCGTTACTGTTTTGAACTATGGTAGCTCGTCTGTTGGATCGGATCACAGGGGTCAGCCTTCGCTCCCCACGTGCATCGATGAGCCTCGGCCGCCCATGACCCAGTCGCCCGTTCACGGCTTGTCCTTCCTTGGGCCACTTTCGATGGTACTGACCACTGCAGACCGGGAACACCCCACAAGAGCTGCAGTTCTGGAGCTGCGGTTCTGGAGATGCTCTGACCCAGTCGTCTATCCATCACAGTTTGGCCCTTGTCAAAGTCTCTCAGGTCTTTACACTCAGGTCTTTACACTCAGGTCTTTACTCTCAGGTCTTTACACTCAGGTGTTTACACTCAGGTCTTTACTCTCAAGTCTTTACTCTCAGGTCTTTACACTCAGGTCTTTACTCTCAGGTCTTTACACTCAGGTGTTTACACTCAGGTCTTTACACTCAGGTCTTTACACTCAGGTGTTTACACTCAGGTCTTTACACTCAGGTCTTTACTCTCAGGTCTTTACACTCAGGTCTTTACTCTCAGGTCTTTACACTCAGGTCTTTACTCTCAGGTCTTTACACTCAGGGCATTATCAGTGTTATTCACCTGTCAGTGGTCATAATGTTATGGCTGATTGGTGTATATAGATTATCAGTGTTATTCACCTGTCAGTGGTCATAATGTTATGGCTGATCTGTGTATATAGATCATCAGTGTTATTCACCTGTCAGTGGTCATAATGTTATGGCTGATCTGTGTATATAGATTATCAGTGTTATTCACCTGTCAGTGGTCATAATGTTATGGCTGATCTGTGTATATAGATTATCAGTGTTATTCACCTGTCAGTGGTCATAATGTTATGGCTGATTGGTGTATATAGATTATCAGTGTTATTCACCTGTCAGTGGTCATAATGTTATGGCTGATCTGTGTATATAGATTATCAGTGTTATTCACCTGTCAGTGGTCATAATGTTATGGCTGATCTGTGTATATAGATTATCAGTGTTATTCACAGGTCAGTGGTCATAATGTTATGGCTGATCTGTGTATATAGATTATCAGTGTTATTCACAGGTCAGTGGTCATAATGTTATGGCTGATCTGTGTATATAGATTATCAGTGTTATTCACCTGTCAGTGGTCATAATGTTATGGCTGATCTGTGTATATAGATTATTAGTGTTATTCACCTGTCAGTGGTCATAATGATATGGCTGATCTGTGTATATAGATTATCAGTGTTATTCACCTGTCAGTGGTCATAATGTTATACATATATATAATTAATTCTCTGCCACCCTGCGGGGTAAATCACACTTATTTAATCATAATAATAAACATGACATCGTGAGTTGCTGTGGGAAGAAACACATCATTTAATTCCAAGTTCATTTTCAAATTACATTTATTATATAAATATTTGTGCATCAAGGTCAATTTTATAGACCCAATTACTTCTGATAGTAAGACTGTCTTTATAGATACGGTCATTTCGTGTTTCTGTCAGTCTGGTTGTCACTTTCTTTTCATGCATCAGGTGATTTACCCTCATGAAATAGTTGAACAGAAACCTTGTCAAGAACACGACCAATTACCCATGACTTTTTTAGATACCGTAATGCTAATTTCCGCTTTAGAAATTGCTACTATCTTATCTCTCTCACGGCCTCTTCAACACTGTCTCTCATTGTCTCTGTCTCTCACTGTCTCTGTCTCACACAGTCTTTGTCTTGCACTGTCTCTGTCTTGCACTGTCTCACCGTCATTGTCTCTGTCTCCCACTGTCTCTCACAGTCTCTGTCTCTCACTGTCTTTGTCTTTCACTGTCTCTTACTGTCACTGTCTCTGTCTTTCACTGTCTCTGTATCTTACTGTCTTTCACTGTCTCTGTCTCTTACTGTTTCTGTCTCTTACTGTCTTTCACTGTCTCTGTCTCTTACTGTTTCTGTCTCTTACGGTCTTTCACTGTCTCTGTCTCTTACTGTTTCTGTCTCTCACTGTCTCTGTCTAACAGTCTCTCTGTCTCTCACTGTCCCTGTGCAGAGATGCTGTTCTCACTTTCGCACTGTCTCTGTCTTGCACTGTTTCTGTCTCTTACTGTCTCTGGGTCTTACTGTTTCTGTCTCACACTGTCTCTGTCTAACAATCTCTCTGTCTCTCACTGTCCCTGTCTCTCACTTTCGCACTGTCTCTGTCTTGCACTGTCTCTGACACACACTGTCTCTGTCTTGCATGTCCCTGTCTCACACGGTCTCTGTCTGTCTCTGATAGTATGAAGGTCTGTTCGACTCCATCAATGCTAATCAGCTCTGACTTTCTCACCTCTCCGACTGCCTCACACCACTATGGAATGTCTCTGTCAGAATGACTTCATCATCATCATCATCTCAAAGAGCGTTTTTATGTCCCTGTGTGAAATCTCAATCATTCCATATTCTCACAGTCAACACAGTACTGTATAATATCGACCGAAATAGAATGCCGAAAGATTTTCACGTGGGAACTCTCCTGTATTCTCTCCCTGATCACTATCTACACATCAAAAGACAATACCTTCCTCTGTGAATGACAAACAATATATTCAAGCTACTAGTTATTTGTATGGCATTGCTGCCAGGCCTGTCAAATAACCCACAGCTAGTTTGACAAGAACGACTCGAAGAGTGATTTTTGTGTGTGTGTGTGTGTGAGTGTTTGTGTGTGTGTGTGTGTGTGTGTGTGTGTGAGAACATTAGGGTATTGGCAGTCTGTTACCCTGGACTATGTATATGTGCTTGTAACAAACTGCTGTATGAAGGGATTCAGACCTGGGAATCTTTTTAAATCACTATTTTATTTGCATTTCTTTCACAAGAAGACAAATCTTTACCCAACTACATGCTCACGTTACTCGCTCACAGTCTATCGTCTTCCTGTTCGTTTTATAACAACTCTGGTATGTCTTCGTGTGTTTGTAACCGTTGCTCGAAGAGATCACAAAGTGCTGGGTAGATGCGTTGTTAACGAGGTTCTGTTGGTCGTCAGCAGGCTTTTGCCACTTGGTGATGTTTCGGAACAGCAGACAGGCATGGGCAAGTCAGGGAATAATGAATAACAGAAGAGCCAAGCGCTGATTCCCGCTAACCGGGCCAATATTGGCTGTGTTCACCCATCTAGAGGTTGTGTGGTGAGAGCATCCAAACACCCTGAGGGGAAGTCTCTGACATACATCAAGTCAGTCGATTTAAGTTATGATCCAACAAGCCTTTTTATGTTACCGGAGTTCTCAATCGCCGTGTTGGATGAGAAAAAAAAACGCAATAATTCAGTCATATATTTACCCCCCGAGTTCTGTCAGAATACGGTCTCATCGTGCTGGAGAGGTGCACTGATTGAAATGTCAAACGGAACAACTTGGAGGGAACACGAGCACCTTTGTGTTGTAGCTGTAGTATAAACGTCAACGACCGTAAATCGTGGTCGAGTACAACCGTCCTGAACCCGTTTGATGTAGCAACTGCAACTGTTATAGCTGGAAATCAAACGTAGTGAAAAACACAAACGCCAACGTGATACGCACAGCGCGCAGCTGAATAGACACCACCGGTATGCCGATGTGGTGCAGAGATGCTGTTATTTCTTGTTTCACTGAGACAGTCATTGCCACAGGGGATTCCAAAGCATCGGTTAAGACACAATTGTTGCTTAACTCACAGAGGATTTGATCGCCTTTGTTTGACGGATACTCGATCTGTGGGAATAATTCTCCTACTCTCTCTGTCTGTCTTGCTCTCACGTTCCCTCTCCCCTATCTCACTCATTTGCTGTAACTAACTTGCTTTACCATCCGTGAGTTGCTACCTGACCTCCTTCTCTCTTTCCCACTCGCTCCCTCTGCTTGCCTCAAATCTGAGTCACTTTTTACCCTGACACGTGGTTTTGTTTTCTGAACATGGATTGGATTGAACTAAAACCAATTAATCCAGTCTCATCCTATGAAGTCCTGAGTGGTGATTTATTCCTTACTCAGCTGAGGGCCTCGATATGCACTTTGGAAAGATTGAGATTTATCCAAATGTATGGCTGTCGTTCGTAGTATATAAAGAAAGAATGTAAAGTGAACCCAAGTGATGCGTGTATACACCTCCCAGTTACTGATGGAAAGTCCCAGATCTGGTACTAATCATTCTCATCATAGCTGGCAGTGTAACCGTGTGTCAGTCAGTCAGTCTGTCTGTCTGGGATTCTGTCTGTTTCTGTGTGTCTACCTGCCTGCCTGCCTGCCTAGTCAGTCTGTCTCCCCGCCCCTAGTCCTGTCTACCATGTAACCCCCAGGCCAGGGGAAATGAGGCGGTCCTCTGGCAGGTTTGGGCCTGGGATGAATGAGGTCACCCTGAATTTCCCATCTCCGCTAATAGCGTCTCCGCTCCACGGCAGGCAGAACCAGCCGACCACAGGACCCGGGGACACGGCCCCAACATAAAAACACAAACGGCTGGTCTCTAAAAAGCTGCCCGGCTGATGTGACTCATTAAAAGAAGCTGGCGCCAAGTCTTTTATTAATTCATTATTGTGTTTAAGGAAGGAGAGGAAGAGCGAGTTGGGAGGAATACATTTTCAGAGTGTGGCTCTTTATGTGTTCAGCGCTCTGGTCTGTTGGGTGTTAAATTCGTTTGCTTTCCCTCCCTTTTTCCTTGTTTTTGCATTTCAGTGATTCCAATTTTTTCCTCCCTCAACTCACAGGTCTGATGTCGTCTTTTTCACAGAAAGGAAGTGAAGGTGACAGACGGGCTTTGAGAAATGTGTGAGAACCCGAAAGACACTTTATGGAACTGTGTTTTTCTCCAGATATGTGGGATCAGTTAGATCGAGTTTTCCAGCCGACTCACCAAGTGTTCGAAGAATAGAAAGTGCAAACGCAGGTCAAAACTAGTGCACTAGGACACATAAGACTCAGGTCAAAACTAGTGCACTAGGACACATAAGACTCAGGTCAAAACTGGTGCACTAGGATCCATAAGACTCAGGTCAGAACTAGTGCACTAGGACACATAAGACTCAGGTCAAAACTGGTGCACAAGGATCCATAAGACTCAGGTCAGAACTAGTGCACTAGGACACATAAGACTCAGGTCAAAACTGGTGCACTAGGACACATAAGACTCAGGTCAGAACTAGTGCACTAGGACACATACGACTCAGGTCAGAACTAGTGCACTAGGACACATAAGACTCAGGTCAGAACTAGTGCACTAGGACACATAAGACTCAGGTCAGAACTAGTGCACTAGGACACATAAGACTCAGGTCAGAACTAGTGCACTAGGACACATAAGACTCAGGTCAAAACTAGTGCCCTAGGACACATAAGACTCAGGTCAGAACTAGTGCACTAGGACACATACGACTCAGGTCAGAACTAGTGCACTAGGACACATAAGACTCAGGTCAGAACTAGTCCACTAGGACACATAAGACTCAGGTCAAAACTAGTGCACTAGGACACATAAGACTCAGGTCAGAACTAGTGCCCTAGGACACATACGACTCAGGTCAGAACTAGTGCACTAGGACACATACGACTCAGGTCAGAACTAGTGCACTAGGACACATACGACTCAGGTCAGAACTAGTGCACTAGGACACATACGACTCAGGTCAGAACTAGTGCACTAGGACACATAAGACTCAGGTCAGAACTAGTGCACTAGGACACATACGACTCAGGTCAGAACTAGTGCACTAGGACACATACGACTCAGGTCAGAACTAGTGCACTAGGACACATAAGACTCAGGTCAGAACTAGTGCACTAGGACACATACGACTCAGGTCAGAACTAGTGCACTAGGACACATAAGACTCAGGTCAGAACTAATGCACTAGGACACATAAGACTCAGGTCAGAACTAGTGCACTAGGACACATACGACTCAGGTCAGAACTAGTGCACTAGGACACATACGACTCAGGTCAGAACTAGTGCACTAGGACACATACGACTCAGGTCAGAACTAGTGCACTAGGACACATACGACTCAGGTCAGAACTAGTGCACTAGGACACATACGACTCAGGTCAGAACTAGTGCACTAGGACACATACGACTCAGGTCAGAACTAGTGCACTAGGACACATACGACTCAGGTCAGAACTAGTGCACTAGGACACATAAGACTCAGGTCAGAACTAGTGCACTAGGACACATACGACTCAGGTCAGAACTAGTGCACTAGGACACATAAGACTCAGGTCAGAACTAGTGCACTAGGACACATACTAATGCACAAGGTAGGGAATTGATTCCCATTTCAGTTACAGCTCATCAAATCATCCCTTTTGGAAGTTTTGTTCTCATAGATAATTTAACGTGCTGCTGTTTCTGTCTCATTCAAACTTCCTCTGGGAACATTTGCTTCACATGCCAGGTCTGGTGTGTGTGTGTGTGTGACTTCATGAACCAGATACACTAAACCGGGCAAACGCAGGACAAGTCTTTACACATATGGTTTGTGACAGGCAAATACACACACGCACACGCACACGCACGCACACACACACACACACACAAACCCACACTGATAGTGCTGTGTTTGTAGGGAGTTTTTGTTTTTCCAGTCTGAACTTCCATTAGGCATGGTGGGACCACCTCAGTGATGTTCTAGCGTGTTGATCACACTGTTCTGCTGGGTCACGGTGGTGGTTCAACATGGGCGGGACGAGACGAGAAGGGTGGCGGCTATTGGTTTGGGTTGGAGACAAAGAGGAGGGGACTGGCCGGGTTATTGGCTGATGAGGAGCTTGGTCTGGAGAGGCTGGGGGTTGAGACAACAACTGAAGAGACCGGCAGAGACAGTGGTAAAACAAGAAGAGAGATACTGACTAGGACTTCCGGCAATAGCCTGCCGAGCCTTGCTGGCTGTTTCCCTCCCGCCCTGTCTCACCCGTCCCTGTCTCTATGTTTCCCTGTCTCCCTCTCGTCCTGTCTCACCCTGTCCCTGTCTCCCTCTTTCTCTGTCTCCCTGCCTACTTGCCTACCTTCCCTCCCTCCCAGTCTCCCTCCCTCCCAGTCTCTCTCCCAGTCTCCTTCCCTCCCAGTCTCTCTCCCAGTCTCCCTCCCAGTATCTCTCCCAGTCTCCCTCCCTCCCAGTCTCCCTCCCTCCCAGTCTCCCTCCCTCCCAGTCTCCCTCCCTCCCAGTCTCTCTCCCAGTCTCCCTCCCTCCCAGTATCTCTCCCTCACAGTCTCCCTCCCTCCCAGTATCTCTCCCTCCCAGTCTCTCTCCCTCCCAGTCTTTCTCCCTCCCAGTCTCCCTCCCTACCAGTCTCTCTCCCTCCCAGTCTCCCTCCCTCCCAGTCTCCCTCCCTCCCAGTCTCCCTCCCAGTCTCCCCTTCCAGTCTCCCTCCCAGTCTCCCCCTCCAGTCTCCCTCCCAGTCTCCCTCCCAGTCTCCCTCCCAGTCTCCCTCCCAGTCTCCCTCCCTGTCTCTCTTCCTCCCAGTCTCTCTCCCTCCCTCCCAGTCTCTCTCCCTCCCAGTCTCCATCCCTCCCGCTCTGCCTCCCTGCCTACATGCCTGACTGACTGGCCCTGCCTGGGATGCACATGTGGAACAGTTTACTGTAATAGAACTCTAAATGACTGGTGGTTTGAAGCTGCCTGCAGCGGTAGGGTGTAATTAACTGGCTCTGTTGAAAGAGAAAAAGCCAGAAAGAGAGGGAAGGAGGGAGAGAGAAAGGGTGAGACGCCTCTGAAAGAGGCATATGTGTGTGTGATTTAGCATGTCTGTGTATACCGTGTTTTAGTCCACGACTGCCTTGTGTGTGTGTGTGTGTGTGTGTGTGTGTGTGTGTTTTACTGTGTGTGTTGTCGTACGGGCACGCATACCTTTTTTATATGTGTAACTTTTATGCAAGTATGGAAAATATTGTTTTGTTTCCTATACAGACGGCCACTGTTTACTGCCCCCCAGTGGCCAGACTCTTTCACTGTGCCTAGCTCTTTTTCTATCCCTCTGTTTTTCTTTCCAGTTAGTTCATGCAACGTGTGATAATAATGTTCGGCTAAAATACAGTTAAAATTAAATGCATTCAAATACAGTTTCGCCACGTTTTCATATAATTACTGTTTGGAGCCCTGAACATTCAAAAAAGACAGTCAAAAAAGCTGCAAATAACTGAATGTATTTATCATCTCAACAAAACATAGCCACACCAAAAATGTGGTCAACCCATATGTTTTCCAGGAAATGATTACAAGGAAAAGCCACGAGGAAATACTTCTACAAATCATGCTTATTTGCAACACAACAAAACTGACAAATGTATTTATGTGGCCTCTTTTAAAACAAGGATTGACGCCAAGTGCTTACAAAATCCTGTCTTAGACCACCAAAGAGCAAGCCGCAGTAAAGTTGCAAGGTAAAATGAAGAAAGAAGGAAGATAGCCCTTTAACAGTACCTAGTAAATATTTTCAGTTGGATTGACCATCCATGCCAAGTAATCAATCTAGGGAAACATTTTGGCAGAGTAGGACTAGGTGATAAACCCAATTAATTAGATTCAGTTGATTTGAAGTTTTATCGCAGTGCCCCAGTGAAATGTATTTTTATTTATTGTTTTTGGTTTAGTATCCACTTCTTCTGTGTGGCGCAGGTTTTCAGTTACTTTATCTTGTTCTCTCTCTCTCTCTCTCTCTCTCTCTCGCACACGCACACACACACACACACACACACACACACACACACACACACACAGATTTAGAGTCTACCCCAGCCACTCCTAACAATGAGGTTTATTGGCTTTCAGGTCTCAACTCAGAATGCACACCAATTTATGAACTATGTATTTTTAGCAGCATATTACCCATAGATCTTTACACTGGCAGTATTGTCTGTTTTATAAATATTCAAGGATCCTAGCAGACCATTTGTCCTGGTTAGCACTTAGCTTAACCTTTTTGAACGAAGAGGGCAGACTAGCGTTCAAACAGCTGGAGACAGACAGATGGATTTTTTCATAAACATAAAACGTCTTTACATCGTTGGCTAGCAAAGACATACATTTTTTTAAATCTATATTTTACTTTACAGAAGCTGTCAACGTTGTCGAGTTATAATGGAATGACAATTGGAACATTATTCAATATTATTTTAGAGTAAACATATAACTGCAGGTGGACACATACGTTTGGAATATGTATACATTACTGCATTTTGCCCAGATTTGCAGTTCAGCTAGTTCAGCGTGCAATATTTTCCCCCTTTTTTTATTTCCCCAAATATTTTTCCCTCAATCTTGACTTTCCCGAAATTCAAACCTTTCCCCAGATTCACAAACCACAGCCGTTCCAAAAAGCAGTTCAATCTAAATTCCTTGGCTCTGCTGTTTCTTCAAACCACATTTCAAAAACAAGCAGCTGACACCACCTACTTAAAAAAATCACTCTGGGGAAACCAGGGAATGAATGAGACAGGCACTCACATAACTAATGTGTACTAGTTACCTGGTGCCTAGGACCAGTGTGTACTAGTTAATCCTGAGCTGAGGACCAGTGTGTACTAGTTAATCCTGAGCTGAGGACCAGTGTGTACTAGTTAATCCTGAGCTGAGGACCAGTGTGTACTAGTTAATCCTGAGCTGAGGACCAGTGTATGCTAGTTAACCTGGTGCCTAAGACCAGATGAGGCTTTTTGGAGAAATACAGTTAGAACTGTAGAAACAGGCACAAGCATTTAGTCCACCACTGTATCACTTCTTTTTGTCTCCCTATCACCTCTCTCTCTCTGTTTCTCATGCGTTGGACCCCGTGTCTGGCCCTCGGTCTTGGGGGGATTGTGGCAGAGGGAGGAAGAGTCTGCTGAAGGGCACAGAGAAAGACAGGCAGAGAGAGAGGCAAAGAGAGAGGCAGAGAAGAAGAGGCAGAGAGGGAGAGAGGCAGAGAGAGACGATGGCTGTGAGAGAGAGAGGCAGAGAGAGACGATGGCTGTGAGAGAGAGAGGCAGAGAGGGAGAGAGGCAGAGAGAGACTATGGCTGTGAGGGAGAGAGGCAGAGAGAGACTATGGCTGTGAGAGAGAGAGGCAGAGAGAGACTATGGCTGTGAGAGGGAGAGGCAGAGAGAGACGATGGCTGTGAGAGAGAGAGGCAGAGAGAGACTATGGCTGTGAGGGAGAGAGGCAGAGAGGGAGAGAGGCAGAGAGAGACTATGGCTGTGAGGGAGAGAGGCAGAGAGAGACTATGGCTGTGAGAGAGAGGCAGACTGCTGTTCTGGGTTGGCAGCATGAACAGAGAGCCTCTTTATTTTGGACTTGTGCTGATTTAAATCATATGGCATAGCCTGGAATCACTGCAAAAGTCTGGAAGCCATTCAAAACCCAAAATTTCACTCTTGCTCTCTCTCTTTCTCCGCTAACTTTTTCCAAACGCCTCTGTTATTTTCTTTTCCTCTCTCCCGGGTTTTCTGTCTTTTCCTTCTACTACTCATTTTCCTCTGACTCTCACCTCTCCCTTTTTGTTGATGTTTGTCAATCTTTTCTTTGACTGGTGTTTCGGTTTATTTTAGCTTAGTTTTCCTTTCATAGTTATTTTTAGTTTTTATTAGCATGAACTCAATCAATCAATTTATCAAATGTAGTTTATAAAGCCCTTTTTACAACGAAGTTGTCACAAAGTGCTTTTACAAACACCCAGCCTGAAATCCGACAGAGCACACATCAACAAGTTAATACACAGCGGCTATGAATTTTCCAGTCATGTGATGTTTCTGATTGCCCCAGAGTAAAATGTATTAATAAAAATATTGATTTATTATAGTTTAGGCCCCCAATTGTGGTGGTGGGGTAAAATAACCCCATGTACAGTAAATATAATAATGATGTCCTCGTATTATGTGTGTTTCTCTAGGTGCACGTCTGTTGGACCAATCATAACCTCCTGTCCATCCAGTTCAGCACCTTTCTGCCTGAGGAAGAAGAGAGAGTTTCTCTTTAGGAACTCTCAGCTCTCCAGCGGTCACCCAAGTGGTGATTGTGTGATATTCCCTATAGCCCAACAGCCTGACCGAGTCTCTGTGGGATACCACAGAAATTCAGGGTATTCCTCTGTGTCACCATGGCTACCAACAGGGAACGACAGGTAGGTCAGGTGGGTCACATGACAGGGTTTCCACCTGCTGTCTACCCATTCGCCTTCAACTCCATGCGGAACCACTCCCCCTTCGACCTCCTGGCCAATAGCAACCTGTTTGGGAGATTTGGAGCGGACTTGCCTAAAGAGATGGCTGCACTCTGTAAGTGAAGTCATTCTTACATTGTCTTACCATGTGTGTGTGTGTGTGTGTGTGTGTGTGTCTGTGTGTGTGTGTGTGTGTGTGTGTGTGTGTGTGTGTGTGTGTGTGTGTGTGTGTGTGTGTGTGTGGGTGTGTGTGTGGGTGTGTGTGTGTGGTGTGTGTGTGTGTGTGTGTGTGTGGGTGGGTGGGTGGGCGGGCGGGTGGGTTGGGTGTGGGTGTGGGTGTGTGCATTTATGTCGGTTATCTGTAATTTGTACTTTTCGAAATAGGAACATTGATCATGGATGTATTGGTAGTAATTAGCTATGTTGGCAAACAATATCAGAATATGATATTATCTTTTCCGTTCTTAGATTGTTTATTCATATGTCGCCACAGGGGGCGCTGTCGTACATTGGACGTGGCAGGGTTGAAAGGGATAGCGAGGAGACATTTGTTTGTGATTTGTAGTTTATCTCTGTAACAAGCGTCTTGCACAATTTTAAACGGTAACAGCTCAATATGAGACATACATTTTTAAATCACTCAAGAGAACTATTGAGTTTATATGGGACATTTTCACTGGAATTTTTGGGAGGGTTTTTATACACTGAAATTATTGCAGATTCAGCACAGCTTTTTTTATGAAATGTTTTTTTTCATGAAATGGTTTCATTAGTGTCATTTAAGACACATAACAAAGTTGGATGACTTGAAGACACATTCCAGAGTACGGTGACTTGAAGACACATTCCAGAGTAGGGTGACTTGAAGACACATTCCAGAGTAGGGTGACTTGAAGACACATTCTAGAGGAAGGTGACTTGAAGACACATTCCAGAGGAGGATGACTTGTAGACACATTCCAGAGGAGAGTGACTTGAAGACACATTCTAGAGGAAGGTGACTTGAAGACACATTCCAGAGGAGGATGACTTGAAGACACATTCCAGAGTAGAGTGACTTGAAGACACATTCCAGAGTAGAGTGACTTGAAGACACATTCCAGAGGAGGATGACTTGAAGACACATTCCAGAGGAGGGTGACACAAAGACACATTCCAGAGGAGGGTGACACAAAGACACATTCCAGAGGAGGGTGACACGAAGACACATTCCCATGCAGGTGTGTTTTCGCATGTGTTTGAGAGTGTGTCTGCTGTGTTCGAGGCTTGAGTTTAGGTAAGACTGAGATATTTGAAATCTTATCTCTGTGAGGATGTGGGGGGGGCGTTGTAGTGGGTGTGGGTGACAACAGCTGAGTAAAAACAAGCAACCCCCCTCACACCTCTCTGTGTGTAGTCTCCCTCTCGTGCTCTTTCTTTTTCTTCCTTCCTTTCTTTCCCTTCCTTCTTTCTACTGCCCTCCCGCTCTCCCTTTCAGTCTGTTTCTCCTATTTCTGTCTTCTCATTTGCTGTCTATCTCCCCAAGTTCTCCCTCTCTCTCCTCGGCACAGCATGCCTGAGCACCTCTCCCGCCTTTCAGATGTCAATCACCACCTCCCCCTTGCTGTGGCCCACTTAATCCTCAAGGCATTTTCAGAGAACGGGCAGGGAGAGAGAGAGAGAAAAGGGAGAGAGAGGCTAGGGAAGAGAGCGCCTATTAATACTACCTCTGGTGTTGTGAACACAATATCATGTAAATAACAATAACGTATCATCTATATACAGCAACTAGCTACTCCTGCCGCGCAGACAGGCAAAATAGAAACACATGCGCAAGCTGGTTTGACCAGACCATCGACCTGGATGGCCTGACATCTCGGTAACTCACATGATGCCTTCTGTCGAACCAGTTCTGTTTGCTGGTAATAATTGAGTTGTTTCGGCACCAGCTGGAAATGTTAATTTCTAATTTCATACCAATGTCCAAAAAAATCTGATTCTGTTTCTGGAGATCCAAAGGCTTACAGGACCAGACCTTCTCTGTCACCGCTCATTCCACTCTAATACACATTGAGCGAGTTGTCATCACCGGACCTTGGTCGCCACTGGGAGTGTAAGACTGGACAGTGTTACTTGAAAGGAGACGTACGACAATTGCCATTTTCATATGTTTACTCAATACGTTTCATTTTGTTCATTAGAATTGAATTCCTGTAATAAACAAACAATAACAGAAAGCGAGTACCCTGAGGTAATGTCCTAAAGCAATGGATCTCTCTGACTGTCCATCATGTACTAAACCCCGCCCCCACGCTTACGCACCTCTCCCTCTGACACATTTCTCCGTGAAATAAATATAAATAAATGCATCCTTTATTTTTATTTAACCTCTATCTAACCAGGTAGGGCGATTGAGAACAAATTATCATTTGCAACTGTGACCTGGCCAAGATAAAGCAAAAACGTGCAAGACAATATACAGTTACACAATAAATACACAGAATACAAAAGTGCAAATAGCAGTGGGATTCTACATGGCAATACAGATTAGAGATTGAGAGTTAATATACAGATAATACAGGATCAAGTGGAGAGTCAATATACAGATAATACAGGATCAAGTGGAGAGTCAATATACAGATAATACAGGATCAAGTGGAGAGTCAATATACAGATAATACAGGATCAAGTGGAGAGTCAATATACAGATAATACAGGATCAAGTGGAGAGTCAATATACAGATAATACAGGATCAAGTGGAGAGTCAATATACAGATAATAAAGGATGTGGTAAAAGTAGGTCAGTTGAGCAGCATTGCTATGGCAGTAACAACAATACAAAAACAAAAGACAGTCTATATATAGAATGTAAAAGTTATAGTGTTTCTAGCAGGTGGGTGATTAGTGTGCACAAATTGTATGCCCGTGG
This sequence comes from Dallia pectoralis, assembly GCA_029465975.1. Classification (NCBI taxonomy): domain Eukaryota; kingdom Metazoa; phylum Chordata; class Actinopteri; order Esociformes; family Umbridae; genus Dallia; species Dallia pectoralis. The sequence goes on along the minus strand of CM055728.1, from coordinate 26,765,610 downwards.
TGGTGGGAGGAAGAGCATTCGAGGATGCCTGAGCAGATAACTCAAACAATATAAACAGGTATGACAGCAGTACAGGTGAATATTATCCACTGTGCAAATTGGTCATGGCAGAAGTAAAAAGGGGTGTGCATGAAAACCAAACAACACTTACATGTTACATCACCACTGCTGGCATGTGTTATATCAAAACAACCTGTAATAAATCCAAGGACACAAGTTGGTTGGCCGGTATTTTTCTGGAATAGCAATGCCTGTGTTTTAAAATGCCTACTTGCGCTCCTCCATGTATTCAGTCTGACCACCAAATTTAGAAAGACACTTATGTTTATGAGTACTGGAGATTTCATCCAAAATACAACGCGGCTCAGTGGTGTGCTTACCTGGTTATCCGTCTATGGACTAAGTATGAAGAAGAACATCCTTTTGTTTAGAATTCCAGTCATTGTTTCTAAATGCTCACGTTTGAGCACTTCTGCTAATAATGCTATAATGCTAGCATTTGCAAACATTGCCTCGTAAACAAACCGACACATGAATTCCTACCAAACCTGTTTATAGGGTAAGGACATTTAACTCCCATACCCAGTAATCACTGCACTTAACTAGTTAGCCCAGTGTGTTTATGTGCTACATGGCTAGGGTTAGCATATTCAGGACATTATTGTTCTGTTACAGCATTTAACTACCATACCCAGTAATAACTGCACTTACTAGTTAGCTAATTGTGTTTATGTGCTACATGGCTAGGGTTAGCATATTCAGGACATTATTGTTCTGTTACAGCATTTAACTACCATACCCAGTAATAACTGCACTTAACTAGTTAGCCCAGTGTGTTTATGTGCTACATGGCTAGGGTTAGCATATTCAGGACATTATTGTTCTGTTACAGCATTTAACTACCATACCCAGTAATAACTGCACTTACTAGTTAGCTAATTGTGTTTATGTGCTACATGGCTAGGGTTAGCATATTCAGGACATTATTGTTCTGTTACAGAATTTAACACCCATACCCAGTAATCACTGCACTTAACTAGTTAGCTAATTGTGTTTATGTGCTACATGGCTAGGGTTAGCATATTCAGGCCATTATTGTTCTGTTACAGCATTTAACTACCATACCCAGTAATCACTGCACTTAACTAGTTAGCTAATTGTGTTTATGTGCTACATGGCTAGGGTTAGCATATTCAGGACATTATTGTTCTGTTACAGCATTTAACGCCCATACCCAGTAATCACTGCACTTAACTAGTTAGCTAATTGTGTTTATGTGCTACATGGCTAGGGTTAGCATATTCAGGCCATTATTGTTCTGTTACAGCATTTAACGCCCATACCCAGTAATCACTGCACTTAACTAGTTAGCTAATTGTGTTTATGTGCTACATGGCTAGGGTTAGCATATTCAGGACATTATTGTTCTGTTACAGCATTTAACGCCCATACCCAGTAATCACTGCACTTAACTAGTTAGCTAATTGTGTTTATGTGCTACATGGCTAGGGTTAGCATATTCAGGCCATTATTGTTCTGTTACAGAATTTAACACCCATACCCAGTAATCACTGCACTTAACTAGTTAGCTAATTGTGTTTATGTGCTACATGGCTAGGGTTAGCATATTCAGGCCATTATTGTTCTGTTACAGCATTTAACGCCCATACCCAGTAATCACTGCACTTAACTAGTTAGCTAATTGTGTTTATGTGCTACATGGCTAGGGTTAGCATATTCAGGACATTATAGATCTGTTTCATGTGCTATGTGTCAGCATGGCAACATGGCAGTCAGAGGAGTGGTGGGCGGTACTCTTACAGTATATTTTTCATTGGTTCTTTGGTTTATCCCGTTATATTGGGTAGTGGAGAAACACTCATTGTGTTTGATTTATACTTTTAGTAAACAGAGGTCTGATATCAACTCGTTCTTTGATTTTTTTTTTCATTTTCATTTTGGGTGTCCAGAAATGGATCATTTTAGGTGTTCAGTTTTAGAATGGGTATTAAGTTGTTTTGTTGTTCTTGTTCTCCAAATTGATTATACAAACAGGAATCAGATAATAGTATATGTTATTTTCCTATTAACCCTTTTGGGTTTTGTTAATACACAAACGTAGATGCTCCTCGATTAATGTTCATAGTACATAAACAGGACAATGTTGTTGGACAATGTGTGTAAAATGTATACAATAACTCTAAACAATAAAACTGGTAAAATAATCAAAACAATTGGCTAACATACAGACACACTTGTTTTGCTCCAGTATCATGCCACTGGAGGTCAAGGGTCAGAGGATACATAACTGTGTCATGCCTTTACTGTGACTGTGGATCAGAGGTTAAGTCCGGATCATAGAGTCCGAATTAGCTCTAACCCGGGTATAAACACGGAGGTTTACATTCTTCCCTTTCCTCCATTCATTGGCCCACAGTCACACAGGCGTGTTACCAAGGCCCAGACTCGTTTCTTTGTTAAACAGTAGCCTCTGCATGCGTCAGACAGCCAGGCGTGTTGCAAGTTGTTCTACTGACAACCTTGTCATACCTTTCTTTTTAAATGTTATCTTGCATGGAAAACAAAGGCAGGCTCTCACTAAAACATTCAAACATTCCCCAGGCCCTGTTATTCCTCCTCTAGCCCTTGCCAATTAGGATTCCCAAATGACACTCTGGTCTCTTTGTAGTGCACTACTTTTAACCAGAACACGGTGGTCCCAGGAAGAGCACGTAGGGGATAGGGTAGCATTCAGGACATAGTCAGGGGTTAGTTGGCTCAACAGGCCTTCTCATTGTGGTCAGAGCTGTCTGCCTCTGTGTGTAGGGCTAGACTAACTGAGAAAATACCTTTCTTTCCCATAATGGGAGCAGCATCAGTGTGTGTATGTGTGTGACTTTGTGTCTGTGTGTCTGTGTGTGTCTCTGCATGTGTGTGTGTGTGTCTGCGTGTCTGTGTGTCTGTGTGTGTGTCTGTCTGTGTATCTGTGTGTATGTCTGTGTGTCTGTCTGTGTGTCTGTCTGTCTGTCTGCGTGTCTGTGCGTGTGTCTGCGTGTCTGTGTGTCTGTGTGTCTGAGTGTTCGTGTGTCTGTGTGTCTGTCTGTATGTCTGTGTGTGTGTGTGTCTGTGTATCTGTGTGTCTGCGTGTCTGTCTGCGTGTCTATGTGTGTGTGTCTGTCTGTGTGTGTGTCTGTGTGTGTGTCTGTGTGTGTGTTTGTGTATCGGTCTATTTGTCTTTGTGTCTGTGTATCTGTGTGTCTGCGTGTCTGTCTGCGTGTCTGTGTGTGTGTGTCTGTGTATCTGTGTATCTGTGTGTCTGCGTGTCTGCGTGTGTGTCTGTGCGTGTGTCTGTATGTGTGTCTGTGTGTAATTTACACCGGCATGTCCGATATATGTACCACATAGGATTGTGGTCGTCCATCCCGGGAAAAAACTTGTTGCTAGTGTGACATGTTTTTAGTGGCTTTCCAATGCTTTTTTCCTGATAGTGTTTTTACATGTACCCGGAAAGACTTCATAAGCAGACTTCCTACGTCACCGCAAATTCCACTCTAACCCACACCGAGTCAGACTTTGTATTTAGACCTCAGTAGCCACAAGGACTATCTGATGTGGAAGTTAACGGGGAAATCCTAAAACACTTTTGGGCTCTTAATAACACTTGTTTGGCCTTTTGTCATTGCCCTAGACATTTTTTTTATCCATTGCATATACAGAATATTTAGATTTTTGCAATTTAATATCTAACTACCACATTATTAAGTCACCTACAAGCAATGATAATTACTTAATACATTGTTGAATCTACGCCTGCAGGTTTCTTTTGTAGCGAATATGTGCATGTGGTAATATTTCACCACTTGTCATACATTAAACACAGCAGATCATCAAAGAAGCAATTTTCAAGTACGGCAAAAAACTGCAAACATCAGTGTGTCATCTAGAAACACATAAATTCACATTGCATACTTTAGAGACTTTTCACACTGATATGGACGGAAAAAGGGTGTGTGTTTTTGATGTGATGTAATAAGCATTGTATTAAGAGAATTAAATGGCTTGCTTGTAGTAACCTGTCCAAATAAAGCCCTTTAAATGGAATAGGGTGGTGCAGACCCAGATGGAATAGGGTGGTGCAGACCCAGATGGAATAGGGTGGTGCAGACCCAGATGGAATAGGGTGGTGCAGACCCAGATGGAATAGGGTGGTGCAGACCCAGATGGGATAGGGTGGTGGAGACCCAGATGGAATAGGGTGGTGCAGACCCAGATAGAATAAGGTGGTGCAGACCCAGATAGAATAGGGAGGTGCAGACCCAGATGGAATAGGGTGGTGCAGACCCAGATAGAATAAGGTGGTGCAGACCCAGATGGAATAGGGTGGTGCAGACCCAGATAGAATAGGGAGGTGCAGACAGCCTGGTATGTTAGACACACCCATGAGTTGACACACACAAATAAGAAGACACACATGCACATACACACACAGACGAAAAAAAAGTAAAGCATTCTGTGGAAAAAAGTGTTGATGCAGAGTGACATCATTTATTACTGACACACACACACACACACACACACACACACACACACACACACGCACGCACACACACACACACACACACACACACATATACACACACACACACAGACGGAAAAAAAGTAAAATATTCCAGGGGAAAAAAGTGTTGATGCAGAGTGACATCATTTAACACTGTGACACACACACACACACACACACACACACACACACACACACACACACACAACAACAACAACAAGGTCATATTCTCTAAGGGAGCTCAGGGAGTAATGAAAAACTGTTTTTTGTGGGAAGTGGTACACGACGCGATGTTAAAGTGAACATTAAAACCAGTCTGAAGGGGTGGAGTAAAAAAAAGTGAAACGTGAAAACAAATGTTTCTTTAGTGTAGGGAGAGTAGAGGGAGCACAAACAGCACATTGTACCCAATTATTTATTTTTATAAATCTGTAGTTGAAGTGTTGGGTTTCAGCCCAGGAATCAACTGGTGGGGAAGGTATGTGTGTGTGTATGTGTGTGTGTTGTGGTGTTTATGAGAGAGGGTGGGAGGAACAGAAATAGTGTGTGAGGGAGGTTCATGTATGTATGCTAAATGAAAATCTACAAGCTAAGACTATTACTCCCTCGCTACTTCCTTCCGAGCACAAACAACAGTCTCCCATGTCCACGGTGGTTTTCCTTCTGTCCTCTTAAAGCAGCGTTGAACTGACGCCAGTTCTGCTGTGAGAACTAGTTGTTAGGGCTCCGGCTGGTTGTGAAAGATCCTGCAAGCATTCTAGGGGCCATAAACCATTTGAAATGAATTGAGATACATTATCTGGGCTTGATTGAGCTTGCCTGGTGCGATGAAACCAATTGAGCCATGGAAATAGTTGTGCCTGAGCCAATCGCGCCCCCCCCCCCAACCCCTCCGCAACTCAGTGAGACCGGGGCCAAAAGGATCGAACCAATTTGGGAATGTGGAATAGTCGTTTAAGGCCAGTTTGATCATTTTAAAGGGTGTTTACACCCCAGGTCAGCAGATGTTTCAATGAACGGCTGGTGTTTATTTATGAGCTGGTTAAAAAGCTGAAAGCGATCCATCTCGCCCCACTCTACATCATCCTCCTTTGGCTCACACATAACTCAGGGACATATAAAAACATGCTGGATAAACAGTGCTTTATCCATAAAATGGACAGATTATGGACAGATTGTGAGAATAAGAATCAGAATATGGACAGATTATCACTGCGGCAGAATGATGATTCACGCTACACACGTGTGTATTCTACAGACACCACACTACACACGTGTGTATTCTACAGACACCACATTACACACATGAGTATTCTACAGACACCACACTACACACGTGTGTATTCTATAGACACCATACTACACACGTGAGTATTCTACAGACACCACTCTACACATGTGTGTATTCTATAGACACCACACTACACACGTGTGTATTCTACAGACATCACACTACACACATGAGTATTCTACAGACACCACACTACACACGTGTGTATTCTACAGACACCACACTACACACGTGTGTATTCTATAGACACCACACTACACACGTGTGTATTCTACAGACACCACACTACACACGTGTGTATTCTACAGACACCACACTACACACGTGAGTATTCTACAGACACCACTCTACACATGTGTGTATTCTATAGACACCACACTACACACGTGTGTATTCTACAGACATCACACTACACACGTGTGTATTCTACAGACACCACACTACACACGTGTGTATTCTACAGACACCACACTACACACGTGTGTATTCTACAGACATCACACTACACACGTGTGTATTCTACAGACACCACACTACACACGTGTGTATTCTACAGACACCACACTACACACGTGTGTATTCTACAGACACCACTCTACACACATGAGTATTCTACAGACACCACACTACACACGTGTGTATTCTACAGACATCACACTACACACGTGTGTATTCTATAGACACCATACTACACACGTGAGTATTCTACAGACACCACTCTACACATGTGTGTATTCTATAGACACCACACTACACACGTGTGTATTCTACAGACATCACACTACACACGTGTGTATTCTATAGACACCACACTACACACGTGTGTATTCTACAGACACCACACTACACACGTGTGTATTCTACAGACACCACACTACACACGTGAGTATTCTACAGACACCACTCTACACATGGGTGTATTCTATAGACACCACACTACACACGTGTGTATTCTACAGACATCACACTACACACGTGTGTATTCTATAGACACCACACTACACACGTGTGTATTCTACAGACACCACACTACACACGTGAGTATTCTACAGACACCACTCTACACATGTGTGTATTCTATAGACACCACACTACACACGTGTGTATTCTATAGACACCACACTACACACGTGTGTATTCTACAGACATCACACTACACACGTGTGTATTCTACAGACATCACACTACACACGTGTGTATTCTACAGACATCACACTACACAGGGCGCGTAGGGTTGGTTACGTTTGCCAACTCTCTGCCCTCTAAAGGGACCTCTTTGCCGCTATATATTTTCTATGTCCTGTTGCCATCTTGTCTTGCCAGGACCTGTGGCTGTGTTACTTCATGTTTTCTATAGTGGTTTGATATTCAGCCAGTGTGTCCTATTGGCTTGTTACAGTATCACTAGGACCAGCCCTGTTCGTCCCTATAAACTGTCCCAGGCTCAGCATGGGGTGACTATTTCCCTAGAGCACAAGGTCCCACGCCTCAATTCCGGACAGTTAAATGCTCCATAAGACTCAGATGGACTTGGCGGTACAGCATCACGACAACCCTCAATCCTGTGTCACGGCTGTCACGCATACACATCTCTCTTCAGTTCATTGTGCTACCCTATCAGAGAGAGACTCAGAGAGAGAGAGACTCAGAGAGAGAGACTCAGAGAGAGAGACTCAGAAAGACAGACTCAGAGGGAGAGACACAGAGAGAGAGACACAGAGAGAGAGACACAGAAAGAGAGACTCAGAGTGAGAGACACAGAGAGAGAGACTCAGAGTGAGAGACACAGAGGGAGAGACACAGAGGGAGAGACACAGAGAGAGAGACACAGTGTGAGGTAGACGTTCATTAGGGGTTCAGTAGGGAGGTAGAGGTTCAGTAGGGGTTCAGTAAAGGTTTATTAGGGGTTCAGTAGGATGGTAGAGGTTCAGTAGGGGTTCAGTAAAGGTCCAGTAAAGGTTCAGTAAAGGTTCAGTAAAGGTTCAGTAGGGGTTCATTAGGATGGTAGGGGTTCAGTAGGGGTTCAGTAAAGGTTCAGTAAAGGTTCAGTAAAGGTTCAGTAGGAGTTCAGTAGGATGGTAGGGGTTCAGTAAAGGTTCAGTAAAGGTTCAGTAAAGGTTCAGTAGGGGTTCAGTAGGGGTTCAGTAGGGGTTCAGTAGGGGTTCAGTAAAGGTTCAGTAAAGGTTCAGTAGGGGTTCAGTAGGGGTTCAGTAGGGGTTCAGTAGGGGTTCAGTAAATGTTCAGTAAAGGTTCAGTAAAGGTTCAGTAGGGGTTCAGTAGGGGTTCAGTAGGGGTTCAGTAGGGGTTCAGTAAAGGTTCAGTAAAGGTTCAGTAAAGGTTCAGTAGGGAGTGGGGTGGAGTGTTCTGTGTCTCTGTCATCACTGGCAATCTGCTTCAGCACGTCCACAGCACACCGTCTGCACACATCCACTATGGAGAGATGGAAAGCTCCGCATTCCTTTCAACGCCGTATCTTTCACCGTGCCCAGTCCTGCTAATTAACCCAGAAACCTGTCTCTGTGTATTAACTCCGCTACAGAGTTAACTTACTCGCTTTAGGCTGTACGAAATGACTGTATTGAGGACAGAGGAAGAAGCACTGATGTGCTGGATAGACGGCCTTATCTGTGGTTCACATCGAAATGTCAAACAGTAGTAAACTCAATCCACTTCAAGTCTGTAGGAGTGGTTACAGCGTGTACTCCACGGGTGACTGGAAATAATGCCGTAGGGGGTCCATACAGAACTGGCAATATAACATTTGAAGATTCTTTATTCATTTGGTTTTTTTTCGGCTTCACCATAGGTATTTATCTTTTCTTTTTTTCGAATGATTCCCATGTCAGCGAAACATTTTATATTGAAAATGAGAAAGATCCAGAGAGGTTAGGAGGGAGGAACTCTTAATGAGAGAAGAGATTGAGCGAAGGGAGTGAGGGAAGGGAATGAGGGAAGGAAGTTAGGGAAGGGAGTCAGGGAAGGGAGTGAGGGAAGGGAATCAGGGAAGGGAATGAGGGAAGGGGGAGTGAGGGAAGGAAGTGATGGATGGGAGTGAGTGAGAGAAGGCAGTGACGGAAGGGAGTGAGGGAAGGGAGTGAGTGAAGGGTATGAGGGAAGGGAGTGAGAGAAGGCAGTGAGGGAACGGTATGAGAGAACGGTATGAGAGAAGGGAAACACAACTTTGTTTGTATAATGCCTGTGAATACTTTAATACAAAATTAATGTGGATGTTTTTTAGTCAGTTCTTACATTTTTTGGGATAATGAAGTATTCGTAGAGAACAATTGAGAAATAATTGGGTTATTAACAGAAAACCAGGAGAGAAAAGAAATCCATACAGTAACAAAGTCATAATAAAGGAGAAACTACTGAAAAAATATAATAATCAAAGACAAAACTTGAAGGAACAAAGAAAAAACAAACGAGGGAATTTTGGAAAGAGACTGACGAGAAATACTAGGAGGTTAACGAAGTGAGCGAGGAGTTGGAGGGCAGCAGAGGTTTGGGGGAAAAGTTAGTGGCCCAGTGGGGGTTGACGTAAAGTTCAGGGTCTGTGGCCAGGGAAGGAAGAGGAGGAGGAAGAGGAGGAGACAGGCAGGGACCTGGCCTAGGTCACAGGCAGTATGAACATGTCTAAAAGCACGGCATAGACTGGGAAGGAGTTCCTCGCCATTTGCCACCATAGAACTTTGCTTGTTTGTAACACCAGTAGATGTCAGAATTGAAGGTCTGATAATGAGCTTCAAAACACACTTGAACCAGCGTGTTACAGAGCCAGAGAGTCTGTTAATCCATTTGATCCATGTTTCATTTGAGTCATTTATAAGACAATTCAGAGCGACTTATCGGACCAGTTAGGATCAAATGTCTTGCTCAAGGGCAGAACGACAACGGCGTGGTTAAACCTCTAGGTTACCATGCCATCCCACAAGTGTAATGAGGAGGTTATACGTGACTTTTTTTTGTTTTGTTTTAGCATCAGCCTAGAGATATATTATGGGATGCTGAACGTGTTTCTGCCTGTTGCTCAGAAAAGGAACCGTCCTCATCGTTTCCAGGGTCAGAATGAGTCATGAAATTATCAGGCATATCGAATGAAATTATATGGAAAATACCGGTGCAAGTTTCAGCTAATGTGTTACACCGTTTCATTATTTTGATGACGAAATGAAAGCGGGAAAAACAAACATTCAATCAATTTACACTTCAACTTTTAATGCGATGTTTGATGATGTCGGTGGTTGAGAAGTTAAAAGTGTTCATGTCCCAATTGGTTCCTCTGTTGCGGACATGATAGTTAATACATTTTTGTGATCAGTTATGTTTTTTTAATCGATTTAACTAGTGGCTTCCGTTCTTGCTGTCAATATTTGGTCCTGTTTAAATGAAACGAATATGAGTGAAGTCTGAAGTTCCTGTCATAAACCCTGCTTATATGAATAACGAGACAACAACTATGGATGGTCTTTATTGTTGGCTTCCACAACAAAGAGCTGTGTGTGCGTGTACGTGCGTGTGTGTGTGTGTGTGAATCCTGTCAGACGCCGACTTAGAAAATAAATAATACGCCCAAATACGGAAAACACGTTTAAATCAATAAACAATTTAATCAATATTCCTGACATCACATCTTCTCCCTCTTCTCTCCAAATGTGAAACAAGGGTTGTTTCACCAGGACCAAGTGTGAGCCTGAGAATGGAGTCAAGACAGCCATTGTGTGTGTGTGTGTGTGTACTCATGGGTTTGTGTACTTGTGTGAGTACTTGTGTATGCGTGTTTGCGTGTGTGTGTGTATGTGCACTCCTTTAAAGGGGAGTTGTCTGTGCGTGTGTGTGTGTGTGTGTGTGCGTGAATGCATGGGGCTTGCACGTGTGTGCAATAGAGTGTGTGTGTGTCGTTTTTACGGAGACAGCGCAGCCTGCCAAGAGCACAGATTGACAGGAAATGGTGTTGTTGCGGCCTGATGGGTCGTACCACTACCAGCATTCTGACAGGGGGAGATGGACGTGCTGCAGACATGGGCACAAAGAGCGAGCCACAGTGGACCGTTCCTCCTACCTTTGTGTGGCGTTCAGCAGTATTTGACAGGCAGCCGGCGGGTTCTTACTGTACAGAACCTGAACAGGTGTCAGTCTCACTCGTTGATTATTGATGGGCGTCTCGTTCCTGATGAAATCCCCGAATAAGGAACGCCGCTACACAGCCGGAATGCTCTCCGTTCAAAGTCATCGTCCCAAATGGCGTCTAATTCCCTAAATCACATGTCACATTTAACCACGGGTGGGTGGGGTGGGGGGTTAGTGGCCATGTGTAGTATGTGGTTCCATTTAGAACGACTGCGGTTTGTACAGCAGAATATCTGTCTGATATTCCTACGGGAAACTTCGGTGGAGTGGACGTGGATCACACAGCCAGCATGGCACCTCTATAAACGGCCAACTTATTACAGAACACATCTATCGTCAGTAAACTTCTTCCTTTTTTAAATCAATCGCATGTATCTTATGAAACTCTTTTCACAAAAGCAGAATATCTGTATAAGCGAAGTGCTCACGCAGATATCCTGACCACAACCCCAATGACGCAGTAGCACCGTGTTGAAATGCTCTCGTAACGGTGGGTGAAAACAGGCAGAATCTAGACCAGTACCACGATCTGGTGAACGCTCGGTCTAAGGTCCGACCTAAGATCGAACATGACACCCGACAAATGTGACACGGTAGCCCGGTGGACAAGGCCAAGAGGAGAAAACAACCCCAACCATCATCCTGACATAACCCCAGATATGCCCCAGACCACAACAGGACACAACCCGACAACCAACCACCCTGAGGACCGGGTATTACCCAGAGTTACCTCCAATTGCACCAGAGGGCGCAACACAGTACAAACGCATCCTGCCAGTGACTCAACCCATAGTGAAAAGCTAACACTCTCTCAGAGACGTCATGGGGCAACACGACACAGCCAGTGACTCAGCCTGCGTATTTTCAGTGGAGAGAGGCTACCTGAGGGGAGACGACGAAGACAGTTCATCAGTGCAATGTATTGCCGTCCACCTCCCCATCCCTGGGTCAGACTACACTCAACTATAACTCCTAGTGATGATACGAGTCTTCACTGAAGAGTACCCCTAGTGAAGATACGAGTCTTCACTGAAGAGTACCCCTAGTGAAGATACGAGTCTTCACTGAAGAGTACCCCTAGTGAATATACGAGTCTTCACTGAAGAGTACCCCTAGTGAAGATACAAGTCTTCACTGAAGAGTACCCCAAGTGAATATACGAGTCTTCACTGAAGAGTACCCCTAGTGAAGATACGAGTCTTCACTGAAGAGTACACCTAGTGAAGATACGAGTCTTCACTGAAGAGTACCCCTAGTGAATATACGAGTCTTCACTGAAGAGTGCCTCTAGTAAAGATACAAGTCTTCACTGAAGAGTATCCCTAGTGAAGATATGAGTCTTCACTGAAGAGTATCCCTAGTGAAGATACAAGTCTTCACTAAAGACCTAAACGTTGAGAGACTTTACCGTACCTGTGTTATATTTATTACCGTACGATTCCACACATATGGAGATGTATGAAAGACGGCCCGCCTATAACTGTTTGTTTAGAAACTCTAGCTAGAACATACAGGCCTGAATCTGGGTGCATACCTGCAGGTACGTATGGACCAATCCAGAAGGATTAGTAGGGGCAAATCTATGTACTTTCATGAGGTAAATCTTAAAAACAGCCTTAAGCCTTAATAGTGGTAATGTCAATACTGGTGTGATAATGATTACATGGTAGGGTTCTAGTCAAGACCAGAGCAGACATATGTAGCACAGATAAGAGCATTCCAATAAAGTAATCTTTTCTGCTGAATCTTTAGATCAAACTTTTTCGATTTTCTGCAATGTTATGGATGTATAGTGTTCGTTCTTCATCGTTCACTCTAATGACTGTGTGTCCCTTTTCACGGACGACATCCAGTTAAAAAGGCTTTAAATATAAACAACATGATAACATTGTAATAACGAAACTTCATGGAAATAATATTAATTTTCTCTTTCTGCACATTTTCTTGTCTCATTTACTTCTCACTGTTATATTGTTTTGGGCTCCACTTTATGTTTGATTAGGCAATCAGATGAGCTTGTGAGAAGTGCATCTACTGCCAAGCACAAATCGTGTGTGTGTGTGTGTCCTCTGCCAAGCACAAATCGTGTGTGTGTGTGTGTGTGTGTGTGTGTCCGCTGTCAAGCACAAATCATGTGTGTGTGTGTGTCCATTGTCTAGCACAAATTGTGTGTGTGTGTGTGTGTGTCCACTGCCTAGCACAAATCCTGTGTGTGTGTCCACTGTCAAGCACAAATTGTGTGTGTGTGTCCATTGTCAAGCTCAAATCGTGTGTGTGTGTGTCCACTGCCAAGCACAAATCGTGTGTGTGTCCGCTGTAAAGCACAAATCATGTGTGTGTGTGTGTGTGTCCACTGCCAACCACAAATTGTGTGTGTATGTGTCCACTTTCAAGCACAAATCGTGTGTGTGTGTCCATGCTAAGGGGTGCCCAGAAGGGATTGAGCAATGCAAGTGTGTGAGAAAGATAAGAGAGAAGTGAGAAAGTTAGGAGATGAGTGGAGTTAGTGAAAGCGAAGCACAAATCTCATCCTCTCTTCCTTGGGTTCTGGATTTAGCGCACTGTTCTCTTGCTCCATAAACACAGACGTGCCAAGACAGTATGACCACGCTCAGGTGAAGTGAATGACTAGACCGCTCCCAACAAGGGCACATGTCAAAGTGTGAGTCGATTATATGGTAAGCGAGTCAGTTCTCATAGTCAACGGGTTGGTTGCAGGAAAAAATTGCTACTTTGTTGAACTCAATACCTGCTCATTTACTTCCGTCAATTGCACATCCTTACACAGTCCTCCATATGTTTTTGCACTGCACCTTTGTAGTTCTGGTTAGATGTAAACTGCATTTCTTTGTACTGTACTTGTACTGTCCAATGACAATAAAGTTTCATCTAATCTAATAATAAATAGTCAAAATTCCCCATATCTAAATCCAATTGAGCATCTGTGGCATGTCCTGGACAAACGAGTTTGATCCACGGCGGTTCCACCTCAACTTACAGGACTTGAAGGATCTGCTGCTAATGTCTTAGTGTCAGATACCAGAGGACACCTTCAGAGGTCTTGTAGAGTCCATGCCTTGGCCGGTCGGCACAGTTCTGGCGGCTTGCAGAGGACCGACAGCATTTCAGGCATAATGTTTTGGCTCATCTGTGTTTTTCCTTATATACTGTATATATATAGATCTCACTCAGTTACTCACTCTCTCTCTGTGTCTGTCTGTGTGTCTTTCTGTTTGTCACCCTCTCTCTGTGTTTTTCCATATATACTGTATATATATATAGATCTCACCCAGTTACTCACTCTCTCTTTTTGTATGTCTGTATGTCTTTTTGTCTCTCTCTCTCTCTCTCTCTCTCTCTCTCTCTCTGTCTCTCTCTCTCTCTGTCTGTCTGTCTCTCTGTCTGTTTCTCCTTGCCCAGACGTTAATATGGTTATGATTAGAGACGGGTTTCAGGGATGGAGGAAATGGGGGAGGTGTAGTGACGAATGAAGAGAATGAAGAGGGAGAGAGTGTTCCGAAAAGAGGCGAGGAGGGAGGGTTTTGTTTGTTTTGCGTTCAGGCAGAAATATGAAACACAAAAGAAAGCCGGGGATAAAAAACTGGGGAGAGGTGAGCAAAGAATGGAATAAAGTTTTGTCGTCTAACCAAACCAGTCCCCTCCCAGCAGTGCAGAACTCCGGCCCCTTCCACCCTCGTATTCCCCCTCCCTCCTCTCTCTTTTTCTTTCTCTCCACCCCCTTCCTCTGGGTCCCCTCTGTCTCTCACTCTCTCCACCCCCCCCCCCTCTCAGACGGAGGCAGTTGGTTTGCTCTGCTATGCAGTGCCGCGTGTGTCTAGAGAGAGAGAGAGAGCGAGAGAGAGAGAGAGAGAGAGAGAGAGAGAGAGAGAGAGGGGGCTGAGACACAGAGAGCTCAGAGAGCTGTTATTTAGGTCTGTTACTGCAGACAGCAGCAGCGAGCCCTAGGGCACCAGGAGACCAGAGAGAAACAGCGATCTCATAGCAGCAGATACAGCCTCAGCCAGGCAGGAACCAGCACCGCATTCCAGCCCAGGAGAAGAGGAACAGAAAGCCAAGTGTCGGCAGGGACAGAGAGAGACAGAGAGAGAGAGAGAGAGGGAGGAAGGAAAAGGTGACAGGAGGCAGAAACACATCAGATCTACAGGACGGGCTGTTGTTGTCTTACAGTGGAGTGACCTAGCAACTCCAGGACCAAGAGATAGCAGCAGGGTTTAGCTGTGTGGTCAGCAGACCAGCCGGGGGAAGAGGCATCATGTTTGATTGTATGGAGGCTCTTGGAATGGGTCCACGGCAGCTCTATGATGTCACCAGCCGGGGCGCGTGCATGCTGCGAAAGGCAAACCCCTTTTTCGCCGGGCTGGACCCCTTCGCCTGGACCGGCAGTGCCAGCATTCAGTGTAAGTCTCTGGCATCCTGTTTGCATGTGTCACGCTCAATTGCCGAACTACAGATGTCCTGTCAGAATCTTATCATCCTGTTGTGGAAGGAGTTTCTCTGCACGGCAGGAATCCCAACTTTTAGTGTGTTTTAGGGGCCAGTGTGTTTTTGCTTGAATGAAACATACATCAACCCTTTTCAAAGAGGCTGCTTAATGATAATCCAAATGACAATTTAAATGTTTTGTTGCTGTGTGATCTTTTTCTGGTTTTAACAGTATTAGCCACAGAAGTGGACGGTTGTTTACGTCGGGCTGTTCTGCTCACAGCCTTGCTAGTGACCTGACTGTCTGGGCTGGAGTGTTTGTGTGTGTGTGTGTGTGTGTGTGTGTGTGTGTGTGTGTGTGTGTGTGTGTGTGTGTGTGTGTGTGTGTGTGTGTGTGTGTGTGTGTGTGTGTGTGTGTGTGTGTGTGTGTGTGTGTGTGTGTGTGTGTGTGTGTGTGTGTGTGGGTGTGTGTGTGTGTGTGTGTGTGTGTGTGTGTGTGTGTGTGTCTGTGTGTGTGTGTGTGTATGGGTGTGTGTCTGGGTGTGTGTGTGTGTGTGTCAGGTCAGAGAGTTTGGGACCTGGCCTTCTGCCCTCCTCTACCACCCTATCTGCCCTCCTCTACCATCCTACATGCCCTCCTCAACCATCCTACCTGCCCTCCTCTATTATCCTATCTGCCCTCCTCTACCACCCTACCTGCCCTCCTCTACCACCCTACCTGCCCTCCTCTACCATCTTACCTGCCCTCCTCTATTATCCTATCTGCCCTCCTCTACCACCCTACCTGCCCTCCTCTACCATCCTACCTGCCCTCCTCTATTATCCTATCTGCCCTCCTCTATTATCCTACCTGCCCTCCTCTACCACCCTACCTGCCCTCCTCTACCATCCTACCTGCCCTCCTCTACCACCCTACCTGCCCTCCTCAACCATCCTACCTGCCCTCCTCTACCATCCTACCTGCCCACATCTCACCTCCAGAGCCTGTTAGAAGATTTGGTCAATAGTGCTAATAGTAAGGCTGTTTGTTTGATTGAGGGGTGCCTGCTATGCTATCCTGCATGTAATCTACAGGTAACCTACTGGTAACCTACAGGTAACCTACTGGTAACCATGACAATGCCAGTAATGCCTGGTAACTGTGACAATGCCCGCCACCTGAGGTATGACCTAATAGGGTAACGCCAGGTTCTGTGTACAAAACAGAAGACAAATAAATAAGAAGAGAGAGGGAGAAATATGATGAGACGGAGGGGGGGAGAAATCAGACACTTGTGACATGATATCACCCTCACGTATTTTCTTATTTTCTTGTTTTTTCTTTTGGATTATCATTTTGGGTACCAAGTGTGTGTAAGGAAATTTCTCTGGAGCTAAATAGCTATGAATTAATAAGTAGATTAATTATTGAATGGATAAATGTATGAATAAATTAGTTACTTGGAATGTTGCTAGGCTTTAGAAAAGCCAAAAGGCCCTGTCAGCTTTCGTTGGTATTTTGTTTCCCTCTGTGTCCTTATTTTAGCTCCCTCGCTCCCTCTCTGTTCAGAACTTCAGACTCTCCTCTTCCTCAAAATGGCTTTAACAAGAGGCCTGTTTCGGACGGACAAAACTGGAGTCCATTTCCATTGGCTTCCAGGGGGTCTGTGTGGCTAGGAGAGACAGAGAGGGAGTTGGGAAAATAATATGTGACCGGGTGCTTTTCTCCTGTAGGGAGTAGGCTGGACACGGCACACTAGAAAACTAGGGAACAGACTGTCGAGTTCCTTTGTTTCACGCTGACGATATGTTCGCCTGCCTCGGTTCACATATGCTCATTTCTGTCCAGTATTTTAGAAACCTTTTTAAAAAGCAAATTGATCCATCGGGGTCTCAACCAGCGTTGTTTTTCTGATTTTATTTGTCCGACCTTCTGCTTTTTTGTTCCTTTTTGCGGGCTCTTGGGAGGGGGGGGGTCATCTGTCTTCATTATTCGTGGAGACACCAGCGTTTCAGTGGCTGTCATGCACACTGGGTTCTCTTTAATGAAGACAAATGCCCTGTCAGGATCGGAGAGGCCGAGGGGGACTCCAGCCAGACCAGGCAGACAGTCTTCCCTCTCTTCTGTTTAGCTTTTTTCTTTCTTATGCTCCTCTACGTTATTCTGCTTTTCTGCTCTAATCTTCCCCAGCACTTTTCTCCTCTCCCCACTCCCACAGCCAGCAGTTTGTTTATTTAGACATTCGGAGACCTCTCCAGTCTTTTACCGAGACCCGCATACACACACATACACACACACATTTATAAAGTAGCCTGTCAGGTTCCAAGTTATTTACTTTTTCTTCTTTGTTCTAGGAAATCAAAGAGATATTTTAGAGAGAGAGAGAGATCTAGAGCGGTTGGGTTGCCCTCAGGGTAGAGAGAGAGAGCAGGCCGATCGGTCCGTGTTGCTGTGTGTTCGGTGTACTGTTTCAGCCAGCTAACCTTAGTGAAACGGCCCAATCCCACAACAGGAGCACCCGTACTCTCTTCACTGAACCAGTTGCCTCACATTGTTCTCCTCAATGAGGCAGATGAATTGATGACTGAGTCAGATCTCTCGTTAGGCCTGGCCAGCTGCAGAGCACCAGGGACGTGTCCCAAACAGCATCCTGTTCCGTACATACAGCAGTGCACTACTTTTGACCACTATGCCAATGGTCTAAGGGCCCTGGTGAAATGTAGTGCACACTATAAAGGGAACAGGAGGCCTTTTAGGACTCACTCGGGCGGCAAGCTGACGAACTAGACCCTCAAGTCAAGACAGTGGATGCTGATGGCTTTACTCCTCTGTCACAACACTGACAACTATCAGGACCAATCTGCTTTTTTCTTGTTAGCGGTTTAAAGCACAACTGTATTTTAAAAATGTGTCATAGTTTTTTCTTTTGTTTATTTTTTGTGTACAAACAAAAAAATGAATACAACTGTTTTGTCTCAGAGCTCCATGCAACAATATTTCATTCGTTTTCCAATTGTAACATTACAGGAAATTAATATGATTTACAGTACACAACAGATAGAAAAATGTCCAATTACGAATCTGACATTTAAATGTCATGCAGTTAAACAAATGTAGTTTTATGTAAAAAAAATCTACGTGCTGGATTTTGGATTTCCCGGTCCCTGTGTCACTGCGGTCTGGGTTTAATCGAGGAGATTGTTAGTGTTAGTTGTGCAGAATCCTCTCACGGGAGCGTATATAAGTTTACATACATCTTAGACAGGTAAACTCGTTAGATATTTGACGTTACGTCAGGTAACGTTAGAATAAAGACTGTCGGTTGAACGCAGTTATAGTTAAACACCGGATTTTTTTGGGGAGTGCGTTGTGCTCGGGAATGGTGGATAGGCAGAAACCTGACGTTAACTGTAACCTTATATACATGTTACCTTATTGTACCTGTTACCTTTCATTCGTCACATATCGTGCGTTTGTGTATATTCGCTGATTCGTAATGTAGCCTATTATACGTTTTGGAAGCCCATTTTAATGTAAACTAAACGCGACGTATCATAAGAAACTGCGGGGGTGTCACAGATGTATGCATGATATATGTTCCGTATGGGGACTTCTGCTGCGGTCCAGTCTAATGTCGGAGGTTGCAGAGACGTGATTGGCTGGCCAGTGTCAGACACACACACTGTGTGGTGTCCTTGTCTGCCTTTTAAATGGCTGTTATTGTGTGTAGTGCTCTTAAGGGCATGCCTGATGTCATGTAGCTGCTAGCAGTCATACGTCCGGAAGAAAAATTGGGTAATTACATAGACATGTTAACAACACTAGAAATTACTCAACCACTGTAGTCAATTTCATAATAGGATATCAAGAATGTGTTTCGGCTTTTTCTTCACAATTGTTGTTCCCGTTAATACCATGATAAAATCATTAGAATAAAAATTTCGGAGGATGCAATATGTTCTGCTTTTGACTTCGCGTGTCATTTTCGTCTGTTTATACAGCAGCGTTGTATACAGCAGTGTTAACTTAGCGGTTGTAGTAGACTACACTCAGGTCAGTTGTTAGGTGAATGAAGTACATTCATTGCAGTGTGTTTGGCCAACTTACAAATTTTCTACAGACTGCTACAATAAACAAATGAATATTATCAACAAACAGAAAATGCCAATGTTTCCCTCGTTTGTTGATTGATAGATGGGCCCACAATTAAAAAAGGTAATTTACCTCGGCACGCTTTTTAGGTACACTATCTCTGCAATGAAATGCTGAGTAAAAGATGTCCATCATTGTCTGTTGTGGCGAGGCTATATCCCCATATCTATAATGACATGAGGATATTTATTAGGGCTGCTTATCAAGACCAAGCCTTTGTAGTTGGGCTACCTGCTGTACGTCTCTGATAATAGAGCTAAACGCTTGTACCATCCTCCCAATGGCCTTGACACTGAGATTTGCCATTCTAACATTCACTTAAACAGTACCTCAGTTCCTAACTGCCTGCTTTTGCCAAAAAACGTTATAGTCATATAATAAATACTAGTTAATTTATCATCATGTGCACACACCCCAGACACTCACACAGAGAACCTCTTCACACACACTGAACCGCCCCCACACACACAGACACACATATGCTCCGAGACACACACACACAAATGTCTATGTTTTCCTTTTGGGGTTCAATGTGAATTGATGAGCAGATAGAAACAGGCCCTATCTATCTGTCTGGGTGGGAGATATGTGTTCTAAACTGCACTGTATTCTTGATGAAGGGTACTTAATAGTCATCTACAGTATAGAGGCCAGGGAGCCATTTAGGATACAGACACAGCCCACTAAATGGTTGTTGTGACAACTCTCACTCTAAACAACTCAGATGATTCTGTTGTTATGGATGGAACTCTACATATCATTCTCTGTTCTAATTAATGGAACTCTACAGATCATTCTCTGTTCTAATTAATGGAACTCTACAGATCATTCTCTGTTCTAATTAATGGAACTCTACAGATCATTCTCTGTTCTAATTAATGGAACTCTACAGATCATTCTCTGTTCTAATTAATGGAACTCTACAGATCATTCTCTGTTCTAATTAATAGAACTCTACAGATCATTCTCTGTTCTAATTAATGGATCTCTACAGATCATTCTCTGTTCTAATTAATGGATCTCTACAGATCATTCGCTGTTCTAATTAATGGATCTCTGCAGATCATTCTCTGTTCTATTATAACTCTGCAGATCATTCTCTGTTCTATTAGAACTCTGCAGATAATTCTCTGTTCTATTAGAACTCTGCAGATCATTCTCTGTTCTATTATAACTCTGCAGATCATTCTCTGTTCTATTAGAACTCTGCAGATCATTCTCTGTTCTATTAGAACTCTGCAGATCATTCTCTGTTCTAATGGAATTCTGCAGTTATTCCATTATAATTACCAAAGATTCAATTAAATGATTAGGATCCCTTAGGGGTCAGGACTGTGAATAGATAACGGGTTGGAAGGTTAGGAAGGATGTTGTGTGTGTGTGTGTGTGTGTGTGTGTGTGTGTGTGTGTGTGCGCCACCCGGCAAGGGAGTTTGTGTGCGCAAGTGTTTAATGTTTTTCTCATGTGTCTATGTGAGTGATATGTCACTAAAATGCTTTGGGTCTTTGTTGGTTCCTTTATAGGTCTTTGTTGGTTCTTTGTCGGGTCATTTTTGGTTCCTTGATGGGTCATTGATTTGCCTTGTTTTTTATTTATTATTACAGTAGTATTATTATAGTTATGTGTGCGAGCGTGTGAAAGATTCTCATTTGCAACGCCAGGTCGTCGTTGCAAATGACAATATGTTCTCAGTCGGCCTACCTGGTTAAATAAAGGTTAAATAACTAGAAATATAAAGACTAGGGGAGATAGAACAGTGGTGAGCCGGAGGAACGTGCACCATCAGTTCTGTGCTACTGCACTGATCTGTGCTATAACTCCTGTTGATCCTATCATGAACATGTCAAATGAATGTGTTCCGGTTAAAGGCTCAGGGCGTCAGCTGATACCAGATCATTGCACCCTAATTGAAACGACTCGGGGCAAATACAAACCTTTTTATTTCGAAAAGACATTGTGCACTATACTGATATGATATGCATGCCCCAGCTCTAATACTCAGCTCTGTGTAAGGTCAGAGGGGCAGACTTTTAATAGACAGTACAGGCTAAAAATAAGATACTTCACATATCTAGTGCTGGCTGGTTGTTCTTGAGAGGCCTCTCTATCTGTCTATCTGTCTACCGTCTCTCTGTCTGTCCATCTGTCTGTCTATCTGTCTACTATCTGTCTGTCCATCTGTCTGTCTGTCTGTCGAACTATATGTCTGTCTGTTTGTCGAACTATATGTCTATCTGTCTGTCTGTCGAACTAAATGTCTATCTGACTGTCTGTCGAACTATATGTCTATCTGTCTGTCTGTCGAACTATATGTCTATCTGTCTGTCTGTCGAACTATATGTCTATCTGTCTGTCTGTCGAACTATATGTCTATCCGTCTGACTGTCTTGTAGTGTGTGCTTGTTGAACTTGAGTGTAAATGAGAAAGTGTAAATCAACACCTGTGTGTGTGTGAGACTGTGTGTGTGTTTCAGACAGACAGTGATCCTCAGACAGACAGGGTCATGTTTCGATAGCTGTGCCAGGCTAGATTCCAGAGTTCTCCGTGTGTTTCTGACC
Organism: Dallia pectoralis; assembly: GCA_029465975.1. NCBI lineage: Eukaryota > Metazoa > Chordata > Actinopteri > Esociformes > Umbridae > Dallia > Dallia pectoralis. The sequence goes on along the minus strand of CM055728.1, from coordinate 26,743,500 downwards.
GTTAAGAGTTGTCAACACAGCAGCATCACACAGTACAAGCCATTTGTTTGTCAGTCTAACCACAGGGCCTGGATGGGCCCCCATACATTCGATGCTACGCCTTCTCACATAAAATCACTGCACTCGACACACAATAAACCACATCAGAATCCACACAGGCTTCATGTATTGGAACCACGCTTTACAGATCTGTGTGTGCTGACTTTGCTGACTTGGTCATAGTCGAATCGGACGTCATTGAATCCATCATTAGAGAATCAAACATTACTGAATCAAACAAGAATTTAGAATTTGGGAAGACAGATGAAACTTTTGGATCTATTTGTTTCTTTATACAAGATGATTTGGCAGACGATTCTGTGTATCACATAAATATGTTCATTTTATAAAAGTGTTAGTTTAGCACATATGTTATTTGATGTTTAACAATGATTTTTTTATTTTGAACATAAAGAAGAATGACATGGTCAGATATATAGACTCTCCTCAGTTACTGCTTGGTTGCGCAGCCTTTGGCCCACATAACTACTGAACAAGACATCTTATAGTCATCTATGAACTTGATGCATGTTTCAAATGGCTATTTGACAATTTGGCCCAGATTTCAGCAGCAAACCATTTGAGAAACATGGCTGACTCGATTCAACAAAAAATGTTTCCCAGGATGTCATCTTTTTGAGTAGACTTTCTGAGAAGTTAAATCTTCACATCATCACCAAATGAGAAAGCTGGGCACACTTTATCACCCAATAAGAAAGCTGGGCACACTTCATCACCCAATAAGAAAGCTGGGCACACTTCATCACCCAATGAGAAAGTTGGGCACACTTCATCACCCAATGAGAAAGTTGGGCACACTTCATCACCCAATAAGAAAGCTGGGCAGACTTCCTCACCCAATAAGAAAGCTGGGCACACTTCATCACCCAATAACAAATTTAGGAGACATTTTCTGCCCAATAGTTATTTGCTTCATCAATTTTTTCTTTTTTGTTGTGGTCCAAATGTTTCACACAGAACATTCCCCCACCTGTCCAGTGCGTTCCAGCACCAATGGCTGTGATGTGTTATTGTGGTACAGCATTGTTCTCAGACAGAACAATTCATTCTTAATTTAAGATTACGGTCGGTTGTGATGAAACTGATTAAGGCCTACTTGTTGTTGTGACAGGCCAAAAGCCTGGAGACAGAGTTATGAATGGACCTGAGCTCCCATGTAGCTCGCTTGGTTAAGGTCATGGAGCTTCAATACCCGCAGGGTTTCGGTTTTAGTCCCACCAGAAAAGAGTACCGGAAGGACAATGCAACACATGACCCAACACAAGTAGTACCAATTCATAGTGTGATAGTAGAGCCCAGATCACAGAACTGTGGTTTGTACAACGGAGAAGTCCAGGACTTCCTATCAGGTCCTCATGATCTTCTAACAGTTGGTATGGCTGGGCCAGGACTTTCTATCAGGTCCTCATGATCTTCTAACAGTTGTTATAGCTGGTCCAGGACTTTATATCAGGTCCTCATGATCTTCTAACAGTTGGTATGGCTGGTTAGAGGGCACAAAGGAACCACATTTTGCTGCCACTCATCCCAGATAGATTCTTACTTGTTTACTGTTAGTGGGGAGTGCCCGGGAGTCACTTTCACCCTCTGTTGAGGTGTGGGCACTGGGCAGCCAGAGCGCTGTGTGTGTGTGTGTGTATGGGTCAGCCCTGAACCATGTGTGAGCTCAGTGTGAAGGAAGGGGGTTCTCAGCCCAGCGTGTTATTGACTGACAACTTGGCTACAACGTTGCTAGGACCCACTGTTATGAGAGGCCCGGGTCAGACGCGGAGACAGGGAGGGTGTGCGAAGGAGGAGAGTGAGAGTTGGAGGAAGAGAGAGGAGACGAACAGTGTGTGTGAATGGCTTGTGTTTACGAGGAGGGCAGACAGTGTTTGGCATGGACTGCTGGTGGCATGGAGTCATTTCAGTTATCGCAACAGAGTGTTGAAGACTGACCTGGGCTTGGTTGGCGCGGGGTTGGGGTGGGGTGTGGCCAAGTGAGGTGGGGGTACTGTGGTGTACATTCTGCTGTGTGTGTGTGTTTGTTAAGAACATGTTATGTACGTGCCATTTTCTCTGGTTATATACAACAGAAACATTTGAGACAAATTTACACAGGGAACTTTATTGACATTGACATTGCGTGTGTGTGTGGGCGTATCCAGATAATTTAGTTTGCAGAGAGTCGTACAGAGTCTGTGTCATCGCGAATGCTTCCTCTTGGCACAGCAGCCCCTCCCGTATTGAAGTGTAAAAATGTTGCGTTGGGCAACCACTTCCTTCTCCGTTGTTAGGTGGTTGCCAAGCAAAAGTGAACAACATGAGCGATACGGGTAGAGAAACGCATCATTTCTCTTTTTTTCTATTGCTCAGAACGGAACTTTCTCAGGCCCCGTTTTGCCCCCTGTCTTGTGCTTGTCGATGTACCGGTGCCAGGACAGAGCAACTGGCAGCAGGGGAAAGTCATAGCACCACCGCATGATGACGTATCTCAAACGAAACACACTTCTGTACTTACTGGGTTTTCCCAGGACACACAGGGCCTGCTACAGAGGCTTGGTTTAACTGTGTCAGCTATATAGAGGATGGGAACAGTATTTAGGACATGCCCTCATTCTCTGTGAAAAGAAGAAAAACGCTAGCTACTACTTATAGCCACAGTGATGGCCTGTAGCCACAATCTCACTGGTTTCTCTCACTCTATTTGTCTCTGTCTCTTTGTTTGTCCTCTCATTGTTTCTCTACATCTCTATATCGGTCTCCCTGTCTGCATCTCTCTCTCTCTCTCTCTGTCTGTCAGTCTCTCTGTCTGTATTCATGTCTGTCTGTCTGTCTCTCTGTCTTGCTGTCTGTATCTCTTTCTGGATTCCTGACTGTTTCTCTCAGTATTTATGTCTCTCTCTCTCTCTGTCCCTTTCTCGGTCTCTCTCTCTGTCTCTCTCTGTGTCTGTCTTTTTGTCTGGACCAGCCTACAGATCCAAACAGGACGGGAGCTCCCAGTACAGATCTGGGTCCTTCGTGTGATTACCTTTTTGTAAAGTAACTTTTCTGCAAAGCCGGAAATCTGAAATTAGTGGGTGATGTCTAAAAAGGCTGTACACATGAGTGATTTCAACATGAAAATATCAGCTTCTCCAAAAATGTAAATTCAATATTATTCACGTAATTCATAACTCAAACTTCCTGTTACTGCGAAATATTCTGCGGTAGGAAACTTTCTCGGGTCGGGTGAACGATATGGGCAAAGGGGCTGTGGTTTATGTTGGGGCATTACACCGTCATAAGGACACTCTGAGCTGAGTTAAAGCCAAAGGTCTGAGCTAGAGTAAAGGAAGTGGTTGTGTGTGTATGTGTGTGTGGGTGTGTGTGTGTGTATGTGCATTTGTGTGGGTGTGGTTGTGTGTGTGTGTGTGTGTGTGTGTTTGCCACGCAGAGTGGGTAGTTTCGCCTTCTAAAATATATATTGCAGGTGACCTCAGATGATCCAGGGTGGGGTCATGGTTAGAGTTAGGATTAGAGTGGGGTAATTGTTAGAGTTGGGATTAGGGTGGGGTCATGGTTAGAGTTAGGATTAGAGTGGGGTAATTGTTAGAGTAGGGATTAAGGTGGGGTAATTGTTAGAGTAGGGATTAGGGTGGGGTAATTGTTAGAGTAGGGATTAGGGTGGGGTAATTGTTAGAGTAGGGATTAGGGTGGGGTAATTGTTAGAGTAGGGATTAGGGTGGGGTAATTGTTAGAGTAGGGATTAGGGTGGGGTCATTGTTAGAGTAGGGATTAGGGTGGGGTAATTGTTAGAGTAGGGATTAGGGTGGGGTAATTGTTAGAGTAGGGATTAGGGTGGGGTAATTGTTAGAGTAGGGATTAGGGTGGGGTAATTGTTAGAGTAGGGATTAGGGTGGTAAGAGAAAGAACCCAAATATTCTGGACCCAAATATTCTCTCCTGGCATCCTGTCAAACAAACAATAATTTCTCAATAATTTCACGGCCCTGTCTTCAAACGTTGACAGTAAACGCCCACGTTCTGCGGGTGCACGTGCACACCATGGTGCGCACGTGTCTTCTCACCAACAACAAACTAGGCTTTGGTCTGTGGTACCTTACTCAGCAGCCATCTGTTGTGAGTGGTTCTGTTGTTGTTTACGTGTTAATCTCTCACATCCTTCCACAGTAGGCTGTCTGCTGCGTACACTTCTACTTTTCAGGTTTCTATTGTTGTGGGGAGGAAGCAATAGCATTTGAACAAGCTGCAGCTACAGCGCTAGCTGGCCTGTGAGGCAGACAGGTGAGAGCTAGCAGCCCTGTAAGGCAGACAGCTGACTGCTAGCTGCCCTGTGAGACAGACAGCGGAGTGCTAGCTGCCCTGTGAGACAGACAGCTGAGTGCTAGCTGCCCTGTGAGACAGACAGCTGAGTGCTAGCTGCCCTGTTAGACAGACAGCTGAGTGCTAGCTGCCCTGTAAGACAGACAGCTGAGTGCTAGCTGCCCTGTTAGACAGACAGCTGAGTGCTAGCTGCCCTGTAAGACAGACAGCTGAGTGCTAGCTGCCCTGTTAGACAGACAGCTGAGTGCTAGCTGCTCTGTTAGACAGACAGCTTATTGCTAGCTGCCCTGTTAGACAGACAGCTGAGTGCTAGCTTCTCTGTAAGACAGACAGCTGAGTGCTAGCTGCCCTGTTAGACAGACAGCTGAGTGCTAGCTGCCCTGTAAGACAGACAGCTGAGTGCTAGCTGCCCTGTTAGACAGACAGCTGAGTGCTAGCTGCCCTGTTAGACAGACAGCTGAGTCCTAGCTGCCCTGTTAGACAGACAGCTGAGTGCTAGCTTCTCTGTTAGACAGACAGCTGAGTGCTAGCTGCCCTGTTAGACAGACAGCTGAGTGCTAGCTTCTCTGTAAGACAGACAGCTGAGTGCTAGCTGCCCTGTTAGACAGACAGCTGAGTGCTAGCTGCCCTGTTAGACAGACAGCTGAGTGCTAGCTGCCCTGTTAGACAGACAGCTGCCCAAGTAGCAATGATGTGTTGGCCCAACGTTGGGCTTCTGTCATGCGATCCGTTGGCATGACATTGGCAAACATCGTTGGGCCAATCGAGTTTTGTTTAGCGGCCCAATGTTGGCGTTACGTCGGCGTCGGCATAGCGTTGTCATGTTGCCCTTTTACCGACCAATTCATAGTTGGTTATACGTTGGCTAATAGAAACTGCCAACGTTGTTGTTGTCATGGTGCCCTTTTACCGACCAATTCATAGTTGGTTATACGTTGGCTAATAGAAACTGCCAACGTCAAGGTGCCCTTTTCCGGCATTGGCTAACATAAATCCCAAAAATTATACAATGAAATCCAAGTCAAATGTATTTATTTTTTATGTATTTATTATTGAACATGCACGTTTAATATTAGCTTCTGTGGCCATCTTCTAATCTGTAAAAGAAACAAACGATTACATGTTTTCCCAAAATACTAAGAATACCTTTATTGTACAGTTAGATACTGTACCTATATGCTATAACATAATTACATCTTATAATTAATTAATTTTCCAAACTGTCGAATGTCCGTTGAATGTCTGTTGAATGTGAATGTGCGAATATAAAACCAAGTTTACCTCGGTTGGCTTGCTTGACTTTTGAACTTGATCAGAACTAGCCTGCTCAAGATTTATTCTTAATAAACATTTCACTGTTCGTGTTTAGCAAGTCATTAGTTGGAAATACTTTAAGTTATATACTAGGTGTATTGCTAAATATTTATTTAATATATACGACACGAGACGAGTGTAGCATCTATGACATACCTAGCAACAATTTAACTTTAGTCATATATAATTACGTTCGCGATTATGGACACTCCTAATACAAACTTAACCCCAAACAACATTGACATTAAACTATAAACCTATGTAATTATTAAAAAACAGTGAATGAATACATATCAACAACGCTGTAGTTATAAATGTAGGCAACTGTAGTTGGCTTTGCTACACTACAACCCTAAATGAACCGTTAGTTTGTAATTCGTTTATCATATCGCTCACGTGACAACGCGATACCAGCTGAGAATATTAAAGTGACAGCAACACCAATAGTTGAGGCAAATAAACGTTTAACTTTTTAACATCTTATTTATAACAAACATAATGTACATTATAGCAAAATAGTATAGGCCAGGAAACGTATTATAATTTCATGTGATACAGCACTTTGTTCATCGCTGCATGGGAATGGCGTTGTTGTGGACAGTCTAAAGTTCCAACCAATCAGTACAAATGCCGACTTAAGCTTAGTCGGGCCAACGATGGCAAACAAGCTGATTTCCAACCGCGACTAATACAACCAATGCCAACTTACAGCCAACGTTGGGCCAACCCATCATTTCTACTTGGGTGAGTGCTAGCTGCCCTGTAAGACAGACAGCTGAGTGCTAGCTGCCCTGTTAGACAGACAGCTGAGTGCTAACTTCTCTGTAAGACAGACAGCTGAGTGCTAGCTGCCCTGTTAGACAGACAGCTGAGTGCTTGCTGCCCTGTTAGACAGACAGCTGAGTGCTAGCTGCTCTGTAAGACAGACAGACAGCTGAGTGCTAGCTGCCCTGTTAGACAGACAGCTGAGTGCTAGCTTCTCTGTAAGACAGACAGCTGAGTGCTAGCTGCTTTGTAAGACAGACAGACAGCTGAGTGCTAGCTGCCCTGTTAGACAGACAGCTGAGTGCTAGCTGCCCTGTAAGACAGACAGCTGAGTGCTAGCTGCTTCTTAAGACAGACAGACAGCTGAGTGCTAGCTGCCCTGTTAGACAGACAGCTGAGTGCTAGCTTCTCTGTAAGACAGACAGCTGAGTGCTAGCTGCTTTGTAAGACAGACAGACAGCTGAGTGCTAGCTGCCCTGTTAGACAGACAGCTGAGTGCTAGCTGCCCTGTAAGACAGACAGCTGAGTGCTAGCTGCTTCTTAAGACAGACAGACAGCTGAGTGCTAGCTGCCCTGTTAGACAGACAGCTGAGTGCTAGCTGCCCTGTGATACAGACAGGTGAGATAGGAACTCCAGTAGGACAGACACTGACCCCTGGACAGACACTGACCCCTGGACAGACACTGACCCCTGGATCCGTACACAGACATCACAGAGTAAGACCACCCTTCTCTGGCATTGTACTACTAAACTGTTGAGCTCGTCTGCTTCCTCTAATATTACATCTCCCTACTTACGAGACCAAATCTGATCTGAACCTTATGTTTTTTTAAACCCAGTGTTAGCTGTCCTATGTTCTCCTAGGCCCAGTCCTCTTTCGGTCGGGCTGACTGTGTGCTCTGGTGTCAAGTGAGCCTTTTTTGTTTGAAGAGCCATGTTTGACAGGCTGCTGTGATGGGGGGATCAGGGTTCCTCTGGGCCAAATGTTAGCTGTTGGTTGTCGGCTCGGCCCGACTGCATCAGAGCCCTGAATCAAAAGGTTCTTTATGAGGTGTTTTAAAGAAGAAAGGCTGGTTTGAAGGCGTCTAGCGTGTGCTCAGCTTGGACCGCTGCCTCCTTCTGTGACTTCTGGGCTAATTCCATTTGAACATGGACCCTAAAGGCACCAGGAGGCCCTCCTCCTTCCTGTCTGGCCTGGCTGCTCTGGTCTGTGGCGTGGCTGAGGTGTGTCAGAGTGTGTGCGCGTCTAATCCGGCAAGTGTCATAAAAAGTCTTATTTGTTTCACCCTTATTTCGCCGAGTCATTTGAATAAGAGCATTCACAGCAACAACCTGGTAGTAATTAGGGTTACCTGCCCTGCTCACGTTGCTGCCTTGATGTTTGATCTGCCAGCCTTACCGGTCATACGCTCTAATGCTACACTTCCTGTCACAGTTGTCACGGAACAAGATATGTACTCTGAGTGTCGCTGGCAGCGTGGTCTTTCTCTCAGACATGTGTATGAACACATGTGTCTGCATATGTACACTGTATATTTCGTGACTTTGTGCCGGTTATGTTGAGCATATTTGTTAATATGAATATAGCAAAGCCATGTTATAGCCTAAGCTATGTTATAACGTGCACATGCGTAATTGAGATGCTGTTGTGAGCATGCGCATAATAAACAAGTCAGTGAGTTCCCAGACTGAAAAGACGATGGTTGTCTGTCATTTTTCTCCCGAATAGATTAGCACTGGAACAAGCTAGCAAGCTACTTTGGTGACTGTAATTACGATAGACTGCTGCGGAGATGTCTAACACTACAGGTTATGGGCCCAGTCATGGAAGCCAAAGGTGGTTCAGACTTTTATTCGACGGTGATGAGAAAAACTACGAACTCTGGGAAACGAGGTTCCTCGCGCACATGGAGTTGCGCTGCCTCAGAAAAGTCATTACGGAGGACCCGCAGATAGCTGAGGAAAACGAAGCAGCACTCGCGGAAGATGAGGAAAAGAACCGAGAGGCATATGCAGAACTAGTGCAATGTCTAGACAACAAGAGCTTGTCATTGATAATGAGGGACGCGAAAGGTGATGGAAGAAAAGCACTGGAGATTCTTCGCGCGCATTATGAGGGGAAGGATAAACCCGCGTCGTGAGTTTGTATTGTGAACTTTCCTCGCTCTATAAAGCTAGCAATGAAACTGTCACGGACTATGTCATTCGAGCAGAGAATATATTCACGTCATTGAGAAGGGCAGACGAGTATATTAGTGATGGGCTTCAGATAGCCATGGTAGTAAAGGGGCTACCTGATACATACAAGCCATTCGTCGTGCACATTACCCAGACAAATGACGCTGTAACGTTCTGCGAGTTTAAAACAAAACTGCGAAGTTACGAGAGTACTGAAAAATATGGGAGGAGTGATGTGAATGTAGAAGAAGACAACGTGATGAAGACTAGCGGAGCAACGAGGTCCCGAGGAAGAGGAAAGAAAATAGACATGGCAGTTGTAGAGTGTTATAAGTGTGGTAGAAAAGGACACATGTCCAGAACATGTCCAGATGAATCCCAAGCAAGAAGAGAGGAACGAAAATGGGACACACCACAACGAGGAAGGCGCCATCAAGGACCAGGTCGAGACCATATGAAGAAAGCTGATGGAGAGACAGAGGCAGAACCTACATCTTTCTGTTTCTTCAAGATGAGTGACTGTCCTATACAAGAGGAGGACAAGAGGGGTCTCATGGTCGACTGCGGTGCCACAACACACATGATCAACGACTCCACAAAGTTCAAAACAGTTGACAAGAACTTTAGACCTGAGGACCACACGATCGAGCTTGCCGACGGAACCAAGGTGAACGGAATGGCAAAGATGAGGGGAGACGCAGAAGTCTACTTGCTAGACAGCAAGGGAAGACAGGTAAAAGCGAGGCTGAAGCAAGCACTATACATCCCATCATTTCCACAAAACATCTTTTCAGTCAAAGCAGCGACAGCCAACGGAGCCGAGGTCCACTTCAAGGACGGTGATAACTGGCTGGTCCACGAGGACGGTAACAAGTTCAAAATGAATGTGTCTAGTAGGTTGTATTACCTTACCACTGTAAAAGATGAGAAAGCTGATGAAGCTTATGGTTGTCATGACTTTCAAACGTGGCATAGGATACTTGGTCATTGTAATTTTGATGATGTTGCAAAATTAGAAAAGGTGGTCAAAGGGATGTCGATAAAGGGAAACATGACAAGTGTAATCAAAACTGTGAAATATGCACACAGGGCAAGTTCACACAGAGCAGGAATAGACAGGCAGATGCTAAGGCTACAGGTGTACTAGAGCTAGTACATACAGACTTATGCGGTCCTATAGAACCTGCAGATAAAGATGGATACAGGTATGCGATTGCATTTACGGATGATTACAGTGGGATGATATTTCCATACTTTATCAAAGCCAAGAGTTGCACGACAAAAGCTACAGAAAAATTCATAGCTGACGTAGCCCCATTTGGCAAAATAAAGTGCATAAGGTCTGATAATGGCACAGAGTTTACAGGGCAGGAGTTCCAATCTCTACTAAGGAGTAACGGGATAAGGCACGAGACAAGTGCACCCTACTCACCGCATCAGAACGGAACTGCAGAGAGAGGTTGGAGAACCCTATTTGAGATGTCACGATGCATGCTATTGGAGAGTAACCTCCCAAAGCAATTGTGGACATATGCTGTACAGACGGCAGCCCAAACCCGCAACAGGTGTTACAGTAAGAGGCTAGAGCAGACACCTTACTGTGTTTTCACAGGAAAAACACCTGACCTATCTAACATGAAGATATTTGGCTCTGAATGCTACGTGTACAATCAGGATAAGAAAAAGCTGGATTCTAGGTGCAAAAGGGGATTTTTGTAGGCTACGATAAATATAGCCCAGCATACAATGTGTATTATCCTGAGACAGGAAAAGTACTAAAACATAGGCTGGTGAAAAGCATCACCAAAGGCAGTGCAGATAGCCAGACTCAAACAGATTGTGACATGGGGGGCGACATTGAGTGGTATGGAGATACGTCCCCACGTATAGTCAACCAGGATCAGGGACAGCCTATGGACAGTAAGGAGTCCAGTGTTGTGGAGACAACTGAGGCAGGTCCAACCCAAAAAGATAGTACACAGGAAGAACAGGGAGAAAGGAGATATCCCACGAGACAAAAAAGGGCCCCAGAATACCTGAAGGAGTATCAGTGTAAAGCTGAGTGTAATAAAGACAACAGTGAGAATGTAGATTATTTCTACAGAATGGTTTACAAAGTACCTGAAACATTTAGAGAGGCTATGGACTCTGACAAGTCACAAATGTGGACTGACGCGATGAAAGAGGAGATGAACTCTTTGACAGAGAATGAGACTTTCACTCTGACACCACTGCCAAAAGGTAAACAAGCAGTGGGAGGCCGCTGGGTATATGCAGTGAAAGAGAGCCCAGACGGATCTGAAACATGTAAGGCCAGATATGTTGCAAAAGGTTACAGTCAAGTTGAAGGGATCGACTATAAAGAGACTTTCTCACCAACAGCCAACATGACCTCTGTCCGAGCATTGATGCAGGTGGCATTACAGGAGGATCTGACCCTGCACCAAATGGATGTGAAGACTGCTTACCTTCATGCAAAGATGGACTGTGAGGTATACATGGAGCAACCAAAAGGTTTTGAGGTCAAGTCCAAAACTGAGAAGACTTAGTGTGTAAACTCAATAAGTCGTTGTATGGGTTAAAGCAGTCCGGGCGTAACTGGAACATGTTACTGCATGATCATCTTACAGAGAATGGCTTTGTTCAAAACGATGCTGATCATTGTGTATACAACAGAGAATGTGAGAAAGAGAAGGTGATTCTGTTAGTATGGGTTGATGACATAATCATAGCGGCGAGTAACAACACTTTACTGAGGGATGTAAAAGAGATGTTAAAGAGAAGGTTTAAGATGAAAGATATGGGTCTACTTAGGCATTTCTTGGGCATCGATTTTAGGCAGAGTGAGGGAGAGATCAAAATGACTCAAAAGAGACACATTGAAAGGGTGTTGGAAAGATTTAAAATGTCCGAATGCAAACCGAGATCCACCCCATGTGAGCAAAAGTTAAATTTTGACAGTGAGGGTGAAGTTATTGACTCAACAGGATATAGAAAGCTGGTAGGTAGCCTGATATACATAATGACATGTACAAGACCTGACCTGAGCTGGGTAGTTGGTAAACTATCACAACACCTAGCAGAACCAAAGCAACAGCATTGGTCTGCAGCAAAACACTTACTGAGGTACTTAAAAGGTACTATAGACCAAGAACTACACTTCCAGAAAAGTGAGGAAAGCCTACAGCTTGAGGGCTATAGTGATGCTGATTGGGCAGCCGATCAAAATGACAGGAGGAGCACAACAGGATACTGTTTCAGTTTAACTGAGAATGGTCCAGTTATATCATGGAAGAGTAGGAAACAGCCAACGGTAGCACTATCCACCTGTGAAGCTGAGTACATGGCACTAGCAGCCACTACTCAAGAGAGTATATATTTGGTACAACTACTTAAAGGGATGGAGTGTTGTAACCAGCATGTACCAGTCAAGATATACGAGGACAACCAAGGGGCGATTGCTTTATCTAAGAACCCAGTATGCAGACAGAGAAGCAAACACATTGATATCAAGTATCACTTTGTACGATCTGCACACACAGAAGGGAAAATAGCTATAGAATACTGCTCTACTGAAAACATGGTGGCAGATGTCCTTACCAAGCCTGTGACAAAGGCCAAGTTCGAGAGGTTCAAGAAATATTTGTTTGGAGAGTAATGTGAACTGGCAAAGTGTAAATGTTTTTGAAGTTTTTACGACACTGCCAGTATGCCATATGTTTTATTTTGGAGTAATGTATTTTCTTTGATTTATACTGTAGGGGGCTGAAAACATGTCTTTGAGTGGGAGTGTTGAGCATATTTGTTAATATGAATATAGCAAAGCCATGTTATAGCCTAAGCTATGTTATAACGTGCACATGCGTAATTGAGATGCTGTTGTGAGCATGCGCATAATAAACAAGTCAGTGAGTTCCCAGACTGAAAAGACGATGGTTGTCTGTCATTTTTCTCCCGAATAGATTAGCACTGGAACAAGCTAGCAAGCTACTTTGGTGACTGTAATTACGATAGACTGCTGCGGAGATGTCTAACACTACAGGTTATGACAGCAGGGTGTAAATTCTTGTTTGCTGGGTCAGGTTGCTGGGTTCCCTGCAACTTTCTGTTCAAGTTGCTGGCTTTCTCTCCCCTGACCTGGTCTGTTCTCCCCTGTTCTCTGTCCTCATCTGTTCTCCCCTGTCCTCACCTGTTTTCCCCTGTCCTCCCCTGAACCTCCCCTGAACCTCCCCTGTCCTAATCTATCCTCCCATGTCTTCCTCTGTCCTCCCCTGTCCTTCTCCCCCATCCCCCTCTTCTCCAATCCTCTGGTGAGCCAACCAATCTGCTGGACTCAAGCCCAGTTTTATCACAGACCTCCTTTCAAAGGCAGCAGGCCTGGAAGGGCCCCTTTACAGGCAGGCTGTGTGGTGAGATGAGGGGTGTGTGTGTGTGTGTGTGTGTGTGTGTGTGTGTGTGTGTGTGTGTGTGTGTGTGTGTGTGTGTGTGTGTGTGTGTGTGTTGAGAGCAAAAGGTAGAAGGTTCACAGGTAATGAGCGTTCTGACAGCTGTTGAAAAGATCTGCTACCGCTCAGCACCTTTAATGATAGAAAGCACCCCTCTACAGTCTACACACACACACACAATCACACACACACAATCACACACACATACGCGCGCGCCCACACACTTCTACCTCCCTGCCTGGGGCAGGTCCGCCATATAGCGTGCACCAATCTGGCTCTACAGGAACCTGACTTCCCAAGTTTAAAAGGTGTGTGTGTGATTAAATAAAGTTAAATCAACGCAGCATGAAGCACCATGTCATTCGGGCTGCTGGCACCATTCAGGCCGGTGTTGAGGAGATCCGCCTGTGGGTCGGGAATCAAACTATCAACCCATATGAAAGACCTGACAGAGATTATAAAAACATCCGGAGAAGGGGCGACAGGAAGACAGGAAGAGGGCAGAGAGAGAAAGAGCGAAAAAATCATAGATAGAGGAAGTCAGAGAGAGAAGGAAGTGTTGCCTTGGTTGGTTCAGCAGTCTAGTTAGTGCCTCGCCCATGTACTGCTGCAGCATGAGTTCAAATCCATACTGTCCCATTTACAGTATAACATAAGACACCTGAAAATGTATCTTCTTAAGAGAAGTGATAAGATCCTGTCAGTGGCTCCAACCACTTTGCAAGGACAAGCGGATTTTGTGGTGTGTGTGTGTGTGTGTGTGTGTGTGTGTGTGTGTGTGTGTGTGTGTGTGTGTATGTGTGTGTGTAGGTGTGTGTGTGTGTAGGTGTAGGTGTAGGTGTGTGTGTGTGTGTCTGGAGGTGTGTGTGACGTGGTAGAGTGTAGCAGTGAAAACACACATTAAAACATGGAGCACAGATAGCGAAGTATTAGAGAGAAACAGGGCCTGTTGTACCCTCTCTAGTGTGACGTGGTAGAGTGTAGCAGTGAAAACACACATTAAAACATGGAGCACAGATAGCGAAATATTAGAGAGAAATAGGGCCTGTTGTACCCTCTCTCCCTGCAGAGCCACAGCCGCTGGCCTGGGCAGATCTGCCAGGGACTCTCATTGTGCCAGCTTGTCTCTCAGCCCCGCTGTGTACACAGATTCATCTCAATCTGGTGCCCCTCTGCCAGTCTGTCTGGCCTCCCTGTCTAGTATTTACTGCCTGACACCTCTGGGTGTCTCTCTTACAAACACACACACACACACACACACACAGTACACGTCCACTCACACTGTAGACATAGACAACATGAGAAGACACACATGACTCAGTGTCTGGGCGTAATGTACAACGGGAAGAAAAGACAGCTTCAGGCTTGTGCTCGAGGTTACCTTAAGGTGGTAAAATATTCCTACACACATGCAACTAACTATTGTTTCTATTACTAAACTACTGCCTGGTATTTACTACTACACCACCGTCTGGTGTTTTCTACTACACCACCATCTGGTGTTTACTAATACACCACCGTCTGGTGTTTACTACTGCACCACCGTCTGGTGTTTACTACTACACCACCGTCTGGTGTTTACTACTACACCACCATCTGGTGTTTACTACTACACCACCGTCTGGTGTTTACTATTGCACCACCGTCTGGTGTTTACTACTACATCACCGCCTGGTGTTTACTACTACACCACCGTCTGGTGTTTACTACTACACCACCGTCTGGTGTTTACTATTGCACCACCGTCTGGTGTTTACTACTACACCACCGTCTGGTGTTTACTATTGCACCACCGTCTGGTGTTTACTACTACATCACCGCCTGGTGTTTACTACTACATCACCGCCTGGTGTTTACTACTACACCACCGTCTGGTGTTTACTACTACACCACCGTCTGGTGTTTACTACTACACCACCGTCTGGTGTTTACTATTGCACCACCGTCTGGTGTTTACTACTACACCACCGTCTGGTGTTTACTATTGCACCACCGTCTGGTGTTTACTACTACATCACCGCCTGGTGTTTACTACTACATCACCGCCTGGTGTTTACTACTACATCACCGCCTGGTGTTTACTACTACATCACCGCCTTGTGTTTACTACTACACGTGCATACGTGCACACATGTAAAAAAAGACAATTTAGGCAGGTTCACTTTCTCACTTCCTCACATACTAAGGCTTGGCTCATGAATCCGAATCCCAGTGAATATTCAATCACACCCACCCACGCCTGTTGTGAAAGAACGGGTGTTTCTCTGCCAGTATGTCAGGCACGAGTTAGTTAAAGGGAGGCTTGTGCAACAAACAAAAATACAACGCAACACTTTCCTTTTCTCCAATTTATACCTTTCCTTTTTGTCATTCCCTCTCTTTTCCCTATGTATTCTTTTCCTCTCCCTTTCTCTTTTCCCCCTCATCTCCTCTCATCTTTTCATCTTTTCTCTCTCCTATCTCCTCTGGTGAACTTGAAGGGAAGTCAGTTGTCCCTGTGGACGTTGACCTAGAATTGATGGTAATTGACCTAGTTAGAAATAACTTTCAGTTAAACATCTATTTCTGTCTGATTCACTTACATTTCACATCCAATGAGGTGCAGTAATGTTAGTGATATAAATGCAGATAGTGTGTATGTGTGTGAATTGTTCTGCAGTGTGTGTGTGCCAATGTGTGAATGTACACGTTTTCCTGTGTTTGTTCCTTATTTTACTAGTTATGTTTTGTAGTGAGAACCGGGGGGTTGTCCAAAGCGTTTTCCCTCATCCTCATCAAGGGAGGACAGTCGTCACCACCATGTTTAGGGTTGGAGTTACGGGCGCGGGGTTAGAGATAATGGTTAGTATAATGGTTAGCATAATGGTTAGCATTATGGTTAGCATTATGGTTAGGTTAGAGGTTATGGTTAGTATAATGGTTAGCATAATGGTTAGTATTATGGTTAGCATTATGGTTAGCATAATGGTTAGCATTATGGTTAGCATAATGGTTAGTATTATGGTTATCATTATGGTTAGCATAATGGTTATCATTATGGTTAGCATAATGGTTAGTATTATGGTTAGCATTATGGTTAGCATAATGGTTATCATTATGGTTAGCATGATGGTTAGAATAATGGTTAGCATTATGGTTAGCATAATGGTTAGCATTTTGGTTAGCATAATGGTTAGCATTATGGTTAGCATAATGGTTAGCATTTTGGTTAGCATAATGGTTAGCATAATGGTTAGTATTATGGTTATCATTATGGTTAGCATTATGGTTAGTGTAATGGTATAATGGTTACTAGCTATATTGCTACTGGCAGTTCTTATCTTGATAAAGTAAAATCAACATGTCTGTGTGAGCGTGACAGCCTGCAAATGCCTATGTGTGTGTGTGTGTGTGTGTGTGGGTGTGGCTGCGTGGGTGGTGGGGGGTACGTGTATGACTCGAGGATTAGCGCAGGCCAGAACAGTGCAACAGGACCACTTGTGTACAGAGGCCATTGAGTGAGGGGGATTATGGGTAACTGATACTTAGCAGGAAATGAGCAGTGGCTACAGATAACTGCACAATACCCACGTCTCTCTGACCCCCCCGTAAAAAGCCACCCGCCTCGCCTGTCATCAATCAACAGTTCTTCTCCTCTCCAGAGTGGGATTGTCATGCAGATTTTGGCCCAAGCTTTAGACCTGATAAGAGGGCCTCGCATTTCACAGACCTTTGTTTTATAAACAGAGATGAGCTAGGTTTGGGCGACAGACGGAGACAGCAGGAGACAGGAGACAGACAGACAGACATAGACAGAAGACAGACAAAGACAGAGAGACAGGCAGGCAGGAAGACACTGGGAGACAGGGGGAAACAGACAGGCAAAGACAGACAGACAGTAAGAGACAAGAGAATACCGACAGGCAGAGAGACAAGACCAGACAGAACATAAGAGACAGGAGGAAACAGACAGGCAAAGACAGACAGTAAGAGACAGGTGGAAACAGACAGCCAGAGAGCAAGAACGGACATACAGGAAGAGACAGGAGGAAACAGACAGGAGGAGAGATGAAGAGACAGAGATATTGTGGGCCTTTTTACTCAGGGCAGGGTAAGTGTTGAGGGGTATTTAGGTGAAGATGTATGTGTGTGTACATGGGTTTGTGTGACCAGGAGTCCCGTTCTATTCAACTACTGCAGGAACCAGTTTAACTTGTTGACAGATCCTGATAGATTTGTCGGTCCTCTGCCATCCTAGATTCTTTTTGTCTCTCTGTATCTCTCCAGTTCTTTGCTTCATGCTCCATCTCTACCTCCATTTCTTTGCTTCTTGCTCCATCTCTCTCTCCATTTCTTTGCTTCTTGCTCCATCTCTCCCTCCATTTCTTTGCTTCTTGCTCCATCTCTACCTCCATGTCTTTGCTTCTTGCTCCATCTCTACCTCCATTTCTTTGCTTCATGCTCCATATCTCCCTCCATTTCTTTCCTTCTTGCTCCATCTCTCCCTCCATTTTTTCTGTCTTGCTCCATCTCTCCACCACTCAGACGCTGTCTGTCAGGATCCATTTCTTGACGCCACCCAGAGTTTGTTCTTTTCAGAGAACCTGTCAGGGCAAAGATCTAGAGTCTCATTTGCTCCTATTATTATTATTGTATAAACTCACCAGTTCACGTCGCATTCAATGAACTTCCCCTGTGTTTATAACATCAGAGCTAATTGCCCTTTACCTGATCTGTGCATTGCCATGGATAGGATAAGTAGTGTAGTGTGTACATACTATAGTGCAGAGTAGAGCACTATATACATATACTATAATGCAGAGTAGAGCACTACAGTATATACATATACTATAGTGCAGAGTAGAGCACTATATACATATACTATAATGCAGAGTAGAGCACTATATACATATACTATAATGCAGAGTAGAGCACTACAGTATATACATATACTATAATGCAGAGTAGAGCACTACAGTATATACATATACTATAGTGCAGAGTAGAGCACTAGATACATATACTATAGTGCAGAGTAGAACACTATATATATATACTATAGTGCAGAGTAGAGCACTATATACATATACTATAATGCAGAGTAGAGCACTATATACATATACTATCATGCAGAGTAGAGCACTACAGTACATACATATACTATAATGCAGAGTAGAGCACTACAGTATATACATATACTATAGTGCAGAGTAGAGCACTATATACATATACTATAATGAAGAGTAGAGCACTATATACATATACTATAGTGCAGAGTAGAGCACTAGATACATATACTATAATGCAGAGTAGAGCACTATATACATATACTATAATGAAGAGTAGAGCACTATATACATATACTATAGTGCAGAGTAGAGCACTATATACATATACTATAATGCAGACTAGAGCACTACAGTATATACATATACTATAATGCAGAGTAGAGCACTATATACACATACTATAATGCAGACTAGAGCACTACAGTATATACATATACTATAATGCAGAGTAGAGCACTATATACACATACTATAATGCAGACTAGAGCACTACAGTATATACATATACTATAATGCAGAGTAGAGCACTATATACATATACTATAATAAAGAGTAGAACACTATATACATATACTATAATAAAGAGTAGAGCACTATATACATATACTATAATGCAGAGTAGAGCACTATATACATATACTATAGTGCAGAGTAGAGCACTATATACATATACTATAATGCAGAGTAGAGCACTATATACATATACTATAATGCAGAGTAGAGCACTATATACATATACTATAATGCAGAGTAGAGCACTATATACACATACTATAGTGCAGAGTAGGGCGTAGGTGTAGTAGTTGTAGTAGTTCACTAACCAGTATTAATAGCAATCTTGTTGTTGAACAAGCTCAGTTCTGTGAATGAGCAACAACTCTGAGCCAATTGTACTCTGCTTTCCTCTGGTATTTTTCAGATTCTGAATGTAATCATTTTATGCACCCAGTTCTCAGTCTTTTTAAAGTCTTCCTACTGATGTAAAATGGCATGCTGGGGGTTTGTCTGAGACCAGGGGAAGGTGTGAGGGAAGGTGTGAGGAGTGACGGGGCCCTGGGGGGAAGGGGGAGTAGGTTAAGTTCAGCTTAGCCCTCTGGTTTCCATGAAAGGTCCAGGGGGGAGTTGGGGCAGTAAAAGTTCAATTTTTAAAGCCTCTCTGTTTTTTTTAACTTTATGATTGGGGTTGCTTTTTTACGGCCCTGGGTCTACAGCTGGTGGTCTCAAGGCCTGGCCAAGATGACTAGATCCTAATAAAGGCCTGGCCAAGATGACTAGATCCTAATAAAGGCCTGGCCAAGATGACTAGATCCTAATAAAGGCCTGGCCAAGATGACTAGATCCTAATAAAGGCCTGGCCAAGATGACTAGATCCTAATAAAGGCCTGGCCAAGATGACTAGATCCTAATAAAGGCCTGGCCAAGATGACTAGATCCTAATAAAGGCCTGGCCAAGATGACTAGATCCTAATAAAGGCCTGGCCAAGATGACTAGATCCCAATAAAGGCCTGGCCAAGATGACTAGATCCTAATAAAGGCCTGGCCAAGATGACTAGATCCTAATAAAGGCCTGGCCAAGATGACTAGATCCTAATAAAGGCCTGGCCAAGATGACTAGATCCTAATAAAGGCCTGGCCAAGATGACTAGATCCTAATAAAGGCCTGGCCAAGATGACTAGATCCTAATAAAGGCCTGGCCAAGATGACTAGATCCTAATAAAGGCCTGGCCAAGATGACTAGATCCTAATAAAGGCCTGGCCAAGATGACTAGATCCTAATAAAGGCCAAGATGACTAGATCCTAATAAAGGCCAAGGTGACTGGATCCTAATAAAGGCCAAGGTGACTGGATCCTAATAAAGGCCAAGGTGACTGGATCCTAATAAAGGCCAAGGTGACTGGATCCTAATAAAGGCCAAGGTGACTGGATCCTAATAAAGGCCAAGGTGACTGGATCCTAATAAAGGCCTCTCGCCGCACCCTGAGTCTGGCTTTATAGGGCAGCTTACGAGCCTCTGCTCCTCTATTAAACCCAGCAGAACTCAGGAATTTAGTGCCAGGAAACAAAGAAAAGGAGTTTGGAAGCTGAGACAGGAGATGTTGGGGGTTGGGTTTAAAGAAGAATGTCACTATGTTACAACTTAATCTTTGAGGCTTTCTTATACTTGCGGTTGTCTATGGGCCACAGCAAGTGTAATCCAGTGTTCCTTTATTTGGAATAGAAAAGGAACTTTAACAGAATAATATTTCAACTTTAGGCACCACTGTTCCGTATTTGCTTTGACTTTATTTAATTGTGATTGGACAATAACAAAGAACAAGAGTGTACATCCTGTTACCTCAACATCTTTGTTGTTTGTATATAAACTGTTTAAATATAAAGAGTGGGAGAGGCGTTGTTACGGTTGACTTCAGCCAGTTTGTGTCTGCTTGATGCGAAGAGCCGTGTTATTCGTTTGCGTGTGTCCGTGTGTGTGTGAGTGTTACTTCTGTGTTTGGACGTGTGTGTCTTATGTCACTTTGAAGAATTTGGCAATCTATACGTAAAAATTACTTACATACAAAATGTTTCATTGCAGAAGCCCAGTGAGTCAAACTACTGTGTCAGCAGCAGGCCTCTGTGTGTGTGTGTCACTGGGTTTGATTTGACCAACAAGCTTGGGACTGGGTGTGTGTGTGTGTGGGACTGGGTTTGATTTGAGCGGCAGGCTTCTGTGTGTGTGTCACTGGGTTTGATTTGAGCGGCATGCCTTTTGAGTGTGTGTGTGTTTGTCACTGGGTTTGTACAGGACAGGCAGAAGACAGACAAACAGTGGCGAGACAACAATTGATTATACATTTCAGTCTTCTTTAGTCACCTTGTCAGGTATGTGAAAGGTTTCTCCCAGAGAACAGAAGGTGACACTGAATCAGTCTGAGGAGATATCCCTGGCTGCTGCCCGTCCTTATCAGACTGAGATCTGTGAATCTAATCAATCACACCTCCACTTATCTACCTGTGGTAAAGCTGTCACTGAGACCCCACACTGCCATCTCTAAACACACACACTCATCTCTCATCTGTGACCTGGGGGCCCTGGCTCAGTGCTGCCTCCTAGGGGGATAGTTGGGCGTTACAATGGGGACATGGGACTGATGTTTTACATCATTGTCTGTTTGTCTGTCTGTCTGTCCAGTAGTCACACAACTCTCTCCCTGTCTTGGTGTGTTTAGTTGTCAGTATGTGAGTGACACTTGGCTCGCTAACAAGTAAGTAATATAACCAGTCAGCTAATCCACCACTGTCCTCCCTCTCTCTCTGTAGCCGTGGAGACCCAGAGCACAAGCTCGGAGGAGATGGTCCCCAGTTCTCCCTCTCCACCTCCCCCACCACGCATCTACAAACCCTGCTTCGTGTGCCAGGACAAGTCATCAGGCTACCACTATGGAGTCAGCTCGTGTGAGGGATGCAAGGTGAGGAAGCCCCTGGTTCATCATCATCATCAGTAGCATCACAGACACACTAACACCTCTTGAACTCACTATGCCAATGATAACGAGACACGCAAACTGCTTGACGGACAGCATAAGAAACCTATTGAGTTTACTCACTAAGTCAGTATGAGACACGCTGTAACAATCCCTGACAAAGCTGCTGGACGAACAGACCACAGCATAGTGAGACGAGTACAAACGATGTCGAAACAATGTTTCAGTTGTGAACCTCAAATATGAATAATGAACGCATATTACACGTAAAAGGCCAGAACAGAGATGCGCGTGGCTGTTACAAAGTCACTATCTGCACTTGACCACCTTTCATCGGTTATTTTCCCTCTCATCTCACTCTTTCTCCGTACGCATTTCCAGGGCTTTTTCCGGCGCAGTATCCAGAAGAACATGGTGTACACCTGCCACAGAGACAAGAACTGTCAGATCAACAAGGTCACCAGGAACCGCTGCCAGTACTGCCGGCTCCAGAAGTGCTTTGAGGTCGGCATGTCCAAGGAAGGTGAGAAACGTAAGAGGATGAGGTACAGAGCCTGTGTCCACAGTCGGACACATCCACAGTCGGACACATCCACAGTCGGACACATCCGCAGTCGAACACATCCGCAGTCGAACACATCCGCAGTCGGACACATCCGCAGTCGGACACATCCGCAGTCGGACACATCCGCAGTCGGACACATCCACAGTCGGTCACATCCACAGTCGGACACATCCACAGTCGGTCACATCCACAGTCGGACACATCCGCAGTCGGACACATCCGCAGTCGGACACATCCACAGTCGGACACATCCGCAGTCGGACACATCCACAGTCGGACACATCCACAGTCGGACACATCCACAGTCGGTCACATCCACAGTCGGACACATCCGCAGCAGGACACACCGGCAGTAGGACACATCCACAGTCGGACACATCCGCAGTTGGTCACATCCGCAGTTTAGAAACAACACAGTTTGACTTCTAGCACTTTAGAGGAACTGTACAAAACATATGGGGAGGGATATGGAAACCTAGCCCCAATACCAGCCTCATGACTAATCACGTTACAAAACATTCGCCACACTGTTCTCTATTCAACCTGGTTTAAAGAAGTGTATTATTTAGGAAGTAGTGTGTAGTTTGGGAGGTGGACTCTGTCTTCCTTTTCGCCTTGTCATCTCACACCCTGGCCTTGACAGAAACCTTCAACTCTCACTATCACTGCCTTCAGCTCTTATTGTCACTGTCTTCAACTTGTTGTAATTGCCTTCACCTCTCATTGTAACTGTCTTCAACTTGTTGTAATTGCCTTCAGCTCTTATTGTAACTGTCTTCACCTTTCATTGCACATTGCATTGCGTCTTTAACCAAGAAACAACCTGTTTTTGTTGGCACCAACTGATCATTCTGTTGTGACAAACCGATGGCGACAGCACATTTGGCCATTCAGGGCTCTGCTTTCCAATCTGGAAAAAGTACATCTGTGTATGAATGTGTGTGAGTGACAGAGTGTGAGTGCCTGAGTGGCAGACAGGCTGGTCCAGGGGGAGTGGTGTAATGTTTGTGTGAAATATGTGTAACGACCGGGATCACATTGTGCCTCGGCTATTACTGGATATCCTGAGAGGAAGGGAGAGGGAGGGGGAGCGGGAGGGAGGGAGATTGGAAACTGGAGAGGAGAGAGAGAAAGAGGGAGAAAGTGAGATTGGGAGGCAGAAGGGAGGCGGACGTGGGAAGAGAGTAGGAGGTAGGAGTGGGAGGGAGGGAAGCTGGGGGGGTAGAGAGGGTGGGAAAGGGAAGATTGGGGGGTGAAGAGGGGAGAGAGAGAGAGTTCATCACTGTGTTTAACGATGTACCTATTCTCACATTGTGTCTCCCTCCTTCTAGCGGTGCGCAACGACAGGAACAAGAAGAAGAAGGACATCAAGGAGGAGCTGGTGCTTCCGGAGAGCTACGAGCTGAGTGGCGAACTGGAAGAGCTGGTCAACAAAGTCAGCAAAGCTCACCAAGACACCTTCCCCTCACTGCTTCAACTGGGCAAATATCACACGGTTAGAGTCACATCATCATGTTTCTGGTTTCACATCACGCCGCGTCTCAGCAGGACGGTTGTGGTCGAAGCGCATGTATTGAACGGCCACGGTTACACATCCGCCTGCGGTTGTTTACCAAGCCGACGGTCATTCTGCCGACGGCCACCACACAGTTAGACTAGAAACGGACCTGTCTATTAAGATCTGTGCTATAACGTGGCCGTTTCCTTCCCCGTTTCCTCCGTCATGCTAACCCTGGTGTCTGCACGTCTTCCTCCTGTCCTTCAGAACTCCAGCGCGGACCATCGTGTGCAGCTCGACCTGGGTCTCTGGGATAAGTTCAGTGAACTCTCCACCAAGTGCATCATAAAGATTGTTGAGTTTGCCAAACGTCTGCCCGGCTTCACCACACTCACCATCGCTGACCAGATCACCCTGCTCAAATCAGCCTGCCTGGACATCCTGGTACTTAAACGCTTTGTCCTCTCCCAATCTCCTCTCCCTCTGTGTCATCAGGACTTGAGGAAAGTGAACCTCGCTTGAGATCTCGCACTGTTGCTAGACAATTCTGTTGTGTTCTCCAGTAGTGTATGTGTACATTTAATGACAAAGGAAGATCGCCTCTTGGTGGATAGCGAGGGTATTGCAAGACTAGCCTTACATGCTAGCTCTCGTCACGGGGACTCGAAGGGGTATTTGTTTAGTTGTTTGGATAAATACCATAACTGTTTCTGGTGTCCACAGTAAACAAAGAGCATTACAGAACACAGATGAATTTGCGAACCTGAACAGTCGCAAACAAACTCTTAATACTGTAGTTATTATTATTGTCTACCATAGATTTGCACGATAAAGTACATAGCCTAAAAGATAGTATGGCGTGAACACACATAATACATGAAGGTAATTGTATCCTCTGTCTTTCTCTCTCTGTCTCTCTCTTCTCTCTTACTCGTAGATGTTGAGAATTTGTACACGCTACACCCCAGAGCAGGACACCATGACATTCTCAGATGGGTTAACCCTAAACCGAACCCAGATGCACAACGCTGGCTTTGGCCCCCTAACAGACCTGGTGTTTGCCTTCGCTGGCCAGCTGCTGCCTCTGGAGATGGATGACACGGAGACAGGCCTCCTCAGCGCCATCTCCCTGATATCTGGAGGTACTGCAGCCTAAGGAGACTCAGTTTGACTGGCATGCCTGTTTAGTGTTTGTCCTCAGATATTAGCGGGGAAATGGTCTGCACTTTACATTTAATTTACCTGTTCTTGTTGATTTTGTCACTGACCTGAGTCAGTTTCCTCAATGCTCACTGACTTCTGTCCTGTTCTAGTGAGATCTCTGTTATGTTCCGTTGCTCATCTGTTGAATGTGATGCTGTTCTCAGACCGCATGGATCTAGAAGAACCCCAGAAGGTGGACAAGCTGCAGGAACCCCTCCTGGAGGCCCTGAAGATCTACGCCCGTCGCAGACGCCCCAATAAACCACACATGTTTCCCCGCATGCTGATGAAGATCACTGACCTCCGAGGAATCAGCACCAAAGGTCAGCAGAACTTAGAACCCTCTAGGCCATTATGACAAGTATCTTAGAATACAACACAGACCTTAGAACCATGTAGGCCATTATGACAAGTATCTTAGAATACAACACAGACCTTAGAACCATGTAGGCCATTATGACAATATCTTAGAATATAACACAGGCCTTAGAACCATGTAGGCCATTATGACAATATCTTAGAATATAACACAGACCTTAGAACCATGTAGGCCATTCTGACAATATCTTAGAATATAACACAGGCCTTAGAACCATGTAGGCCATTATGACAATATCTTAGAATATAACACAGGCCTTAGCACCATGTAGGCCATTATGACAAGTATCTGTATGTGTGTGTGTGTGTGTGTGTGTGTGTGTGTGTGTGTGTGTGTGTGTGTGTGTGTGTGTGTGTGTGTGCGTGTGTGTGTGCAGGAGCAGAGAGAGCCATCACTCTGAAGATGGAGATCCCAGGCCCCATGCCTCCTCTGATCCGGGAGATGTTAGAGAACCCGGAGGCATTTGAGGACCAGGCTGAGAGTAGCGGAGAGACGTCCCCGTCACCTCCCATCCAACCTCCTCCTCCCCAACCCTCCACCAAACCCCCCAGCACCATGAAGACGGAGGAGGAGGAGGAGAACTGGGGAACGGAGAACGGCAGCGAGCCCTCCCCAGAGGAGGAAGATGACTACGATGATGACGATGGGGGAGAGGAAGAACGGGATAGAGGCTCGGACAGTGAGGGTGAATCCTGGGTTCTGGAGGGTTGCAACGACGATGCTCGGACGAGCCACGCTGGTAGGGCGCAGTGAGAAGAGCGGAAGATTACACACACACACTGATGCAGTCACACAAACATGCACACACACACACACACAAATCCTACTCCTTAAGTTGCCGGTCCTTCTCAGTCTCTTCTGTCAGTCATCTCCATACTGTACACCGTTCTCTCTGGGCAGGACAGGGGGCCTTATTCCTGCCGGTGTAGACACTATTAGCCAGGTGACATGAATCTCAGGATCCTGACCTGTGACATGCACAGAGACGGGAGACGAAGACACAACTTGATTCAACTGCCTGAAGACGCCGTGATGACGAAAACAATAGACTTTTTTTGACAAAACAACTTTTCTCTCAGCTTTTTCAAAAAAACAATGTGTTTTTATCTACGTTAACAAATGGCCAAAACAGACAGCATGAACTGAACAGTTGTGAATTCGCAACGGATGCAAAGCGAAGCACAGAAAACCAAACAGAATATCCTAATAGATTCGTTATTGTGCTTATTTTCTTTGAATATTTTTATTTGTTGTTGTTTTTTTCTTGCTTTTTGACTTTCAATTCATGAATATGGCCACATATCTATTATCCGTTATATTTTTGGTCTTTTTTGTTATGCTGGTTTTGTATATGATGTCTTTTGAGGTTTTCGCCATCTGAGATATCCAGGAGTTTCATCAGAAATGACAGATTTAAAAATGTATGGACTTTCTAGCTGCACTGCTAGGTCCTTGGGGGACTCGCCATAGATGTCAATGATAATCAACTCAGTAATGATGTGTTACAGTGACTTGCATTGTGTTGTTATCAGGGGACTGGCATTAATCTATGTGCTTTCTTTCAATGCTACAGACTATGCTTTTGATGGAAAAATGTCTTTTTGTGCCAAAGTTAACAGCTCATTTTTTTAAACAGTTTCAAGGCTGTCAGGGACTCCACACACCAATCAGTGCCCACGTACATCGAATAACTAAACACACACACACACCTCAGACATATAACACACACACACCTCGGACATATAACACACACACACACCTCGGACATATAACACACACCTCAGACATATAACACACACACACCTCGGACCTTTAACACACACACACACCTCAGACCTTTAACACACACACCTCAGACCTTTAACACACACACACACACCTCAGACCTTTAACACACACACACTCCAGACCTTTAACACACACACACCTCAGACCTTTAACACACACACACACACCTCAGACCTTTAACACACACACACTCCAGACCTTTAACACACACACACCTCAGACCTTTAACACACACACACACCTCAGACCTTTAACACACACACACACCTCAGACCTTTAACACACACACACACCTCAGACCTTTAACACACACACACCTCAGACCTTTAACACACACACACCTCAGACCTTTAACACCCGTGCTATCTTTGGTTGCGTTAGGCAGAGATGACTTCCTGTATGCTGTATTTGTAGCACTTTGACGTCTCGTCTCAAGCTAATGTAGCAAATTACCACACAACACAATGTTCTGATGGTGACAGTTATATCGCTGCCAATGAACTCTTATATGATAGAAGAAACTAAAATTAACACATCCATAAGCACAAAAGACCCACATTTTAATTTGAAAAAGACACGGGCCAGAACCTCACTGGTCTCTCTGCTCTGGCCTCATGTAGGTCTGCAATCTGAAGGTCTCAAACAGGCCGCCTGTGGAAGTGCTATAGGTTCCCAAACACCAGCACTGCCAGCCTGAATCCACAGCCAAGGCTGCTTAGGCGTGACATAACCAGCTGTTACATGAGTATATTGTGAACCAACACACACAGACACACACACATAGACACACACACATATGCAGGTTGAATCTAGGAACTGTTATGGGTGGAGACGGAGACAGACATCTCAGGGCTTCTGTATGGACCAAACTCTAGCGCCCCCTCTGTGCGGTGGGACGCGTTACAAACAGGCAATATTTTTGTGTGTGTTTTTGACTGGGTCCGTTTGAACTGTTTTATTAGTCAACACCCAGCTCTGTGTACTGTACATGTGGGATGTAGTTTGTGAGTGTTCTGGGTGCCAGTCTGTTCCCCCCCATCCACACCATCGTGCCAATGCCAACCCAAACCGTACGGGCGTGGAGGTTTTGTCTTCCCGACGCGGTTTGGCTCGGCTCACCTGTCTCAGAGCAGATTCATTCCAGAGCATAATCGCTGCTGGTATCCAAGCAACCAACTGCCTTCTCATCCTAGCGTCATTTTTATCAGTTTTCTTTAATGTATTATATCTATCCATCTCTCTTTCTCTTCTTTACAGAAGTGACAGGGTTATTGTGTTCTGTTGTTTAATTGCTTTTTAATTGTTTTAGTTGCCAAAATGTGTCAGTCAGTATATATGCAGCTGGTCATAAACACAGCTGACTGACATGGTGTCCAGTAAAGAGGATGTAAAGCAGGATGTGGCCCGATAGGGCCCGGCGGAGGAGGTGGCCGGCCCGGCGGAGGAGGTGGCCGGCCCGGCGGAGGAGGTGGCCGGCCCGGTGGAGGAGGTGGCTGGCCCGGCGGAGGAGGTGGCCGGCCCGGCGGAGGAGGTGGCCGGCCCGGCGGAGGAGGTGGTACTTTCTGAATGTCGGCCTTCTGACCGGACTCAAGTGTGGATGCCGTAACACACCTCCTCTGTCACCAGGCGAATGTTCTTTGTGCTCTGACGTCACATGACGGAAGTGGCAAGGTTTGGTGACCTCACCGATGATGACCTCATCACCTCTCTGGCTCGCCGAGCCGTGACGATGCAAATGCAATGTTCAGATGGTGCTACACAACATTGCGACAACGCTGTTTCCTGTGGCGGTGAGGTTTTTTCCGTAAACCATGGTATTGTCCAATCTTCTGTTCAGACATAGATAAAGCCTTGTAACAGTAAGATACACAATAAAGGACTTTTGTGAGATTAACAGTTACGTTTGAACTTCCTGTCCTCATCCGACGATTGTGAAAGTCTGAACACATGGTACATGCCTTTTACAGTAAACGGAATCACCTTGACGGTTAAAACACTTGTAGTAAGGTTGTGGTTATGGTGTGACCCGTCAAAACAGATTTTAAATGTAATTAGTCTTAAACAGAACTTAAAATGTTTGATTACCAAATGGAAATGCATTGAGCGACGTGCCGTAAAGATATATTATTAACAGCTAAGTTGTTTAAAAGAGGGAAAAAGATTGTACAGGATTTGTATCAATATCGGCATACACTCAAGTCTACAGTAATGGTATCGGACATAAAAAATTCAGCCTAGTTATTTTTTTATTTTATTTAATTAATCAAGAAACATGGATAATGTACATAATAGTTCTAAAGAGAGCTTAATTACAAGATAGTAACATAAACAGGTAAAGTCGTATCACCTACATATCATACATATTGTGCAATTGAATTATATCGAAAACAATGACATTAAATAAATAGAAATATAAAAATAACAATGACCTCTAAATAACCTCTATTATAGCATCTCACTGCTATAACTTAATGGGAGAATAAGAGGGAGGGAGAATAAGTGTGTAAGAGTTAAAATAGTAGTCCACATACTTTTCTAAAAACCTTATGAGGGATAAAAAACAATAGAATCTGGTGCTTCTAAACTTTTCTTAATCCAATTTGCTTTTAAAGTGTCATGTTGAGATCTAACATGACAAAACCTCCCTCATCTTTCCTACCTGTAATAATTGACTCTAAGGCTTTTTTTAGTCCTGGTGAAAATGTTATTCTCTAGTGTTGAGCCTAGAGCAATCCATGGAGTACCTAGAGAGCTCAACAGAGGGCGCTGTTGCACTGTGGGAAGACCAGCCGGCCACCAGCCGTCTCTCCAGACCCGGTTGTTCAGAACAGCAATAATAAGCCATTGTGTCCGTCCACATCTGGTGCCCTTCTCCCTATATGGTGCACTAATATTGACCACCTCTGGTCCATAGCAGTGGACTACTGTATCGGTAATAGGGTTTCATTTGACTAGCAGCCACTGAAAGCACTAGGTCCCAAACGGTCCAATAAATCACCTCATTCCAGAATGTACAAGAACCGATCTGATATGGGTGTGGCAGTTTATTTCTGTGGACCCTGCAATAGCACCACAGAGGAGCAGGGGTAGTTCTCAAATCAGCTGAATTATTCAGAAGAAATGTAATAATATCCGAAAAAGATTGAGATACAATGTATAATATAGAAATATATGGACCTCGTAACCCTTCTTCAGTGCAGATTGACTAGGTTTGAGATCTATTCCACTCAATTTGCGAAGTACACCAAAATGCAAAATCCAGTAAACTATTTAAACGAGGAATCCTAAGAATTTGATTACTTTTTTATATTGACAGTAATAGAAATGGCATTGGGTCCAGCCCTACTGGTTGATATAACGGCCTATTACTTGGTCACATGACACAGATCCTAACAGCAATGCAGTGGTGCTAACGGACACCAGTGGCCACCAAACCACCAATGTACAAAAACCTGATAATAAAACGATTACGGAGAAGAAAAGTAAACACATGAACTGGGATCAGATCTTCTAGAAGGCATTTCAATTAGGATCAAGTAAATGGTTCAGAGGCAGATGCAGTCGTCCGTACCGTGTCCTTGGTATTGGACTGGTTGTTTTCATCTACAGAGGAAGAGTCCAGAGAGTGATAAACTGAGGAAGATGGGGGTTCTATCAATTATATGAGTGCGGTAATTAACGATCATTAAATAGAGATCAATAAAGCCGGACTGGGGACCAGAATCAGGTCTGTATATCATATTCTCCTTTACAAGGAACCACTAAACAGCCCTATATATTCAGCCCTAATAATATGTTGCCATGGGAACCCCCGAGACAGGGAGGGGTGTTTAAAGATACAGGTCTCTAGTTGAGGTTGCAGAGGCACCTAAGAGCCACCTGGTCACATGGTGATTGGAGCAGGCTGGAGGCATTCATTTGACTTGTAATGAATATTCATAGCAACTGAAGAGTCAATTAAAAGTGAAATATCCAGGTTCCTCATCGCATTTGTTTTTTAAATGATTGATAGTGTATTCTTCTGTTGATTACTGAACAACATGTCGGCTAAATGCACAATAATGCTGGATGTATTTTAATATTTGACAAAATTGTGAACAAACCCTACTTAGAGCAAACCCTGCATAGCCTCAGAATATCACTTGATCATGAGACATCAGACTTTCTGCCCCTGGCACTGTCCATAAATTGGAGAATGGTTACAATTCATCCCTCAGTTGTTAACTAAAACAATGCCTGCTTGTTGATTTTCTGCGAAATGGATCGAGAAAAGTGTCATCAGACTACGGGTTCAATTTAGGACATACAGTCATGAGATACAGCTGTTTTAGAGAAGCTTATTGGTCAAAAGCATTGGGTTGTTGGTTCGAATCCTCATGCCGACAAAGTGGTCTGTTAAATCTGTGCAAGATGGAGTAAAGATAAGACTGTTTTCTTTTTGTACCATGTAAAAAACATAGCAGTGTTCAGTTTAAGGCAGAATGAACAGCTTTATACTAAAAGTGAATTGATGAAACCATGTTTAACTATCTATCTTAATAAGAGGCTAGTTGTTCTGCCACTTCTGGTCATATGTGAGGCTAGTTGTCCCGCCTCTTCTGGTCATATGTGAGGCTAGTTGTTCTGCCACTTCTGGTCATATGTGAGGCTAGTTGTCCCGCCTCTTCTGGTCATATGTGAGGCTAGTTGTTCTGCCACTTCTGGTCATATGTGAGGCTAGTTGTTCCGCCTCTTCTGGTCATATGTGAGGCTAGTTGTTCTGCCACTTCTGGTCATATGTGAGGCTAGTTGTTCTGCCACTTCTGGTCATATGTGAGGCTAGTTGTTCTGCCACTTCTGGTCATATGTGAGGCTAGTTGTTCCGCCTCTTCTGGTCATATGTGAGGCTAGTTGTTCTGCCACTTCTGGTCATATGTGAGGCTAGTTGTTCCGCCTCTTTCCTTCAACCTCAGCTAGATTTCATTCAACCTACTCAAAACATTTTCACGTCCTGTGTGATTACACGTTCAGGTCACATTCATGTTCTGTTTGATTACACGTTCAGGTCACATTCACGCCCTGTGTGATTACACGTTCAGGTCACATTCACGCCCTGTGTGATTACACGTTCAGGTCACATTCACGCCCTGTGTGATTACACGTTCAGGTCACATTCCCGTCCTGTGTGATTACACATTCAGAGGCTGTTTTGACACACTGGAGTGGCAGCCAGTAAGAGACATACAGCATGTAATTTGCTAGGATGGTACATGGTGATTATGGATGAGATGCATTGTTATCACATCATATATACCTCCCATGGCTAGCCTGAAGAGAGGATCTGGGAATAAAAGGATCTGGGAACACATGGATCTGGGAACACGAGGATCTGGAAACACAAGGATCTGGGAACACATGGATCTGGGAACACGAGGATCTGGAAACACAAGGATCTGGAAACACAAGGATCTGGAAACACGAGGATCTGGGAATATGATCACCATCAGATGGATACATGTGAACTGGTACAGAGAGGATATGAAGCAATCATAAAAAAGAAGATGAGGAGAGGAGATTATGGGAAGGTGAGACATATTAAGAGATTTTTTAAATCATACATCGGAAGGGGGCGTTGGAGGGAAAGTTAAAGTAGGGGTGAGGATTCTGGGAAAAAGATGGAAGAATAAAAAATATGGAAATAAACCAGAACATCTGAATAGAGAATGTGTGGTGATTGACATTAAGTGAGAAATGAAGACAGAGAGACAGGGGTACCAAGGAAGACAGAGAAAGAAACAGCCAGGAAGAGAGTGAGACAGAAACACAGGGAAAAAGAGTGTGAAACAGGCAGAAAGAGAGTGAGACAGGGAGCGACAGTGGCAGGGAGAGTAGGAGAGACAGGGAGAGAAAGAGAGACACAGGGAGAAAGAGACAGGAAGAGAGGGAGAGACAGGGAGAAAGAGAGAGAGTGTGAAAGAGAGACAGTGAGATGGAGAGAGACAGGGAGAGACAAAGAGAGAGAGAGAGACGGATCTGGGGGAATGTTGAGGCTGGCTGAGGTCATAAAGTATATAGTCACATTCCAAACACTACACTAACCCCTGCATGGGGCACCAGCTCCGACCAGAGCCCTCAGTACATGTTGTGTACCATTAAGAGAGCTGTTTGGGACACAGCCTAGTAAGAGATGTGTTCTGGCCTCTGGCTCTTCATATCTTTTACATTTCTAATTAAAAGAGATAAAGAGAAAGGGAGTCATCAATTCACCAGTGATTTCCCAGTTAAGGTTTCAGAGCAGGCAGTAAACCAGGCAGTAAACCAGGCAGCCTGGCCTCATTGATTTTATAATTAGCTACCGTCACCCCAGACTTGAGATAGAGTGGGTTGTGGATGAGGAGAGGAACAGGTGACGAGGGGCCGAAGGGTAAGAAAAGAAAGCAGAATGTGATTGGAAGGAAAGGTTAGAGAAGAGAGGGAGTGAGGGAGCACATCTGAATACGATGGAGACGTTCAGGACATCCATAATTAGCAAATTTGCATCAGAAATGTCATGCCTTGAAGGAAGCAGCCCAAACGTAACAACACAATTGGACAGGTAGAATTACAGGGTTTTATTTTATTACAGAAACCCGCCCACACACATCGTTAGAGACTATAGAACTATCAGAAAATACAGGTTTAAAATATGATGACAACCGACAAACCAAAGTTAACAGACACCCGTAACCTCTGAAAGGGAAAAGTAAGTATGTCCAGAAAACAGCTTTCTGTTTGCCCCAATGTAGCTCCTAACAGACTGAATAGTGTTTCCTAACAGACTGAATAGTGTTTCCTAACAGACTGAATAGTGTTTCCTAACAGACTGAATAGTGTTTCCTAACAGACTGAATAGTGTTTCCTAACAGACTGAATAGTGTTTCCACACAGAAATCAAAATGACAACATAAGGAGCACATGACAGGTTGTAAAGATGAAGGTGCTGAACCACACAGAATATCATGTAGAAGTCATTGTAACACGCGTGTATCTGAGAGACAACGAGGAGTTCTCCTGACCACCTGAACCCAGACATCAATCCACATTACCAGGGAGCTCTTATAATAGACTGGATGGTACAATTGGCAGATTCCCTGTCGGCT
The DNA here is from genome assembly GCA_029465975.1 of Dallia pectoralis. Classification (NCBI taxonomy): domain Eukaryota; kingdom Metazoa; phylum Chordata; class Actinopteri; order Esociformes; family Umbridae; genus Dallia; species Dallia pectoralis. Next base: position 26,709,367 of record CM055728.1, on the reverse strand, counting down.
ACAACCCTGGAAAAACACCCGGCAGACGACAACTCCAGGAAAACCTCCTGTCGGCAACAACTCTTGGAAAACCCCCCCACCGTGCAACCATTTAGCAACAATCTCCGTTCAAACCTTAGCGGACCAGGTGTCTGACATAATGGGCAGTTAAACTGACCTTCAGAAAGAACATTTGAGAAAACACATCACACTGTTGATTATGGTTGTGATGAAAGATATCAGATTTGATCAATTAGGAGCATCAGTGAGTTAAATGAATACAAACATTTTATTCTCGAAAAACATGACCTATATGAGACTAGTTTTAAAACAGGTGCAAATACAGAATGTTGCAAATCAACCAATCAAAAAGTGCCCCCAACACATTCTTCTTCCTTCAATAGCAAGCTTCAATGACTTACACAGCGTATTGGTAGCAGATCATGGAAAGCAAATTTTGAACAGCAGATCATGTAACGTTAGTATTTCTAAATTAAATTACGTCACCATGGTGATATGCCGGACCGATGGAGCGTGGGTGACATTGTGTGTGGTAACAGACGGGCGATCAGAACAGCATCACACTAAAGAGTTGTGCTTGTGCATAATAAGAGTTTAGTGCAATAATACTAAAAATCACTAATGACTTGATGAAACATATATACTGTTTGAAACACAACGCTGTTTCAATAACAGGAAAATAGCTACTATTATGTAGACAGGAATGGGATTGATGTGTGCATGATTGCTGTGGTTCGACAGCGACCAAACTGCAGAAGCTAAGGTTTTATGTAGATGAGGATATGAAATTAGGTTAATAAAAACATGAGATAATATTAAAACATGAACAATGTGACTTTTCCCCTTCGACATTCAGTGTGATTTAGTAACCACTCAATTAACACAATGGTCATTATACGGTCTGGTAGAGGACCAGAAATATATAATGGTCATTATGCGGTCTGGAAAAAGACCACATATATACAATGGTTATTATACGGTCTGCTAGAAGACCACAAATAAATCAATCAAATTATCAATAATCAAACACACCAATAATAGATGAAAGAAAGTGTTTGCAATATAAAATCCTCTGTAGAGATAAATAAAGTAAAAGCATGTCAGATATAGGTACTTTAGAATTATTATTTTACCATAGACCTAATACCTTTTAGTGGTTACTACAGTATTCTGAAGTGTTAAATGTCGATTTGCAGACAGGAAAGTTCAAAGTATTTTTACGTTGTTAAATGAAGACACTTCTCAGTGTAATTACAGCGGCTGTCAGGCTGCCACACGACATCCAAAAGCGTTTTAAAAATACCATCAAACACTTCATAAAAATGAAGACATCCACTCCGCCAATTGAACAACTCTGTTCAGTTACATGAATGATTAGGCATATAACTAGTACAGTAAATAATAAACGGCTCCATGCTTTATAACAGTCTTATGTGAGGTCATAACAACGATGTTAGATGTCACGACCTGTCAGGACTTGTATCATGTTATTCTCAACACCATGATGGGTACAGAAGTCAACACACAGCAGCCTAAACGTCGTCAATCTCAATAAAAAGGTAAAAGCAACTTGCATATTAACATAGTTTATCAGATTAAAGGTGAACTGTAGCGGGTGTGTGCGTGTGCAGAGTGAAATAAGAGCCCACTGCCAGTTGTGTAGTCCACCTGGTGTAGTCCACCTGGTGTAGTCCAGCTGGTGTAGTCCAGCTGGTGTAGTCCAGCTGGTGTAGTCCAGCTGGTGTAGTCCACTTGGTGTAGTCCACCTGGTGTAGTCCACCTGGTGTAGTCCACCTGGTGTAGTCCACCTGGTGTAGTCCACCTGGTGTAGTCCACCTGGTGTAGTCCACCTGGTGTAGTCCACCTGGTGTAGTCCACCTGGTGTAGTTGGTGTAGTCCACCTGGTGTAGTCCACCTGGTGTAGTCCACTTGGTGTAGTCCACTTGGTGTAGTCCACTTGGTGTAGTCCACTTGGTGTAGTCCACCTGGTGTAGTCCACCTGGTGTAGTCCACCTGGTGTAGTCTTGTCATGGTCCTGAAACTCGTCGCCCTACCACAGAGAACTGTCCACCAGGTCACTGGAAAACAAAGACCAGAAAACAATGGCTGAGACCAATTAAGCCTTCCAGTCTATGTCACATAGAACAACTCACCTCGCTCACAAACTGTGGAAAAGAACCGACGTTCACTAGAGACCCAAAGTGCAAATCAGCCCGCGTCCGTGTTCATTTGCACTCATACATCAATAACCTGACATGCAGAGAAGCTGCTGTTAAATGCAAATGTAATCAGGTCAGAAAATCCCATCACGCGGTTGTCAATGCTTCCGCTTGGGGATATCCAGTCTGCAGTAAGAGCCTACAGTTAGAGAGAGTGTGATATACAGCCTGCAGTAGGAGCCTACAGTTAGAGAGAGTGTGATATACAGCCTGCAGTAAGAGCCTACAGTTAGATAGAGAGAGTGTGATATCCAGTCTGCAGTAAGAGCCTACAGTTAGAGAGAGTGAGTGTGATATCCAGTCTGCAGTAAGAGCCTACAGTTAGAGAGAGTGTGATATCCAGTCTGCAGTAAGAGCCTACAGTTAGATAGAGAGAGTGTGATATCCAGTCTGCAGTAAGAGCCTACAGTTAGAGAGAGAGAGTGTGATATCCAGTCTGCAGTAAGAGCCTACAGTTAGAGAGTGTGTGATATCCAGTCTGCAGTAAGAGCCTACAGTTAGAGAGAGTGTGATATACAGCCTGCAGTAAGAGCCTACAGTTAGATAGAGAGATTGTGATATCCAGTCTGCAGTAAGAGCCTACAGTTAGAGAGAGTGAGTGTGATATCCAGTCTGCAGTAAGAGCCTACAGTTAGAGAGAGTGTGATATCCAGTCTGCAGTAAGAGCCTACAGTTAGATAGAGAGAGTGTGATATCCAGTCTGCAGTAAGAGCCTACAGTTAGAGAGAGAGAGTGTGATATCCAGTCTGCAGTAAGAGCCTACAGTTAGAGAGAGTGTGTGATATCCAGTCTGCAGTAAGAGCCTACAGTTAGAGAGAGAGAGGGTGATATCCAGTCTGCAGTAAGAGCCTACAGTTAGAGAGAGTGTGTGATATCCAGTCTGCAGTAAGAGCCTACAGTTAGAGAGAGAGTGTGATATCCAGCCTGCAGTAAGAGCCTACAGTTAGAGAGAGAGAGAGGGTGATATCCAGTCTGCAGTAAGAGCCTACAGTTAGAGAGAGAGAGTGTGATATCCAGTCTGCAGTAAGAGCCTACAGTTAGAGAGAGAGAGGGTGATATCCAGTCTGCAGTAAGAGCCTACAGTTAGAGAGAGAGTGTGATATCCAGTCTGCAGTAAGAGCCTACAGTTAGAGAGAGAGAGAGTGATATCCAGTCTGCAGTAAGAGCCTACAGTTAGAGAGAGAGAGAGTGATATCCAGCCTGCAGTAAGAGCCTACAGTTAGAGAGAGAGAGAGTGATATCCAGCCTGCAGTAAGAGCCTACAGTTAGATAGAGAGAGTGTGATATCCAGTCTGCAGTAAGAGCCTACAGTTAGAGAGAGAGAGGGTGATATCCAGCCTGCAGTAAGAGCCTACAGTTAGATAGAGAGAGTGTGATATCCAGTCTGCAGTAAGAGCCTACAGTTAGAGAGAGAGTGTGATATCCAGCCTGCAGTAAGAGCCTACAGTCAGAGAGAGTGTGATATTCAGTCTGCAGTAAGAGCCTACAGTTAGATAGAGAGAGTGTGATATCCAGTCTGCAGTAAGAGCCTACAGTTAGAGAGAGAGAGAGTGATATCCAGTCTGCAGTAAGAGCCTACAGTTAGAGAGAGTGTGATATCCAGTCTGCAGTAAGAGCCTACAGTTAGAGAGAGAGAGTGTGATATCCAGTCTGCAGTAAGAGCCTACAGTAAGAGAGAGTGTGATATCCAGTCTGCAGTAAGAGCCTACAGTTAGAGAGAGAGAGTGATATCCAGTCTGCAGTAGGAGCCTACAGTTAGAGAGAGAGAGGGTGATATCCAGCCTGCAGTAAGAGCCTACAGTTAGAGAGAGTGTGATATCCAGTCTGCAGTAAGAGCCTACAGTTAGAGAGAGAGAGTGTGATATCCAGCCTGCAGTAGGAGCCTACAGTTAGAGAGAGAGAGAGAGTGATATCCAGCCTGCAGTAAGAGCCTACAGTTAGAGAGAGAGAGAGTGATATCCAGCCTGCAGTAAGAGCCTACAGTTAGAGAGAGAGAGAGTGATATCCAGCCTGCAGTAAGAGCCTACAGTTAGAGAGAGAGAGAGAGTGATATCCAGCCTGCAGTAAGAGCCTACAGTCAGAGAGAGAGAGTGTGATATCCAGCCTGCAGTAAGAGCCTACAGTTAGAGAGAGAGAGAGAGAGTGATATCCAGCCTGCAGTAAGAGCCTACAGTTAGAGAGAGAGAGAGAGTGATATCCAGCCTGCAGTAAGAGCCTACAGTCAGAGAGAGAGAGTGTGATATCCAGCCTGCAGTAAGAGCCTACAGTTAGAGAGAGAGAGAGAGTGATATCCAGCCTGCAGTAAGAGCCTACAGTTAGAGAGAGAGAGAGAGAGTGATATCCAGCCTGCAGTAAGAGCCTACAGTCAGAGAGAGAGAGTGTGATATCCAGCCTGCAGTAAGAGCCTACAGTTAGAGAGAGAGAGGGTGATATCCAGCCTGCAGTAGGAGCCTACAGTTAGAGAGAGAGAGGGTGATATCCAGCCTGCAATAAGAGCCTGAGAGTGAGATTACAGGAGAGGTAGTGAGGTATTGAGAGTGAGTGAGGTATTAAGAGTGAGAATACAGGAGAGGTAGTGAGGCATTGAGAGTGAGAGAGGGAGGGAGAAAAAGTCAGTGCTTTAATAATGCTGAATATGGGCCTGTGACTGTGATGCTAACCTGTGGGTAAATCACCTATACAGCCTGCTGTCAGCTTACCTGTCTCCCTGCCCTGCCATCTCCCCATCCACCTCCTCCCACTATACCACATCTGTCACACACTGTCTCCTCCACCTTCACCTCCCACCACCACACTGCCTCTGTCACACACTCCTCCTCCACCTCCTCTCACCACTTCCTTTATGGCCTGGTAATCAAAACGTCCTTCTCTGCGAGCCATACTCAGCATGTCACCGTAAATAACGGCCCTGTGCGTGGGGGTGTGTGAGACAAAGTGTGTGTGTGTGTGTGTACGTTCTGTTCGTGAGTCTGGATTCAGGCGTGTGTGTAAGGAGAGTTATGAAACTGTGTGTGTGTGTGTTACCTGAGGACTGTCTCGGTGTTGTCAGGCAACAGTAAAGCCGTCTCTTCTCCAGAGCTGAGTCCCCCATATTGGGCTGTGGCACCCTGATCCTCCTGAATACACACACACACACGTCAGAACGCACACACGGAAAGAGAACGCAAACTCAACCAAATCAGAAGAAATCTAAGAAAACTGTTTAACACACTAAAAAAGAAAATAAATAAATAATAACAGGGAAGTGAAACGCTACCTCGTCCAGAACAGAGAGTTCTGTGAGAACGTGCCCTTACTAATCTCAAGACAAATGCATGACCCTATTACAGAGATGCTCCAGATCGCACAGACCAACAAAGAATATAAAAACAAATAAAACAGTGACAAACTGTCATATTTGTTAAAGGGTGCCATCAGAGTAGCTGGATATATGACTCGTGGTTCTGAGAAAGGGGCAACAAATGGAGAACAAACACAAATAAACACAACAACCACTAGCTAACACAATATTTTTCCCCCATATTCCTTGTATGTGTAAACATACTTGGGGAATAAACCTCATACTGTTTCAAAAAAGAAACTGAGAGAAACAGATAAACAGAACAACGGTAAAACATAGAAACAGACAGAAAGTGAAACAGTAAAACAGTGAAACAGAGAAATAGAACAACGGTAAAACATAGAAACAGACAAAAAGTGAAATATTAAAACAGTGAAACAGAGAAATAGAAAGACGTTAAACCTGAGAAACTGAAAAACAGAGAGACAGAAAAACTGAGAGACAGAAAAACAGAGAGACAGAAAGACAGAGAAACTGAGAGACAGAAAAACTGAGAGACAGAGAGACAGAAAAACTGAGACAGAGAGACAGAAAAACTGAGAGACAGAAAAACTGAGAGACAGAAAGACAGTAAAACAGAGAGACAGTCAAACAGAGAGACAGTAAAACAGAGAGACAGCAACGAGCCCCACATGTGAAGATCCTCCACCACATAAAGGCTATAACAGTGAAACAGTCCTAATTACATCCCAGTGGTAATGAGTGAAATGAATCACAGTTAGAAACAGCTATAGATAACCCATGTTATTGTCAGGAGACAGACTCACTAATGGTATAAACAATGACTCCTGCATACGTGTGTGTGTGTGTGCGCATTTGCATTTAGTGTTAAGAGCATGAACTGCCATTCTTACCATCTCAGAGCTGCGTGTCAGTGTGTCTCCTGATTGCCTGGGCAACGCCAGGGGGGCGGGCTGGCTGATGACCACGCCCCCTCTGAAGAGGCACCGGGACATGTCCCTGGGGGAGGGAGGGGGGGTGGATGGGAGCAGGGACTCAGGCTGGATCTGGGAGTCACACAGGCTGTAAGGGGACAGGGGAGGAGGTGGGGGCTGGCGGGGGGGCTGACGGGAGGGCAGCAGGGCCTCCGGATTCTCATCCTCAGAATCTGACAGAGGGCTGTCCATGACACCTGTCTCACACACACACACACACACACACACACACACACACACACACACACACACACACACACACACACACACACACACACACACACACACACACACACACACACACACACACACACACACACACACACACACACACACACACACACACACACACACACACACACACACACACACACACACACACACACGGTTCTAGTTATTACTACAACATGTTTTCTATTGTTAAATATCTAGTGGTTGTATCTTATATACTTTTGGTGTTATTTTAATATTCCCTCAAATTGTCTTTTGTATAGTTTGGGACAATGAATGCAGGGTTTATCATCCCAATAAAGCAGATGTATGTGGAATCCCAGTGTTTCTACGGCAACGTGTCAACTCACTGGCGGGGGCCGAAACTGCAGTCGTCCATTCAGCATCGACCACAGCCTCCATCTTGTTTTCAACCTGCCGCACATAATCCATCAGGTCCTGGATGAAAAGAGCAGGATGTAAAACCCTTGTCTACACACATTTTCAGACAAACACACACACACACGCTTTATCCCTAGAAAAATAGATATGCTGTATTTTGTGCATCTTTCTGTCTAATTCAGGATTTACACATTTGAAGTGTATTTCACATTTGATGTCTCCACTTTGCCTAACGGAAAATGTATCAGTTAACTGCACACTCTCGACCAAGGTCCCAATTCCGCTCTGGGCTCTGGTAAACGTTTGTCTGATTATTAAGCCAGTAGGGATTCCCTGCCTCGTTGCACTTTAGCGAGTACCATCACCGCTGTTGGGGATTTGGTGATTATGTGTGTTTAAAAGTCACTGGATCTGGTATACATATTGGTTGGTTATTATTTTCACTTCAGGACATTTGTTAGAGGTGAGTGTTGGCATTTATATAAGAGTGTTCCTGTTGTTTTGGAGATCGCTGTACACAGCTAGTCGTTTGCTACCGTTTTCAAAGGCACATCTTAAAATGTAGGTAATATATTTTGAGCGGTTATTTTTAATCTTTTTTTTATCAGGCATGCTATGACGATAGTAAAATGTTTGTTGATTTTGCTACCTATTAAATAAATGTATGGATCAATATTTAATTTTGTATATTTAATCAATTAGGTTATGAGTGTAACAGGCGACCTTATTGCCATCTGGTGGTCATTATTGCAACCACAGTGGCAGTTATGTTATGGTTGCGTGAAGACTCACGTACGACTAGACTCATTAGAAACGACTGTCATAATACAATTACATCTAAATGCACACAAAATAGCTCCAAATATTTTTCAGTTATTTCATAAATGTGTGTTTAATAAATGAAAAACAGTGCCGTTTCATTAGTGTGGTCATAATTTTACTAGGTGTAAGCAATATCTCCAAGCACATTTTTGACCGTACTATTTGTCATACATCAGGGTAGGCCAATTTTTTCCCACCCCTCTTGGTCAACCAATCACGGTACGCTTCTGCATAGAGAATAGGAGCGAGACAGTGGTGGCTGGAGAAAGGAGAGGATAAGTTCTTGCCTGTTTCTCCAGCAGCAGCTGTTCCTTTTCCTTTTGGGTGACTCTCAGATTGGCCTTCAGCTCCTGTAGCTCCCTGCGTGTCTCTCCCAGCTGCACCTGCAGGGGGCAGTAACCGTACGCAGTTACACATAGCCATCCTGTGCCCAAACAGCTATGCAGCATAAAACAAGTGCAAAGGGTTTTTGTTATTGCATGCCGACTCTCGTCTGTCTTTACCCGATTACAGTCCTTCTCCCGTCCCAGCTCCACTTCCACCTTCTCTCTCTCCATCCTCTCTTCCTGGAGCTTCTCCTCTATCTGTTGCATCTCTCCATTCAGCTTGTCCAGACACTCTTTGTCCTTCTGCCAAGGGGGAGACATACCGTTAACATACTTATCACACACCATTAACACTGTTATTACAACCTATAATTAACACACTTATCACACAACGTTAACACACTTATTACAGCACACATCAACACACATCATACACACACTCATTACACACGATACACACAACATTAACACACTTATTACAGCACAAATTAACACACTCATCACACACGATACACACACTCATCACACACGATACACACACTCATCACACACGATACACACACTCATCACACTCGATACACACACTCATCACACTCGATACACACACTCATCACACTCGATACACACACTCATCACACTCGATACACACACTCATCACACAACATTAACACACTTATTACAGCACACATACACACACTCATCACACACGATACACACAGTCAATACACACACTCATCACAATACACACACTCATCACACGATACACACACTCATCACACTCGATACACACACTCATCACACTCGATACACACACTCATTACACACGATACACACACTCATCACACAACATTAACACACTTATTACAGCACACATACACACACTCATCACACATCACACTCGATACACACACTCATTACACACGATACACACACTCATCACACAACATTAACACACTTATTACAGCACACATTAACACACTCATCACACACGATACACACACTCATCACACATCATACACACACTCATCACACACGATACACACACTCATCACACACGATACACACACTCATCACACTCGATACACACACTCATCACACTTGATACACACACTCATCACACACGATACACACACTCATCACACAACATTAACACACTTATTACAGCACACATTAACACACTCATCACACACACACGATACACACACTCATCACACAACATTAACACACTTATAAAACACTTATCACACTCATCAACATTCACTGTCAATAAAAACCAAACTATAATATTGAGGGACTGCCCCCTCCTTGTAAATGTTAATACCCAGTATTTATCAGGGATAATATATATAAAACTGATTGAGACTATCAGACTTCAACTTCTTTTAGGCAACGAAAACATTTTTAAAGTTCTAAAAAACTGACGCTAAAACAAATCTCTCTATAATTCCTTTTTCTCAGCTTCCACGATAAGTGAGTTTAAAATCCCTACGACTGATAAAACGTTATATCAGGAATGCATATAATAATTTCTGCGGGCTATCTTTATGAAAGAATGTATAATTACACTCAATATAAGAATGGATTTCGATGGGGGACATTTGCAGAATGTTGGACAGAGGTTTTCCTTACAGCAAATAAGAAGTCCTTCATGCTTTAATAACAAGTCCTATTAACCAAATTCTTCTAAGCAACATTGTAATTTGAAAATATTAGCTCCTTTCTAAGTTATGGGCCAGGAATAGAAGTGATCACACTTACTTTTTTCCTTCCTAGTAAAGGTTCCTGAATCTCTGGTGAACGAGTAAGAAAAGGCAATTTTACAAACTGGGAGTTGTATCTAGGTTCTCCTGGTAATAACAACCTATTATTGTCTTTTGTATTTTCTTCTCCCTAGAATGGCCTAATAACTCCCCCAACAATATGGACTCATCATTTGTAAGTATGGGTTAATTTCTTCTGTAAGAAAGCTCCTGATTGATCCCTACGTGGCGCTGTAATAAACCATGTGTTTTAATAGGTGCCCCAACAGTCCTGTTTGATGTACAGGCCTGGAAATGGAAAGTTGTGTGCTGGTCTCTCTAAACATGATAAAAAGGCATTGCCTCAAGAACTTATAAATTCCGCCATGATGGATTTTTTGTACACCTGAACTGTAAGATTGACTTGAGTTTTTATATATGGAAACATGATAAACGTCTACCTTCAATGTAAACCAAAATGGCAGAAAAATGTGGAATTCATGGAATAAAATATACAGGCCAAATAACCAATACTTTTAACTTTGTACAATTAAGTGGCATGGACTTATTATCTACAATTATAAGATTTATGTGGACACTACAAGCACATTAATGCTTAACGTACAGTATAAGCATATTTGCTAATGCTAATTAAATTGACTTAGGTTTAGGGTAAAATTAATTGACTTAGGTTTAGGGTGAATTGAATTGACTTTAATTGAACCATTCCTGATTCAACTAGTGTTTCTTGTGTGCAAAGTCTCTGATGGGTTGCGAGCGAGTCTGAACATGGTTGATTGGTGGATGGGTCTGTACATGTAGGGAATCGGTTCATCTGTAAACTGCAGAGGTATGTTATTACTGCAACAGCTGCAGTAGTAAAGTCTACTGCAAATTCTATTGTGAATGTCATCAATGCCAAAATGTGTTGTGCTGTCCTGTTTGTGGATCTGTCAAACGCTTTTGAAACAATCAATTACACAGTTTTATTGAATATCATATCCTCACTATGCAGCACTTTGGAGAGATTTAAAAACAATCTGAGGGACAGAACCCAGACTATAACTAAACCAGAATACATTTTATTTTCTTGATGGAACCACTGTTCTTGCTATATTTTAATGACATTGAAAACTCTGCTCAAATTGAACAGAAATATGCTGAACAGAAATATGCTGAACAGTGTGTGATATTATAATAACCTATGTATTTGTATTTATTTAGGTGTGCTATTATAATAACCTATTTATTTGCATTTATCAGTATCAGAATCAGGTTTATTAGCCAAGTCTATTTACACATACAAGTGAGGCGGCAGTGGCTCAGTGGGTTGATTATCAATCTATCAGTCTATCAAGGTTGGTGGTTCGATCCCTAGTTCCTCCTGGGAAATTGTCGAGGTGTCCATGAGCAGTCGCCTTGCATAGTAGACGCGGTCGTCAGTGTATGAGGAGTGAATGAATGGGTGAATGTGACGCAGAATCTGTAATGCGCTTTGGATAAAAGCGCTATATAAAAGCGCAGCATTTACCATTTACAAGGAATTGGTTCTGACCCATAGCTGCAGTATTCAGAACACACATTTTTAGATGTACATGGACCGTGCAAACAGAGCAAAACACAAACACTTTAACAGGAGACCCTGCCTAGCTCAAGTAATGGATACATATAGTGTGTGTGTCATATATATCGAGTACTACAAAGAAGCAATGTCAAGATGTAAGAGCAGATTTCCAAATATTATGTCATATTATAATAACCTATTAATTTGTATTTATTTAGGTGTGATATTATAATAACCTATTTATTTGTATTTATTTAGGTGTGATATTATGATAACCTATTTATTTAGGTCTGATATTATAATAACCTATTTACTTGTATTTATTTAGGTGTAATATTATAATAACCTCTGCACTGCGCTGCAGGTTCTGTCTGTCGTGGGCCCAGGTTGCCCTGCCCTCCCTCAGGGTCAGGCTGGCGTCAGCGAGCTGCAGGGTCAACTGGGCAGCCTGGAGCCGAGCCTGGTGCAATTCTGTCTGGCCCTGGTCCCTCTGGGTCACCAGGGCACAACGCTCGCTCTTTTGGCCCTCTGCATGACGCTCCCGGGCCGCCAGAAGTTCCCGTAGGCCCCTCATCTCAGCCAGGGAGGACTGGCTCTCAGTCTGGAGAGGGATGGGGATGGGGTGAGAGACCAGGGCACTGGGTTGGTTCAAGGCTTAGATAGACGGACAATGTGTCCAGTGACAGAGATTGACACACTGGCTACTTCCTGTGGTTTTGTCTAGCCACAACCTGGGTGGTGGTGTGTGGTAATGTGTGTTGTGTGGTGGTGTGTTGTGATGTGTGTTGTGTGTTGGTGTGTGTGTGTGCCAGGCTCACCTCTTTCCTCTGGGCTGTATTGAGTCTGTGTGTCAGCGTGGTGATGTTGTCTCGTAGCAGCAGGACATGTGTGTCTCTCTCGGCCAGCGAGCTCCTCAGACCTTGGAACTCGGCTGATAGACAGCGTAGCTCCACCTCGGCTTGCTCCAGCTTGAGCTGACAATCAAGAGGTAAGACGAAGAAGAACAGGGCTTGGAAATAGGACAAGATTTGTGGTGGAGTGTTCAAGCAAAAAAAGTCTGCCGTCCAGGTGAGTGAATATAAACCACAAAAACCAAACCCACAGTTAATTCAAGTGATTCTGTTACCTGCAGGGCTCCCCTCTCGTTCTCCTCCTCCCTCCTTTGAGCTGCCACCTTCTTGGCCCTCTCCTTCATCCTACACATGGAGACAGCAGGGGAGAGGAACAATTGACAGACATATTGAGCTTGAGGTTAAGATACAGAGAAGGAAGTATAAAAACTGAGAGGGAGATTAACAGAAACATCAAGAGATTGAGAGTGAGACAAACAGATATATAAAGAGAGATTGAGGTTGCGTGGAAGACAAACAAAAATGTAAAGTGAGGGAAGAAAAATACTTTGACCTTTCCAGCTCCGTCTCTCTCTCAACAGCCTTCATTGTCAGGGCTCTGATGTCATCCTCCTGCTCTCTGATTCGCTGGTCACTGACGGCTTTCTTGGCTAGAATGGAAGTGGTTTCCTGTGCCAAGGCTTCCCCTGATGCCTCAACCTCCTGTAAGGACCAACAGCGAAAAAGGGTGTAGAAGAAATAATAAAGAATAGTCATGAAGAAAGACAAAAAGAGAGATGAAAAATCTATATGTCTACTGTTTTTTTCATCTAACATAACAATATAATGTAATGTAATGGAGTTGTTTCCTTGTTCTTCCATTGTTAATCAAATATTACACTGACAAGAACGTGGGGCAACTAAACAGGCATAATGAAATCCCAGTGGCCCTGACATCAGTACCAGTGTAACAGCCAGAGTGTAACAGCCCCAGTGTAACAGCCCCAGTGTAACAGCCCCAGTGTAACAGCCCCAGTGTAACAGTACCAGTGTAACAGTACCAGTGTAGCAGTACCAGTATAACAGTACCAGTACCAGTGTAACAGTACCAGAATAACAGTACCAGTATAACAGTACCAGTGTAGCAGTACCTCATGCCTCCTCTCCATTTCGTCCATCCGGACTCTGTTCTGTTGCAGCTCTTTAATCAGCTCAGCGATGTTCCTCTCCATCTCTTCACGCTGTCTGTCCCAAACTTCTCTCGCCCTACGGTGCTTCTCGCTCTCTCTCTCTCTCATCCTTTCTGCATCCTCTCGTGCATGGAGCAGCTCAGATCGCTCACGCAGACACTCCTGCAGACGGCTCTAAATCCAGAGAGGAAATGAGTCCCATTGAAAACACGATTCACCTTTATCCTGCTTTATGGGTTCAATATATTCATTACAATGAGGAAATAATTTCACCCAGTTCGATCAATGTACATACGGACACCCTCACCCAATCGGTGAACGAGGAAATATGCATGTCTGCCGTGTTCCCTCTTTCTTCCGCTCAACTCTCCCTGCCCACCTGCAGAACCTCAACACTGGATACAATTCAAAGTGTGACAGTCCCTCCCTCCTCTCTTCCCCTCCTCTTCCGTTCTTCATGCCCACCTGGAGTAGCTCTGCCCTGGGTATGACTATTAGCATATCAGTCCCTCCCTCCTCTCTACCCATCCTCGTCCCTTCTTCATGCCCACCTGGAGTAGCTCTGCCCTGGGTATGACTATTAGCATATCAGTCCCTCGCTCCTCTCTACCCCTCCTCGTCCCTTCTTCATGCCCACCTGGAGTAGCTCTGCCCTGGGTATGACTATTAGCATATCAGTCCCCCCCTCTCCAGGGGCTGCATCTTCCAGAGTGACTGGGTCCTCTACAGCCTTGGGGGCGCTGAAGGTAAAGTTGTGGCTGGTGGCGCACACCTCTCCCTTCCCATCCACGTACACAAACTGGTACTGCTGTAAACCGGGCCTGGGCAGATAAGATGCTGCAGGAGGTGTAGGGAGAACGGGGAGGAGAACGGGGAGGAAGAACGGGGAGGGAGAACGGGGAGGGAGAACGGGGAGGAAGAACGGGGAGGAGAACGGGGAGGGAGGGGCAACATTTGATACAAGTAAATGATAAAAAATGTAAAATATCCAATTTCATCAGCTGTGTATTCATCCATTAATTCCTTGTGTTTGTGTAAATCATTATATTGGGCCCAGCAAGACAAGTCAACGCAGATAAGCTTGATAAGACAAATGTATAGTTGTGATCTAACTTTGTTAAGAAAATAATATATAGTATAAAGAAACAAAAACATATTCAAGAACATTTTTAAAACATTTTTATCTACAAATATAAGAACAGTGAGAGCAAACTAAACCCCTGTCTCATCTGTATCTAGACCTCTTGAGGTTTTAACCCTGTGTTGTGGGAAACACAATTTCAATTCTTGCTAATTCAGGAAGTTTAGTGAAAATCAAACTAGCCGCAATTTTCTTTAATGTTTTTTTATTCAGGACACTTCGGAACTGTAATTTGGTTGATTAACTTGAAATAAACAAATAAATGACTCTAATCGGGCATTTAACAACCTGAATTAACTCAAACATAAACCTGCTGTTTTCGACCTCTGTGGCTTTCTGCACAGGACCTAAATAACAGTCAGATGCAGCATTTTAGCAGATACTGAGAAGACAGAGGACATTTATTATAAAGCCAGTAAGCTACGATGCTGTATTGTCTCTGGATGACAAGTCTCACCACTGACGGCTGTAACGGAAGACATGATAGGTGGTTCACCCTGGTCAATTGGACCAGCCTCGGCCGCTACTTGTAAAAGGAATTGATTCTGAGCCAGACAAAGACTGTCAGACACGGAGAGACGGAGGGAAAGAGAGGAGGTAGGGAGAGAGGGAAACAATGAAAAAAGGGGAGGAAGGACGGAGGGGGGGGGGAGTGAGCGGGGATAGGACGAAAGAGAGTGAATGGGAGGAAATGAGAGAATGGAAAGGCAGAAATAACAGAAAAAAGGAAAGAAAGGAGACGCCGACTTATCTGACAATCTCTCTGAAACAATAGAACTTATTGAGTTCTTTCTCAGCTTTAAACATCAGTCTAGGATCTTCAGTAAAGTGAATTTACTGAAATACCGATACAGAGTTAGAGGATCTCCTTACTGACTTTGGCAAGTATGACTATTGTGAAATAAAGATAGATTCACAGGCTCACAGGCTTTTATTAAGTGTTGCTATCTATATTCATTTCGACACTTCCCTTACGGTACCTTGCACCAATGAATTACATAATGGAGGACATACTGGAGACATAGTCTTCAAACCATAGTTAAAATGACGACTAACATCACTGTAAAAATAAAAAAATGGGAGAAGTCTACGAAAAGAGAGCTGTACCCTGGAAGTGGACACAGCAGTTGCCCTCTGTGCCCTCCTGGTAGCCAGCCGGGGCCAAAGCCCAGACAAAGGTGTGGTAGTCCTTCACCGACGTCCATCCCACCTGTGAGAAATACTGCTGTTAAATATAGTTAGGTGAAATAGTGTGTAATAATGTGCAACACCATCAGCCGGATGTGGGTGGGGTCACCAGAGGTGCTCAAACCAGAGGGTCACCCAGATCACATGTATTCTGCCTTATCATTCTCACTCGTAACCATTTAGAAATGTCTGCATTAGCGCACGTTAAAAACTGTACTGAAAATGCCTTTGTCTATTTAGGACGCATGTGTAATGTCCACCTGTAGACTTGTTTTGTTCTTCATTTGTGTTCACTTTTAATATGATCTCTTGTTTTTTATTGATATTTTGGCAATGGGAAACGGATGGAGCTGTTAATATTGAGAGACTCACAGGAAAAAGACATTCAAATTTATGATACCCATTAATTCAGCGAAAAGTCTATTCCCAAGTAAACCCACAATTTAGCAAATTATTACAGTCATGTTACACCCCTATGATGTTAAAATGCATTAATGTGCTTTTGCATTCACTCGTTTTTGTCCTAGCAGTAAGGGTTTATTTCAACAATTAAACGAGTCTGGCATTTTATGCGTTGCGTTTTTACCCAGTTATCTGTCCAACTTTACCTCGAAGAGTCCGACCCAGTCATGGCTAGCCCAGGTATGCTGTAAGCTAAAACTGTAGTGGCACTCCACCCGACTCTGTGGCAAGTAGCTACTACCCACGTTCCGAAACTTCACCCTCCAAGCCTTCTCCATGGCAACGCAGTAACACAGCTGGGCTGGCCGGCACCTGCGAGCAAACAAGTATAAAAGTAAGAACGAATGCCGATTTCTTTGTCATTTCTTTAGGTAACAGCTGGAGGGACCCCAGGCAAGGTGCTTTCAGACATGAAAACACATCCAATGTTGTTTGGTGTCACACAGACAATGGAGACGTCCCAAAAATCAACAAGCAGAAGTCAAACAAGCCTACATTCAAATTACTCCAAGTTTTTGACTAATTTATTTGGCTTGAACTCAAGGCCCAGTTCAGAAGGACACATGGAGCAGTGGGTGAGAGGTGACTGCTGTGAAACAAACTGCTGAGAAAGGGAGAGAGAGGGGGGCAGTGAGAGAGAGAGAGAGGAGGTAGAGTGGCTCTACTCTGAGAGGGTCTGTTCTGCGTAAGACGATCTCCTCTGTGAACATATGGTGGCTATGGTGAATCATGGAGGGAGATCCCCCAGGTCCTCTAACACCCCCACAGGGCTACTAATACCTTAATGACAATTAAGGTTAAAACTACAATGACACATAGAAGACACATTCTGGGATTTCAATAACAAACACAATTTGAATGTTATGAATCAAATTAGAACATATAACGCAAAAAATAGAATGTAAACAAAATGCATGTATTGTAGATACTTACAATGTAATGACAATAATAATTTCTGTGTTCTAGTCCCCACATGTACAATGTGGTGGAAGATTTGAATTTAAAATGGGTCATTTGTATATCTCTCTTTGAGGCTAATAAACTTTGACTTAGATCTTCTATGACACTATACTCGAAGATATAACTCTTTAAAATTTTCCTTTAAGAACATATAAGGATCCATAAACAGTTTATATTCAAACCCCCTCCTGTGTGTTACAAGACACCCACCTAATTGCCAGACGGTCAGTCATAATCTAGTCTCAGGCAGTGACAGCAGCCAACAGAATAGGATTACATATCGTCCACTAAATTGTACCCGCATGACACATTAAATCTCAGACCCATCAATGCGACCTCTAATTAACTCTAATGGGCGTTGTTTAAACAACAGCATGAGACACTACAGGCCTTTATTTGAAACCTGTACTTGGTGTGCTCACATTGTAAAGATTACATATAGATCAAGAATGAGAACGCTTGAGCATGTGAATGAAAACATAATATCATACATTTAGGAAAGGCATTTGATAAGCATAACACAATCTGCATACGTTATTACACTTTACAGGACAAAGAAACACCTAAAACTCCAGAGTTCTCTAATTACACCGTACAAGATGGGTATCTAAAGACAAGGCCCAGCACCGGCCTACCAGTTGGTTGTAGTCTGTAGTGAGCAGACAAAACCGTAACACGTTGTCCAGAAGAAACAGCAAAGCTTTGCGTGTCCGCTACCCAGTGCGCGTCATTCTATTTTGCGCAAAAAAAAACATAACGGACCGTCGGACCAGGATGGTAAAATGAGATTAACATGACCGAAAAAAACAGGTGCATTATTCTCAAATAATTATGCAGTTACTAAGTATCTGAATTTGTTAGTTTTCCTTTGTGTTGAGTTTGTGCAGAGCGAGAACTCTATACGCAGATACAGACAGCCAGGGCTTCATCTACTGAGACTTACCTTATTACGTCCTGTCTGCTCTGAAGATGCCTAATGTGACCGTGTCTATTTAGATATAGGCGATAGAAAGTCAAAATCCATCGGTGTCAGGAAACGACTGAAGGATTTTAAACAGTTTGAACCGCGTCTCGTCAGGCTCTGCAATTCCACTAACCTACAACAATAACAAAACACGGCTACGACAGTATAGTGGGGTTCTGCTGCATTATGGGAACTGGTGTTCTTTGTGGCTGACTGAAGCACCGCTTTGCAGCTACGTGTTAGACGTTAAAAACTACAACCCCAGAGGCAGAGGAGACTCGAAGGTCGAGGAGCGTTCCGTTCTGTTGTCATGTGATGCTGTTTCCACGTCCGCGTGGCTCCACGATGGATGTATTAACCGTCATCCTCTTCTCTGCGATTGGAATACACGCGTATTCTCATTGGTCACAAAATGGCCTTAGAATAAACGGTCCTATAATACAGCAGGACGTCACCCATGCGCAGACAAAAACAACTAATCAATGTGAGTAAGAAATTAGAAATAGTAGATAGTTGGCATTTTCTTCTATTTTAGCAATATTTAATGAGCATTAGCAACAACTTGCTATATGCTAAATGATACATTGTTGAAATAGTCTACATAGTCTATCATATGTCCCTGCTCATGAATATGATTAGATTTAGTCTTATAAAATGAGTAGGCTATGACTTACTTTCCCACCTCCAGACAAAAACAAGTCCTAACTGACTTCCAACTGACACTTGAGAATGGCAAGCATGGCGGCGTCGATAACATTGGCAGGTAGGGAGACATG
Source organism: Dallia pectoralis (assembly GCA_029465975.1). Classification (NCBI taxonomy): domain Eukaryota; kingdom Metazoa; phylum Chordata; class Actinopteri; order Esociformes; family Umbridae; genus Dallia; species Dallia pectoralis. Next base: position 26,690,299 of record CM055728.1, on the reverse strand, counting down.
ACATCACAGACATAGAAGAGTTCATATTTATGACAGGACTGCACATCACAACAACACTCACGTGGGAAGAAGCACACTAGCGCGCGCCCAATATACGCTTATTTGCTTCCTCCATCCCTCTCTCACCGTTTCTCCACCCCCCTTTCTATTTCTCTTTCTATCGCTTTCTCTCTCCCTCTCTCTCTCACTCTGGTGTGTGTGTTGACAGTATATGGTGCTTATAAAATGGAATAGCCAAAATAAATCAGTCTCAAATATATTTGTAAATGTTTATACATATATAAAAGTGGATATTACTATATACTCATATATGCAAAACATAACAACAAGGTATATATTTTATTTCTACATGCAAAAAATGCGTAAAAGAAAGGAATCAGAGCAGATGTACATTTGGCTATGAGGAACGCTCTGGAAATGTTTTATGTTTTTATTTATGGACAAGAATAAAACAAAACTCTTTGCTCGTTATCCAAACCAATCTTGGCTTGAAAAAGTAGACATTTACCACATAACTATTTTAAACGATTTAATAATAGCTTACACAGCAACTCTGACTTTTCTGATTAGTTTTAACCTGGTCCAACCATATAACACCTACCTCGATCTTAACAGACAGCCAACCATGCATAATAAACGCTATAAATCAATCTGAAAACTGTGTAAATATAGGATATTATGAACATAGCTGTATAAAAAGAAAAGATGCGGAAGGATTTCACACGAATCAGACGTCACACGAATCATTAACAATCCTGCACACATGGGAACTTGTGGCCAAAACCGTGGCCAAAAAAACCAAAAATAAAACACATTGGAACTTGTGATGGGCATTTCGTCTCTTTATCTGTGAACCGGCTCTTGTGCCTCCGTTGAGCTGAGGGAGCTAGCTTATTTGGCTTCCTATTAACTATTTATTTACATCTCTTAAACTTAACCTATGAACAATTGTAAATCACCAATGTAAACGCTAACATGCTAGCTAGAATAATATTAAAGTGTGCAATGCAGGTTCAAATTGGCTATATTTGACATACTCTAAATGTCTGATTTGATTGTATTTGGTTATCCAACTGGAAACATTTATATGGAAAACAAAAATATCCCTATTCTCATCCTACCATTCATTGTTTATCTGTGGCGGATATGCAGGATTCAGTGAAAAGCTGGGTTCCTATCTGCAAATAATCATGGTTTGAGCTAAAAGAAAATATGGAAATCGTGAAGCAAAATGAACGGCAAGATATTATGCAATTATTTATTGAATGTCCAACAGCCAGAGACATTTGGAAAGAGCCGTTCATACAAACTACCGTCATTGAATACAAGAGAACAGTCGATCAGACGCAAGTAAGCCACACACACTGAAAATATGTTTGATTTACAGAGAAAAAAAAACAATTGCCAACGTGTGTTTTCTAATACATTAAGGATAATTTTATGGTAATTGATTAGTTGGGTTTTTGCAACGTCTCAGTTGGAACAAATGCTGATAAACTCGGACCATGGATCTCTATCTTGCCTAATACTACCATGAACTCTGAGTCTAATAAAATATCTGGACTATTGGACCAGATGTGCGTTTAACAAGGTAATGGAACTCCACCCAGAATATGTAAATGTCATGGAAACGCATGTCTCAATTTCTTTGGGGTGAATAATTGAAAATGTAATTGCAAACCCCACTCAGATGAATGGGGTCACTAGATAGACTCATCAAAAATACTATAGAGTGCTTTTGACAAATGACAGTGGCCTTCTTGCGAAGTGTATTCTAATGACCTCTTGGAATATACGTTATATCTTTCAGTTTCAAAACGTTTTTTATACCTCGTGGTCCAAAAGCTCGACTTTTTCATGAGGCTGTTGCAGAAACTCTAAAGTGGATAATGTCAAAACCCCTCAATGAATAATCCCAAAGTATTCAAATAAGGAGATTAATCTGCCAATCAAAAGTGATGAATGGACTGGAGCTTCAAGAGGCAGACCTGAACTTTTGCAACAAATGAAATACTTTTTCTATTTTTGGCTATATATATTGTTTATATATGCATTATATAGATAAGTACAATCACTATCCTACCACAGTTAGCGTTAAAATTCATGTTTGAAAAGTTACCTGTTGATGACATTGATGACCAGGCACTCAAATGGCGCTTTTCCACTACACAGAACCAGCTTGACTCGACTCGTCTTTTTTGGTTTTCCACTGGGTAAAAGTTGTACCTGTACCTGCTTCCAGGTACTTTTTTCGTACCACCTCAGCCAAGGTTCTGAGCGAGCTGAGGCGATACTAAAATGTGACGTGAAAACAAGGCAGACTGCTGATTAGTCAGAGAATCGTCACTATTCACTGCATCATCATTGCACGCGCCAGATGTAGTATCCTGAGTAATCCCACCATTTTTAAATAGTTTGGCCAGAGATTGCGTGAGAGCTGTACATATTATCCATTACGAATACTATGGCAAACCGAAGAAATGCGCCGTGAGAAACAGCCACATCTCCCGGATCAAACACAGCATACACTCGATTTCCTCCATTGTCTTATGTGTGTGTGGGTAGCGAGTGTTGGTAGGAGGACGCGGACCTGAATGAAACACGCTTCTCTTGCCCGGTAGATTATACAAGTAGAGCATTCTAACACGGCGCATGTAGTACGTCCAGACTCCATTCATACTACCCGGATTCATACTATATAGAACGTACTTTTTTAACGGTCGCAAAGTACGTTCTTATTTAAATGTAGTACACACTCAACATAGTACGCGATTTCGGACGCAGGCTGTGTGACGCCGCATCGCGTAGAAGATTACGTCACAGCGGTTTCCTGCCGCGTCGCTATGACGACCGGGTACTATTGCGCAGGTACTATCTGCAATGGAGAACCGAGCGAAAGCGAGCGGAGCCGAGTCGGGACAAGTCGAGTCGAGCTGGTTCTTTGTAGTGGAAAAGCGCCAAAAGAGACCCCTACTGGACATGAGAGGCTCACACTAATATTGCATTAATATCACATTCATATTAATTGAATAGGAGTTATTATTGGCTAAAGGAAGTTTCCACCATTAGGCATGTTGATACAGCCATGTTCTGCACTCCAATTGCACAGTTTATACACTACATATTCGCCACATTCCACCTCGGGAATCTCCATCTAAATTGCCAAATGTAAGTTTTGGTGTAACACAAGACAGCTGCCCTCTCTGCCTATGATGTAAATATAATCAACAGGTCAACATTTGTGTGCTAACTGGCAGTGGACTATGTATGCTAACTGGCAGTTTCAGTCTAAAACTTAGTTGGTCAGAGTCCTCGTGAGCAACGTAGCCAGTTAGCATAGTCCACTTCCTTTTAGCATAGGTCACTGCAAGTTAGCATAAGCCACTGCAAGTTAGCATAGGCCACTGCCGGATAGCATAGGCCACTGCAAGTTAACATAGGCCACTGCAAGTTAGCATAGGCCACTGCAAGTTAGCATAGGCCACTGCAAGTTAGCATCGGCCACTGCAAGTTAGCATAGGCCACTGCAAGTCAACATAGGCCACTGCCAGATAGCATAGGCCACTGCAAGTTAGCATAGGCCACTGCAAGTTAACATAGGCCACTGCAAGTTAGCATAGGCTACTGCAAGTTAGCATAGGCCACAGCCAGATAGCATGGGCCACTGCAAGTTAGCATAGGCCACTGCAAGTTAACATAGGCCACTGCAAGTTAGCATAGGCTACTGCAAGTTAGCATAGGCCACAGCCAGATAGCATGGGCCACTGCAAGTTAGCATGGGCCACTGCAAGTTAGTATGGGCCACTGCAAGTTAGCATAGGCCACTGCAAGTTTCACTCCTCACCGTTGCTTGGTCATGTGTACTTCCCGATACTCTCGGATGTGACGATGTAAAAGGTTGTTCCAGGGCTAGGTTCAAGGTGTAGAATGGAGGTGCTGGCATGTTTGCATTTACTGTGCAGCCAAGTTTACCCTCATGGTAGAATGTAACTCAGTGGACACTAGATGGCAGTGTACCTAAACCAAACCTTCTGCATGAAACCTTCAGAACCTCCACTCTACATTGATGTAGATTGCAGGGACTGTAGAGTCCGAAGAGATGCATCCATCATGTCTGGTTCAAAGCCCATTCCGGAAGCTTTGGAATATGTGATTCTGAAATGATGGGAATGTCAATAGATTGTGATGTGTGTAAACAAATTTACTATACCTCTTTCATTAGGTCATTTATTGGATGCTAGAAGACTTTACTGCACCACAATACAATGGGCTTGTTCTGATAACATCCAGACATGGTCCACTGACTCCACTGTATTCTGACAGGTGACCTACCTGGTACCGTGGCATAGCTCTTTGAGCAACCCGCCCCCTGGTGCTGTGGTCAGAACCCTTACTTTCTATTGCCCTCGATGTCACTGTAAACAACACCGGCTCAGAGTAGAAACCTAAATAGGAATTAATTAGGAACAGGGATCGGATCTAAACAAGGTGGCTATTAGAAGTCATTAATAGTTTGTAGTCAGACAATGGGCCAATAAAGAGTGTAAGATGGGTTTTAACAGAGTGGAGTTGGCTGACACCAACACACACCACACACACACACACACACACACACACACACACCACACACCACACACACACACACACACCACACACACACACACACACCACACACACACACACACACACACACACCACACACACACACACACACACAAACAAACACACACACACACCAACACACACCACACACACACACACACACACCACACACACACACACCACACACACACACACACACACACACACACACACACACACACACACACACACACACCACACACACACACACACACACACACACACACACACACACACACACACACACCACACACACACACACACACACACACACACACACACACACAAACCCACACAGTGAGTTCCATTCTTGCTGATTAATGGTTTTAGGACGGCATGTTTGCTAGAACTTCGGTTCTGACTACAGACCAAGCAAATGCTCGCTTTACAAAGCTTTTTTCTTTGCTATAAGCCACACCATCCTCGCCTGTGCTCTGTTCTGTTGTTGGGTATCAGGCAACATCGGAGCAACACATTTATTTGGTTGTATCCAAAGACATCAGTTGAAGACAGTATAGAGCGATGTCTTATTCATAATAAATGGCATGTATTCCAGACCTGTTAGCTGTTCCTCCCAGAGCTGTGCTCGAGACCACCTAAAGCGAGACCGAGACGAGACCGAGACCGAAGGGGGCCGAGACCGAGACGAGACCAAGACCGAAGGGGGCCGAGACCGAGACGAGACCGAAGGGGGCCGAGACCGAGACGAGACCGATACCGAAGGGGGCCGAGACCGAGACCAGTCATATCAACACTAAATAATATTACATGTTTTTGGTCCAGTGACCAATGTAAAAAAACACTTGACCAACAGCATCAGATCATCTACTGTGTTGTCATCCTGAATGAAATGAATTTTATTAAAAGAGTATGTAGGCCTATTTATTGTCTTATGTAACCATACAATACGAAAATAAAACCATGATTTTAAAATGCACAGGCTATGATATTAAAATTTAAAAAAATCGAATAAATGAAAATCCATCAAACTGTATCTCCTATGTTGATGTAGTAAATGTTAACACGTTTTAGATCACAAGCGACTTGCAATCAAATGATTTGCGCATGATTGGCCGATAAACAAATCTATTTATAATTATTTATCCGTCCACAGGCACGCAGCTTCAGTTGTTTGTCTGCTTGAGCAGGACACGCAAACGAACCGGTTGCAATGCGCACAGTGTTCATTAGTCTTGTTACGAGTGCACATGAGACAGCAGCAGTGTTCATATAGATCAGACCGAAACCCGTCCAGTTTAATGAAGATCGGACCAAAACGGGTCCAGTTTGATATAGATTGGACCATAACCGGTCCAGTTGTATGCTCTTTCTGCCGTATGCCCCCCGGACTTATGTATGTCCCACGTCCTTCTGTGTGCATGAGTAATTTCATTTATCGCCCATTTGTAGTAAGCCTATTAATAATTATTGTTTATATTCGTTTAATTTTGATATAAAACAATATTTTGTTGAAGTCTCTTGTAGGCTATATGAATACACTGTGGTTCATTCGTTATTAATTATTGAGTACAATAGGCGCATGACACAATGGGGCTGTATGTATTTGGCGGAATTCGTTCTGTTTATTTAGTGAAACATATTTCTTTATAAACGTACCTCTTTTTTGTAGTTCAACCAAGCCAATCAGACTATTGTCTATATGTGTTCTCGTAGTATTTGTCTGTGTATCGCCCATTCAACCATTGCCATCATAGGCTCAGTGAAGTGTGATCGGTGTCTGGGTACCGTAATTAGGGTACCAACGCCCAGCGGCGTGGGATTTTGGCGACAGGAAGGCAGTTTAGGTATCAAAAAACATGTAAATAGTAGTTTTATATATTGTTCGGTTTGTGATTTTGCAATTCTGAAAACGGGACAAGGTAAAATGCACGTATTTAGGAAAAGTCATGGAAGGACGTCGGCTGTAGATTTTCAACATTATATATGTATTTGAATTACTAACCGCTGTGTGTTTTCGGACAAATTATTTATTTGTGCTCAGTGTGCTGAATATAGGCAAAACGAATATAATGGCAGATTGTGCAGACATGATCGAGCATATGTTTAAGATTGAAGTATCTACGTGAATGGGTGCACGCTCTAGCGACGCTGGGGATGGGCTTTTCTTCAAATGTAGATAGCCATTGGCGGGATAAGCCACATCAGAAAAGAACAGTCTGACTCTGGACGAAATACAGCCAATGGAAATACAGCCTCTACATGTCATACTTAAATATTTTGCTAGAAAAAATTGTGGGCGATAATTTCTACGCTGGTCTCGGCTGGTCTCGGAGGAATTTACGAGTCCTTACTGTCCGAGACCGAGTCGAGACTGAGTCCAAATGTAACCGAGACCGAGACGAGACCGAGACCTTAAAAAAGTGGTCTCGAGACCGGTCTCGAGACCGAGACCGGTCTCGAGTACTACAGCTCTGGTTCCTCCACCCTAGAATCCACCGGCCTTCACACAGACCTTGTGAATCGAGTCACATTACAGAGGTCTTCGGCAGAGGTCTTCGGCAGAGGTCTTCGGCAGAGGTCTTCGGCAGAGGTCTTCGGGAGAGGTCTTCAACAGAGGTCTTCGGCAGAGGTTTTCGGCTGAGGTTTTCGGCAAAGGTTTTCGGCAAAGGTTTTCGGCAGAGGTCTTCGGCAGAGGTCTTAGGCAGAGGTCTTCGGCAGACGTCTTGGGCAGAGGTCTTCGGCAGACGTCTTCGGTAGAGGCAGAGTCTTTCGCAGAGGTCTTCAGCAAAAGTTCCATTCCTGGGTTTGAGTAATTTTTTTGCAGCAGTGGATTAATGACTTCAATACATGACAATATGAATAAGTGATGTGAAGCTGGGTCAATTTTAGATAATGGAAAACTTTAAGCATCCGTGACAAGGGCATCGGTGTGAACACAAAGCGGAGGAGGACAGGGAAGCAGCAGTCACATTGATGAAGTAAGGAAGGACGAAGGTGGAGGAGGAGATAGCCAGAACCAAGGAAGGAGGAAGGTAGAGGAGGAGAGAGCCAGAACCCAAGAAGTAAGGAAGGAGGAGGGTGGCTGAGGAGGGAGCCAGAACCAATGAAGTATGGAAGGAGGAAGGTGGAGGAGGAGAGAGTCAGAACCAATGAAGTAAGGAAGACGAAGGGTGGAGGAGGAGAGTAGGAGATTGTTAGTGATAGATCCTCAAGAAGAGAGGAGACAGAGTGTGAGAGGTGGGGGAGTGGAGGAGAAGAGTGGGGGATGTACGGGCAGTGGTGTTTAGTATTCACAGCCGAGCTGCCCCATCTGCTTAGCACAGCACCCCCACGTCGTATAACTGTCTCCTGGCCTCCCGGTCACATAAAGAATGCCTCACATTTGATGTAATTCCGCAAAATTAATGACAGCTTTACTTCGCTATGGGCCGTGAGGGAATGATTAGTGTTTGATCGGCCATCTGATCAGACACTGGCCACGCCTGAGCTGAGCTGGAAGGCTGGGAGAGATACAAACACGTGGTGCTGCTGGCCGTGGCACGCAGAAACAAACCGGCAATGACATACACATGCCAACACATCTCCAGTGCCCTCTGCGGCCCCGTATCACGCCACACGCCGGGCCAGACGGGTCAGCCCCCCTGTCCTGTCTCTGCTCCGGTGTGACCGGTCCGATCCAAACAAACACCCGGTGTAGGAGCGTGGATCTTCCACTGGCATAATGACTGGCCGCTTTTATATCACACCAGATGGGCTTTGGGAGACTGTGTTGTGCCGCAGTATTTCAAGACAAAATAGACCGCCGGGCAGCGGGCATCTAATGTAGATAAGCTTAAGATGGTATCGCTGTCCGATTTACAAGATACGCTTTATGGCAGTTGTGATTGGAAATGCGCAAGCGTTGTTTTTTTTTAAGAGATCGGGAATGGATTGGGAATTTTTGCGAGGAGGAATTGATCCTCATCTAAACAATCGGCGGGTTAGAGTTGTAGAAAATGAAATTCCTCCTCCTTCAATCGTGCCCCAGCCCCTGCCTCTTTGCGTTTACAAGCAGACGGGGCATTCTGTTTTACTAGAGAGCCCGGTGTGTATCGGTGTGCTGGCGACATTAAAACTGATCTTATCTGTGCAAAGCGTCAGAGGCATTACATCAAAAGGTTGTCGTGGAGCTGCTTCTACAAGGCTCCTGTGAGGTTATATGTAATGCGGTGCAGTCAAAAACCCAGCGGACAATTACACCAAGCTCATAGATAAACCAATGATTCAGGGTTTGGGGATGATGGAGGAATGTTGTAGGTAGGTTTGGGACTGGGGGAGGGGTGACAACGCAGTTGCTAAGGCTAGTGTGTTTGCTAAGGGTTTGCTAGGCCAACGGTTAGCCAGGCCACAGGTTAGCCAGGCCAAGCATTAGCCAGATCAAGGTTAGCCAGATCAAGGATTGTCAAACCAAGGGTTAGCCAGGCCAAGGTTAGCCAGGCCAAGCATTAGCCAGATCAAGGTTAGCCTGGACAAGGTTTGCCAGGCCAAGGGTTAGCCAGACCAAGGTTAGCCTGGTCAAGGTTAGCCAGACCAAGGTTAGCCCGACCAAGGGTTAGCCAAACCAAGGTTAGCCAGACCAAGGCCAGGCCAAGGTTTAGCCAGGCCACGACCAACGTTTATCACCATGAGGTAACTAAAGTAGAAATTTAAATTATTTAATTTAGAATTAAAGTGTTAGTGCTTTACATACTGCATTACACACAATAAGTGTGTCAAACATTGGTATTTGGGCTGCGTGTATACATTCTCTCATTTAAAGAAGTTGTGTTACTGTGCTTAATTGCGTGTTGTTAAGTCACTATCTGAACATCAGAACAGTGCTCTGGACCCGCACCAGATAGTGTAGCTGAAAGCTGGGCATTTGTGGACTTAATGTGCCAACACAGATCGGTGGACAGATTGGTGCCTCAACTCCCTGATTGGATTTAACTTTAAAATAATGCAAATGTTATGCTATTGAATTAAATGTCTTTAGGAAAGGACTATTGGAGTAAACAAGAACATTTGATTCTGGACCAACAACATTTCTGTTATACTTCTGTCCTGTGTTCGTTTATTATCCTCTGTTTTCTATTTTCTCTGCTGACATCCATCTCCATTTTATTTACATACGCTGCCATCACACAGTCTTTCCGTCACAGTCGCATGTCTTTCATTTCAAACTGTCTCTCCTCTCTTTTCTATCTCTCTTTTTACTTTTTCTCCGCTCCTTCCTCAGCTCCTTTAACCATTCCCATTTTTCTCGCTTTCTTTTATGTCTCTCTCTCTCTCTCTCTCTCTCTCTGCACTTCTCCTCTCTTCTCTTCATTTAATATTTTGGGCTGAGCCTAAGACCTTTCTCAGAGCTGTGACCTTTCTGCTTTTCAATAGAGGCCCCGTGCTACATGTCTGTCTTCAAGACCGTGGGTTACGAGCCTTCTGAGGACAGCAACAAAAAAAAACCATTCTGATGAAATGGCCCCTTTAAAAGCTCTTCCAGATTCCTTTTACATTTTTCTTGTCCTTCTTCCTTTCTTCTTTTCCTCCTCCTTCTCCCTCTCTTTCTCATATACACACACGCACATGCACGAACTGTATATTGCTTCTCATTACGGATGAATTTTAATCAAATGCATGTTGGAAGTGATTTATGTGAAGAGAGCAACCAAAGCTAGTTAAGTGATTTGTTTTTTTTTCTTGGAATTGATTCATTTTATTTGCTTGACAAGAATATGATTATTAACACACACACACAGCACACACACACACACAGCACACACACTCACTGACACATACCCAAATATACTATCACATTATATAGATACTGACACATACCCAAATATACTATCACATTATATAGATACTGACACATACCCAAATATACTATCACATTATATAGATACTGACACATAACCACATATACTATCACATTATATAGATACTGACACATACCCAAATATACTATCACATTATATAGATACTGACACATAACCACATATACTATCACATTATATAGATACTGACACATACCCAAATATACTATCACATTATATAGATACTGACACATAACCACATATACTATCACATTATATAGATACTGACACATACCCAAATATACTATCACATTATATAGATACTGACACATACCCACATATACTATCACATTTTATAGATACTGACACATACCCACATATACTATCACATTATATAGATACTGACACATACCCAAATATACTATCACATTTTATAGATACTGACACGTAACCACATATACTATCACATTATATAGATACTGACACATAACCACATATACTATCACATTATATAGATACTGACACATACCCAAATATACTATCACATTATATAGATACTGACACATAACCACATATACTATCACATTATATAGATACTGACACATACCCAAATATACTATCACATTTTATAGATACTGACACATACCCACATATACTATTACATTATATAGATACTGACACATACCCAAATATACTATCACATTTTATAGATACTGACACATAACCACATATACTATCACATTATATAGATACTGACACATAACCACATATACTATCACATTATATAGATACTGACACATACCCAAATATACTATCACATTATATAGATACTGACACATACCCAAATATACTATCACATTATATAGATACTGACACATACCCAAATATACTATCACATTATATAGATACTGACACATAACCACATATACTATTACATTATATAGATACTGACACATACCCACATATACTATCACATTATATAGATACTGACACATACCCAAATATACTATCACATTATATAGATACTGACACATACCCAAATATACTATCACATTATATAGATACTGACACATACCCACATATACTATCACATTATATAGATACTGACACATACCCAAATATACTATCACATTATATAGATACTGACACATACCCAAATATACTATCACATTTTATAGATACTGACACATAACCACATATACTATTACATTATATAGATACTGACACATACCCACATATACTATCACATTATATAGATACTGACACATACCCAAATATACTATCACATTATATAGATACTGACACATACCCAATATACTATCACATTATATAGATACTGACACATACCCACATATACTATCACATTATATAGATACTGACACATACCCACATATACTATCACATTATATAGATACTGACACATACCCAAATATACTATCACATTTTATAGATACTGACACATAACCACATATACTATCACATTATATAGATACTGACACATACCCAAATATACTATCACATTTTATAGATACTGACACATAACCACATATACTATCACATTATATAGATACTGACACATACCCAAATATACTATCACATTTTATAGATACTGACACATAACCACATATACTATCACATTATATAGATACTGACACATACCCAAATATACTATCACATTATATAGATACTGACACATACCCAAATATACTATCACATTTTATAGATACTGACACATAACCACATATACTATTACATTATATAGATACTGACACATACCCAAATATACTATCACATTATATAGATACTGACACATACCCAAATATACTATCACATTTTATAGATACTGACACATAACCACATATACTATCACATTATATAGATACTGACACATACCCAAATATACTATCACATTTTATAGATACTGACACATAACCACATATACTATTACATTATATAGATACTGACACATACCCAAATATACTATCACATTATATAGATACTGACACATACCCAAATATACTATCACATTGTCACGAACCAGGATGGGTGTAGTGCAGGTTGAGCCAAGTGCAGAGCCGTATGATCCGTTTAACGGGTATTATTTAATGACAAACACAAAACAAACCGTAAACGGCGAAAAGACTATACTGTGAAATGAAATCAAAGTGCGCATATAGCGTCTTATACAAAACGTTCAACAACAACAGTACATCTCCAACACTCCCCTCTAATACCAATGTGACTTGTAACAATGCGAAGCAACTGTGAATAATCCTATATCCCCTTTATAGCCCGGACTAATGACTGAATGAAAACAGCCGTGACTAATAAACCAAAAACCAGGAAGTGCTTCACCGAAATACGTCCGTGTAGCAACGCCACCACACCAATCGTGACAGTATCCCCCACTAAAAGGCTAGCTCCCCAGATAGCCGAACGGAAACACAAAACCAAAACAAGGGAGCAACAGGGAGAGAACCCACAGTCAAACCCAAAAGGGTCAGTCCAGGACCGCAGGTCCAGCCCTGAACAGGCCTCGGTGGCTGAGAGACCGCCATCTAGTGCGGCTGAGAGGCCGCCATCTAGTGCGGCAGAGAGGCCGCCATCTAGTGCGGCAGAGAGGCCGCCATCTCGTGCGGCTGAGAGGCCGCAATCTTGTGCGGCTCAGAGTCCGCCGTCGTAGGCGACGTGGTGGCGGAGGCCATCGTGAGCGCCGTCGTGGCGGCGGCCATCGTGAGCGTAGTCGTGGCGGCGGCCATCGTGAGCGTAGTCGTGGCGGCGGCCATCGTGAGCGTAGTCGTGGCGGCGGCCATCGTGAGCGTAGTCGTGGCGGCGGCCATCGTGAGCGCAGTCGTGGCGGCGGCCATCGTGAGCGCAGTCGTGGCGGCGGCCATCGTGAGCGTAGTCGTGGCGGCGGCCATCGTGAGCGTCGTCGTGGCGGCGGCCATCGTGAGCGTCGTCGTGGCGGCGGCCATCGTGGGCGTCGTCGTGGCGCGGCCTTCGTGGGCGGCGATGCGGCAGCCATTGTGGGCGGCGATGCGGCAGCCATCGTGGGCGGCGATGCGGCAGCCATCGTGGGCGGCGATGCGGCAGCCATCGTGGGCGGCGATGCGGCAGCCATCGTGGGCGGCGATGCGGCAGCCATCGTGGGTGGTGGCGTGACGGCGGCAGCCATCGTGGGTGGTGGCGTGACGGCGGCAGCCATCGTGGGTGGTGGCGTGACGGCGGCAGCCATCGTGGGCGGCGATGCGGCAGCCATTGTGGGCGGTGGCGTGACGGCGGCAGCCATCTTGGGCGCGGGCGTGACGGCGGGAGCCATCGTGGACGCTGGCGAGACGGCGGCAGCCATCTTGGGCGCTGGCGTGACGACAACAGCCATCTTGGGCGCTGGCGTGACGGCGGGGGCCATCGTGGACGATGGCGAGACGGCGGCAGCCATCTTGGGCGCTGGCGTGACGACAACAGCCATCTTGGGCGCTGGCGTGACGGCGGGGGCCATCGTGGACGCTGGCGTGACGGCGACAGCCATCTTGAGCGCTGGCGTGACGGCGACAGCCATCTTGAGCGCTGGCGGGACGGCGGGAGCCATCGTGGACGCTGGCGAGACGGCGGCAGCCATCTTGGGCGCTGGCGGGACGACGGCAGCCATCTTGAGCGCTGGCGGGACGGCGGGAGCCATCGTGGACGCTGGCGAGACGGCGGCAGCCATCTTGGGCGCTGGCGGGATGACGGCAGCCATCTTGAGCGCTGGCGGGACGACGGCAGCCATCTTGAGCGCTGGCGTGACAGCAACAGTCATCTTGAGCGCTGGCGGGACGGCGGGAGCCATCGTGGACGCTGGCGTGACGGCGGCAGCCATTTTGGGCGCTGGCGTGACGGCGGCAGCCATCTTGGGCGCTGGCGGGACGACAGCAGCCATCTTGAGCGCTGGCGTGACGGCAACAGCCATCTTGAGCGCTGGCGGGACGGCAACAGCCATCTTGAACGCTGGCGTGACGGCGGGAGCCATCGTGGACGCTGGCGTGACGACGGCAGCCATCTTGGGCGCTGGCGGGACGACGGCAGCCATCTTGGGCGCTGGCGGGACGGCAGGAGCCATCGTGGACGCTGGCGTGACGGCGACCATCTCAGGCGCTAGCGTGGTGGCGACCCTCTCAGGCGCTGGCTCCTGTAAGTCCAGCCATGTCCTCCACCACGTCCTAATAATGGCAGTGGGCTGGTCATCCAACCCCTCCGGGGGTTTTTCTGTCCCTGACGTCGGCGGCAGAAAAGGGTCTTCCCACGGCGGGGGTAGTGGCTGTAGCTCCAGGGGTTTTCCTCCCCCTGTCTGCAGCCCCGGAGCAGTGGGTGGCCGTTCCTGCAGCACCAGGACCGTGGGTGTTCTCTCCGCGGTCCTCCCGGAACACCTCCTTAGCTCCCCCCCAAAAACCTTCTTGGGACGCCTTCGGGGTGCCCTCTTGCCTTCCTCCGGGAAGGACCGCGGACCCGATGTAATCAGCCCTGATAGCTGCATAGGTGGCTCATACCCGAAGTAAGCACGGAGGCGCCTATACTCCTCTTCGGGCGTCTCCGGCTTACGCCAGTCCCACTGCTCCGTGGTGCGACGGTGAGCTTCATCCTTCGGGGCGCTATAGCTTGCCCCCCCGAGGAATCCACTCACCATCAGGCTCCGCTGGCTATCTTGTGGGCTTCGCATTCTGTCACGAACCAGGATGGGTGTAGTGCAGGTTGAGCCAAGTGCAGAGCCGTATGATCCGTTTAACGGGTATTATTTAATGACAAACACAAAACAAACCGTAAACGGCGAAAAGACTATACTGTGAAATGAAATCAAAGTGCGCATATAGCGTCTTATACAAAACGTTCAACAACAACAGTACATCTCCAACACTCCCCTCTAATACCAATGTGACTTGTAACAATGCGAAGCAACTGTGAATAATCCTATATCCCCTTTATAGCCCGGACTAATGACTGAATGAAAACAGCCGTGACTAATAAACCAAAAACCAGGAAGTGCTTCACCGAAATACGTCCGTGTAGCAACGCCACCACACCAATCGTGACACACATTTTATAGATACTGACACATAACCACATATACTATCACATTATATAGATACTGACACATACCCACATATACTATCACATTTTATAGATACTGACACATACCCACATATACTATCACATTATATAGATACTGACACATACCCAAATATACTATCACATTTTATAGATACTGACACATAACCACATATACTATTACATTATATAGATACTGATACATCTAGAGTGAAACATTCCATCTATAGTGAAACATTCCATCTATAGTGAAACCTTCCATCTATAGTGAAACATTCCATGCACGTATGTATGTAACGTGCAGTATGTATGCAGTACACATAGTTACTGACATATTTGGCAGATTTGTTTGTTGTCCCACCCTGCAAACAAAGGCTTTGTACAAGAGTCAAAATAAAACAGATAACTGCATTCCCCCTTACCAAAAAACCTGCTGCACACTTCCTGAACCTCATCCAAACCATCTCAAAGCAGTTGGCCATAGAGAAGCGTTCTAGGCATTTTAGTGTGTGTGCAAGTAAAGCCGGATAAGACAAACTCATGGCACCAATCTCTCTTTCATGTGCTCCGGGTTGGAAGGTCTAACATACAGAGAACCATCTCACCTTTAACACTCAAACTTAGATTATTAGGTTGTTTAACACTCAAACTTAGAATATTGGATTATTAGGTTGTTGATTTATCGTCTCCAAGAACCTATTCTTCGCTCAGGCATGGGCCTTGTTTCTGGTTTGCTTATTTGAATGGAAAGAAACTCTGTAGTTGTCTGTATGTGTCTGTACGTGTCTGTATTTGTCTGTATAAGTCTCCATTTTATCACCACAACACGGTACTTCACACTGTTCTGTGTCCATTTAACCAGAGTTGCTATCAATGCATACCTGTTCATTACACCTCTATAAAACCCATTTGGTCGGAGATAACCACGGCAATTACCGCAGATGATTAGAGCAATTCAATTCTGAAGGGAGGTCTGGGAGAGTGTGGACCACAACCCAGAGCCTCACGGGGGCAGTGTGTGAGTGTGTGTCTGTCTGTGTGTGAGTGTGTGTCTGTGTGTGTGTGAGTGTGTGTCTGTGTGTGTGTGAGTGTGTGTCTGTCTGTGTGTGAGTGTGTGTCTGTGTGTGTGTGAGTGTGTGTCTGTGTGTGTGTGAGTGTGTGTCTGTGTGTGTGAGTGTGTGTGTGTCTGTGTGTGTGTGAGTGTGTGTCTGTGTGTGTGTGAGTGTGTGTCTGTCTGTGTGTGAGTGTGTGTCTGTGTGTGTGTGAGTGTGTGTCTGTGTGTGTGTGAGTGTGTGTCTGTCTGTGTGTGAGTGTGTGTCTGTGTGTGTGTGAGTGTGTGTCTGTGTGTGTGTGAGTGTGTGTCTGTCTGTGTGTGAGTGTGTGTCTGTGTGTGTGTGAGTGTGTGTCTGTGTGTGAGTGTGTGTCTGTCTGTGTGTGAGTGTGTGTCTGTCTGTGTGTGAGTGTGTGTCTGTGTGTGTGTGAGTGTGTGTGTGTCTGTGTGTGAGTGTGTGTCTGTGTGTGTGTGAGTGTGTGTCTGTGTGTGAGTGTGTGTCTGTCTGTGTGTGAGTGTGTGTCTGTGTGTGAGTGTGTGTCTGTGTGTGTGAGTGTGTGTCTGTGTGTGAGTGTGTGTCTGTCTGTGTGTGAGTGTGTGTCTGTCTGTGTGTGAGTGTGTGTCTGTGTGTGTGTGAGTGTGTGTCTGTGTGTGAGTGTGTGTCTGTCTGTGTGTGAGTGAGTGTGTGTCTGTGTGAGTGTGTGTCTGTCTGTGTGAGTGTGTGTGTGTCAGTGTGTGTGTCTGTGTGAGTGTGTGTCTGTCTGTGTGAGTGTGTGTCTGTCTGTGTGAGTGTGTGTCTGTCTGTGAGTGTGAGTGTGTGTCTGTCTGTGTGTGAGTGTGTGTCTGTCTTTGTGTGTGTGTGTGTGTGTCTGACTGTGTGAGTGTGTGTCTGTCTGTGAGTGTGTGTCTGTCTGTGTGTGTGTGTGTGTGTGTGTGTGTGTGTCTGTCTGTGTGAGTGTGTGTCTGTCTGTGTGTGTGTGTGTCTGTCTGTCTGACTGTGTGAGTGTGTGTCTGTCTGTGTGTGTGTGTGTGTGTGTGTGTGTCTGACTGTGTGAGTGTGTGTCTGTCTGTGTGTGAGTGTGTGTCTGTCTTTGTGTGTGTGTGTGTGTCTGACTGTGTGAGTGTGTGTCTGTCTGTGTGTGAGTGTGTGTCTGTCTGTGTGTGTGTGTGTGTGTGTGTGTGTGTGTGTGTCTGACTGTGTGAGTGTGTGTCTGTCTGTGTGTGAGTGTGTGTGTGTGTGTGTCTGACTGTGTGAGTGTGTGTCTGTGTGTGTGTGAGTGTGTATCCCGACATCCAACTGTTAGGGACCCCTTGCCTCTCAGTACGATACATTTGATTATGATCCATTATCCAGTGTGATGCACTGTGATTCATAGTGATCCATTGTGATTCATGGTTATCCATTGTGATTCATAGTGATCCATTGTGATTCATAGTGATCCATTGTGATTCATAGTGATTCCATTGTGATTTATAGTTATCCATTGTGATTCATAGTGATCCATTGTGATTCATAGTGATCCATTGTGATTCA
Organism: Dallia pectoralis; assembly: GCA_029465975.1. Classification (NCBI taxonomy): domain Eukaryota; kingdom Metazoa; phylum Chordata; class Actinopteri; order Esociformes; family Umbridae; genus Dallia; species Dallia pectoralis. The sequence goes on along the minus strand of CM055728.1, from coordinate 26,672,199 downwards.
TGGTTATCCATTGTGATTCATAGTGATCCATTGTGATTCATAGTGATCCATTGTGATTCATAGTGATTCCATTGTGATTTATAGTTATCCATTGTGATTCATAGTGATTCCATTGTGATTCATAGTGGTCCACTGTGATTCCTTGTGACCTGTTGTGATCCACTGGGATCTACTGTGATTCATTGTGACCCATTGTGATCCATCGGAGCACTCAGCAGGAACTCAGTACCAGATGTATTATTGGTCTAGCACACACAGTGGGAACACAAACACATAATCCTGATTGTGTACAGCCAGACACTTATACCCACGCCTTTTCAGACAAACCGCAAGGACTCACACAGGCAAGTGGAGTTACACTTATAACGATGCTAACACACTCTCTCACACACTGACGCTCAGGTGTGTGTTTGGTTCAATATTGGAAGAATTCTTCATCTTTGATTTGACCGATATTGGCTTTTGCCTGTATTGTCTTTATAGGAGTAAGAAGATGCCTGCATTTAAACATCATAGTTGAGACGCAGTTTCCTTTTCTAGATTCTACCTCGTAAATATCCCAGCATCACCCCCGACACGGGAACCGGAGAGAGAAGGAGAGGAAAACGTCTGACGGCTGCGACTCTGCAGGGAAAAGGATGGAAAATACTGTGCTCCATTATGTTTCAGTTCTCATATGCATTTATTATAATGCATAAAGGCCCTTTATACACTTGTTTAAATCAATGGAAAGCAATTTCAAATTACTTCTGGTATTACGCTGATAGCCCCCCGTCCGCACTCTGTCGTCTTGGTAACCCTAATGAATTATGGGTTAGCCTTGTTAAAACATGTACGTCATTACTGGTCCCCGGTTGTGTACCGACTGTCTATGAATCATTGATATCATCAGGCAGGCTCCCACCCCCTTCCACTGTTCCCCCCTCCTCCAGGCCTCTGCTACACCCCAGTCAGCATGGACTCATGGCCGAGCTCTGGCAGGCTGGTCTAGGCTGTGGTGGAGAGCAAATCGGAGGGGGTCGTGCTCTTCAGGACCACTGCACCATGGAGCCACCAGCGACGGGGTCTCACATGAGCTCCGGATGCCTTCCCACCATCTCGTTGTCCAAAGTCGTCAACTAGCTTCGCTCAGGCCGAGCCGCTTTTAGATCCTGGTGCTTCTCGTGATGAACCTTACGGGGACGATAACTTCGACGCTTTTCACATGAACACGGTTTCCTGCGCGGCGCACACACACACACGTGCCGCGGCGGTAAGTGTGGTGATTTACGGCGAGCCGCTGAGAGATCTGTGTCTAGCGGCTGTATACTGGTCGCTGTAATGAGTGATTAAGGAAGTGAGATTGATGCGTAATGGTTGTAGAGTAAATTCACCAGAGAAGGCTGCAGCCACTGATAACCCAGCGTGCAGGAACACGTCCTGATTAACACTGTTGCCAAGGAGAGGAGAGTGAAGCATCATGGGTGGGGCGGGAGAACGGGGACAGATCAAGGCGATGGTGTGCACTGGGCGGTACATCACTCGGCTCTCTCGGGGTCAATTCTGCACAGAGGAGGTGGAATACAACGGGAGAACGGGGACATGGCGGCGTTCCCGGTTACAACACTCCCCTTCTGCCCGAGGGAACGCTCCGTCCAGTGCCAGGCCCAGTCCAGAATACAAAGCAGGGATATGGTGGCATCGACTCTCTCCTTGTAGTTATTGGTGGGCTACAATTAATTCGGTCTGTCTGTGGAACACTGCTTCCTGCACACATAAGACTGGCTGCGCCCTCCCTCTCCTTATCTGGGAAATAAGCATTTTTACAGAGTTTGAGCTGTAAAAAGCCAGGAGCAGATAGCCTATAAATCAGGCCGTAAAAACGTTGTTGTCAGTGGTGCCATCAGCCATCAATCGTCCACGGGCGGCAGGCTGATGAAGGGGAAATGGGTGATAAAAAACAGCATTTTAGGGAAATTATCTCCGGGCTTCCATTTGCAAAGTGCTGCAGCCGCATCACGACACAATCCTAATCGCTGGTTGGCTGGTGAGGGCGATGGTGGTGGCCTGGGGGAGGGGTTGCCGGAGGAGGGGCCTACCGCGGTGGGAGAAGAGATGAGGAGGAGGGGGTGGAGGTGATGGTGTGGTGAGCCATGCCCTAGATGGTGTGGAGGTGGGGGGGCACTAGGCTGTGGAGGGGAGGAGCAAGGGGAGGATGTGAGAGGGAACTGGAGAGTGAGGGATGGAGGAGAGAGAGAGAGGAGGGGGGGGTGGGAGAGGGAACTGGAGAGTGGGGGAGGGGGGGGTTGCAGAAAATTATACAACTAGCATAAATCATGTCTACACTCTCGGTTTTCTCTCCTATGTTTTACTTCTCTATCTCCCTCTCCCTCTATTCATCCCCCCTCTCTCTCTCCCTCTATTCATCCCCCCTCACTCTCTCTCCCTCTCTATCTCCCTCTGTCTCTTAAATGTTATCTCTCTCCTCATTTAGACTCTTCCTCCATCTCTCCATGAATACCAGTTTTTTCTCCATATGATGTCATCTAAAACTCCTCACAATATCTCTCTCCATCCCCCTTTATGTTTCTTCTGTTTTCTCTTTTTCTCTGTTTCCTCTGTAGTCTCGGTTTAATCTGCTTCATCAGTTTCTCTGCTTCCTCTGCTTCTTCTGCTTCCTCTATTTCTTCAGTTTCCTCTGTTTCCTATGTATGCTCAGTTTCCTCTGTTTGCTCTGTTTCCTCTGTATGCTCAGTTTCCTCTGTATGCTCTGTTTCCTCTGTATGCTCTGTTTCCTCTGTATGCTCAGTTTCCTCTGTATGCTCAGTTTCCTCTGTTTGCTCTGCTTCATCTGTTTCCTCTGCTTCCTCTATTTCTTCAGTTTCCTCTGTATGCTCAGTTTCCTCTGTATGCTCTGTTTCCTCTGTATGCTCTGTTTCCTCTGTATGCTCAGTTTCCTCTGTATGCTCTGTTTCCTCTGTTTGCTCAGTTTCCTCTGTATGCTCTGTTTCCTCTGTTTGCTCTGTTTCCTCTATCCATTGGTCTTCTCAGTCCTTGTTGTCCTGAATGTGACATTGTTTCTTTAATTTTTTTCCAGGGTTTATCCACTAGCTGTGTAAGTGGACTGCAACTCCAGAAGGGATGTACTTGTCTTTCAGAGATTGATCCGATATGTCCCGGCTAGGTGGGCTGCTGTCTGACATTAAAGACATCTGGATGGGATGGTTTAATTCACACTTTATCAGAACTCTCTATCAGACCGCTCTGTGACAGCATTCATGATTGGCTGCTTCTTTATTACCTGGGTTGGTTTATTTATTTATTTTCACTCCTGAACAAAAAGAAAATGACTGAGATATGATCCCGGCGATGGCAATGTCAAGTATTTTTATTGAAATTGTACAGAATAACTGAAATTGACTGTAAATGTGTTCCAAAATCATATTTCTTATTGACACGTGTGTTACATGTGTGTTTTTCTCGGTGTTGTCCTGTTATAGAACGTCTGTTTGTCGATGTCTGTCCGTCCATTACAGAGATAAAGGACACGTTGTTGGGAGGCCACATTAAGAGTTCCCATTCGGTTGATAAATGCCCTGATAGTGTGATCTGCATCTCTGTTTTATGGTAATTTGTTAATTAATTTGACTAGCCTTAAAGCCTTCGGTTGTGCTCCAGAGATCTCGGATTCTGTGATGTCATTGTTTTGATATAGGAATGCTCCCTTTATGATCACATGTTCATAATTACATGAAAGTCCAATCTGATCCTATATCAGCCTTGCTTCTCTTAGATTATATGTGGATTATCTGATTTAGCATCTTTAAAAAAGCCAAATAGACAATATTTCGCAAAATAAAATCAGGGATTGGAAAAAGTGAATCTAAAGTAAGATGAGGAGTGTGGCCACAACTCTGCACAGATCACCTCCACCTCTCACCAGGTCACCTCTCACCAGGTCACCTCCACCTCTCCCAGGTCACCTCCACTTCTGCCCAGGTCACCCCACCACTACCCAGCTCACCCCCCACCACTCCCAGGTCACCTCCACCACTCCCAGGTCACCTCCACCACTCCCAGGTCACCTCCACCTCTCCCAGGTCACCTCCATCTCTCCCAGGTCACCTCCATCTCTCCCCAGGTCACCTCCATCTCTCCCAGGTCACCTCCACCTCTCCCAGGTCACCTCCACCTCTCCCAGGTCACCTCCATCTCTCCCAGGTCACCTCCACCTCTCCCAGTTCACCTCCATCTCTCACCAGGTCACCTCCACCTCTCCCAGGTCACCTCCACCTCTCCCAGGTCACCTCCATCTCTCCCAGGTCACCTCCACCTCTCCCAGGTCACCTCCACCTCTCCCAGGTCACCTCCACCTCTCCCAGGTCACCTCCACTTCTGCCCAGGTCACCCCACCACTACCCAGCTCACCCCCCACCACTCCCAGGTCACCTCCACCACTCCCAGGTCACCTCCACCACTCCCAGGTCACCTCCACCACTCCCAGGTCACCTCCATCTCTCCCCAGGTCACCTCCATCTCTCCCCAGGTCACCTCCACCTCTCCCAGGTCACCTCCATCTCTCCCCAGGTCACCTCCATTTCTCCCAGGTCACCTCCACCTCTCCCAGGTAACCTCCACCTCTCCCAGGTCACCTCCACCTCTCCCAGGTCACCTCCACTTCTGCCCAGGTCACCCCACCACTACCCAGCTCACCCCGCACCTCTCCCAGGTCATCTCCACCACTACCAGGTCACCTCCACCTCTCACAAGGTCACCTCCATCTCTCACCAGGTCACCTCCATCTCTCCCAGGTCACCTCCACCTCTCCCAGGTCACCTCCACCTCTCCCAGGTCACCTCCATCTCTCCCAGGTCACCTCCACCTCTCCCAGTTCACCTCCATCTCTCACCAGGTCACCTCCACCTCTCCCAGGTCACCTCCACCTCTCCCAGGTCACCTCCACCTCTCCCAGGTCACCTCCACCTCTCCCAGGTCACCTCCATCTCTCCCCAGGTCACCTCCATCTCTCCCAGGTCACCTCCACCTCTCCCAGGTCACCTCCACCTCTCCCAGGTCACCTCCACCTCTCCCAGGTCACCTCCACTTCTGCCCAGGTCACCCCACCACTACCCAGCTCACCCCCCACCACTCCCAGGTCACCTCCACCACTCCCAGGTCACCTCTACCACTCCCAGGTCACCTCCACCACTCCCAGGTCACCTCCACCACTCCCAGGTCACCTCCATCTCTCCCCAGGTCACCTCCATCTCTTTCAGGTCACCTCTTGACTCTACACATCATCTGTACCGTCATTTTCTAACCTTGTTCATTGTGTTCAGGTTTAGGTCAGGTGTTCAGATAAACTTTCCACAGAACGGGTCATCGTCTGCAACCTGTGCTCCAATGAGGTCCTACATAACACCCGGGAACGAGATCATGAATGTAGGAATGTCAATGATTAATGTTGACCCCCTCCAAATGCAGGTTGATTGTACATGTCAATCACAGCCAAAACATTGTGTCAGTCCTTTTTTGGTCTGGATGTGTCAACGTCTTGAGTTCTGAAGAGAATTCCAGAAAGTCTAACAGCCAATCAGGTTTAATGTTCTAGAACGCTGTTGTGTTAGGATAAGAGCTGAGTCCTGCCCCGGCCTGTCTGACTGCATCGGACAACAGGAAAGCAGCGACATTGCTGTGTGTTAGTCTCAGGGTCTTTGCTGCCACCTATAGTCAACCTGTGGTACTGAAATGCAGCCATGAACTCCAGCCTCTGAGGGTAATGGAGACTTACAGTACACCATGGCCATAACACTGTGTTCTTACTGTTATTGTCAGGAAGAGACAGACATTGATAATATTTGCTTACTCTTCCTAAGACCAGTAAACAAAACAGTACAAATACTCTTTCAAGCTTATATAGCACTTTTATTAATGTCTTTAATGGATTCATTGAAAATATATTTTGTTAGAACGCTCCATTATAACGGTTTTGCTTTTGTTATTTTGCATCACTCTGACAAGTCTCTCCCGTCTGATGAGAGAGGAGCACTTGTAGAATGGTTTAATTACCTATAATGTTATTTGGCACCGTTATTTAATGTCTCTTCATAACATTACTAAGAAACATATATCTACATAAATGTATATATATATATATAAAACACGTCTTTACCAAGAATGTTACTCATTAGACTCTCAGTTTAGCCAAAAACTCCTAACATTATGGATTTCACTTTTGCTGATAATGATAATTGTGAAATTAAGAGAAATTGAAAAATGCTTTTGGAGAAAATAACACATTTCTTTTAAAAAGATATATATATCTTATATGTTATCTATGTCTGTTTTATTCCTGCCTCTATTCAAGAGACTAAAGGTCACTGCTAACACACCTCTGCTGTGAACTCCTCGTCAAGCATTTTTTATAAATACGTTCTGGCATTATTGTGCAATTGAAAATAAATGCAACTCGTCCAGCTAAACCTACAGACCCTGTTGAGAACATAAGCAGACCATGATGTCTCTCAGATTTGTCTTTTAGCCAACTACCAAACAAACGATATGGCAGGCAAGACCGAGGGGATCTGACCACATTATGACCACATTTATCATGGTCATAAAGTGTAGTGATCTGGTGTGTCAGGCAGTGTAGTGATCTGGTGTGTCAGGCAGTTTAGTGATCTGGTGTGTCAGGCAGTGTAGTGATCATGTGTGTCAGGCAGTGTAGTGATCATGTGTGTCAGGCAGTGTAGTGATCTGGTGTGTCAGGCAGTGTAGTGATCTGGTGTGTCAGGCAGTGTTGTGATCTGGTGTGTCAGGCAGTGTAGTGATCTGGTGTGTCAGGCAGTGTAGTGATCTGGTGTGTCAGGCAGTGTAGTGATCTGGTGTGTCAGGCAGTTTAGTGATCTGGTGTTTCAGGCAGTTTAGTGATCTGGTGTGTCAGGCAGTGTAGTGATCTGGTGTGTCAGGCAGTTTAGTGATCATGTGTGTCAGGCAGTGTAGTGATCTGGTGTGTCAGGCAGTTTAGTGATCTGGTGTGTCAGGCAGTGTAGTGATCTGGTGTGTCAGGCAGTGTAGTGATCATGTGTGTCAGGCAGTGTAGTGATCTCATCTGTGGTTACAGGGGCCCCGTACCCCTTTTTTTCTGGTAAATGATCTCACCAGTAGGGTTGTCCTCTCAGATGAATAGAGCCATCTGACTCTGTCTACGTCGAAAATTGAAAACTGCATCGATTCTGAGCGTGTGCAAATCCTGTCTCTTCAGTAACTATGTTATATTGATTGATAGAGACAAAAGAACACATATCAGAAAAAGCTGTCTGATTATAATGCAGATGACTTATATACATATAGTATTACCTCAGAGGCTGGAGTTCATGACTGCAAATTTATGCACTGATTATTTTTGCTGATGTTTTAGTTATCATAGCATTTCATCAAAGGGTCATCATGTATGAATATACCGGCCGGATTTGGCCAGCGGGCAGCAGGGGAGACTCGGATAGAAGAAAAGCAAGCCATCTAGAAGGAACGTCTTGGTCTAAAGATCCAATCCACCTGGGGATTAATTTCTAGTATAAAAGGAGAACAGGATGGAGTGGGAGGGTCTTTATTGATCCATCTGGATGGAGTGGGAGGGTCCTTAATTGATCCAACAGGATGGAGTGGGAGGGTCCTTATTGATCCAACAGGAATGAATAGGAGGGTCTCTATAGGTGGTCTGGGCTGCATGTGTGTGTAGCGGTGAAATGTTAAGAAGAGAACAGTAAACTCTTTAGTAGTCACAAGAATAACATTAATTTGATAAGAACTCAGCCATTGCTTTAAGTTGATTCGAGCTTTAGAAATGCAGGACTCTTAAATCGAATTTAACTCATAAATTCTAAAACAGAACAATAATTACTGCCTGCCGATGACTAGTCAAGGAATGTCGTTTTTCTGGTGATCCCAAACTGCCTAAGTAGCCTGGCAGGTGAGAGTATTTACGGTTAATTACACTGGGCTGTCTTTTGCGGTGCATCCTGTTCCGCCGTGAGACCAGAACGTGGCAGATCCCCCAGGGCTACCATCAACATCACAGTCCGTTGTTCCGTCTGACAGGCTGAGATAGTACAGGGTTCATATCGTACAGGGAGTGGTGTTACCATGGATATGGAACATTGTGTAACCACAACATTCTATCCACGTGATGCGTTGCCACTCGGCTGTGTGAAGCAGTTCCCTTAGAGGCTGCCAGGGGGCAGCGGAGCACGCTTTGATTGTGCAGTCATGTGCTGGTCGGTAGAGCCAACTGAGAACCAGAGTACCGGCCGTTTCTCCCTGCAGTGTCGTCAGAGGCCCTGACACAACACAGCCTCATGCCCTTTCTTCTCTGCCAATAGATTCACGGCTATCTATTCTTTCTATTCTATGTAGTCTACAATGGTGTGAAGGTTGACAAATGTGTGACATGAATAAGCATTCAACGCGATCAGAACGGCAAACATAGATAAGCGCAGACACGGTGTGCAAATATTAACACGGCTCACTAGACCATACAGGTACACAAACGCAATACCCCGTGTTTCCAGTAGGGGCAGCGGAGAGCCTTATGGTTATTGTGTTCTCGCTAGTTCAAATCCCTTGAAAATCGAATTGTGCCTTTGAGCAAGGCATCCCGAACTGCTCCTGCGCCTCGATAAGACGGCCCGCTTAGTGACTCCACTTGCAGAGATAAAGATATACTGAGCTTGTCATGTAACCGACGTAGAGGTAAACCAAGAGGAAAATGTGGAGACACCACGGGTCGTCGCTCTGTAGTGGCCTCCTGTAGCTGTTAGATCCATCATTGCTCATTGGCTTGTGTCCCGTTCTAATTTATCTCCCCTGTTAGCGTTATGTCCATTCGTTTTAAATCCCGTCTCCGTCACTGTCCGTTCTTTAAGGGTCACGCGGCCCGGTGACTTACGCTGAGGATGAGCAGATCTACTCGACGACGACCTGTCTCGGCTAATCCATTTGGAGATTAAGTTCATTCGTTGGGCGTGGACGTGTTAGCGTGTGCACTTTAAATTAGCAAAGTATTTAAAAAGCGCTTATGAAAGCACTTGTTAATAAATAAACCGTGAAGAATGAATTTGAAATGTGAGGCTGTTATGTTTCTGACCGTAAAACTGAGAAAAAGTATTTGATTAGCTTCTAGTGAACTGATATTTTATTGGCTGTAATAATTAGAAGTGTTAACGTTACTGTGCACTGGGAAGACGAAGAGCTATACACACGCAGTAGGGTAGTGTGTGTCGTGTATATTTCCATCATAGCTGTCAAAAACGGGCATTAAAAAGTTAATACATTTATCTCTCCCAGAACACTACTATCAATATAAAGTATTTTTAAAATATCTATATAATACTAAAGCAAAATCCCCTCTGGTCATCTGTTTTCAATCACATTTTGTCTGACATTGAGTCTAAGGCCTACCTAACAGAATGCGTTTTCTGCCGTCTTGGAATACGGCATTATATCCTCGGTGGTTCCAACTTGTTTTTAGTCGAGAATGTCACTTCTGTTTCCTTAGGCATCCACAGAAGAAAAGCCATAAAACTAATTTTTCTCAAGCAACGGTGTTAAAATGAACACCTGTAACTCGACACACAGACGGACCTCTCTGCTCAAAGGCTAGTGGCAACTTTATGACTGTTGGGAAGGGGGACAGACAGACAACAACTAAAAAGAGACTTTGTGTACAACAAGAACTACAATATCCCCCGTTTTGCTTCACTGACTATTTTCTCCCGAACCCTTCATTTTTTCAAGCACTGACTGAAACTGCATTGAAGGAACCTATGAACGGAGCTTTGGAACGGCAGCCATTTTGTTGGGTTGTTGATTGGTCGGTGTGCATGTGTTTGTGCAGTCATTCGTTTGGTTTGTGTGTGTGTGGGGGGCAGACGGTGGTGGTGTGGGGGAAGGGGGCAGAACGGCACACAGACCTGCCTGCTGCTAGAGGCTGCTGTTACACAGACTCCTGTTAATGCTTTAGTCATTGTGGAGTGGACCCTGAGGATCTGGGCTCCAGGCAGCGAGACACATTCAGTCAGAAAGGCCTTTGAGTCAGGTCTGTCCTGTGATTTACTGCCTGCTTGGACATCTGCAAAGAGCTTTCGCACCTCGGACATTCTCTCTCTTTCTTTCCTTCGGGGGCTCTCTCGCTCTTTCTCTGTTCCCGTTTCTCTTGTTTTCTCCCGCTCTTCACTCTCCCTTCGCTTTTTTCCCCTTTCCGTTTCACTTCCTGGGCAGTCTCAGACCCCCACCTCCCCCTTCTACCTTTCCTTTACCAGTAAACCCCTGGGAACATTCTGTCAGTCTTAGTCACCTTGGACGTATCCATGGTGACCCTTACAATTATTGCCTTTTACCAGCATTTTTAGAGACAATGTAACATTCAGATGCATTTTGTGTAGAAAGGTACGGACAGTGGTGTATATATATATTTATATACTGTAAGTAAATAACTATGTATTTAAAGACACCCCCCTGGTTTGTAGCTGTTCACTGTACACACACACACACACGCATACCACTCTTTGTCTCTGACACACCTCATACCATTTGGACACATCAATCTCTGTGACAGGTGCTTGTCTGTCAGCCTGCTCCTCATTGGGTGGTATGCAGTAAAGGTAACCATAAACAGAGAGTCAATCAGAGAGTACGTCTCAGTTATCTGTGTCACTCTGATTCTATTCACATTGACAACCGTATGTTCTGGTAGTTTACTGAAAAGTGTTAGAAATACTTTAACTATTAGCAGCTAGGCTTAAGAGCTCAATCCCTTTCATATTGTGTGTTTAAAATGGATAAAATAATGTACTAGCCGTGTGGATCCCAGCTCACTCAATCAGGAGACACTTGCCAGAACATACACCCCTGTAGAAGAGTGCATTCTCCGGCCAGCAGCCTTGGTCAAGCTTGTTTATCAAGATGAGACAAGGCAACCTCGCCAGACATCATACCTCCGCTGAGCCAGACTCTCATTGCCCTCTGCATGTCCACCAAACACGGTCACAATGTTGCGCCCAGGTTTTTATTTTGGGGTTTTAATCACACAGCTGTATATCGTGGCAGTAACACAGAGCTCTGCGTTCATCTGGAGATACGAATCCATGGTCGAAACAACATTATGAAAATAACACATGTTTTCTCATAGACAGTGGGCCTTTTTTCCATTTCTTACTGCTTGCGTGACGTCCTCTCCCTTTCTCTGTTTTTTTTCATCCAATGGGGATCCGTATGAGGAAAAGAATACTGGGGGCATGAAACTGAGAAAAAGCTCTGATGGCGACAGAAAAACATGGAAATTGTTGTGGTCGTATTCCATTAGGAAAAAACGCAAAAGGACAGGACAGACTTCAGCATAGAAAGAACGTCTGTGCTCAGTAAGTATAAGATGAAGACATCTTAATGTAGTCAGAACTGCGTTCTCCTTACAGGCACCGATTGTCTGTCACGACATGTCAGTGTCAGATGACAGAACAAGTGGACCACCCTTCCGAACCATTCCCAGGCCACACAATCTGCAAATCTGAACCTCATATTCATTGGGATCGTTATTAGGGGTGCACCGATCTGATATGTTCTATTCGAATCGCCCGATCCCGGGCCAAAAACCCGGTTCAGATATCTGCCTAAAAAATTATAATGTTTGAATACAATCCATTACCCTATGATGTAAATGTATTTAGCGTCATGTCATAAAGACAGGGGCGTCGTGAGACGAGCAACATGTGTCAGGTGAACACAGCTAGCTAGATTAGACGTGAGATCAGATGGTTAAGTTGAGCAAAAGTCATCTAAACAAATGTATTATTAACAGCTTAGTTGTTCAATAGAGGGGAAAAGATGGTATCAGATTAGTATCGATATCGGCAGATACTCAAGATTACAGTATCGATATCAGACATAAAACATTTGTATCAAGCCATTCATAATTGGGATTGGGATTGTATTATTGATGCACCTTCTAACAAATATATTCATAACACAGATGGCCGAAAATCTTTTCATCCCCAATGGCAATGAATATGAGCAGTAATATGTAACTCTTGTCTATATCATTGTGCTAGACTGGGCCCCTAGTGGTTATGAAAACATCCGCAGACACTCTTACTTTCAATCTAAAAATGCAGTCAGGGATTTTTTGTAAACCTCCCACTTTTGACTTGATGTGTAATATGCTGTTTTTGTGTGTATAGTTTATAGTTGAAATCAATATTATCCCTCGGTTTGCTTGGAAATTATCAAGGGATGCTTTTTGGCTCAACATCGCCACTTTTACCACAAGTGGCCAGAAATCACAAACTCCATCTTTAACTTTTTATTATTAAATTCAGGTCATAAAACAATGTAAAATTAGCGTGATGCATTTTTTTATATATTTAATCTTGATATTATTTCATAATAAATTATTTTTAAGATATCTCAAGCAAATAAACGTACCTCAGTGAAATGTCAACAGAGGAATGAATGTGTGCCGATCTTTTCATTGATTCATAAAATTATTTTTGCAACCCACAAAAAAGTAAAGGACTACGACCACAACAAAAAATTATTGGAAGGCTACATCCACAACAAAAGAAGACTTGGAGGACTACCATCAGAACAAAGAACCACGTTGAATACTACAACCACAACAAAAAATACTTTGAAGACTCTGAATTCTGTGACAAACCGGCATAGTTTAATTAACACTCTTTGGTGCTTATGGCATGAATTATCTTATTAAATCTGACTTTTGGGATACAATGTTAATGACAGGTTAGACCCTATTAAGCCGTCCGGCAAGTGAAAGTTATATTTGCCTTGGTAAAATGTGTTTTATAACATAAGGAAGTGACTTGTCATTACCAAAGGGTGTTTTCACTCGCTCTGCGCCGACTGGATGGACACCGTAGATATTGCCCTTTCGGGGTCAGTCAACTTTGACCTCGGCTTTAGAACCTAGACATCAGAGGTCGTCAACAACAGGCTAGACTGTGTGGTGATTGTGGGTGGGTGCCAGGCAGACAAAGCTTCTGAAGTGAAACCCAGAGGCTGTACCCTGTCTCTACAGCTTTATAACTATGATGTCATCAGTGTCTGTGTCGCACAACTCAGGCAAGTGTGTGTGTACGTGTGTGTGTGTGGTTGGATTTTACAATATATATGGGGACAGAAATGTACTCCAATTGTGGTTCAACCAGTAATATTTTCCCTTTCTAGATTAAAAAAAAGGCGGGGTGTTTTTAGGTTTAGGGGATAGTTCAAAATGTCTTTAGGGATCAAATTTGTGTAACGGTTAAGAATGAACATTTTTAAGGGAATGATATTTCCATTTGAAACGTGCATGTGTGATGTGTGTGGCATGGTGTGTGATGGCTGAAAGGTGTGAAAATGCTAGTGTGTGTGTGCGCATGCGTGTGTGTGTGCTTTGTCTGTGCACACAGATGTGATGAGGACCAGGCAAATGTGGACTGGTATGTAGCAGCTTTGGTCCTGGCAGAAAGATTTTTGACCACAGATCCAGACAGGACGGGTGGTGGTAGAATGTGACCACAGATCCAGACAGGACGGGTGGTGGTAGAATGTGACCACAGATCCAGACAGGACGGGTGGTGGTAGAATGTGACCACAGATCCAGACAGGACGGGTGGTGGTAGAATGTGACCACAGATCCAGACAGGACGGGTGGTGGTAGAATGTGACCACAGATCCACACAGCCCTTTACATTGGCTCTGAGTTTTACAGCCTCAGTGGTTGAATAGCCCGCGGGACACAAGACAACGAGCTGAGCTTGAGTGATTTATGACTGTCACTCAACCTCACATCTTTTGTTTCTCAAGACCAAGGACAGCCGTGTCAATTTAACTAGTCAAGGAGAGAGTTAAACCTTGACACGCTAGATATTCACTCATCTCACAAACAAACTGATAATATGGATTGTGAATGTAAGCTAAAAAAGATGTCCCACAGTGTCTGATTGTAAACTTCTTGAATATGTCTGCCCATGGCTGTGGAAACGTTTAGATACTGTGTAAGAGACAGGAATGGCCGATAGTCAGTGACAAGTACAAAGTGTCCTTTTTCCGAGTAGACGGTGTGACTGAGGACAATTCACAAAGGCCAATTGTCTGGCTGTCTGGCAGTTTGCTTGTTTTCAATTAAACCCTGAGGTGATTGCATTAAATATGAACTTTGAAATACGAAATATAAAATAAGATATATACTCGCCTCATGTCGATCTATAGTAGGGAGACAAGTGATGTGAGGTTATTTAATAGAGGGGATCCTTTGAGGTTCAGTGCCAAAGAGAGAATAGACTGTAAGGACACGAGGAGTATCTTCAGTAATCCATGTCCTTGCTTGTCTTCAGCAAACTGTTTGCAGGCTTACTTATGCATCATCTATAGAAGAGGCTTCCTTCTGGGACGACAGCCATGCAGACCAATTTGATGCAGTGTGCACTGACAGGGTGACCCCCCACCCCTTCAACCTCTGCAGCAATGCTGGAAGCACTCATATGTCTATTTCCCAAAGACAACCTCTGGATATGACGCTGAGCACATGCAATAATGTCTTTGGTCGACTATGGAGAGGCCTGTTCTGAGTGGACCGTGTCCTGTTAAACCGCCGTATGGTCTTTGCCACTGTGCTGCAGCAGTTTCAGGTTCTTGGCAATCTTCTTATAGCCTAGGCCAACTTTATTTAGAGCAAAAATAATTTTTTCATAACCTCAGAGAGTTCTTTGCCATCAGGTGTCATGTTGAACTTCTAGTGACCAGTATGAGTGTGAGAGCGATAACACCAAATGTAACACACCTGCTCCACATTCACACCAGAGTCCTTGTAACACTAACGAGTCACATGACACCGGGACAGAAAATGGCTAATTGGGTCCAATTTGGGCATTTTCACTTAGGGGTGTCCTCACTTTTGTTGCCAGCGGTTTATACATTAATGGGTGTTGAGTTATTTTAAGGGGACAGTAAATGTACACTGTTATACAAGCTTTACACTCACTACTTTACATTGTAGCAAAGTGTCATTTCTTCGGTGTTGTCACATGAAAAAATATAATCAAATATTAACAAAAATGTTAAGGGTGTACTCACTTTTGTGAGATACTGTTTAATTCACGACTATAATCTCACTAACAATATTGTTCACCTGTTAACTAACACGGCACTCAAGGGCTTAGTCAAACAAGGGCTGTTGGTTATAGGGCAATTGTTTTGATGTTTTTATTTTTCCCAAATGTCTTTATGGAGCTCGAAGGACCAAGAGAGCCCGTTTTCCTACGCCAAACAAACATGCATTACACTCCAATACACACGGAGGGCACATGTGTTCTGGGGTGGAGGGATTTACAGGAAATAGGGGACAATTAGAGAACTTAAACCTCTGCAACATGCAAATCTCGAGGCAGAATAACAATTTAAATGTATGATTATAATGCCGTACCTATCTAAAAACACTATCTGAACCGTTATGGAAATGAATATGGTAGGATACCGGAAAGCATTCATGTTATTGATTCATTAACAGCTTTACATAATAGTGTTTTCAATGCCTCTCACCAGGGTGCCATGGGTGTTCAATGGTAGCATTATATTTGAAAGCATTCCATTTACATGTCAGATAATGGCGGGGTTTTCAGTGTAATATACATTCAGTAATATACAAGTCTGGGATACGGTCAATATGGAGCATGTTTCAAAGAAGTTTGTAAATGCTTGAAAATGCTTTACACATTTATTTAATGAAGCTGCTAGTTGGGGACCTCTGTGACATCTGTTTCTCAAACTAATGGATTTGGTCCTCTTGTGCAGTTGTGCACTGGGGCCTCACACTTCTTTTTCTGTTTTGGTAAGAGACTATTTCTACTGCTCTGTGAAGGGAGTAGTACACAGTGTTTCACATATTCTTCAGTTTCTTGGCAATGGAAACGGGACGTGTTTAGTGTCATAAAGAGCAATCTGCGGACAAAAATGGGAAGTGGGTCCAAAGTCTCAAGTCTTAAGTCTCCTCTTCATCCGAGTCTTCCTCCTCCTATAGGTTATACAGGATGAGGTATTTGAAGTACAGATGAGCAGCATAGATACGGCGATAACAAATATATAGATATAAATATAAAATACAATGAGTAGCTAAATACAGAATGTACAAAGACTAAAGTGTGTCTAACAGGTAGAAAGATAAATTCTCTCTAGCAGGTTGTTCGTTTGAGTGCATGGGAGTATATGATATGGGGTTATGGGGAAAGAGCATTTGAGCATATCTAAGCAAAAAAGAGTGGTTCAACAGTGTACACAGGTATGACAGCAGTACCGGTGCAAATAGGGCGTGTCAAAGTGAGAAGAGGTTGAAGACCGTTAACAGGTGAGATCAGACAGTTGTTCCTGTCTTCTGCAGCTTCTCATTTTCCTTCTCCTTCAACTTATTCCCCTTCTGACTCAATGTGTTCCCCTCTGTGGCCCAAATGTTCCCGCCCAGGCAACGAAGAATCTTTTTCTCTTTTCCAATTGCTAATTTCCATAATCTGACTGCTGAAATAATAATATAACATTAATTATTTTTGTGTGGATTTAGTGCTATGCGTTGGATCGTTGTCAATTTGAGTCTCAGCAACCAACAGAATCTAGTTCCGAACAGGTCCCACAGTCAAATCCCACAGATATTTAACAAAAGTTTTAGCAAACAATTTGTTTGTGGTTTGATGACAGTTTGTGGCGTGTATGTTTTCAAGAAAATTGTTTTTTTTTCATTTCTGAAAGTCTGGATAATTGGCACAATTAGATTAGATTACATTCAACTTTTTGTCATTGAGACTGTAAAATACAACAAAATGCAGTTGTGAAATGAAACGAAAAACATAATAAACAGGCTAGCAGTGTATAGGCAAGAGGTAGCAATGGGGGTACAACAGTATGCATTGGCAGATTAAAATAAGGTAGCACAACACAACAGTGAAATGACTCAGGTTTGACTGTAGCCTGAGCCCAGTTTCCTCTGCATTAAAAAACGGAAAAGAAGGCTTATGTGTACCGATGAATGGTCTTGTGTATGTTCTTCATAGAACCAGCTTAGGTATGTAAGCAATTGTGAAAAAAAGTTTGTGGTTTTAATGACATGAGACCCATATCAGACAAGGTATACAATCTTTGGGGACCTGTTTGTGCTTCACAATGGCACTTTAACAACCAGTGGCCAGAAATCCTTAAGCGTGTCCCAGGGGTGGGATAAATGGAGACGGGTGTTTACTATCCACTGCAACAAACTGACCTGCAAGCCATCTCAGATATGAGTTGAAGTCAACCCCCAGTCTCCCTAGCTGCAACCGATGGCCACCTCAAAAGATAACCCAGATGTTAGTCCCTGAACACCAACGAAATGAGCCAGATGTTAGTCCCTGAACACCAACTAAATGAGCCAGATGTCAGTCCCTGAACACCAACTAAATAACCCAGATGTTAGTCCCTGAACACCAACTAAATGAGCCAGATGTTAGTCCCTGAACATCCACTAAATGATCCAGATGTTAGTCCCTGAACATCCACTAAATGACCCAGATGTTAGTCCCTGAACATCAACTAAATGAGCCAGATGTTAGTCCCTGAACACCAACTAAATGAGCCAGATGTTAGTCCCTGAACATCCACTAAATGATCCAGATGTTAGTCCCTGAACATCCACTAAATGACCCAGATGTTAGTCCCTGAACATCAACTAAATGAGCCAGATGTTAGTCCCTGAACACCAACTAAATGACCCAGATGTTAGTCCCTGAACACCAACTAAATAACCCAGATGTTAGTCCCTGAACACCAACTAAATGAGCCAGATGTTAGTCCCTGAAAATCAACTAAATTACCCAGATGTTAGTCCCTGAACATCAACTAAATTACCCAGATGTTAGTCCCTGAACGCCAACTAAATTACCCAGATGTTAGTCCCTGAACACCAACGAAATGAGCCAGATGTTAGTCCCTGAACACCAACGAAATGAGCCAGATGTTAGTCCCTGAACACCAACTAAATGACCCAGATGTTAGTCCCTGAACATCAACTAAATGACCCAGATGTTAGTCCCTGAACATCAACTAAATGACACAGATGTTAGTCCCTGAACACCAACGAAATGACCCATATTTTAGTCCCTGAAAACCAGCTCTATCCCAAACATGGTGAACTGGCAGACATAAAGACAGAGCAGCACACAGTCGTACAACTCGACCACCGCCAATTCTTGTTATTTAATACAGTTGTGACTCTCTGAACACCCACTATAAATTGAAATTGGAATAAAGCATTCATTCATTTGGTCTCCTTCCTGTGCTTTGCTTGTCCAACATTACCTAGGTAATGTATTTACTTCCCTATACATTTTGGGTTTGGAAAAGGATCATTAGAGAATTCCAGAAACCAAACGTACTGTGTGAGTCTGTGTGTGTCGCAAATGGAACGCCTATACCCTTTTTGTTCTCCACGGCCCCTAGTAGTGAACAGTGAAGTGAATAGGATGCCATTTGGCACGGCCAAAATGTGAATGGACCAGTCAAAAGCTTTTTGGTTATTTAATTACAGGCTTCTAATGGATTTCAGGCAGCCCTGTAATATCACAGAGAGGGTGGAGTGGAATGGAGGGATGGAACTAGGGAGAGAGAGAGAGGAACGGAATGGAGGGATGGAAAGAGAGGGGGAGAGAGGAGCAGAATGGAGGGATGGAAAGAGAGGGGGAGAGAGAGGAACGGAATGGAGGGATGGAAAGAGAGGGAGAGAGAGGAGCAGAATGGAGGGATGGAAAGAGAGAGAGAGAGGAACGGAAGGTTTGAAATGGTGCAATGGTGGAGGGAGATGAAAGGTGTGAGACGGAATTGGGGACAAATAGAAGAATAGACGGAGGGACAGGAGGGAGGGAAAGAGAGGGAGAGAAATTGGTGAAGTGGGAGGAGTGACATCAGCATGCCTGACTTCATCCAGATTGTGTCTGATAAATAAGGGAGCACATCGTTATGGAAACTGAGCTCCTTCACAGGATTCAGAGAAGATTGAAAAAATAGCCCCTAATTAATCTGAAAAAGAGTTTAGAAAGGCCTTTACTTTATATGGTAGTGTGTGAGTGTGTGTGTGCTCATGCATGTGTATTTGCACGCATGTGTGTGTTTATGTGTGCGTGGATGTGCATGAATGTTTGGAGATAGACTGAACAAAATTCCCCCATTTTTTATTGATTCATTTCATTCTACTTTGCCGAGATAATCCATCCACCTCACAGGTGTGGCATATCATGGTTATTGCACAGGTGTGCCTTAGGTTGGCCACAATAAAAGGACACTCTAAAATGTGCTGTTTTTTCACACAGCCATTGACACAAGTTTTGAGGTAGCGTGCAATTGGCATGCTGACAGCAGGAATGTCCACCAGAGCTGGTGCTCGTGAATTGGGTGTTAATTTCTCTACCATAAGCCGTCTCCAAAGCTATTTCAGAGAATCTGGCAGTACATCCAACCAGCCTCACAACCGCAGACCACGTGTAACCACACCAGCCCAGGACCTCCACATCCAGCATCTTCACCACCATGATCGTCTGAGACAAGCCACCCGGACAGCTGCTGCAACAATCAGTTTGTATAAAACAGTAAGATACCGTCTCAGGGAAGCTCTTCTGCATCGTCTTGACCTGACTGCAGTTCGTCATCATAACCGACTTGAGTGGGCAAATGCTCAAATTCGATGGCGTCTGGCACTTTGGAGAGGTGTTCTCTTCAATGATGAATCCCGGTTTCCACTACAGGACAGATGGCAGACAGCGTGTATGGCGTTGTGTGGGTGAGCGGTTTGCTGATGGCAACAATGTGTATCGAGTCGCCCGTAGTGGCGGTGGGGTCATGGTATGGGCAGTTATGTTATAGACAAGACACACAGGTGCATTTTATTGATGGCATTTTTAATGCACAGAGACATCGTGACGAGATCCTGAGGCCCATTGTTGTGCCATTCATCCACAACCATCACCTCATGTTACAGCATGATAATGCACGGCCCCATGTTACAGCATGATAATGCACGGCCCCATGTTACAGCATGATAATGCACGGCCCCATGTTACAGCATGATAATGCACGGCCCCATGTTACAGCATGATAATGCACGGCCCCATGTTACAGCATGATAATGCACGGCCCCATGTTACAGCATGATAATATGTTACAGTTATGCACGGCCCCAGACAATGACACATGTTACAGCATGATAATGCATTTTATTGATGGCATGTTTTAATGCATGTTACAGCATGATAATGCACAGCCTCATGTTACAGCATGATAATGCAGCCCCATGTTCCTGAGGCCCATTGTTGTGTTACCATTCATCCACATGTTACAGCATCACCTCATGTTACAGCATGATAATGCACGGCCCCATGTTACAGCATGATAATGCACATGATAATGCACGGCCCCATGTTACAGCATGATAATGCACGGCCCCATGTTACAGCATGATAATGCACGGCCCCATGTTACAGCATGATAATGCACGGCCCCATGTTACAGCATGATAATGCACAGCCCCATGTTACAGCATGATAATGCACGGCCCCCTGTTGCAGCATGATAATGCACGGCCCCATGTTGCAGCATCATAATGCACTGCCCCATGTTGCAGCATTATAATGCACGGCCCCATGTTGCAGCATGATAATGCACGGCCCCCTGTTGCAGCATGATAATGCACGGCCCCATGTTGCAGCATCATAATGCACTGCCCCATGTTACAGCATGATAATGCACGGCCCCATGTTACAGCATGATAATGCACAGCCTCATGTTACAGCATGATAATGCACTGCCCCATGTTACAGCATGATAATGCAAGGCCCCATGTTACAGCATGATAATGCACGGCCCCATGTTACAGCATGATAATGCACGGCCCCATGTTACAGCATGATAATGCACAGCCTCATGTTACAGCATGATAATGCACGGCCCCATGTTACAGCATGATAATGCACTGCCCCATGTTACAGCATGATAATGCACTGCCCCATGTTACAGCATGATAATGCACGGCCCCATGTTACAGCATGATAATGCACGGCCCCATGTTACAGCATGATAATGCACTGCCCCCTGTTGCAGCATGATAATGCACGGCCCCATGTTACAGCATGATAATGCACGGCCCCATGTTACAGCATGATAATGCACGGCCCCCTGTTGCAGCATGATAATGCACGGCCCCATGTTGCAGCATCATAATGCACTGCCCCATGTTGCAGCATTATAATGCACGGCCCCATGTTGCAGCATGATAATGCACGGCCCCCTGTTGCAGCATGATAATGCACGGCCCCATGTTGCAGCATCATAATGCACTGCCCCATGTTGCAGCATTATAATGCACGGCCCCATGTTACAGCATGATAATGCACAGCCCCATGTTGCAGCATTATAATGCACGGCCCCATGTTACAGCATGATAATGCACGGCACCATGTTACAGCATGATAATGCACGGCCCCATGTTGCAGCATGATAATGCACAGCCCAATGTTGCAAGGATCTGTACACAATTCCTGGAAGCTGAAAACATCCCAGTTATTGCATGGCCAGCAGTTTCACAGGACATGACACCATCAATTGAGCATGTTTGGGATGCTCTGCATCAGCGTGTACGACAGCGTGTTCCAGGTCCTGCCAATATCCAGCAACTTTGCACAGCCATTGAAGAGGAGTGGACCAACATTCCACAATCAACAACCTGATCAACTCTATGCGAAGAAGATGTGATGTACTGCATGAGGAAAATGGTGGTCACACCAGATACTGACTGGTTTCCCGACCTACTGGACCTCCCCAATACAGTAAAACTGCACATTTTAGAGTGGCCTTTTATTGTGGCCAACCTAAGACACACCTGCGCAATAATCAGGCTGTCTAATCAGCATGTTGATATGCCTCACCTGTGAGGGGGATGGATTATTTCGGCAAAGGAGAAATGCTCACTAACACAAATTTAGACAGATTTGTGAACAATATTTGAGAGATGTATAGGCCTTTTGTGTACATAGAAATAGTCTTAGATCTTTGAGTTCAGCTGATGAGAAATGGGGGCAAAAACCAAAGTGTTGCGTTCATGATTTTGTTCAATGTACATTTTTCTTCCATATGGTTAAGAAATCGGACCTGGAAAAATCAATCTATGTGCGTCACATCTGTGTCTCGGGATATGGAGAGCTAAGCCCCACCCACCCCTTCTCTCTTTGCCCCGCCCCACGTTGTGGTGCCTAGTGCAGTATGCCACGTCATACACAGCATTCTAACAGCCACGGTCAGAACAAAGGGTTCTCTTGGTGGCTTTGAAAGTAATGTATTTTTGTGGTATATATTAAGGGTATTCACATAACTTTCTCTGCACATATAAACCTACGAGGCTTATAAAAGTATGGCCCAGACAAGGGTGTGTGCTGGCAGGAAGATGTAAAGCAGGCAGAACTTTGAACATATCAGGGAACGATCTGGCCTAAAGGCTGTGTCCTCTTATCTACGCAAATCTGGGGAGACAGCTTTTACTTCTGGTTGATGTAATTGATTGACTTCTAGTTTAACACAGGGTATCTGTATTGCACTTTGTGGCAGATAATATGGAAAAGAGTTTATAAAATATAGTACACAAGACTGATATTTCTTAAGAAAATTGTGGGAAATGCATCCCAAATGCCACTCTACTGGCAATATAGTGCACTACTTCTGAGCAGAGTCCTATAGACCCTAGTGTGCAAAATAGGAATACGATGCTATTTAGAATGTAATCGGGGACACATGAGTATCAGAATGCAGCCACAGAAGCTCAATAAAATAAAATGTGTTTAATGTCAGTCAGATTGTTTATTATGTTCCCCAGATATTAACTTTACTACAATAATCTTCGAGGAAACCTGACTAATATTTTGTTGTGTTTATTGACATTATGGGAGAAGGCTGAGTTATAATTTGCTATCACATAATTGTTTTATTTGTCCCAATGTGTCCTAAAATGAAATGACTTGACAGAACATGTATTAACTATGTCTAAACAATGTAGTGTTTTGTCCGGCTTGTAGAAATTGTAATACAAAGGTATTTTGACGTAACACTACATTTAGTAGAGTCAAGGACACCCAAACATGAGGTACAGCAGATTTGTTTTTCCTGACTTTGTAAAAGGAGAATATTGAAAACAAGTTTATTTTGGTAAGCTATTACATCAATTCTATACAATATATGCTCTATATGAACACATTTCTATTCTGGAATATGAGGCTGTGATGTAGGTTATATTGTCATAATCAAACTGTACTTGTATAATGATGAAATTAGCATTCTAAACAACAAATTTAACAAATCGTATTAATGTAATATGTCATATTATCTGATATTTCTGGCTGTTTAAAATACAATGTACTGTAATCCTGTTAAACAGAGTCACTTTGTAAATTGGTATCTGGACTACTAACAAAGAGTAATCCTCTGTGTCAAAATAGTTTTTTGTTTTGTAAAAACCTAGGTTTTTCATAGCTTTAAACGCTACTAAAGTTGTTACATTATAGCTAATCTTTATCTTTGAAATGTTCCATAGCCTGACAAAAAAGTTAATCAGATCAAAATTGTTTGGGTTAGCAAAACAAGTTTCTCACCACCAAAAGCATGTGCATAATCTCTGGACTTTACTTACAATTTAGAGCTTTAAACGTGTTCCTCACTATCAAGTTAAGCAGATGCCATAATTTGATTAAAAGTTCCAGTCATATGCATTCACTGAGTTAATGTTAGCAGTGTAATATTATTGAGTAGGTCAGCAATGGACATTAAAACAATTTACTAAGTATTCATTCAAATTAGGCTTGGATGGTACGTAAAGTCCAAAGAGCTTTAAGTTATGCAAAAAACATGTTTTTTCTGAGTGACCCAAATAGTTTCAATATAGGAAACATTATTGTTTGGCTTTGGTTCCTTCCACAACTAAAAAGACACTAATAGCTAGCTATACTTTATTTGCACCCAAAGCTTGTTTTCTTTCACAAAAACTGTTATGCAGCAAGTGTTCAGTTTGCCAAGTGCCTAAGAAATGCAATATGTGCCCTGAGGCTGGAATTTTCTTACATAATTAATTTGACAGACATATAAAGGGCTCACACCCTCTAAGCTATTGGTTTAGTTAACATATTGAATGTTTATCTAAGACCTTGTTTCCATCAAGCATATCATGAAATGTACATAACTGGTTGTATGTAAACCCGGTTTGTAAGAAACCATAATGTTTACATATTTTCTGTTGACAATCCTTCGTTTCTCCGGTTTCTGTAAAGAGAAACTTGAAGGTGGCAAACTGACCTCCTTGACACTGCCAATGATCGTGCAACACCAGCATCTGAGTCCGTTATTTATCCCCACGTGAGTGACCACCTGAGTTCCCCATGCGGAATAGAGAACAATAACCGGTAATTTTTGTTTGTATTACATGCAGTCAAGCTGCTAGCAGTTGATGCTAGTTCATTTTGGTGCAGTCAATTGCCATAGTTTCAGTTTCAAGAAATCTATCTTTTCTTGACATTGTATGTATGGTTAGTGATACACAAGCACTGGCAAAACATATTTGAGATTGTTGTGTTGCATAGTTGCGTAGTAGCTAATCATATTGGGTCAATCTGAATCACTACCATCCACAGAAATGTAAAAACTCCTCATGCATTTAATGTCTTACTGATGCAGATTATTTTACAACTCTTTTCCTATTAATGATCCAGTGAAAGGGTGAAATGAAATAAGGTTCCAAAGCACTCATTCTGTTAGTTTTTTGTTCTGTAGTTGAATTTAGAGTGTTGTGACTGTTGCTCTTTCCATAAAATCCCACGCAGGATGAAATGTTGCAAACTGTGGGTTTTCTTCGCCCTATTACTCTTTAGAATATGTTAATAAAAAAGGTGCGATTTCAAATTACATTTGGTTTGTATTTACTTGGCTTTTATAGAAAAATGCTCTGAACAAAACAATGTTTAGTTAATTAAAACACACCACTAAAACCTATAAAAAACACCCTGGAAGACATGGAGCACACAAGATACATTTTAATTTTTTATTTGAAATTCGTTTTGCCGGTATCCAAGGGCTCCCAAAATCTTGCTCAGGAAGATGCTGTGGATATCCGCATGCTACTTTATTTCAGAATTAGAATCAGGTTTATTTGCCAAGTCTGTTTACAAACACATGGATTTTTTCTGACCACCAGCTGCAGCGTAAGAACACACATTTTAAGACGAACACAAACAGAGCAGAACACACAACACGAACAGTCAAGAGTCCCTGTCGAGTTCAAAATTTAGATAAATCCTCGATAAATTGTGCGTGCTCTTGAAAAAGACGCAAGTTAAATTAGAGGGAGTTACTTCTTGCCAGCCCAAATCGACGTTTAAATCAAACATCTGTAAATCAAACTTGAATATTCCTTACAATATTATCATCGACCATAATGAATGGACTGTTATCTAAACCATGAATATCAGTACATAATCTAGTATTGGTGTCGTCTGCTATTTTAAGCACAACAAAATAATGCAATATTATATACACAAATAATAAAGACCTATTAATGTACACAATTCGTTTGTCAATAACGAATAGAGCTTTATTAAATAAATGGAAGTGGCCATTATTTATCAGATAGCAAAAGCAAGCTCGGTTGTGTTATTTATTTCTATAATCCAACTATCATTTCCAGTTTGCGATCTTAGTTTGTAAATTGACTATTGTCTTTCATAAACCGATAGCCCACTTTATTATTAATGTGACGCTCAGCTAGGTGATGCATTTTCTATTGTATTCTGACCTCATGAAATCTTTTTGCAGCCAAGAAAGTAAGTAAATTAGCCTACCATACAACATCCATACATACTGAGAGTCCAAACGTGCAGACAGTTGCTGTTTAGAACAACAGGGACGTTGGAAAACAAATTCACCAAATTAAATTAAATACCGTCTGAATCTCTACTGTCGATTAAGTGGATGATGGTATGGTAGCCTATCACATTTTAATGTTATTCTTTGTTCCCCTACTGGACTAGGGGGCTTTAACTTAGACAGTGAAACAAGGACGTGTATACACTTTGGGTGTCCACGGACAAAGAATAATAATTATTGTACCAAACCGTAGTTGCTCCAGACAATGTTTTTAGTGATGTCAAATGAATCTCTGTGAATATCAACCTTTCTCACTTTCCTAACATGCATAAAACATGTGATTATAGCCAATATTTTTTATTTTTGATCTGGTGCTGACCCAATTTTGTCTGCTATGATTTGTTTTACAAGAGAGGTCAGGAGGCCTCCCCCCTGCTCTGTGTGGAGAGGGACTTTGAACTTGAACAAAAAATCCCTCAGCCTAATATGCATAACCAAAAATGTATTTAATACAAAATCAATGGGAAGAAAAAGAATGGGAGTTGTATGGTTGTTTTTGGTGTCTGAACAGAATGTGTTGCGTATCCACCTTCTGATCAGTTGACACGCCAGGAGGCTTTACTTATGTGCAACATGCAACGGAAAAGCATCAAATAGCTTAGATGAAGTCATTTCTTAAATATTGGATCACATTAATATAATGTTAGACTACGTCAATTTCTGCACATTTCTCATTTGAGAGGGACTTCTTTGGTAATTTTAACATCGCTTTAATTTAAGTACAAATCCAGACAGCGCTGTCAATCATACATGTTTCGTTCAATTTCGGTGCAAGTTTGAATTTTTTGGGTGTTTGGACGACTAGAAGTGGCTTAACGGGCCATACCAGTCTATGTTTTAGTTTGGTTATTGATTATTTAATATTTTATGTTATCACTTATTAAAGACACGTTTAGAAAATATACACCATCATTTCATGCAACTAGAAACTCTCATTCTCACACGTTTTGAGACGTTTAAAACGTCTTTGAATGCAGTAATAGGTTGCTTCCTGTGGTCGTCCTTGACCTTGACCTATGACACTGAGACAATAAAGTAAAATTTGAATAACTGAATGGGAATTTACATATTGAGTCTTGATATTAGGTTTGGTGACGTTTGAAATAAAAACGCGAAACGCAACTAATTTTTTCAGCTTAAATACGAGATAATATTGAGAGTTATTTACATATGGAGAGGTCCGTCATGAAATGAAAGATATACTGTATAATTATATTTTCAAAGCAAGAATACATTATTTGTTTTAGCATATTGTTGTGTATTATTGTGGCCTTACTTTCTTTTATTATTTTATTCTACCAATAAGATCATTAATTGATTCCGAACTGAATGCACAAGACCTGTTGTTTTCAAACTTTCACCAGTGATTATAATGTTTACGGCTGGTTCCTTTTAATGTTTGCATTTCGGTGATCCCATGGCAGTTAATCACCCAGAATGCAGGGGTGGTACATTTTAAATTATGCAATGTAATAATAATGAAAGTTCTTAAACAGATATGAAGGTGTGCTATATTGAACATTTAAGTCATGTTACATTATGTACACTAACTCTTGTTTGTTTATTACAATCCGTTTTCCAAGTAAGAAAATAAGCTATTCTGAAGCTACATGTAGGCTAGTTATTTTGACATTTTATTATGATCCAACTGTTAAAATTACATTTAACGCTATTTTTTGTTGGGATTGTCTGCGAAGATAATAAAATAGAAAATAGTTTAATTTAACACAGTGCTACGGTATAGCCGACGGTTGGCAGAATAGGCTATAGGTAAGGCTACATGGCATGTCACCCGTGGTGAATGAAACACATGCAAACATGTTTTGTTTCGAATGTATGTTTTACAAAAGCATGTTAAATAGTATATGTTTCCCTGGTCTAGATTGAACGTTACTTTTGAATATGATAATATGCATAAAGCATCCAGGGCAAGGTGAAATTCTATCCATGCTGCGCGACAATACAAGAGTAAGTCACTAGCGCTATGGAGATGATTAACTTCAGTGGTTTTATCAGTCTACTCTCAAAGTTTCATTGAACTAGGCTAAATTGGGACATAAGAATGAACATGTGTGAATAATATAACTGTGGCATATGCGTACTGGGCCTATATGGTAAGTGTTGTCAGTTATTGTGTAGCCTATGTAACAAAATGGATCAAGGTACTTCTACATGTTCTTTTGTACGTAAAAGATAGACAAGCCTAAAGTTAATTGCTCTAAATTCGTTAAATTATAGAAATGGACATTGCTGCCCGTATACATGTAAATATTACGAAGAGACGTTACAGCCTATTGGTATGCTATAACTGTATATTAATTGGGTCATGTGGATTCTTATAGTATAATCAGTAGATATTTGTATATCTCTAGATTTTAGGAACATTATTTAATATCAGATAGTCTTTTCTGATACCGAAAGGGTAATAAAAAGTTTCAATATAGCCTTGAATGTATAGCCTATCATATCAACCTTTCGATATTAAAGAGATATGCAAAAACAAGGTATCCTTTTATTATTATTAACATTTTGGTCTGCGTAAACTGTTGTAGAGATGAAAAATGGAAAATTAATGTTATTGCTTGATTATTGATTGATAACTATATAGCAATACTGTAGACAAGTATTTTTATAAGTACTTTTGAGATGCAACGGCAAAGATAGCCTCGCTTATAGTCGGGGTTGTCTTTTGTTGTGTTGTCTGGACAGCGGTGGTGAGTGACCGCCTCTTTTAACTTGAACTTGGCCTTCGGACTGAGCTGTTTACATCTGCAACCTGTGAGTTGCTTTGTCTGCATTCTGTGTCATTTGAAACGATAAACACAGCTTCTTTCTACTCTCGGATAAGGAAGGGATTTTGGTTTGCCGGTTTACATACAAAATATATTTGCCAGAGCCATGAAATACAACACTGCAGACGTCGGGAGGCTATAGCTTGGCCCATTTTCTTCTTGGTATGAAAAATATTAGCTACTGAAAATCTTATTGATACTTTTTAGAAATAGTTTACCTCTTCGGTAGTATTTAGGCTACTGTAGTAGATTTTCCTTAGATAATCCGAGTAGATAATCCTTGCAGTTCAGGCAAAACTAAAAAGTTGCGTAATGTGTGACGCATTACCGATACCATTAAACAGTAAACAAAATCCCCTATTTTTAAAAAATACATTCTCTTTATTTTGCAATCCATTTGATGATTAGTAGCCCTATTTGCCAACGCGAATAGATTCTTGTTAAGCCGTTGTTTATATAATAAAAACATACATGCAATATGTCTGTTTTCTACTGTGCATACATTATGAATTGCATTTGGAGCAGCGTTATTTAAGCAAGCATTTTGCTGAATCTTTCTCGCTGGCCACGTTGAATCGAGATGTATCTTCTGTTTTTCCATGTCATCATTTCAAACTAGAATGGCATCTTGAACTATAACTAGTTGTTGCTTTTCTATATACAATTGTATATGACATCACTCTTATTGCACAACTTCTACACATAGGCCAATATACACTTAATGGACATATGTAAACTCATATGGACATCCTGAACTAAAACATTTTGCACAATTCTATATACAAACTTGCTCCTTTGCACTATTCAGATATGCCTACATATATTATATATTATATTTACGCTTTGCATATTATAGGTCTGTCGGACAGTTGGTATTGTGTGTTGCGTTGTATTGTTCGTATCCGTTTCTAAACGTGTGTATTAAGTGTTGCGGCAAAGGCGTCAGAACAAATTCCTTGTGTGTGTAAGCAGTCTTGGCAAAATAAACCTGATTCTGATTTCATCCGAAACGAGCCCATTCGCACAACCGCAACTTTGATTCGAAACCCAGTCAAGTCAAGACCTGGTGCAATGGCCCTTAGCTATGCCAAATGTCTACTCGTTTAACAGTTGTTTGTAGTTAGATCGTTCACCAACCACACAACATCCCTTTCTCAATATGACCAACATTACAATAGGCTAGGCCTATGTGTTGTTGGTCTACTGTGCAGAACTCCTTTGTGCTTCGACTTTCAAGTGCCTAATGTCGAATTAGAAATCATCAAACGAAAGAAGATATCCGCAATGCGACATCATGCGATTTTCATAGATCAGCATCTAATTTGCAAGCTGCACGTGAGTCAGTCCACCTTCCTCTATCAGACAAGTCTAAATGCTAGGTGTGGCCCACGCACTGATTTGTTTATTAACTGTTTGTAGCTATTGACACGCACTTAAACCCTTCTTGTGGTGACTGTGTATTGTGATCATTGGCAGGCTGTATCGAGCCTTTAGTAAGCCAATTATCAGCAATAGTAGCGGGTATGCAGACTACGACATCCTTAAACCTTAAACTATTGGATACATGCAGAAGCGGCCTAATTTAACATCCCTATACGTTATTTTGCTTTTCTACGTGTCAATTTCTTTCCATATTGGATGACGAAATATAATTGAATCATTGAAAATCCGTATCTACGACATAAAACGTGGACTTTAAAGGAGTTTTGTGGACCATTGGCTCAAATAACTTTCTTATGTAATTTGCTATCACACCTTCAAATCGTCGTTTTAATTTTATTTAATCTTGTCTGTCTTTATTCTGATAAATCAGTCATTTTAACAGAGAAAATAGCTTATTTACACAGTTAGGAGTCACTTGTTTATTACCTGGTAGTGTTGAATAGTTGTAGGACTGAAGGAAGATGGCCCAACCGGCATGTGCTCAGAAACCCTCTGACAACCTGAGCCAACGCGACCAACAGTTCTATCCCAAGATCGTTGCACACAAGGTGTTGCATGTGTGTTTTGGGGACTATGTGCATATACGCAAGGATATGCTATAGCCTATGTTTATAGGCTTTTATATATTCATATTTAAAAAAACATTTGTTTTGTAAAATGTTACATATTTGAATGTAGCCCATTTGTATCTTTGGTCAGTATGCTGTAGGCTATACGCAGAAGTTAAGTGCGTTTTATTTTTTTAGGAAAACACGAACTTTACAAAGGCTTTCCTTACTCTTTCACCCAAAATGTTACCCCAAAATGACGTATTATTTCTCACCTCGATTATGAGGTCTTTATATACTTTTCTAATAAAACATTTACAACATTTTTATAAAAATTTAATATGTTTGTGCATTGTTTTTGTAAAGCCAGATTTCATAATTCATATTCAGCTTTACGCATGAATGTTACGCAGAAGGGAATTTGAATGTTAACAATTGTTAAAGATCCACATTTGTATAGGCATTCATATTTAAAAATGGTCGTGTACCTAAAATACAGTATTTGTTATTACACGCGGAAGGACGCATATAACACGTAGCACACTTCAATATGTATATCTATCAGTCTGAGTGGCTTTATAACTTCTTCTTTTTTTTACTTTTAATCTGAAGCTGAAGAACAATTTTCAAATGTGAGTCATCATTGTTTTGTCTGCGTAAACATTGACCTGAATTGGCCTGTGATACCTTGCCGAAGCAAATGTAACGAATATAAAGTTGGAAATGCATCACAAAGGAACAATGCTAAATGTATGGTTGTAAGTCCGAGGTTATCGTTTTAAAACACCTACATGTAGGCCTTTCAACCTGCTTTTAACAAGGAAACACCATCTATTCTTGGAATCGTGTCGCGCATAAAGCTCGCTAAAAATTACATTGCAAAATGTGTATTAGCCCATAAACCATCCATCCAAATCCATGTGAAATGAATATCATTTATAAACACCTCAGTGTGCAAATTACAGAAGGGAAACATCCACGTCACTGGTAGTAGCCTGCTGTGTTGTCATGCACGTCTTTCTCTGTTCTCCAGACAGCTCAATATACCTAGTTGTCTTGTCCCTTTAAAAGCACAGGAAATAACTTCAGCTATCATTGGAGTTTGTTCTTATTAGCCACGCTGCGAGTATTTCTGTGTCGGGGTCTGTAAATTGCAGAAACTGTTTGCGTGCATACTCCACTGAGTAAGTGTGAAGTTCGTTCTTCTCTGTCTAGACTCTGATAACGACCTTGTTTGTCTGCGTTTTTTTACCTTGACCTTGGACTTCCGTGCAGCTGCCATTTGGATGAGTTGCCCTCCATAGCTGTACTGTCCCCGGAAACCGGGCCCTTTTTATCTATCTGACGACAAATTACAAGTTGTTGACTTGAGTTCCCTTGGCTTTCTAAATATCCTATTATGTCTCAGTAGATTCAGGCTACTGGATTCAAGTCAGATAAACAATATTTTTTTAGAGAAATGTAAAAAAATGAAACTGACGGTTTTGGCATAGGGCTTAAGCAGCTCATGTAAAATGTTATATTGGTTTACTAGTATTTATTCTATCCTTTCAAACTTAAAAAAATATTGGAACAACTATTTACCTCGTGAATACATAATATTGTTGGGAAAGTGACTAAATAAAGACAGACCAGATACAATATGTAATTTGTCCAATACAAAAATCAAAAACAGCGCTGTACAACTACGTTATATAATACAAAAGGAATTTAATGTTTGTAAATGAGTTAAAATCTAACAGGCCAAGTAAAAATACAGGTAACGCAAATTTTTTGATTGATTGTATCTAACACTTTTTTATTCAATGACATCGTACACTTATTACAATCATTAATACAAAAAGGAAACACACTTATGTTTTGTCAATAACGTGTAATTATTACAAAATGCAAATGGTCTTGGTTGTTTCAGTAACTTTTCCGTTTGTATAGCCTCAAAAAAGAAATATATTTATTGTTAGAGGGCAAATATTTTTTTAAACAAGATACAGGCAAATATTGTTTTGGGTTTAAACTTGACCTAAATTTTGTACACTTTCGGCTATCCAAATGAAGACCGATATATTGCCAACTATTTTCTCTCACACAAGTAGGATTCATAGGCATAAAAAGTCAAGTCGTATTTATCTTTTAGAGTACATATAAACTGCATTCGGTATGTGATTATAGCACACCAAGAACATTTAAATAATCAAAGTTCCAATCGTACATCCTAATTCTGAGGTCTGAAGGCAATTTCCTAAACTATGCCCAAGCCGTTGAATGTATTCCCACACACTGTGTAATACTGAAATACTTGTTTCAGTTGTTTACTGTTAGAATACACACACCTAACGCAATTCTATTTGTTTCACTACATGGCCATACCAATTGCGATGATTATAATAGATATTTTCAATTGCAATATTGGTGTCGCAAAGGTGTAGTTGAAAATATCTTATTAAAAACAGTTCGGAAATAGACATGAGTTCATCACTCGTGTGAATATGCATGGATGTATTCATCGTATGATCAATTTCCCAAAACATGTCCCACTACAAAAGTGAAGAATTTATGCAACATTGCATTTTTAATTGAACCAGCGCTGTTACGAATAGAAGCAAAGGACACGTGCTGCACGTTTGTATGTGATAGTGGTATACCACTAGAAGGTATTTTCTATCCCATATGGAATCATTGAGGTAAATATATGTTTACTTGCATCTGAATATGTCTCTCGGCAAAACTTTACAGGTTGTTTTTGTTTCCCCTTCACCTAAGGATTGCGTGCATTCCTTTAAGAGTTTTCTTGTATGCAACTTCAGCCAATAATCGGGCCCTGTATTCCAGAAAGAATCGGTGAAATGCGAGATGCTAGTTGTTTAAAGGGGTTTTCTCCACCCACTCACACGCTCCAATCTTTTTCGGCTCGTTAGCATATCACGTGCCAGAACCTTAATGAACTGGACACACGGGGTACTGGTTGCGCATGCGCTCGCGTAAAATGTAGTTGGAAATGAGGTGTCCGTCTTGGAGTAGTCGACTTTTAAAAAGCATCGGCAGCCCCTGATATGACGACTTCGCTGGTTCTGCATCCACGCTGGGCGGACACCTTCATGTACGTTTACGAAAAAAGCCCGAATGAAAATAATCCTAATAAAAGCCAAACAATGGAGGGACTGAGCGGGAATTGCCCGGCGACCCATTGCAGGGACCTAATGTCGCACCCGGCGCTGGGACGACATTCTGGTACTATAGCTACCCACCAGGGTTCTGTGTATTCGGATATATCTTCCACAGACACCGGTCGACAGTGTCCTGCTCCCCAATCTTCCTCCAGTGCATCTCTGAGCTACGGTTATCCTTTTGGAAACCCATATTACGGCTGTCGGTTATCTCACTCGCACAACGTGAACTTGCAGCAGAAGCCATGCTCCTACCACCCTGCAGATAAATACGCCGACCCCACAAGCACCGCGTTGCCCACGGAAGAGCTGTCCAGCAGAGCTAAAGAGTTCGCATTCTACCCCAGTTTCGCCAGCTCGTACCAAGCGGTTCCTGGATACCTAGACATGTCAGTGGTGCCCGGCATAAGCCACCCGGAACCCAGGCACGACGCTTTGATTCCCATGGAGGGTTACCAGCATTGGGCTCTGTCGAATGGCTGGGATGGGCAGGTGTACTGTTCCAAGGAGCAAACACAGTCCAGTCATCTTTGGAAATCACCATTTCCAGGTACAAAATTAAATTCGAAATATTATGTAATTGTGTAAATACGTTTTGGGAATTCTGTGCCTGTGTTTCAGAGTTGCAGATGTTCACGGTAGCTCTTTTTACTTTAAAATCCAATGCACTTGCTCTCACTTATTCAATGCATTGATTTCCCCGTCATATATGATGTGCAGTTAGCCATGGGTTTTCTCAATTGTCAAGTTTATGTCAATTGCTAAGTTCACGGATGTCAATGTAAATAATTGTATAGCGTTTCTTGTGTACTTTATCTACGGACGATGAAATACTTTACGAAAATAAATCAGCGTAATGAAAATGACAGACATGTTGGGCTATTTTCATCCACCGGGTGCTCTGCTAGGGGAGTGATTTGCGGTTTGTATGCTAAATGGCTGAGTGCTTAATATGCAAAAAACATAATCTGTGCCACGTTTTTTAAAGTCAGCGTGTGCTTCTGTTGAAATCACGGCTGGAAAATATACCGTAAGATAGAACGGACCTCCCAGTTTAAATCAATATGTCAATAAACTTGCAGGGCACTTGTTTTAAACTAAGGTTTATGAATTAATATTTGTGTCGTTTTTGTTATTTGCCTGTAAAGCAGCGCCAATATACATAGGCATGGTGCCACCATGTTTAAATAGCACGCTAGTTTCGAGTAATGTTGAGAATGTGTCAATACAATACAGTACTATTTCAGAGGCCCCATGCAATAACTTTGCGTGGGCGCGTTTGGCATATGACAGAATTAAGTTTTAATACGACCTTAAGGCATGCGTGTAATAATACTTAATGGAGTAAAGGAATATGTTTTACCTGAGTAGTTCTATCAATATGGCTTTCTGAAAGCCCAATGCTAACTTGTGTGTTGACCACATAGCCTATTGATAAGGCATACACGGCCTGTAACCGTCCAGTAGGCTATGCTGTTTACACGTTGTTTACCTGAATGCTTCGTTTATCACGTTTTATCTTTTTGGGGAAATGTGTATGTGCCTTTCTGACACGGATACGTTTGATCGTTGCTTTGCATAGCTCTCCATTGTATTCATTAAAATACACTCAGGCATCACATATAAACGCTTACACACACACACACACACACACACACACACACACACACACACACACACACACACACACACACACACACACACACACACACACACGCAAGTCTACGTGTAACTCGGTTGTGTATAGAACAATTCACTTAAACATGAATTGAACATTTCTATTGAAAACATATGAGAGCACACTATATTATTTGTTTTATTTCGATTTTTTTTATATCAAGAGAGAATTAAGGGATGCGTCATTTCCAAACGTTTATGTTGAGCCAAATAACAAAACATAACCTAACAACAGCTTAATTATGATATTCAGTATGAAGGAATAGGGAAAATGTATTGTATGGTAAACTATAAGTATATGATTTATCTTACCTCAATGAACTCTAATGTCACCGTGAAATCTTCAGATCTTCAATACCTGCTATGTTGTGGCTGCAGTTTGGCTTTAAGACAGAATCTGAACGTGTAACCTAAAAAAGTTAAAGCTAGTTTAAGTTATAAAAGCTACATCACACATTGAGATATGTTATAATGCCACGTTTCTATCTAATAGGAAAATGTTTCAAGGGGACTAAAATATTATCGATTATTAATTTATTCAAGAAAATAATAAGCACACTTCTATCTTGATGTCGTTCATCGACATGTTATAGATAGGCTATAACATTTGTTCTACACTTTCATTCCTCATACACCTATGGTGCCTGTCTAAATCTGGGCATTTGTTAAACATGTATGTATATAACGTGCTTATTAAATAGCGGAATGTAAATGCAGTCAATAGCTACTAATTGAATAGGAAATGTGCCAGTACATTTTCTACATTGCGTTTCGGTGGGTGACGTGGGCTCATACGTCATTTCATGTAGGCAATTAAATATATTTTATGCCTTCTAGTAACTTTTCATAACATCTTAAAAACAATTTAATTCATCAGATGTCAAATAGTACTGCGTAAATAACATGTATCCTTTACATTCGTTTCTTTTCAGACGTTGTTCCCTTGCAACCTGAGGTCAGCAGCTACCGTCGTGGACGTAAGAAGCGGGTTCCCTACACCAAACTCCAGTTAAAAGAACTGGAGAAAGAGTACGCGGCCAGCAAGTTCATTACCAAAGACAAGAGAAGACGCATCTCCGCCGGGACCAACCTCTCAGAGCGCCAAGTTACCATTTGGTTTCAGAACCGGCGAGTGAAAGAAAAAAAATTCGTCAGCAAATCCAAGACTAGTAATCATATGCATACTACTTGATAGATTCCCTGCACAATCTAGCGCAACTGACATCTATTATTTACATCCATCATTTACCTCTTAGCGACAGCCAAGCCTAAAGATCACTCCAGCAGAGTATTTTATTAAAGTTCCAACAGCACACACATGCCATCCACCGCTCTTTTTCAATTTAGAGAAAGAAATGTTCTAAAAACTGTGAAATAGAGAAATCAGTTCAACCTTGTTTTATATGAATGTACATATATAAATATATAATATTTAAAACGATAACTGTATTTCAAAAACACACAAGGAATGCGTGTTTTTTTTTCCAAAAATCTTTCGAGGAATGTTGACATTTTCAGGATCTAAACTGAAAAAGACATTTTCACCATGACATAAAAAAAGAGAATTGCAATAGGAACTCGGCAGTGAAAACAAGAACTTGAATCGACTAAAAATACTACAAAATCAATGCAACGCATTTTTTCTTCAGCCACGAACTCTTTTTTGCTGGAGAGAAAGGTTGATAGAACTGTGCTGTTTCAACCCGCTACGATTTCAAAAGCTATATATGTTGTATTTCTGTGGGATATGTTTAGTTTATAGGTAAACGTAAGGCTGCTATTGTTATACATGTACAGTGCAATGCCTTTATTATTTAATTCATATTCTCCCGAATGACAGGGCTGTGCATTGGAATGTCTCAAACTCTTTGGGTTCCTTTATCATTGAAGGATAACATCTGTCATGCAACTGGAATGTTTGTAAGCATTTAAATCAGTGAGTAATACACATACATGCACAACTGTTTTTTCTGTTCACGTATAAAGCATTTGGACCTATTAATACGCCTTGCACGCTGTCTTGTAACTTCATTTCGTGCAGTAGCCTTTGTGAAATGTGCTGTGGTGTTTAAAAGTTACCTGTTTCATAAATAAATGATGATAATGAACGTAATTTCCATACTTTCACTACGTTGTAATAACTTGAAAACTTGAAATCGCACGGTGTTCTCTTTTTTCCAATAAGTAAGTCACTTAGAGTAATGTTTAGTTATTTACATGTCTGACTTCATCGAGGTATGTCTAGTCCAATTGCAGTTGGTATTGATATGCTGGTGTTTTTGTTCCACAACCAGTTGACCGGTGTTTTGTATCTGATCAACCTGTGTGACCAGGTTGGAACTGATTAACTAGCTCAGTTGGTCAGGTGTGGTGCCTCATATGAACCGACTCCTGCACTACCCACGACTCTTCTGGGGGACGACTCTTTTGGGACAGTGTTTTACGTCTCTCGTCTAAATGCTAAGAGTCTATGCGCTGGTTCTTTCAATAGCTGTGTATGAGCTTGAATGTGTGATGTCAATGAAATACATATAGGCCTAGGTTTGAATTATTTGATACGTGCTTCTTAATTATATGTTGCATGAAAATACAGTATGCATGCCAGGACAACCCGCAAATGCTACACTGAAATGTTGTTGAAGTATAGAATGAACCTTTACGCAAAGTTTGCTGTGAAGACTTGTCGCGTGAGATGAACACTTTTCAGATTACTACAGTTCTTTTAGTTGCTTCTTTCTAATTGAGCTCAACATATTACACACCCTTACATATTACATGTATAGGACACAGCGACAGGGATACCCTTACCGATATTAACAGCCAAAAGTATGTTATTCCACCAGGCGAACAGATTTTCGATCATCACGTGACGTTTCCACCAACCTTAAATTACCCAGTTTTTGCTAATGCCACATATTCCCGAGCAAACGAAATCATAATATTGTGTTTTTATGCATGTAGGAGATACAAACTTGAAAACACAAAACATAATGTTAGTATTTCGACCATGTTAATGCTTAAGTGAAAAGTTGCCCTTGTTATGTAAGCCAGCCTGAATATAGATTTACAGCATCTTATTGCACCCAGAAGTAATCTATACCGTTTTTTACTTTTAAAATATCTAAGCATTTATTTCAGAGAACTTGTTAAGGATTTTCCCGCTGTTACACGGGACATGTGACACTGACTTTTCACTTTCACTGTTTGGATAAAGGGTGCTACGGATTATTATAAGAACATTTTGCCCATTTGGACAAAATAAAATATTTACTGAAAACATTTTTTTTAAATGCCCAGTGAAGTCAAAACTCTTAAATCTCGACCCGTGAGTGCTGCAAACGGGATTTTTGTAAACAACATCCAACAACTAAGACAATCATCAAACTGTACAATTACACTTTAATAGCTACATGATCGTTTGTTTTAATTGTTTTGCCTGATTTTGCTGAGTCAGAAAAAGGTTTTGCTCACCTTAAATTCACATTAATCTCTCTGTGCCTAAGGCT
Organism: Dallia pectoralis; assembly: GCA_029465975.1. NCBI lineage: Eukaryota > Metazoa > Chordata > Actinopteri > Esociformes > Umbridae > Dallia > Dallia pectoralis. The sequence continues at coordinate 26,633,071 of CM055728.1, read as the reverse complement.
GATCAAAACATGTTCTTTCTATGTTTCGTTTGGACACAGTCCTATGAACCTGCCTGGGCTGTTGCAAAAGAACTGTTAGCTAATTGTTAGAGGAAACAATGGTTAATGTGGACGATGGGAGTAAAATGTAAGATAAAGACAGATCTTCAGGCAACAACCTAGTTGCAATGACTTTGCTTTTGTGCTTACATTTGCGTTCGTAATAGATTTGACCGTCGGAAGTATTCGTTTTTCCGTAACATATTCATCCAATAAAAATACATAGGGCTCTTTTAAGATACCTACTATTAATTTTGCCATCCTGCGGATTAAAGGCAAGCGTGTAGCCTATGGAGCAAAATAGAGGCCTATACTCAACAAACATTTTGTTCATTTATTCAAACCATTTCGCACCGGACCATCGAGTCACTAAGACTCAAATTTATCGTGTTTGTTTCTGTATAAAAAACATGGAAAAGTGTAGCTTCAGGTTTTAACTTTTGTTCAGCGTGCATCCTCTGCGGTCGTTCTACACCTTGGTCTGGACCTTGCGGTGTTCGGAAGTCACCAGAGCTTTTCTACCCTTGACCGTGACTATGCCAGTCACTTTGACCTTGACATCAGATCAGTGCGTGAATACTAAACATTGGGTTGAGCTCGTCTCAGGGAAGGCCCTGGTTTGTTTGCAGGCAAACAAACTGTTATTTCTCTGTCTAGACAGTCAGACTTAATGACGTACCATAAATACATAAAAAAGGGAACTCCACAGCTATCCTATACTGACCTGAACATGCTGGCGAGCAACTCAAAGTGAGCCCTTTCGTTAGCATTAGGGTCAAGTTTATATTTGTATTTATTATTTTCGAGAGAAACTTGACTCTCGTTAATCTCTCTTCTCATTTAGTCCGCATTAGTCAAAACCAACCACCAATGGTTTTATTCACCGTTCACGAGGAGTGTGTGTGCGTGTTATTGACCGACGAAGGACAGGTAGAACATAAAGGTCTTCGAACACGGATACCACTTATCTGACTGCGGCGAGCAGCGCAAGACATGGTGAGTCCTGGCTGGAAACTTCTGTCTGCAGGAAATTATTTATGCCGATGTCGTTACATCGTGAAACGATTAGCTAAAGGTAAAGTTCGGTGTACTTATTTTATCTATACAGCGCATTTAAGACAACATATGTATGGACACTTTTGTCAGAGAAACTGTTGGTTTCTGCTGCCGTGAGCATTTGTTTTGATTGCGTTTGAAGTAAAAATACAAACTTTAAAACGCGTTCTCGTTGTTCAGTAGGCCTCCTATGTCTCAGACGATTTTTTTGATTGGTTATTGTGTACCATAGGAAAGATTTCAAAAAAGCAATACATTGTTTATTTCTGTTTAATGTTTTGGCTACATTTATGAGTGTTTTGGTTTGTGATCAATTAAGAGGTAAAACCTGTTTGGACGGCATCCAGTCTTTGATAACTTGAAATCGTCGGGACCTGAGCGGAAATGGAAATTACATGGTATTCGTTGTGGATATGAGTAGGCCTTCGATACGTTTATTTGGACACCAGAAAAAATTATTTGATCATAGATTGTTTCTTATGTTTTTGACAATTTTGTAAAAAGGTGGTCAATAATTGTTGTTGTTAAACTCAAAATAGATTAATGGTAGTGAATTAATTTCCTTTTTTGTTCCTTTGGGTTAGTATGATCCCAGGACAAAATACAACTAAAACACAAGGGGTTTGGTATTGACAACCTATCTGTACCACCACAGGTAACCTTTTCCACCCTGCAGTTTTCTACGTATAGGCTATGCGATGTAGCCTATAGTTTGTTGTGTAATTGCTTAAAAATGTATTGTAATTGTTCCAATGATTTCATCACAATAATATTCAAATGGGTTACAGTAGCCTACAATAAAAAAAGATATACTAAGAGAGCAGTGTTGGTGTAAATGTATACTCCCAAAATGAACATATTCGTAGCAGACATAGACATATATAGACATAATATTACATCCTCAAAACTTGTAAGACCACCTGTTGGAATGATTTTGACCTGGTAGGTTGTCTAAACAGACATAGAACCCCATGTTGTTGTTGAACATTATCAAAATGATCTTATGTTGAGTTTCAGTCTAAACAGCTATAAACTACCCGGCTTGAAGCAAAACCAGTTCCAAAATATCCTTTAAAAAAATTAACGGAAGTCGAGGCTAGTTGCGTTACGGCAAACCGGATGTTTTCGTTTCGCGGTGACTCCGCAGAAAAATACTGTATACACACTTGGTGTAAGGAGGCTACTGTAATAAATAAACCAGTTGCAATTTGAATGTATGGTGCTGTATTTATAGGCTAGAACATGGCGTTTTTAGATAAATATCATAATATACCCTTTAATATTATATATGTGCAACCTGTACAGGAGTTTGGTTTCAATCACTTTGAAATGCCATATGCCTTCTCAGCCCTTTGTTTTTAACTATAGTTATGCTGCCAAAACTGCGTCTCATGATCAGTGGATATAATCATTCATTGTCGACCCAATTTAGGTGAATGTTTTGTAGTGGTCTTTAAATTAAACACATAATTAATTACTTATATTCATAATTTTACTTTCAAACAATAGAAAATGATTTGTGTGCGGATGTGAATTGTGCTCAGAATAAAGCCCCAGGTAGGCCCTAGGCAATATTTTTAATTAATATATATTTTTATATTTCTTTCTTATGTTAATAAATGTAGTCTTGTTTGGTTGTGGATCTTTCTTGTTTCAAATAACGTTAAAAATTCTGCCGTTTTTTCCTATCATTTGTTATTGGGATCAACATTACATAGTTGGATTGGTAAAATTGTAGAAATATATATTTGGCAATGAAAGCAAACTAAATGAAAGATATTCCTAACGCCTTTCTCACTAATACTTTAATGAATCGTTAAATTGCACATAAGTCATTAAAACTGAATGGATATTTTGACTATTGATCAAATCAACAACAATTAAGAACAATTAGTTGTGAATTCGCTTAAACCACCCACGTGTAAGACAATTGTGATAGTGAAAGAAATCATTCACATGGTCTCGACATTATTCACTCTATGCTTTTGATTCAAAATGTATTCAAATTATTTACAGTTTGTCAAGTTTTAGATATAGCCTAGGCCTTTTCTAAAAAATGTTTAGCATGCAATCCTACTGATTATCAGCCAGTCATTATTAAAATAAAAACATTTCTCATCTAACTTGCTTAGTGTAACAAAGGGCAAACAAAATTCGATTTCGCAAAAGATCAAATCCAATAAAAACACAATCAAGACGCTATTCTTTGTCAAGTGAAAAAAGACTTGGCTTTTTTGGAATATAACAAGGTACCACAATAAATAGTTACAGGTTAATATGCCTATACAAGTTCTAGCATGTAAATAGACTCTTAATTCTGTTAACTTTCTAATAGATCGGATAGCTGTGTTGTTGACGCCAGGCCGCAGCCATCACGGTGCTTGAGGACAAAAGGCAGAATTGAGAAGGGGGCTGATAACCTCTGGTGGTGGCTGGGTGAAAATATCAGGAAGTAGAAATGGATTTATTTTCCGAATTCATTTTGTCAGTCCCGTAGAACAAATGATACTATGTTGGCTTGTGCCATTAATGTTGACTAATTAACGACGTAGAAACATCCCATCCGTATTCACATTATTGGGATAAAAAAATATTTTTGATTGTTATTGTTTGGTAATTTGCATTTCTGTTTAAAATGTGAGATGTTATTATTGTTACCGATGTTCAATTTTATAGGAATGTATGCAGTAGGCTTTGTTTTGTTGTGTTGATGGTGGTTAACAATGTTTATTATAATAAGTGTTAGTTGATATTTAGGGTGACAATAGTGAAAATAGTAGGCCTACACATGAAAAATAATTTTCCATAATCATTACGTTAACCCAAGTTCAGAATGTTATATTTCAATCTAACCTGCATGCATCTCAGCGACTATCTCATAGCATCAAAATTGTTCAGAAACTTTTTTAGCGCATTTGTTTCTTATAAAAAATATTTAATGTCTCGGAGGATTTTGTTGAGCAATTTAGTAAACACATGTTCCATGTTTTGGACTTTATTATAAATTGCACAGTCAATTCATTGAAAAAAAAACGATAATTGTATTTTGACTTGGTATAGCCACACACGTACACACACACGTACACACACACACACACACACACACACACACACACACACACACACACACACACACACACACACACACACACACACACACACACGTACACACACACACACACACACACACACACACACACACACACACACACACACACACACACACACACACACACACACACACACACACACACACACACACACACACAAACAAACAAACTCTTAACAACTCTTAACTCTTTATTAACCTTTTTATTTGTTTTTACCATTATGTGTAAACACTAATCAATAACACAGAGTAGTTTAATGTGTCTTGCATTTGAATTAACAAATTAACAAGCAACAATTAGTCTATTTGATAAGCTGCGTGACGGTCAAGTTCAATACAATATGCGTTGACCGGTATCATATGAACAGAAATAACTATTGACACGAAACTTATCATAATTAAATATAGAGTATGACATGTTGATTAAAACAACGTTTCACAGCCGAAGCCTATTATTATAGTTTAAACTGTATTTTAACAAAATGTAGATGAAAATGCATTTGTGTTCTATATAGTGCACAATTTGTTTTTAAAGCTTTTCATATAGACGTATATATAATGAAAATGCACTTAATACCGTGCTGGGGAACTTTGAAATGATCCACTACATGGCTAAAATCTTGGCAGCCTTTGGCAGTACACAATCCAAGTCCTGTATCTAGTAAAAAGAATCCTTTGTTTAATGTATTGCTCTGTCTGGACAGGCCGAGAGATTCCAAGACAACAACTCCAATCCGCAGCCTCCAGACTGTGTACTAGACAGTGACCTTGAACTGACAACCATTCTTCCCAACGGTCGTCTTTTACGCCATATATAAAAACTTGTTTTTTTCAAAGTATTAGGCGAGAGTGGCATTTTTGCCATAGTCTGTGTCCGTTTTGAATCCAGAAGTCCTTGGTCGGTGTCGATGTCATATCGGCTTGAGAGAGCTGGTCTGGATCGAAGACGTTGTGGTTGGAGGTTGGGGGGGCTGCTGTCTGCTGCACTTTAACGACGATGCAGGGTCTATTCTCTCTGAGGTAAAGTGGAATCATTGTATAATGCATTCGCTTACAAAATGTATTAATGCAAAGCTCTACTTTTTACATTATTGTGGACTTAGTGTTACAGTTGCTGACATTTTTTGCATTGGGAATCTTTTTATAAGGGGTTCTTATATTTTATCAGAGAATGAGAGGTTTCTGCACTGAACTGAAATCAACTGGTGCCTAATAGTGCTCAGGCGGATGTAATGGTCTGATAACACCGCATGTTTTTGTTGTACTGCATTGCGAGACTTACTAACTAGGCCTACGTTGCAGAGAGGTCTGTAATGATTGGAGAGGCAATTCTCAAAGTACCCGAGACCAGATTACAACTGTAAGAATTCTAGTGAGCTACCACTCCAATTTGACATGTGGCTCGCTGGTCTTAGGTCGTATGTGATATGTGTCACTGCTAAAGATGGATCGAATAACGTCTTGGTTGCATCAAATAACGTCCGAGTTGCAAATTGTGTTGCGCTTGCGACCAATGTAGCTCACTATGTGATACTGATATTGTTCTCAAATAACACGTACTTGGCAACTTCACTTGTCTATGTGGAATGACTCAACATTACAGTACAAAATGCTACCCACTTACCATTTTAATATATTAAAATGTAATATAGACCTAGTGCAAACTATGTTGTCATCTGAAATAGTTTACTGTAATTAGGCATATTGAGTTATGATATATTAGGCTATTACGCATAACCTCCCCATAATGTTCGTATTTAGTTTGACGCAAAAAAATATATATCAATGGTTTAGAGAAACATCCGCAATTGTCCTATTACTTTACTATGCCCTAAACAAACAATTTGTTGTAAAATCATAATGTGATACCGTGCGTGCTATTAAATTGTTATTATGGAGAAGTATTGCTAAATGGAAACCTTGTGTGAGTGGTAAACATGTTTTTAATCGACATTTAAGAATGCACTTGAGAAGCACTGATTTATTCAGAGCCATATGCATTTATTAATTGATTTAAATCTTTAGTTAGTATTTACGAGAAGTTATTCAGATGTAATTATACTCTCGCCAGTGCCTACATCTATGAACCAATAGCAGTGAGGCTAAAGCATATGTGCGCAAAATGTACATTTAGTGTAAAGGGGTATAGTGCAATGGGCATATTCATTAATTTATGATTTGACTTGCAAATCAGTAAATGTATTTGTCGGTCTGGCCAGAAAATTGGTGGGGTAAGCCATAGGTAACGGGAAGAATTAAGAGGAGTGTCAGAAAAAGTAACCTTTTTATTAGTTGGATTTAGCCCAAAGAATGTCTGAGTGTAAGTATTTCCAGATACCACAAATGTAATTGATGAGAAGAAGGGGAAACCAGAATGCAGAAGAAAAATAAGGACTATACCAGACAATTCATACGCATATACTATATTATGGTATAATAATATAAGTTGAACATTTTAAGAGGGTTACACAACATAGGAATGTAGTGGCTGAATCGATTCTTTTTTAATGTGTTAGATATGGCACTTTTCGGCTGAGAAAAGGGCTTAGTTGTAGCTTTTGCACAAGTATATCGAATGTTCCGTCTAGAATTGGCCTATTTTGAAGGGGTGTTCTGTTGCAAAAGTATCTAGTAAGTGTCTTCAGAATCAAAATTCCAAATCAACTAATTAATGGAATATGGTTCAGTACGTCTCGACCGATTGAATCCGTTATGTGTCCTCTGCTACCTTGTAAAGTTCATATAAAAGAATTGTGAGAGGTATTACAATTCCCATAGTTTGGCTTCGAACGTTTATAGGGGTATCTGTTAAAGTTGTTCATGTGAGGTGTGCGAAAGAATACTATGTGAGATTTACGCTGTTAAAGTTAGCTTATAGAATATCATCTGATTTTAACAGAGCCATTGGCTTAAACCCGTTGACCCCGATACTGTAAATATGAGTACAGAGCAGCAATAAGCATCAGTCTTTTCTTAAAACAAGCTTGTAAAAGAGGTACATCACAGCTTTATATGACATCGAATTCAACCATAATTTGCTGGAAAACAAGATGCCATATGTACCATCTACTTGCAGGAAAATAAATAGATTACATAGGAAATAGTGTTTGAAAACGTTTGCCAACTAATGCATGTATTAAATGAGACTAGGGACAGCCTCATATATTTGTACCGCAAGGGTTTAATTTTAAAGCATATAAACCCCGGTAATACAGAAGTTAATGTTTTGTTTTGTTTGAGATTGACTAAGTGGGTGGTACCTTGGTGTAGCATAAGTTAGAACGCAGACCACGTGGCTTAGAGTTGACCAATCAGGTGTACCCCCAGGTTTAACTACGTTAAATGTCAGATTGCAATAAACTAGAAGCTGTTGGTCCGGCCCGCGGAAATGGGCGAGCATAATCTTCTTAATCCCGGGTTTGTGGGACCTTTGGTAAACATCCACACTGGAGACACTTTCTACTTTCCGAATTTCAGAGCCTCGGGGGGACAACTGGCGGGATTACCGTCTCTCCCGTACCCGAGAAGGGACAATGTTTGCTCCCTCCCGTGGACCCCATCGGAGCCGTGCAATGGATACTCTCAATCCTACTTTAGCAGCCCGGTGTCTATTAACCCGTCTTTCAACCGGTCGTGTGACATTAGTCGGCCGGAGGACGGTAAATGTTATTATAGCAATGGCAGCGGGAGCAGCAGAGAGAGTTTTTTAGCTGGTGGCGGGAGCAGCCTAAAACGAGAGGACAGGGCGAGGGACACAGCCTCATCTATTGCATCTGATCACGGTATGCACACTGGCATGGGCAGTAACAACAGTGGTGCCTTTTCCAAGTATGATTATGGGACTGAGCAACTCACTCAAGATCCGCCATCCTGCCAATCCCTAGAATCCGATTCCAGCTCATCGCTCCTGAACGAGGGTAGCAAGCCGTCGTCCAGCGACCCTCAGACTCTGGTGTCACCGGGACACCACCCCGTTCACTCAACAAACATAGCGGCTGGTGGAGGTGGGTTCCATCTTCTTTCATCTAAACACTCCTATATGATGTGATCAGTAAATAATAAATATACAATAGAATCCCGTACTTTCAGAGGAATTCTTGTTGTTCAGAATAGTTAGGGATTTCCATAGTTCCTATAGTTTTGTTATCACGATGGTCTTGTTTTGATGTTTGCCTGCAGTCGTCAAGAGTTGCGAGGTGGGCAAACGCCGCTAGGGGTTGCCCAAAAATGTTCCATCATACTTCAAGCGTTAAAGCTTACAGTCATTGACACAACCAACCCGGAATCTATGGCTGCAGACCTATTTGGTCCACGGTCTTGTACTGCACCAACAGAATCAGAACCCTCAGAATCAGAGAAAAATATATTCTGAATATGTTTTTTTTGTAAATGTCTCATTTTGCTCTGTAGGGATCACGTTATAACATGTAGCCTATTTAAAGAGATGAGGCGCTGTGGCTGACAGCATCGAATAGAGAGGGGCTAAGTTTTAATGACTCGTAAACAGAATTAATATCTGTCGCTGTGTTTACGGAGTCGTTTAATATACCAGGGAACTGGAAAATAAGTAGGGTTATTTGCACGGAAAGACTTAATTATCGCGTTAATGTAGCTTTAACTGCGTCAGTAAAACGTCATGTGACACAAACTAGGCTACTGTAAATTAGTGGCCCAGTTGACTGTATAAACACGTCAAGATGCAAACCGAGGATGTCTGCTGCTTCTAAACAAACACCATCTTATCATGGAAGTGGGATTCACACTAAGGTCCACGTACACTGTAAAGCAAGTTGAATCTGCCCATGTGTGACACAGGAAGTTAGTTGTGTGTATTCGGACAGTCACAGTCACAATGAAAGCATGCATATAAATCTTAGCCCTGGAGAGGACCATGAGCTCAATTTGTGGCGTTGCTGTGGCGACTTATCCATCCGTTGTGTGCCCCTTCCAGGTGCCCCGTGGTATCCGATGCACACTCGGACTCGAAAGAAACGCAAGCCCTACTCAAAGCTGCAACTCGCCGAACTGGAGGGCGAGTTCATGCTGAACGAGTTCATCACCAGACAGCGGAGGAGGGAGCTCTCGGACCGCCTCAACCTCAGCGACCAACAGGTTAAAATCTGGTTCCAGAACCGGCGTATGAAAAAGAAGAGACTGATGATGAGGGAGCAGGCTATGTCATTCTTTTGAATTCAGCAGAGATGCTACACTACGTGGTGAATCGGATGACGAGGCAGTATTTCTTCTGTCGGCAACTAGGCCTACTACAAATAAATGCATGCACCTATGCCTCCATCACATTATAACAGAGGTCCGAAATGTTAAGGAAGATATTCGAGGCGTATAGGTCAAGGAAAACCATGTGGTACTGTGGCCATGACATAGATCCTCTACAGAGTTAAGCCGGATAGTGACATGATATTCTCGCATCCCAAAGAGGCCTGTATTGGCATACGGATGGAATTATTGCATGCAGTGCGGCCTAGACGTTAGTAGTTCTTGAAAGTTCTTGAAAGTATGTCATTTATTTCAATAATACTTATGATTGTGTAATAAGCTTTATAATGAGAATAGTAATTGAACACTCATTTAGAAACTATTAACTGAAATTAAATCAGAATTTATAAACAAATGTGGCTCAAGTGAGAGATTAAATAGTTATTTCTTTTTTTTTTATGTAACGGCATCCCATCACGCACATTCATTGTCTTTGGCAATTTAGATTGGTGTAAATAAACGATGTTTCCTGTTGTGTAATTTCTCCCCAAAGACCTATTTTGGAAAGCGGAACACAATGCCCTTATCTGCTTTCGGTAGTCCCCGCCACGTGTTTGGGCACGTTCACGGTCATGGGCACCGTGTCAGACTCTAAGCCGCAGATCAGAGGTTCTTAAAAATAACTTTTGTTATGGATGTAATCCATTTAAATATTATTCGCCGTCAAAACGTTGGTGTGCAGAAAACTTCAAAATATGTTCATAAATTTTAGCTCCTCTCCTTATTTCACCTCTCTGAGCCAACTTTAACTTTGAAGTTGTACAGACCAGAAATAGTTGCTGTTAAAACACAGTTTCATGATGGCTGCTATCTAAGAAAGATTATAGTTTCATATATTTGTTCTGACAATTATTATTCAGTCATTATTCCACAACAGACGTGTTGTTCTTTTTGCAATAAGATGCGGAATGTCACGTGTTCTGCATACATGTACATCCCATGGATATATTTTAAATAAGCTGTTTGAACCTGATATGATTATAATAATAACTAGAGAGAACGGTAACCGCTGGAAAAGGACATACGAGATACCAAATCAAACCCTTGTGTGCACGGATAACATCTGGCAGGACACTGTACTATATTGAATGTATTTGGATTGAACACTCCCAGTGCAGCATGATTGTGACATGTGAAAGATAACAAACGGTTCATATAGATTATGTCATTTTTTATGATTTTAAAGATTAAACGACTGCATTTCAAAGAAAATATAAACTTAAAATGTATTTTTAAAGTGTGTATGCATTGATATATTATTTGTATTGGTGTTGTATCGTTGGTCGGAGTTGCTGACTATTGTTTGTAGGCAATTTTTTGCCCATATGTTGCTCTATATGCCCCTTCTTACCTTGTAACGTGTATCAAATGGTAAAAGTATGGACGTTTTATGATATTATGTTATTTACATTTCAGGATTCCCTATCTTCAATGTAGTAATGGTTTATGTTAATGGTCCGTTATTTCATCCTGTACAGTGCAATCTCGCATTCCATTATTCGCGGTTGTAAGGGGATGTAATCACTGACGATTTCACAAAGCCATTATGGTCATGTGAAATGTTATATGGTACTATTAACATACTGTTCTGGAATACTCTCTCCCAGTGATATTGTGTCTCATTTTATCGTTTTTTTTCCTTTCGTTCAATATGGAATTGTCATATTTGCTTAAGCAGGGGGTTGTTGAAAACGTTGTCTTGTATAAAAGTAATAATGACTTGAATGTATCTATGTGAGTACGTGATTTCTAATAAACAGAATCTTTAAACAATGTTTTACCAACACCATTATGCAGTGATTTAGAATACTATACAGACATTTAAAAGAAGCAGCTGCAAAAAAAATCACTTGTAATGCCTGGTACACCGAACGTATTTATTTTGTTCATAGACATGGTTCTGTTACCCTGTTTCTAATAAAACAAACATTTTGACGATATGTAATATATGCTACTGAACGAGTAGTAACATCACAAACACATACAGTAGGTATGTTTTAGCAAAGCTCAGGCATTTCTATATTATAAACAAACCTTACAGTTACAATGCCAGTGAATAACGCTGGAATGCAATAAAACAGGACTGTGGTCCCAAAATAGCCCTTTAAAGAAGTGACAGGCCTACTTTTAAAATACTTAAAGTAGGCTACACCTCATTCCTGGCACGTTATTCGGATGATTTGCACTAATCAGCTATTACTGAGGTCTGTAAATATACTGTTTGGAAACATGTTTGCAGAAACACTGTTAAGCTCCCTCATAATTATTTTTAAAACATAACGGCGATATGGTAGGCGGAATGACAGGTAAAAAGGCATGTAATATGGATGTTGTAAGATATTGACCAATTTACCCCCAGATGCCTCCTCGCGAATATAAAAGTGCAAACCGGAACGTTTTTTTCTCACTAGAGCTTATTTCTTGGTATTTTAGTTTGGAAAGCAGAATCATGCGACGTCTTCCAAGTGGTCGGCATCAGCAACCCATGCTGGTGCGATAGTGCTATTTGCCTTTATCCTAGCGGATAAACTGTGTTGCAAGAACAATTTATTTGCAAGAAAATGAAAATACTCAATACAAATATTGAGAATGTATAAGGCTGCCGATTTTACCCATACACACATTAACAAAATCGAGTGTATGTTATACTCTTCTTTTGAATTTGTGTTGTTTCTACAGACAACGATATCGGTGAGTCACAAACGGAGATATGGACGTTTACCATTATGTTTTTGACATTCCAAAGTCATTGCGTTGAACTTGCAAGTTGTAGGTTGGCAAAAACAACGAGAGAGCGAGATTAACGCGAGATAAAAGCGATTATTAAAACCCCCATGGCAAATTGTTTTATTGATAAATCCGTTTAAAAGTAGGCTAATTAATCGGGAATCATCTATTTTTAGCTATTCAACCCAAAACGTTTTGGAGGTGGCTTGCTTGAAAATATGATCATTTTATTCAAAACAAAATTCCGTATAACGTACTGCAACAATGTGTAGTTTTACTACACAAACATTAGCCTAGTAATGCATTGTATCTAATCATAATACTGTTATTGGTATGTTATGCTGTATGCTTTCGAATTATTCGATTCCGGTTACATTGTATAATAAATTGCTTTTAAATATGTCGGTTATTTACATCTTACCCAATCAATTCATAGGGAATCTATCAGATCCTCAGCATTTCCAGTGTTATTCTTTCACTTTTCTATAATACACATTCGACGTTGATTAAGTTATAGGGACAGTAAATTCCATAATGGTTCCCATAAACATGCATTAGTCATCTTCATACACAGCCTTGAGTATAAGGCGCCAAGCTAACATGAAAAACAGATACATTCGAGTCTTCAACATGACTGCAGTAAAAACGAAATGAAGGACCAATCTCTCAAACCACGTTTGTTAATCTCAGTGCACGTGCACTATGTAGATGTGATGTCGTGCTGACTGCGTGCGCGTCAATGTTAACAATTCTCTTGTTTATTGCTCTGAGGCAGTTTTGACTTTGAGACTGACCAAAACTGTTTATGGCGGCTCGTCTTCCTTCGCGCCGTGTCTCAAAGGTCAGGGATCTGTACTGTGCGTGCATGGCCTTCACAGAGAACTTCACAGTGTCACAGCAGTCATGTGTGGTCTAGTACGCTCCGGGCTTGGCCACCTCTATCACAAGTTGGACGTTGGAAGAGAGTTAAAAGACTGTGCAATAAAATGCAAATGCAGTGTGTGTGTGTGTGTGTGTGTGTGTGTGTGTGTGTGTGTGTGTGTGTGTGTGTGTGTGTGTGTGTGTGTGTGTGTGTGTGTGTGTGTGTTTGTGTGTGTGTGTGTGTTGTTTGTAAGTGTGGTTTGTGTGTGTGCCTATATGTGTGTGTGTAGTTTGTGTGTCGAAATCAGACAGCAACTCGAGTGAATTAGCCTATATATGATACTAATAACATTATGATACGGGTACTGAATACAAAATAAGGATACATTGGACTGTAAAAACCCGAAATCGTGTGTCTTAATGCATTGCACGTTTAAGTCAGCCAGTACCGGAAAAAACTATCAACCTCACAGCATTAACACATTTCCCCCATCTTTGATTGTCGGTATGTTGTTCCTTCCTGTTCGTTTAACGTTAGCTTTGAACGTGCAAGACGTCGTGAACTCATAACAACGACCAGTGTCCAGAAACAGTGTTTTCGTTTCAACTAATTTCTTGCTCCGTGATCTCCATGATAGTGTCCAAAGCCAGGCATTTTAAAGTGACTGAGCAATGTTGGAAGGTCATAAGATGATGTGGATAGGACACCAACGTTTTATTTTAATGTTCAAATATTTTACAATGAAATGAGAATTCTTGAAGGGCGACGTTATGTGTTTGGCCACGACTGTTCACAAATATGAATGCATAACAATAGTGGAATTCATAAATTAAATAATTGTAACAAAAACGACAATTGATTGGACATGGTAGAACATGTCCAATCCTATTCCCACCCAAATGCATTTCAACATTTTCCGGACTTGAGCATGATCTTTTTTTACAATTTATTCAGACATAAAAATGTTCTCACAGAAAAAAATATACGAAAAACAGTAAACTATAACTTGGTATGGACAGCTAACATATTTCATTGTGATCCTTTTATTTTACCATGATTGTGCCCTGTCTGAGCGACATCTGGATATAGATTTAATCATGCCTTCGTTTCGAATTTGTCTAAAATAAATAAAGCATGAACATTTACCAATATTCCATCCATTAAAAAGTGGTGGACAGGAGGAGTGCACTAACTGAAGGTCAAGTTAGTGTATATGGGATCCTGCCGAGCGACTGGATGAGATAGACGCAACAATATGAAACTGAAATGTCTCAGACCGGGTGGACAACATAAACAAACGTCTCACTGGTTTCCTGCCTTATCTTCGGTTTTAACTTTCCAATTGGTCAAATTGAATTTGAACTCGTGTATGGTTTACTTCGTTGTAACTACACGCGGTGACATTTAATTGAGACGCATTATGAATCAGGAAATTGTCTTATCTTTTACATTTTTAAATAAGCAACGGTTTAGTAGCACCCTGCACGTGCATCATGAATAAGCCTTTACGTGTCTGTATGCCTATTTGGGCATTTTTGTGCTGCAGTCTAATTGGCAATCGACTTCGTATATCTGCATAGATCTGCGTTCGATGCATAAACGCCTCTTGTTTTTATTAAAGATTTGCCATGAAGCCCATATGGCCGAGTAAGATGACCCATGCATGGAGAGAACGAGAACGGTATTATCACCAGGGAAATCCTGGTTTCACTGCATCTTGCGACTTAGGGCGGTAACGTAACGCAGCTTGGATGCCTGCAATGTCGCCAGTAAGAGCCTCCTCACACTTGTTGACCCACATGACTTCCGGTTTGGAAGAGGACTGTGGAACACAGTGAAAGCAGAATGTCTAGTTGCAAATGCCCGTGACGCTTCAAGTTGCCCTGACATTCAAGTTTCCATAATCCGTTAAGAGCTGTTTACACCATCATATTGGGTGTAGGATTTTGGGAAGGTTTCCCCCCCCCCAAAACAAACAAACTAACAGCATAATATATAATAATAGACGTATTCCCTCGCATTGAATTGCACAATGTCTGCTTTCTTTATTTCTTTCATCAAATCATTTGCCTTGCCACATACATTTAGTAAATTTATGACGTTGATAAAATCAGATAGGCTTGAAACGGTAAATATTAAACTCGTCTGGGAAATCCATGGAACATTAAGGGAGAATCTACAAATACAAAACAAAGGGTATGCCTCACTAATTCCTCGTTTTAAACAATAGTGAATAATAGCAAGTATACGTGGGTACAAAATGACTGCAATGAAAATGTCCTACGTATTTTGTGTCTAAAGTGTTAATAAAGACATTTTAGTCGTTGCTCTACTTGTCTTTCTTACAAGCGTTATACGTGACTTTAACACGCAAATAGGCCTATGCATTATGCGTCCGCCTATAAGGCAATAATACGACGTTTTGTAGGATTACATTAGGTTACACTTAATATTATTTATTATTATGATAAATCCCTCAGATATCAGAACAATATTTCGGTTCTTTTTTAATACAACTCTGCATTTACAATAACACAATTTTAAGTGATAACAACATTTTATTGAAGGCAGTAACCAACTTTTGTGCAGGAAATATTACAGTGTATGCTACGTGGAGAAACAGCATGCATATTGTTAATGTCCAGAAAAGGAAATGTCTTCAACTTGAACATGTATCTTAGTGTTGAGAGGACTAATCAACTGTTGTGCTCCCATAGCTTAGCGACATACACCGCAGTGTCCGTTTACCGTGTTTATATCATCTGATCTTGTAACTCAGTGTAAATGCTTTCACGCAAGGTGCGTTCACTGAGGCCTTTCATGTTGCGCTTAGAACTGTTCGCAGCTCATACAACCAAGTTTAACAGCCCGACGTACATCCAATTAAATGTATCTAGGCCATGAGGGGACAGTAACATGATTACACACGCTTCACACATATACCCGGGCTTCAGACTCTCTCAGATTCAGGCACCGCCGGATGGACGCCTTTTAATAGAGAATCGTTGTTTCTGCGTGTGGTGTCAGTTTTTATTCTTTTTGCTTTTTCACATTACAACATTGTATTTATTTTAATAACAAGGGTGAAGGAATAGTCGATCTTTAAATATTATGCTAAACGACACAATAGGCTATATAGGCTACTATCTAGAGGCTATACACGAATAACCTTACTGACAACCTTTCTTATTATTGCAAGTCCATTAAAGTAATTTTTAATTTGAGTTATTTTTGAAGTATATTTGTGTCCATTGAGTTCGCTCCTTCTCCCGAACAGCAGATAGGGCACACGTTTTAGGCTATAATTATATTTATGGTATGATAGGCCTGCATTGCTTGGATTTCTTAGGCAAGTCGCAAAGCTTGCAGGTCTACTCTCCGTTCTATTTTTCAGCTGGGAATGGCAAATATGAACAACACCTTATTGTAGGAAAATCTCAGGATATAAAAAGTTACGTGAAAGCATTATTATATTAACGTTTTGTGATCCAAGTTGTGTGTTAGACATTGGTCTCGCTTGTCTTCGGGTTAGTCTAATATATTTGCGAAGAAAACCCTACTTATTCAGGGAAGTGTCAACCATCCAACTCCAGGGTCCTATACTGTGAATGTTATATTGCAGACTAGCTGTTGAACTTTAATTTTCCCAAAATAAACACATGGTAAACCGTATTCCGAAAATGATGGCATTTGAGCGCTGTCAGACATGTATGGAATCTGTTTATGTCTTCGAGACCGAATAACGTCCGGCTTCATTGCTCCTATAGCATGTGTGCAAATGTTGTGCGTACGTCATTTACGTGACGTTCCAGCGACTGGGCCTTCCAGTGCATGCTCATTTTTAGAAACCAGAGCCATTAGAGACTAGAAAAAGGCCGTAAGCGTTCTCTGAGCAAATCTCAGAAAATCTGACACGGTAATTTACAACCCCTTTGTTTATGGTCTAGCAAGAACTATAGTGAGGACTATTTGGCTTTGCATAACTCTGCACAACTGGCTTTGCAGAATTGGGCTACTGTAATTTAGAACAAATTCAAATGACTAAACAGCCCAAAAGTAGCCCACATTGTAATGAAACCTGAACATGAAGATTGTTTTAATTTCCTACGAATGGTAAACGAAGTCACCCATCAAAATATTCAACCATTCTCAAGAAACGGTTATCACAAGTTAAGCAAACCGCGCTATTATTATCTAATACATAATCTGTGGTAATAGTGATCCAAGATAATAATACCTTGATCAAAAATATGTCTTATTATATAAACATGCTGTGCCTTCCAACAACTGCTGACTTGGCGCAACAAGCCCGAACGTGCCCACATACTTCACAATATTTATCTAACATGCATTTAAATAATTTTCACTTGGGATTATTCATTTGTCGTTTCATATTCAATAATACACTTGGACTTAAGTCTGTCTAGTTAGGCCTATTTCATGTTTGCGTGGATATTAGATTATTCACTAATTTAAACTCCTTTGGCTCGTACTTTATTGTCTTCTATAGAACAAAGAGATTTAGCTGTCGGCGGTTTATGGTTAAACGCGTAGAAGATTTTAGTGGTCAAATTCAAGTGCTGAGTCTGGACAGCTGTCTGCTTTCTTTGTACTTGGATGCAGGCATCGTTTACGTGGGCCTTTTTATCTGCTGAAAGGGGGCTGTAAACAAACTAATGTCATTGCCACATACCTCTCTCCACTACACACAGGCGAAGTCATTATAGTATTTTCTTTTCCTGATGTTTTGAACGGAACATCAGATGTCGCGTTGAGTTTCTTTGACAAAAATGGTCCTACAGGTCACTACAGTTGGCTGTGTTCTTCCCCTGCAATAAGTATACATTAGCAATCGGTATTTTCATGTTATTCAGCTTTATTTATCCAACAATTTATCCAACGATTTTATTTTGGACTGTGGGTTGCAATGGAAAATCGACAACATTCCACTTTAACCAGATAAGCGAAGCACACAGAGGTTTCTTTTATTTATTTTTTATTTTTATAACAGGTTTGAAATATCACGTGGCCTTTTGCTTCCTGCGGATTCTAACAGAGGTATATTTTCCTACTAACTAAAATGTCGTGTAAATGCATTGAATTATTGTAATAACTGATGTAAGCTGACGGGAAGCATTTATGCATATTAAAAGGAATAACAGTAGATTCGATTTTTTATTTTTCTTCAGGAAGCAAATAGTAAAACACAGTAAAAAATGTCGAATATGTCTATACCTGTCAACGTAAAGGTATTCAACGACATATTGACTAATTTGTTGTCCAATGAAGCAGTACTGCCAAGGTATTCTTTTTATAAGCCTACTTCAAAACAAACACAAGGGCCTCTGGTGGACTAAAACTAGCTGATGTTGAGCAGACTTTAGTTTTCCAAACACAACCTTAATTTCTGAAATTCACATTAATATTATTACATATCATGATCTTGCTTTGACAGCCGTCGTAGTCCAAGGTTATACGTCGCTTGTGATGTTCAATTCGCCTTCAGTCTGGAACCTTGGTCTTGACAGTTTCTTACTCCTCCATTTCTATTATGATCCATGGGAAAGAAAATTAATGAGGAAAATGGGATTTAGGCAGACTAATGAAAGACCATAAACCTTATGTTGTGTATCTTTATTTAATTCTCGTTTAGTTAACAATTTGAGTCCAAAGTAGTCTTCCATGCATGGCTTCCATTCCAAGTAATCCAATCCATGGGTTGATAAAATATACTAAAATAAAAATTAAGAGTAAGGGGTGGGGTCTTTGTAACATAGGAATGCAGCCAGGTGTGCATTAAAAAAACTTTTACATTTTGAGTTTTTATTATTGTTTTTGTATGGAAAAATATTTAGCACGAAACATATTTTGCGATGTTCACATTTAAGACACTAGAACAACAATCAAAAACACTTACCCACAATCGTTGCCTCAGTGAGAGCTGATGAGAGGTTAGTCATAGATTGACAATTGGTATTTACTATATATTCACTACATTGTGAAGACACTTTCCAAACAGGGGCGCTTTGAGGGTGGTCTTGGAATTGTAGTGTTATTAAAAAGCATGTATTTGATCGTAACCGCGCAGTGATCACTGCAGCTGTTAGTGTGTAGAGATTCATTACAATGTGTGAGAGACGATTATATTCAACTGTATACCAATGTAGGCAATTGTAGCCTGTCACAATGCTGTCGTATACTGTGCTCGTTGTAACACTAATAATAATATTAATAACAATAACAACATTGATAATAATAAATCACCATAATCATTACAGTAATAGTGACGTCTAACGTGCAGGATTCCAAATAAATCATGTATGCATATGCTAAGCCCATGAGGGAAAGTAACATGCCTCGTCAGCAAGCTTTTTTAAATAATTGTCATCACCTCAAAAGCCAACAAACAAAAATCTGTTACTAGTTTTCTTATAGTGCCCCTGCAGTGTTTAAAAAATTAATCGTTTGAACCTCCTAGATCTTACCTAAGTGAACCACTCCTACACATCCATGTGTTCCAAATTGATATATGACAATATCTACTTTCGATCACGTGTCTCGGGCGACTTAGACGGATTGCGCGTCATCTCGCCTGCCTAAATTTTCCCCTTCTGCAGTTCGAATCCAAAACATCTATCTATAGTACCGAGTACGGGAGAAAGATGTTTAACTCGGTGAATCTGGGAAACTTCTGCTCCCAGACGCGCAAAGACCGGACATCCGAGTTTGGAGACAGAACGGGCTGCGCCTCAAACATCTACCTCCCCAGCTGCACCTACTACGTCCCGGAATTCTCCGCCGTGTCTTCGTTTCTTCCACAGGCCTCGTCGCGGCAGATTTCTTACCCATATTCCTCGAATCTTTCTCAAGTACAGCCGGTACGTGACGTTTCCTATGGATTGGACCCTTCTAGTAAATGGCACCACAGAAGCAATTATGCATCATGCTACTCGGGAGAGGAACTGGTGCACAGGGACCGTCTTCCGCCATCCACCATGACAGAAATGCTTATGAAAACGAACGAGAGTGTGTACAGTCACCACCACCACCACCACCACCCGGGCTCCAACCATCCCTCCACAGGGTTCTACCCCGGGGTGGGTAAAAACAACGTCCTCCCTCAAGGTTTTGACCGCTTTTTTGAGACCGCGTACTGCGGCACGGACAATCAGTCAGCAGAGAATTGTTTACAAAAGAGCGAGGCTTGTAAGCTAGAAACAGAGTCCCAGCAGTCAGCAGCTCTCCCGGGCGCTCCAGACCAGGACAAGGAGCCGGAGGATGAGGAGGAACATACAAATTCGGCATCGTGCACTTCTTCAGTCACCAAGGATGGCAGCGCCAGCAAGAACAGCCACACGAGTAGGTATCGAAGCTGTAAATGGGGAAAGGTTAAGGGACTAGCCCGGTGTTTTGTCGGTCAGATTTTATGTGGAGTTTTATAAGCATTCAAAGGACTTTATTATAACCTACAAAGCTCTTACTTGCAACGAGAGGATTTTTTTACGATGGGAAACCGCTTTTAAAAAAGGATGTTATACACAAACGCCTCTATCTAAGAGTCTGTGAAATTTTAAGGGCGTGCTATTGTGACAAATGCTAACTTTGATCATGAACTTGCATTGGGCATTTTAAGGGATTTTCTCTTTGGGCTGTCGTGAGTAAAACCCAATTGAGCAGAACATTGCTTTTGGCGTCATGTGATTTTTATTTTAGCAGCTTGAACGCAAACGAGCCAACCCTTCTAAAATGCATGCTGTGCAAATTATTAGCCTTGTAAGCTAGGAGGCAAAATAATGTTCCAAATACGACTAACCGCGGTCTGACAGGCTCATATCTATATGGACAAATGTCGAGCATAGCTAGAGCTTTGTGTTTTTGTGGGTCCCATGCAACAAAAGCGTGAGGCAGACAAATCAACTCAATTGCAGAGACTCGGGTATGCATTTCTGTCTATATTTCTGGAGTGCGAGTGTACCTGTAATTTAAGTGTTGTGCTGCCTTATGAAAACACACACATTCAGTGGAAATGTTGCCCAGCTACATTTGCGTTTGCATCATAATGTTGATGTGTATGTGGGTCATATTGTTTTATGCAACCGGATCCCTTTGCTTTCAGTATGCATGTATTAATGCATGAATCTCTAGATTCACAAAAACACACACCCCATTCGCACAGAGGCCCAAAATATGTTTTGCCTCGTCTATTTGATATTTTTGTATTTCAGACTAATATAAGCAATGCATCTGCCAAATGAGTGAGTTGGACTTCTCAATAATGTGCCACTAACTGCGTACGTTGACATTTTGTTCTATGTTTGGCGGGGTATAAATGCTAAAGGCTGAACAAATATTAGTTTGCAATCCGAGCTCCTGGGATTATTCAACGGACTTTATGGCTGGTGTATTACGTATAGTGGTTGATGTTGACAGAAGTATACTATTAAATTGATGCTTCTAGATAATGCCTGAATAGTGATTGCACAAACAGCTATATAGACGTGCCTACGACTGAACTCGACTGCTTTGAGTTCATGTAAATATCTGTGGGTAAATGGCTAACGATGTCCATTAAAATGCAGAACGTTTCCTGATCATGTCTATCTTGTTTGACATCCGCAGGTACTCCTCGAACCAGGAAGAAGAGGTGTCCATACTCCAAATTTCAGATTCGAGAATTGGAGCGGGAGTTCTTCTTTAACGTTTACATCAACAAAGAGAAACGGCTGCAGCTTTCCCGGATGCTGAATCTCACTGACCGACAGGTTAAAATCTGGTTTCAGAATCGAAGAATGAAAGAAAAGAAATTAAGCAGAGATCGTTTGCAATATTTTTCTGGAAACCCCTTATTGTGAGCATGTGATGAATGTATTAGCTTAATGGTGACTGTCATAGATCAATGACACTCTTTTCTCAGTGAATTCTTATCGTCAGTAACACACAAGGTAAACATTACTTTTCAAAAAGGAGCCCATATCAGCAGCCATGTTGAGCAACAACATGTTAAGATAAAGCTATTCCTATTACCAACATTTGGGGTTTGCGCAATAAGGTGCCACTTTCCTGTCGTTTTTGTGCGCAGACGAATTTCTATTCGGATTTACAGTTGATTATATGATAATCATTTATATTCTGTCGTCGAAATTCATATGAATTTATGTTTATTTACCACGCATCTTTATTGTGTTAATTCACTTGTGAATGTCACGAGTATTATTCTATTAAATGTTGCTACACAATTTGCATACCACAATGGGCCTATTGGATATTTTAACTTCAATCTGGCTGCTTGATGTGTAGCCTACTAAAACCAAATTTCTCTTCGACCAGAATATTGAACACAAAATAGTATCCTATTTACAGACTTTTTTGACATCCAGATCTGTGACGTAAAAAATCTGTAATAATGGTTCTCCTGTACAGACTATGCAACAATGTGCGTTCGTGACTGTAAATATTATTTTATTTTTAAATTCTTTCCCGTTTTCCTGCTGCTATTTTCTTTACATCACCCAAGCAAGCTGTGTACTTTATACGCTTTAATGTTAACAATTTAATGTTAAATTATTTGCATTATATGCTTCGTGTTTATGCTTATGAATGAGCGAG
This sequence comes from Dallia pectoralis, assembly GCA_029465975.1. Classification (NCBI taxonomy): domain Eukaryota; kingdom Metazoa; phylum Chordata; class Actinopteri; order Esociformes; family Umbridae; genus Dallia; species Dallia pectoralis. Next base: position 26,610,395 of record CM055728.1, on the reverse strand, counting down.
TCATTACATATGTCCTTGGGCCTGTGTATCAATAATATAAAGATACCTATGAAATAAACAGACGTATAGACAAAACGAACAGACTGTCGTGCTTTCGTCATAGGATTATCAATGGTTAATAAAATACAATTATTATATTAGATGTTGTTTTGTTATTGAGGATAAATAGCACAGGCTCAATTTTTTTATGTTGGCAAAATAATCAGATAACATTTGGTTTTGAGATTACATTTTTGACTGTGGTTAAGCTTAACTGGTTGTCGTAATTAGTTGGCCTGAATGGGGTTTGTTAGCTAAAATGTTTTTTTTTGCTAGGCTAGTGGTTGAAGAGATTACGCACAAAGTGCCTTTTGAGGCCTGCATACCTACTTTGTAGCGTGTGTGTGTGTGTGTGTGTGTGTGTGTGTGTGTGTGTGTGTGTGTGTGTATGTATGTATGCGTGTGCGTGTGCGTGTGTGTGTGTGTGTGTGTGTGTGTGTGTGTGTGTGTGTGTGTGAGGGGGGTTGCGTGCGTGCAAAGGGGTTGGGTGTGCCGATGAGTGTTACATTCATTTAACGTGTTTAGACTCATTAGATATAGTTCTAGCAATATATGTGCCTTTGTCAAGCACATACAGCAGTACTCTGAAACCAACAAACAGAAACTGGACATCTGAAACACAGAGCATGAGAGGAAAGAGATCCTCCTTTAGTGCCCACTAAATGGAATCGCCACTCTTGCAGTCTAGACACTGCCATAAAGACAGAGGCACTAAATGGTTAGTTTCTTCTCTTAATTACACCGTCTGTTCTGAGGGAATGGCCTTCACTTCCGCAGTAAATAGTAAACAAGTTAGACAAAAACCCATGGCAAGACTGTTCAACGTGAACTCGGGCCCATGTTGTACTCAACGTCAAACCCCCTAATAAACTGTACATAACAACCAGGACAAACACAGGATTCTGATTTCAATTTAATATAATTTTCATTTATTAAACACACACGAACACGCACATGTTGGCTTGTTCTACGTTAGCCTTCGTATTTTAAATAAATGCTTCATTGAAAATAACTGTATATGTTATATGGGATTTCTAGGTCCAAGTTATCTATTGGCCCTTCCCGAACGAATTTGAATAAATTGACCAGGTCGATGTTATCGTTTTACATGTATGTGCGTCTGTGTTAGTGGGCGTGTATGTGTGGGCCGGCTAAATTGTGTGAGCATATGTGCATGTACGATTGCACGTGTGTGTATTAACTACTATTTCTAATTAAAACTAGTCTTTGAACTTCGATAATGTCAAGGCATTCACCTTTAACCTGCTGCAATAAAGTGGAATCAAGGAGCCCATTTAGCCCGGAAATGTGTGCAAGAGGCGAATGAACCAATGGGAATGTGTAGGAACTGAAAAAGGAATGTGTAAAGTCCAACTTTGACCCATCCCATTAAACTACAGGTAACTTTGCCAGCTTTGGCACGCCCAGTGAATACACTTTATTGTCCTTGTAAAATGTATACGTGTTCATGCATGAGACGTTTTATAACATGTTGGCATGATCTCTTACACGTACTTACATTTTCACCGTTTGTTGTGGAAAATAGACCGTTTCATGCATTGCACGTTGCGTCACTGTATTGTTTCTGAGCCTTTTACTCAATGGTACCATGAAGATTTGGTCTACTCCATTATTAAGGCTTTAAATCACTAGACCTATCTCTAAAAAGGAAACACGTTAGACAACATGTCATAATTATTTTGATGTCAGCTGATTGATTGTATTGCACTAATAATGTTAAATATCTAGCTCACGTTTGCATCAATAGCTTTATCTAGACTGACTTTGCTAATGACAACATCGCCGCTTTCTCTGAAGTTTCTGAACTGCATATTTCTCTCTCTCTCTCTCAGCGTGTGCTTGTTTGCCTGCATTGTGTGTTTTGTTTCTCCTCTGCTTAATTACACAGATTCTCCAGACTGAAGCTTAAGGCGGATGAGGCGGGTGTTGGTTCTGACAGTGGAGGAGGGAGATCCTCCAATCAGAGATCAAGTGTAGAAGACTTCCTTTGTCACAGGCACCAACCTTGGCCCTGGGACGATGACGTCGGTAATTTGTCGGATTTCTCTGCCAGACAGTGTCTCTATCCTCTATTTTGCAGAAGTTCCAGAATCCGAAACTGCTGCCTATCAACCACAGGGGGCCGGGATTCACTCCGGGTTGTGTCAATCGCACAATGTGAGATGTTTTGTTTCCGGTCCTTCAATAGGCTTTAACGGCATTGGCAAAAACATGTTCTTATTTTGATGGATGCTTTTATTTAGAAATTATTACAGTGTATATAAGATATTCGAGATGGAATTATCGTTTGTTTTGGTTGTAGTGTGATTCAAAAACACATGATGAGACAGAAGATACAACGCAGCCGTGGTTGTTTCAGTCAGGCTTCTTCTGTTGCGCGCTAATAGGAAATGGCGGTGTGTTACGGAGGAAAGCCAACATACCCTGACATCCTAGATATGTGGCTTGTGATTCAGTGAGGTTAAAAGATAAATATTATAATGAAAATAGACATTTGTAACTATTTACACCCCAATGTTAATTTTAATAAATGATATGGCTTTTTACAAACATAATATAAAAATATAGTACGATTTTGAATACTTGTACAATATTTTCTATATTGATAATCTTTTATACCAACTGAAATGTTCATTACTTTGATGTTGTCCACATACTTTCTAGGATTTTCCACATTAGATTGGTGTTCTAATAAAGTGTTGGTGCATGTGCAATGTGCACCGTTGTTCTGAAAATGTGAATTGAGTGTAAACTTATAATAGGCCCAGTACTCGACAAGAAGTTAGTCATCAGTTATTGCATGTTAACACACGAGTAAACAGCTGCTTACAACCAAAGTATATGAAAAGGGACCCGCACTTACTTGCGAATAAGTTGCCCTGGTTTTGCATTTCAAGGATTTCTACTGTGTCTGTGCATGAACAGGTGGGATTCCGTCCCTTTAGACAATATGTGATGAAAGCTCAAAGCTTTAGATATACGTCTAAGAAAGAAATCTGTGTTTTTTTTATCATATTTGAATTTAACATATACCGATGTGTTCTTTCCGATTAGGCCTACCTCTGATTTATAATACCGATGTGTTCTTTCCAATTAGACTATAGGCCTACCTCTCTGATTTATGATACAGATGTGTTCATTTCAATTAAACTACTAGGCCTACCTCTCTGATTTATAATACAGATGTGTTCTTTCCAATTAGGCTATAGGCCTACCTCTCTGATTTGTAATACCGATGTGTTCTTTCCAATTAGGCTGTATAGGACTACCTCTCTGATTTGTAATACCGATGTGTTCTTTCCAATTAGGCTATAGGCCTACCTCTCTGATTTGTAATACTGATGTGTTCTTTCCAATTAGGCTGTAGGACTACCTCTCTGATTTGTAATACTGATGTGTTCTTTCCAATTAGACTACAAGGCCTACCTATCTGATTTATAATACAGATGTGTTCTTTCCAAGACTTCTAGGACTACCTCTCCGATTTATAATACATATATTTTTATTCCAATTAAACTACTAGGCCTACCTCTCTGATTCATAACACAAATGTGTTCTTTCCAATTGGGCTATAGGTCTACCCTTGTAATACCGATGTGTTCTTTCCGATTAGACCTACCTCTCTGATTTGTAATACAGATGTGTTCTTTCCAATTAGACTACAATTAGGCTACTAGGCCTACCTCTCTGATTTATAATTGTCCTTAAGAAGTTACATGCCATAAATTCCCACTTGCAAAGTGTGATGAAGTCTGCTTGCAATAAGCTCAAGAAAGAAATCAGAAAATCAGAAAAGATGTTTGAAAGATGTTTCATGGTGGCCTGCATTAGACAAACTTTTGCTGTCTTTCTGTCTCCATAAACACAATATCAATTAGTGTAGCCTGTCGTCCCTACTCTGCAAAATAGTAAATATTTTTAAGTTGCAGAAAAAACATATAGTTGGCCAAATAAAGTTTAAAGGCAGATAATAAATGTGTCTGTGCTTATTTTACACCAAACACAAATCAGCAGCTATTTAGCAATAAAACGAACGGAAAATACATAATGTGGGAATATTTTATTACACCCATGAACAATTGAAACATTTCCAGACGTGTGGTGTGTGTATGTGTGTGTGTGTGTGTGTGTGTGTGTGTGTGTGTGTGAGTATAAGTGTGTGTTGAAGAAACAACCATTTGTACATATAAGAACATTCAAAATAACACAAGCTCACATATAAATCACACCTATGCACGAATAGTTTTCGAACAAATATTTTGGCCGATATGTTGCTGGTCAATTCGGTTATGTATTTTTCTTCTGTACAGTTTTTCTGTATTCTGTACAGTTACTGTCTAATAATTAACTGTGTATGTCGTGTTTAATGTTTATCTGGGTCCCAATGTGAATCTGTTGCTTTTGGCAGTAGCTAATGGGGATCCTATAAAAGACTAAAATACTACGATTAGATCACCATCATGAAAAAACATTCCCCGTTTAAAGTGGCCCAATTGACACGTACATTTATAGATTCACATGTTCCCTAAAAAAGTATTTCATCGTGTCAAAAACGTGTTATCATTTGGCGTATGGCCTTTGAAATGGAAGGACACAAAACAAAGACGTCTTTTATTGACCAGTTACTGTTTTGTATGAGACGTTGCGTTAAGTTCAGTACACAATACTACTAAATGAAACGACAGAGGCTCCAGGTGAGTGGAGTAAATAATTAAAACCACCTATCTGCATTAACGTAATCAATACAGACCAATTCTATATTTCATCCTCATTTTAATTTACATACTGCCACTCATATGGGTCCAATAGAACATGCACACACACACACACACACACACACACACACACACACACACACACACACACACACACACACACACACACGCAACGTTCTGCATTTTTACTCAAGGGTACCTTATGCTGATTTCAGGATGCTGGTTCAATTGGCCAATGTGACCGATCTCTTCAGGTGACATAAAAACAGACATCTCTATCACAAAACAATGACACCCCTTCAACTTCTTTTAATTCGAAATCTGAAAAAAGGAAACGTTGTTATTTTTGTTTTGGGTTGATGTGCTAATTGTCAAACAGAGACCAATGAAATCAATTTTATTGTATAGGTATGCACAAATCGCATTTGTTTTGCACACTAAAACAGTGCACTAAAATGAAACATTGTTCAAGCTCGGGTGGTGATGGTCTCACAAATTGGGTATATCCGGCAAATCCCTACATAACATATAACATAGAAAAATACTTTTGTTAAAAATAGATTTACTTTCTATTGTTAACATATTCTTAACAATATGAATACGAAATATATGGATAGATTGCTTGTTTTAGAATGTAAGGTTCCATTTAAGTTCTTAAAAGATAATGAAATAACGACGAGGCGGTGATATTAATCACATCAGCGTGGAATATTTTACCCGTAGAATCGAGTGCTGCGTAAAGGAATCTCTCCATTCTCCAAATCATATTAAGCCGCGTTCAGATGCTATCTGGGATTTCGGAAGTTCGCAGCTCCTGGTGGGATATTTCAGCCTACTTGAATGACCCTCCGAGCATTAGCCTACAAGTGGGAATGGGTTTTCACGTTTCATACCTTTTGTCTTTTAAACTAGGCAATGACAACTAAGCGGTTACAATTAAGCATTCAACCGTATCATTGTCGATAGGCTAATCTAACAATAGTCTTTATGAAGAAATTAAATGCCTGTTATCAATTAATGTTAGTAGCCTATGCAAAAAAAAAATGAATTTGAAGAAGCATTTGAACACGATTCATGTTAAAGTTAAGATACTTTCCATTTACAAAAAGCACGGGATGCCACCCATATATATTCCAATTTCAACAGCCTACAACGTTCACCAAATCTTTATTGTTCATAATAGGCTCCCTAAAATTGCCCGGTCATTATACTATTTAATATAACAAAAACTCTTTTTTGCCTATTAGGTAGCCTATTCCATAATACCACCAACAATGGATTAAAAAAATAGTCGGTGTTATACGCTGTAGCCTAATGTTTTACGGTTTACAGAGAGATCAGCATCCAGAATACTCAACCAATCAAAGTATTTACCTGATACTTTTCGCAATTCCCAATTTCAAAACAAATATATAAATTCTATAGATTTTCATTTAAACGGCAGTATTTTATCATCTAAAAAATTGCAGACTATTATCTTTAAAGCTGCAACATCTGAAATCTCTGCTCCATTAGAATTGGAGGAAATTTGCTGAAAAAATTACTAATGTTTTCTCCATTGCAATAACATCGGAGATAAATAAAATATTTTATGGGCCTTAGACTATGTTTGTTCAGAAGCACTGCCTATGTTAAATGAAAACCTGCAATGTTGTGTTTTTTTGTCTCACTTTAGTTTGGCTCTGTAACGGGGTCTTTGTTAAATTGTACTTTTACATAAGTGGTTCTGGTACCAATCAGTTCAAACATTACCGAAACAAAATGTGTATTATAAAAGCGTCTCTAACGCTCAACATTCTTACCATTTTATCCGGCTTGTTTTTGACCATGTAGCTGACTCGAAAATGTGTTGTTCGCCCAAGGTCTATAGGCTAGACAAAATAATCACGAAGTTCACGGAGACGCTTGCTTGCTTCTCTTTCCAAATTCAAGTGATGTATAGCCTACGTACAGTCCTGTGAATCACACAATGTTGCGATTGTTAAAAATACAAAAGGCAAAGCATCTCTGAGACACATTACGCTTCATGACTTTAGCGGAAACAACAATTTATAAAAAATATATTTTTGCTCTGACAAAAAGCGGCCAAGCCAACAATAAACATGCGACAACATTGTATCTTCTACTTCGTTCAACAGCAAGCGTGTGTAACAAAATAAACGATCTGCTATTCCAAAATGTAAAATGAATTAGTATGATATATATAAACAACGGCATCATATTTGTTTGAGAAATCATTTTTTATAAACAATTTAGTTTTCAATTTATAAGTCGGTGCCCCACGTGAGATCAATATAATATCACGCCTCCAATTTATAGGAATAGTAAAGAAATTACCTACTGTTTAAGTGTTGGAGGGAAATGAATGCCCCCTAACAAGGCACTAGAGTAAATGTGTTTTAGAGAACGATGGGTTTGCCACAAACAACTCTTTAATTTACTACTACGATATTCTACAATCATAGATATTACATCTTTTTGAATGTGCATTTTGTAGTAATATTAAGTAAATACATATAGTCGATAGTCCCGTTTTGTGCACATTACCATTATTTTCACATTTTTAAAAAGTTTACAAAGCAGCTTATAAAAATAAATTTAAAAGTTATATGCACTTTTAAAACCAAGCAGCTCAAATAATTCTAGACAAATATACACTTTTAATTATATTAATTTAAAAAAATGTGGAATGTAAATAATGCCACTGCCATTTGATTACATAGTTTAGGCTAATGCAAAGAGTCACAATTCCGGCCTAAGTCTTCCTTTTTGACAAATCATTTTGCCCAACAGACACAGGCAAAGCCTATAGTGTGTTGTTCACATTCCGTGTGCATTATATTACTGATAATATACCAACACCAAAAATGTTTGTCTTGATGTATGGCATTGCCTCAACTTCCAATAATTAGTCTAATTTATCAAACAATTTCCTATATTTTGTTCTTGTTTTATTTAATTTATGTTATACCCACGTCATGGTCTCAAAACACATTTTCTACCCTTTGTTCCCCCCTCAAATGGCTGGATTTATCCCAAATCTCTCCGCTTGATGGCGCGCATGTACCTCGCATATTCCCATTTGCCTACCAACTTGACCGCGCCTACGTCACCTTGGACTGTAGCATCAAGGCCACTTCCAAACCGCTATTGGTCTGAAAATCACATGACATGCAGCTTCAGGAATCCATAATTATGTTACAGATTTTTGGCCCCGAAAAGATGTCAGTGTCCTACTGTCTTTATTCTTTTCGAGAAACCCGTTACCACAGGAACACAAAGGAACATCACCAACAATAAAAAATGTCATGCCAGGATAACATTTCTGCGGGTCATTTCCTTATGGATTCTTTAATGGGAGGATCATCATCTTCCTATAGAGGCGAAGGTTACTGCAGCAGCAACCCAGGAATGTACATCCACTCGGCTGCATCCGAGTATGGATGCTCAATGATGAGACATTTTGGAGTAGCTGGATCGTCCCTCTCCAAAAAAGACGAGGTGCCTCCGAGTAGTCACCCTCATGGCTACCAAGTTGCTCCTTACCTGTCGTCTCAACGGGGCACTTGGACATCGGTTTCTAAAAGTAACAGGGACGAACAACCTGTTGCCCAGTCCAGTGTACAACCGGGTTCGTTCTCGACAGACAACGTAAAAGAGGAGGCGTACTGTTGTTTGTATCCGGCTGACAGTGGCAGCAGGGCTAATAACGACAGCACAGAGTCGTCTACTTACATCCGGCTTGGGGACAAAAACAGCAACCTGACGGATCCCACTGCTGTATCTTTAGCGTCCGAATGTTACGGTGGATTGAGACAGGTATACCCGGGAGAAGGCACCAGACAGCAAGACGATCAATTCGGATTTTCTTTGTTGACACAGGTGACGACATCTGTCGAATCACCGAGAGAATTGACGGAAACACTAAACAACCCGAACCAGAAAACAATTAGCGAGAAAATAAGTATGGAAGATGAAGATCCGCTAAAGAACAAGAAAGATGAGGCTGCAAAAACAGACAGTTGTTCCGATAACTCCGACAGCGAATTGAAAGGTAAGCCAAAAAACGACCCCCCCCCCGGCTCTCTCCTTCACACACACACACACACACACACACCCACACAAACACACACACACACACACACACAAACACACACATACACACATACAGAGACACACCGCGCAGTGTACTTTAAATCCTACCATAAAAACCTTTGTGCCATACAATGTGGCAAAGCTTTGGCTGGAGGGCATACTAAAATGGGTTTCAGTGTGGGCGTTTATATATTCTGGAGGTGTGATTGCTACTGTATATCTGCCGCTCTGAAGATCTCGGAGACATTGTGAAAGGCTTTTAACCGGCTGGCCTAGCAGGGGATACAGTGGCAATGGCATTTCTCACCTTATTAATGTGAGAATGTAAGATGGGCAGTAATCGTTGGTATTAACTAAGCTCACACACTCATAACGCAGACAGACAGACCTACACACATGCCCATATACACTACATGAACAATTTAAAATGTAGGCTATCAATAAGGCCTAGCTCTATATAACAGTATAATGGTGTTAAAAGCAGGCTATATTTAAAATTATCACGTCTACATTTTCATAAATGATGTTAGAAATCTTTACCTAAAATCACATTTACCAAATGGGCTTCTGCCTAGTAATAATATAGATGCATAGTCAATACTTTAGCCTAGCTTCTTAATCCATTTCCTTATACAGTAACATGTTTGTAAGTTAATGTTAATGTGTAAGTTAAGTTCATTTGAATAAATACATATTTGTATAATACTTTGATTTGTAATAAAAAACGTATTTCCATCTTTTCGCAAGTATTTCTGACATAATAATAACCCATTTGTAATCAAAAAGAATATGGGATTTGAATAGTTGCCCCTGTGACAATGGTGTCTGCTTAGTCATCCAAAAAAAAAAAACGAAATATAAATGTTGAAAAACGATAATTAACGATAAGTATTCAACTTGCTAATACAATATACTATATATTATTATATTGATATTACTGTACAACCAAAGATTTAACCAAACACCTACATTGATGATTCAGCCAACATTTGATTTTAACATTTTTAAAATAGGCCTCATCTCACAATTGTCTCAGAATATGCTAATATTATGCCATATTTTTAAATAGTTCACAAGAATGTATTATTTTCAACCGCCTCAATTGATCTCGCCTTTTATTATAAACCATTGGGCCTTCTGCATTCCCTTCAGAATCTTCTTACGGGAGTGAAATGAGGCCTCTAATATGTTATCGCATTGGTTTAATTGTTTTAAATAACTGTTCAAATGTTTTCCAATTGGATGTGAATTGCCGAATAGCGTAAACCCAAATATATACGGTTTCCGTAAAAATTGCCAGTAAAGAAGAGGTACATTGTATTATCTCCACTTTTTATTGCATTGCTTTAATTGGTTTGAATAACATTTGAAATGTTTTCCAATTTGTTGTGGATTTCCGTATAGTCTAAACCCAAACATATAGGTCTGCATGAAAATTGCCAGTACAGCAGAAGAGGCACATTGTATAATCTCCACTATACTAAAAATATCGTAACATTTTGTTTCAAAAGCTTTCCCATAATGTTGACAAAAATAAATGCCATTTAAACACGTTATAGAGCGTATAGGCATTTGATCCAAGCACAAGAACTTGAATGTGCATTTGAGATAATTGTTTGTTGAGACAGTCCAGACGTTTTCGGTCCGCAGTGCAGACCTGACACAGACTGCAACATGACATAGTCCCAACACGTAGGTCGCCAGCAGTATCATAATAGTTTTTCACGTTTTATGTCTACAGGTGATTTTACATTAGAAAATGCTTCAGGAAACTGGTTAAAGGCCAAAAGTGGACGAAAGAAGAGGTGCCCGTATACAAAATATCAGACACTGGAGCTGGAAAAAGAGTTCTTGTTTAACATGTACTTGTCTCGCGAGCGCCGCCTGGAGATCAGTAAGAGTATCGACCTGACTGACAGACAAGTCAAAATCTGGTTCCAGAACCGCAGGATGAAACTCAAGAAACTCAACAGGGAATGTCGAGGTCGGGATCATTTTACGACTGTCTACAACTTTACCTGATATTCTATTCTTTACTAAAACCCTTCAACACACATAGGCACCCCAGCACACACATAAACAAATATACACTCCCAAACACACACACACAAACACACACACATACACATGGACAAAGTTTTTCTTCATACAAGGAAACTATTTCAACGATGTAAGACGACTTTCTCAAGGATGGATTTGACTCCGTTCTGCACTTGTTTGCCTTTTAAACTTGGAAACATTAAATAGGTTTTGCTCTTGTCACATACAGCAAAAATACCACACAAACCCTGAAGTAGTTTAGACCTGACATAAAAAAGTCTGTTTGTTTCTTCTACCCGAGAAATATTCTCCTTAACTTTATCTGGTGGATTTTAATATTTTTTCTACATTTGCTATATGTGATAGGCTGTTCGTGCTCTGTAATATTTGCATGAACATTATTGCTAACGTCATTTTAGCTTGAAGCGTTAATGATTCCTACCGAAAAACTGGTCCAATAAAATAAAGGATGGGATTTGGAAATATATAAAATATAGCTTGTCCTTTCATTATCATTTTGGCACAGTGTTAAAAGAGCGAAAGAAGGAGAAAAAAATAAAAGAGAAGAGAGGCATAGGGTTTGAAAAGAGTGGAAGATAATGGCCGTGCCGTTTTTATAGAAGAGGGAGACCATTAGGTTGATTTAAATATTATCCAGGTGACCACAATAAGTCAAGGTAATAAAATTCTAATGTCAGGATCGTCTCCTGGAAGAAGCGCGAGCTCGCGGTGGATTTTATGATCTTCAAATATAATGTGCTAGCTGGCTGCTGCAGTAAAGATTCACCGTTTATAGGTGTGTGGAGGAGAGAAGGTCTAGGTTATTCTGCACAGTGCAGAGTGTCTGCTATCCACTGGATTCACTGACGCGCACGAAGGCTCCCCCTGCTTTGGTGGCTGACGAACGCCTTCTATTGAGGATACTGGACCAATTTCTCAGCAACAAACGACAAAGATGGATGATTAAGAACAATAAAACACAACCTGGACGGATGGATGCACGAGGACCGACACTACGGGATGTCGCAGGGGAAATTCAAGGTAGGACACAATTAGATGTGTTTTTGTGTGTCTCTGCTGTGATTTGGAGATGAGTAGTTGCTTACATCTGCCTATATTGGTCTGTCAGTGGAGCCGATTTGACAGCTCTCTGGAGCACGCAAGACGCCATGCATTGTCAACTGATGTCCTTATTTTAGGTATTATTATGAGCTATTTGAGCATGGCATTGGTCTTGCTGCTATACTTCTGCTGATGTCTCTGATGTCTACATGGTTTCAAAATCTGGAGGCAGTACAATAATATATGCTGTGATTATTTTTGCACAGCACACATTGTAATATTTTCCTTGCTGAATATATATGGATAAGCATCTTTAGGATATGTCAATATGTGCCAATAGAAAAATCCAGTGGAATACAGACAATAAAATCCCTTACTTGGCTTCGAATGTTTTGCGGTTTGTTTTGTTTCCTTTTCTGGTGTCACAGTCCGTCATCCGCAACTGATGCGTGGTTTAGGTAGTTTCATGTTGTTGGGATTCGCTTCCTGGCTCAGCAACAAGAATCTGCCTTGATTACGTCAGTTCGTCTTC